>OZ020190.1:122570406-123770406 GCA_963971165.1 Philopedon plagiatum
AAAACTCAATTTTCGGTAATATTTTTAGTAAAACAGACATTTTTTGTAACTTTCTAGCTTACCAAAATAAAACGAATCACTGGGTATTTTAAATGAGATTTATGGTAGCTGTCTGTAGAATAAGAAATAACCGAATTAAAAACCAAAAAGTAAAAGAAAAACAATTGCAGGCTTTCCACAGAAAACGGTGATAAATTAATTGGAAAAATCCAATTTTTGGAGACCGCCCCCAGAACCCCGTGGGGGGACTGTTGTTGGGGTCACGTGATAAATTATCATGAAATGCTTTGCTTGAGAAAACAGCCTTACAATTCGGTCATTCTTATTCCTGGAACGCATATGAAATGACCAATGAGGGACCGGGTCAAGTCAGAGGTTAAGGACTATATTTTAACGGAGTGTACACAATAGGTCCGCCTAAATACAAAGGGAAAGGGCCAATTTCGAGTATAGCGTTATTAAAGGGCAAAGTTACTCGCATAGAAATTGGGGCTCTAACTACCACTGCACTAATAGAAGTTGGCTAATAGTCTAAATTGTTAGGTAAAAGGGATACACACATTTTAGTTAATTTAAAATGATGGCGGTCGGCTACTGCTATAAGATTTAGAAGAGGTTCGCTAAAATGGTCTGTGCTTTGGTTAACGTATCCGAGTATTCATAAATATGATTCGTTTTCAGAATATGCAGTATGCATACAATTCAAATAAATCTGTAAAAATTTGTTTGTGTTCTCTCAATAAGTTAAATATTTATGGCGGTTGTTTTTTTTTGCTTTGTAGATTTTCTATTACGAATTTTCATTATATATATATATACTATATATATATATATATATATATATATATATATATATATATATATATATATATTTATACAGTGTGTCTACTTAAGTTGGAACCATATCGAAAGCTTTTTCATATTAGTTTTACGAAAAAAAGCTATTCTTCATTAAAAGTTCATGATCTAAAACCTAAAATTGCAACCATCCGATATCAAAATGTTTCACTCATATATGGGGGTTTGTGAGAAAATATTGAATTTTGCTCAACAGTAAAGTACCTTTATTTCTTATAATATTGGCAATTATTATAAAGGAAAGTTATCAGAGTTAAAAACCAACAGTGGCGGCTGGTGAAATGTTAAGGTTGTATATCTCTGTTGCTATTTACGGGACCATGCCAAGTTCAAGTATTTTAATAGTAAGGCTCTTAGAAATGTTGATTCGTATGGAAAAATGTGGGAAATGTGGGAAAATGCATCTTTTACTTAGGGAAATAGTCTTATCAAATATCATTGGTGCATTTACAGCATGTCATGCCTTTAAGCACGGACAAGTTAAGAAAAATTTGCTTAGCAACACATTTTTTCGAATTTGATATGATATTACCTACGATAAAATGGTGTACAATATTTAGATTCATTTCTATCCTTTTGACATCTCAAGGACATCGTAGCAATACGAAAAAACCTTCTGCGATGCGCTGCATGAGATAGGACAGATAAGTAATGATGTAAATAACAAACATATTATACTTCAAAAATAATATATACCTCTAATAATATAGCAAAATAGAGAGGCCAAATATTGCAAAAAAAATTCGGCAAAAAAAGAATAACCTCCTAATAAAAACCATAGAAACATAAATGTATACTCGTATTTTTCAGAAGTTTCTCATCACTCGCTGGAGAAAACGCTGCTTTAACTCATAAATGTCCTTCCTCTATTGCTCAATAAATTCAGAGATATCCTAATGTAGTCCATTAAATCCACCGGGAATATTCCGGAAAGTAGGACGTGTTTGTGTTTACTCGAAAGGCGAGGCAAGGCGTTGTTATTGTTTGTGTTCAGTTTTGGGTCATTGCAAAATGTCAGAAGTTTTTAATTTGTTCGATGCCGGAAATGGAAACTGAAAATGCAATTAACTTTTGATTTGTTTTTGCGTTTTATTCGAGTTAGAAATCATGATAAATCGATTTTTTAAATTACATAATAGAATGGACAGTTTGTATTAATTCACTCGCAGAATTTACGTATTTATACACACAAAAAGGAAATACTTAATTTGAGAAATCGTATTGTCAATCGACGTTTAAATATGTATTTTTGAGGAGATATGAGAATAATATACAGGGTGTAACATAAAGGTTGGGAATAAATTAAACGGTAGATTCCTTAGTAAAAAATAATAGTTTTTTTTTCATAAAAAGTTATGTCCTACGGGATTTCGTTTCCAATTTACAGAGTGTTGAAAATGTTAAAAAATTTGATTTTGTTTAATAACTTTCGACACCCAGAAGATATGGAAATAAAATTTTAGCCGTAGCATTCATTTGGTAATGCCCTAGTAAAATTTAAAACATTGACTTTGTAGCTTACGCAGTGGCGTGCATACGAATATTGCCCGTAGGGTTTCCCAAGAAAAAAGTGCTATGCCACTGATAAAAATATGTTTTTGTTAATTTTTTAGAATACGCATTTTTGTTCTAAACAAAATTTCCCTCTTGCGTTTTCTTTGTATCTCTTGACATTTCCCGTAATTACATCTTTTGTAAATTCCAGTTTTTCCACTGCTTACATGGAATGAATAGTAACTTTGAAATTTAAAACTTATTCACCAATAATAATTAACAAAGCAACAAACAAAATTACAAAAGGTGCTGAAAATGTTGTCCTCCAACTTCTATACATTCTTCAATGCTTCTCATGGATTCTCTAACTCGTCCAAAAATACCAGGCAGCGCGAAGAACGAATTCTGCAGATTTTTGAGGCGAATCCTGAATCTAGATACTAGAAGAATTGGAAGAACGGACGGAGTAAGCCATATGACAGTCCCAACGAATCCTGCATGATAATTCGTTGTACCCATACCATTTACAAAGAGTGCAGGCACTTCTGCCGAGGATTATTCACCACGCCTTAGATTTTGTACCTGGCTTTTTAAATAAGTGTAATCAAAACTTTTTATTTCACTCATCCGTTCTGTTTACCGACGAAGCTGAGTTTACAAGAGATGGTATAGTTAATTTTCATAATAACCATCTGTGGGCTGATGACAATCCTCATGGAATAACACAATCCCGGCACCAGCAACGATTTTCTATTAATGTTTGGGCAGGAATAATTTGCGATTTTCTGATTGGACCTGTAGTACTACCCAATAGACTAGATGGCTTATCATATCTGGATTTTCTTCAAAATGGATTACAACTTATTAGAACTCCCAATTGAAACCGCCAGCACATGTAGTTCATGCATGATGGCTCATGCCCAGCTCACTCTAGGCGAGAAGTAAGAGAATACCTTAATGAAACTTACCGGAATAAAAGGATAGGGCGTGGAGGGCCAAGAGCATGGCCTCCTCGTTCGCCCGACCTTCATCCATTGGATTATTATTTATGGAGGGCACTTAAAAAACATAGTTTATTCCACTCCCATTCCTGACGAACAGACTCTTCGTCAAAGAGTTGAAATGGGGTGTCAGCAAATTCAAGCGATGCTCTGGTATTTATGGACGAGTTAGAGAATCCATGAGAAAACGCATTGAAAAATGTACAGAAGTTGGAGGACAACATTTTCAGCACCTTTTGTAATTTTGTTTGTTGTTTTGTTAATTATTATTGGTGAATACATTTTAAATTTCAAAGTTACTATTGATTCCCATGTAAGCAGTGGAAAAACTGGTATTTACAAAAGATTTAATTACGGGAAAATGGCAAGAGATACAAAGAAAACCCAAGAGGGAAATTTTGTTTAAAACAAAATGCGTATTCTAAAAAATTGACAAAAAATATTTTTATCAGTGACGTGGCACTTTTTTCTTTGGAAAACCCTACGGCAATATTCGTATGCACGCCACTGCGTAAGCTACAAAGTCAATGTTTTAAAGTTTACTAGGGCATTACCAAATGAAGCTACGGCTAAAATTTTATTTCCATATCTTCTGGTGTTCTAAAGTTATTAAACAAAAACAAAATTTTTTTAACATTTTCAACACCCTGTAAGTTGGAAACGAAATCCCGTAGGGCATAACTTTATATGAAAAAAAACTATTATTTTTTACTAAGGAATCTAGAGTTTAATTTATTCCCAACCTTTATGTTACACCCTGTATATACTTTGCTATTTTTCTTGAACCACTTATAATATTTTTTTATTGTTTGTTTTTGGGGATTAGGTTCATAGCAAAAAGATTTTTTTTATTAAAAGTCTATTGACGTTTCGACCCTTTTTCGGGTCATTTTCAAAATATTTTTTGTTACTCTTTGGTAAAAAGACCTTGAAACCTTTAAGGTCGTGGGAGGACTGAGTCCGCCAAAGACCTGTATCTTCTCTAATAATGCACTTAATAAAACCATTTAAAAAATAAAATGTCAAAAAAAGATTAAACCAAAATGTAATTTTATTTTCAAATTGTTGACACTGTTAAAGCATCCCACAGAGTGATTTCAATTTCCAGCTCAAAATGGTAAATTTTTAAACAAACAGTATTTGGCTAAAACAAAATTTTAGTACGATTTTCCACCAGTCTTAACAAAAAAAAAAAACATAATTGCCTGAAAATACTAATAGGATTTAATTAAAATTAGGTTTAGCATAATACTGGATGTTTAAAAATTTAATATTTTGAGCTGGAAATTCAAAACACTCTGTGGAGTGCTTTAGCAGTGCCATCAATTTGAAATTAAAACTAAACTTTAGTATCACCTTTTTTTAACATTGTACTTTTTTATGATTTAAATATAAAATGCAATTAGAGGAGATACATATAATATTCAATAAATTGTTTTCAATTTAATATATGGAAAATTTTGCTGTGTTGCGTTACATATGTCCAGAAGTATATATATATATATATATATATATATATATATATATATATATATATATATATATATATATATATATATATATATATATATATATATATATATATTGCTAGAAACTAGCGCGGATCGCTCTCTTCTCCTCTTTATATATATATATATATATATATATATATATATATATATATATATATATATATATAATATATATATATATATACAGCGTGATTTCGGAAGTTCTTACCATATGGAAAAAAATGTTATTATTGATTTTACGAAAAAAAGTGCCTCTTTATAAAAAGTTCTGCATCGTGAGAAAATAGCAGTTCCATTCACAAATTTGATCTAGTACGTACAGGGTGGCTCAAAAATGTAAGTCCTAATACACGTGAAGCTAAAAAGACATAAAATCGTTATGTAAAGGTACACTGCCACTGCAAATATGCTAGAATTAACTTTTTTATGTTAGTAAATTAGGCTTGGAACATACAGGAGGTCCCAAAAATAAAATTAATTTTTTTTATCGTCTTTACAAAAAAAGTATATCTTCATAAAAAGCTCTACATTGTGAAAAAAGAGCATGGTTATTCAAAAATTTTATATAGGACATACAGGTGGCAAAATAATTTAAATTTAAATTGTGACTTTCAGCTGTTTAAGCCACCCTGTATTGTCCTACATCAAGTTTATAAATAACCATGCTCTTTTTTTACAAGGTAGAACTTTTTATGAAGATTTACTTTTTTTGTAAAGTTGATAATAATTTTATTTTTGGGACTCCTGTATGTTCCAAACCTAATTCACTAACATACAAAAAGCTAACTCTAGTACATTTACAGTGGCAGTTTACCTTTAAATAACGAATTTGTGTCTTTTTAACTTCACGTGGATTGGAACTTTTACATTTTTGAGCCACCCTGTATGTCCAAGATCAAATTTTGGAATGACGATGCTATTTTCTCATGATGCAGAACTTTTTATAAAGAGGCGCTTTTTTTCATAAAATTAATAATAAAAATTTTTACCATATGGTAAGAACTTCCGAAGACACGCTCTGTATATATATATACGTATATATATATATATATATATATATATATATATATATACATATATATATATACATATATATATATATATATATATATATATATATATATATATATATATATATATATATATATATATATATATACATATATATATATATATATATATATATATATATATATATATATATATATATATATATATTTTCACTTACAAAGTTGACCTCAAAAGGAATAGTGCGGGTTAGCCTAGTTTTGTGCAACGCGAAAGAAAAAGCACTAGTTTAAATCTAGATTTCCCAGTTGGTCAGTTGGATTTTGAAAGTTTTTATCCTGACACTGCCAATAAATCGTCATTAAAAACGTACGAGTTATTATTTCTGCGATTTGCTTGGTTCCCAAATATTTGTTTTCTTGGAACTTGATGCTAAAAAATGTTTTTAGTTCCATTATTGTGAAAAATACATATTTAAATCGCAGTTTTCTTTTAAACCTAAAAAATTTAGAAATAATTTTCTAAAAAATTTAGAAATAATTTTATAGTACTAAGCTTTGCTTTCTAGTTCTTACCCTTACACAGCACATTTAATCAATTGATTGTTAAATCAGACAGATTCTATGAATCTGGCCGAAGATATTTAGATAGATTTTATTACAGCAGTTGCAAGATTATCACGCTCATAATTCTTTAAAAATTTTTATTACTATTTTATTTCCTAAGTACGATTTCCAAGGCTTTACGTGGGAACATTTTTACGGAGAGCCCATTTAACGTTCAGAATGTCGGAAATTTATTTTATAAGATTTACGTGAAAGATAGATCTAATGAAAAGGTTTATGACATGGAGAAAATGAAACATTTGTAAGATCTGATATAATAATATGGAGTCGGAAAGTAGAAAACGGATATAAAGTAAATTAAATCGAAGATGACAAAAACATAGATATTGCTTATTCGGTTGTACGAATTCAATTTCCTGCCTTTAATATAACGAAGAAGAAAAGAAGGAACCTACGTGCTATAGGATAAGGATAATGGTATGGGATAGTAAAAGAAAAATTTATTTAAGGTGGTCGAAAAGCAAATATATTTCTTTGTAAATGTATATAGGAACATTCCAGATTTTAAAAATGACTCTAAATTGAATCATAACGAAAACACACTGTAAACGAAAATATGGTAAAATTACAATAAATATGTTTGGTTATTTTTGGCCACCAAATATCACCGCGAATTCACATTCTAATTGTAATTTGACACTTATTAGGTAAATATGTTTTAATATACCATTTGTAAATTCCCCTAAAAAATCGCTGTGAAATCAGTGTAAAATATATATAAAAATACTACAATTATAATCAAAATGATGTACTTTTACATTTTGGTTACAGTAAGATGATGTAAAATTGTATGAAATTTGTTGAAATAATTATTGTAAATTTAAATATCTGCCGGTAAACATTATGTAAATTTACTATAAATATTCGCGTATTAGTAAACTAAAATTTATTAATGAAACAATAATTATATTATCGCTGTAACTTTAGTTCTAATTTCCGACACGGTGATGTAAATAATGTATTCTAATTCCTCCATAAATATAATATGACTTTTACAGTAGATTGTTGTAAAAAAATCATTGTTTGTCGTAATTTTAAGACTATTTCAAGGTATAACCGGCAGTGACGCCCTTTTTTTATGTAATGTCATACCTTTTTATTTACATCCTGAAAGGCTATAGAATCTGTGAAGGCAGTTTAATACGAAGGCATTATGAAATAAAATAATCATAACTCTATAGGAGCATAAACATTTATTTTATAAAAACATCGGCTTAGACATCGACATGTACAGTGATGGCCTAATTCACTAAAGGGGTTTAAATTTAGTACGGTCTTAAATTTAGATCTAGTAACCCAGGTAAGTTTTGACAGATTGACACTGTTATATAAAGTGTCATGCAAAAAAATGTTTAATTTCATGATTCTCGAGCAAAACATGATTTTATGGTACAAAATTTAGTTGTCTTAGTCTGGCACTTGCCAATTTAAACCCCCAATTGTCAAATTAGACCAGTTTGTAGCACAGCAGAACCACCACAAATACGGCACAAATATTACGCACAGAGCCTCAAAGCCCGTAAACAAATGATTGCATCAGCTCCAATGCGTACATGCACGTCTGGGACGGAGCCAAATTACACTTTCAATGTGAATTGACATCAATTAATATTGTGAAATTACAAACCGTTCTATTTTCGCTGTGATTTTAAGAATTAACTGTATTCTTTGTGTAAGTTTACCAGTATGTCGTGTAAATAGTTAGTAATTTTACTACACGCTAAGTATTTTCCCAAGGAAATGACATTTTACGCGAAAAATACTTAAATTTTATATCAAATCTAAAATATTACAATCACCATTCTCTAATAATTTAGGATTTTTATCAAGATAATTTTAGTAAATTTTCCACAGCATTTTACAGTGTAGGATAGTATATTAGGTGGAGAAGAAAAATTACCTAAACGTAAATCCCTTTAAAACAGAAATAATTATTTTAAGGTGCTCCGATTCAATTGTAATAAAATCTAAAGTGTAATTTTACTAGCACACTAATACTCTTTTAAATACTTTTTAAAGAGCAAACACGCCACCGACACCCAAGAATAAATTTGTGCTCTTATTTTTATTGCCGGTATAAATAGCGTCCTCTAACCATTTTAAATAATGAAGTGCGCAATTAGTAGGATTTTACTTGGTGCACTTTTGGCTTTTTGGGACATTCTCCACAAAATGGTCCTAATCGCCAGCTATTCTTATATTGTATAGATCATGGATTTATTAGGACTGGATACGGGATGAGTTCACATTCTTTGAAGCCAAAACAAACCATTCTAAACGACACTGTAAACACAATTTGTAAACATTGGTTACATCTTATTTTACCTTGTATTTTTGTACAAAAATACGTTAGAAGCATCACAAGATTTACTAAAAGTAATAAAAGCCCCAAAATATTTTATTTTTCTGCTAAATAGTAATAAATTTAAGTTAAAAAGGTTTTATTATTTATAGGTTATGTTATGTTAGGTTATTTCTAAAGGCGATTATTTAAAGTCGCTCTGAGTCATTTATAAATCTATACGTCGCACTTTTTCTTTTCTAGTTCATTAGACAAAGACGTACGTGTAACCGAGCGTTCCCAGACGTTTTTCCTAAGCACCCAGCAGACAACAACACTTCTGAGCTCCAACACTCCAATGCTATTTTACGTATCTCTTTCTACTACCATTCTTGATTCAATTACGTAGTAATTCGTAGTCTTGTCTATGTTCGTAGTTCGTAAACTGCTCTCTCAAGAGAATAACAAACAACAAAATATTTATATTATATAAGGCTTCACGTTCGATACGCTCACAGTATACGGATATCGAATCCATATTATAATAGATCCATGGTATAGATACTGATTAGTAATATTACGTCATAATATACGTAATTGGAATTTCACATATTTGACTTCTTTAATAAAAACAGCACATATCTATTTTTCACGGTTTTCCAGGTGTGTGCCAACCAAAGACTTATAAAAAACTATAGACAAAGCATTTCATTCATAAAATCGTTTCGCGCCGAATCACTCATCCGTTTAAAAAATGCAATGGATGCGACTAAGAGAGGTAGACACAGGGGACAAAATGGCAAGACTGTCCAACATTCAACCCAACTACACCAATGGATTCGATACAAGTGAATATAACCTCACTTACTTGTGAAAAGAATCCTTTGGGTTTAAATAGTCCAATTTTTTGCAAACTTGACACTGCTGTACCATATTTAAACGTTTTTGCGCAAAACAATAACAGCTTCTTCAAAAAAAACCTTAAACCGCTTCTCGCAAAACACAAAAAACACAATTCCACTCTCGAATAACGTCGCAATCGTCACAGAATTATATGAATGGCCGCTTGCGTCACTTCTTGATTCGTAGTAAAACTTGTAGTAAACGGTAAAACAGCGTTGCCACTTTTACTTAATAACTTACTAATTTATCACAGTGAGAAGGGAATAAGGGTTTATTCGGCTATGATGCATAAAGTAGAACAAAATGTATTTCTCTTTTTATTACTTAATACGTATGTATGCTAATTTTATTAGATGAACATAGAGTCAAATAAATGTCGTGTAATACTGTATTGCTTGGATGCCATCAATCAGGATATTTTGTACCAACACTTTGGCAACCGTCTGCAGTTGACCAGTCAATACAATCGATCAGCTTTTAGTGCAAATCGAATGATTGATTGCTTTGAATAGTAAATAACTTGTATATAGTTTTTTAGACGTCTACGGTGGCAACCCTTAAAATTTTGACAAAAAGTTAAAATTGTACAAATTTTAAACTAATACCTACCACAGCTAAATCGAAATGTTAAGATAACAACATACTTATCAGATCTAAATATAAAGATAAATAAAAGATAAATTGAAATCGAAATCTCGACTTACAAAGTAGAAAGTTTATAAAAAAATTCTTTAAGCATCAGTATAGAAATGCAAATTATAAAAACTTAAAATTCGCATGTAAAGAGTCGGAGTTTTAACTAAATATGTCATTTTTTTGTAATGTTGATTTAGCAAATTTGCTAAAAGGTAAATTCAAATTTTGATTTGAAAAGTCAAAGTTCAAATATATAAGACCAAAACCTATTATGTATTTATAATAGGTTATAATATAAGTATTTATGTTTGCAAATTGAGTGATTTATTAGTCTATCTCTTTTAAAAACAGACTATAGTTGACCAGTTAGGTTTTGACAAGATTTAGTCTTGTTGCTGTTAATAAGTCGTCATTAAAAACGCATGTCTGCGATTTGCGGGCTTTCTAAATCGTTTTGGTCTTGGAACGTGTTTCTAAAATGAATTTCGTTTTATTATTAAGGACACCACGTACTTAAAGTTACTCTTTTCCCTCCCAAAAAAAAAATATTGTCAAGTTAGAACGGTCATAGCGACACTGAATCCGCCCGAAAATGTATCTTGTCAATGTGTGCGATTGAAATTACTAAACAATCACTGTAACATTATTAGGTAAGAGTTAAAGTTCAGCAGCAACGATGATAAAATCAAAATACAGTAAGAATATAAGGAATTTTAATTTAAAAAATCAATCTAGACGAATAATATAAAGTGAGTTAGTAGTGTGAAAAATAAAGCATCTGTATTTTTAAAGAATTTCCCATTCTCTAAGTTCCTTTACTCTAGTTGATTTCTTGACTTGCTCTGCGTGGCTAAGTAAATTGTTCGGAAGAGAATGCCGAGGTTATTTAAAACAGACCAAGAAGCTATTAGCGAAGAAAATGTATGGGATGTTTGCGGCGGGGACGTGCAGCATTCCTAATTGCACTATCTAGCCGAAGAACTCGTAATTTGTTAAAAAAATGTTACAATATAAACACCTGCGATGCTCGTCAAATAAAATGGTTTAACTGTTTCTTAGTTAGTTCTAATTAATGACGATTATTTAAATTTCAAGTGTTGAGGAATTATAAAAGATTACAAATGGTCGTAATGGACCCTTTCCTAAACCTGAATATCTTATTAATACTAATATGTCAAATCAGTTCATATTATATATTCTTTGCGATAGGAAAAATAATCTTAAGGTGTTCCAAAGTTTTTTTATCGAGAAGCAAAAATATGTTAAAATTAAATTGCAATTACAACATCTAGACTCTTAGGTAAATATTCGTGTACGATCGGCGAGATCGGCATTTTACGGCCACGTGTTGTTCTGTTAGCATCAGGGTGGCGTTTGCAAACTAGCCTTATTTTTATTCATGTGATAGTCACGTCGGTGCGTCGCATGGTATAGGATTCTAACGCAACCCAGTATTATGTTCCGAACTAATTCTGAATCGTTCTTAATTCCAGGATTTCACAAGAATTTTTGATTCTGAATCAGTTTAACGTGCTATCTAACCCCACTTATCTTGTTTTTGTCATTAAGTAAATTAGTAATGAAAGAAGACAGCGATTTTTCGTCCATTTCTTCAGTTGAAATATATTATTAATAAAAGGGTCAATGTTTTCTAACAGGTGTTTTCTTATTTTGTGATTTTATAGGTTAGGATAAACAAACACAATTCCCAACCGATTCTAAATCGTTCCAACACTGGTCAAGTCGATTCTAGAACTGTAAAGTCTCGCATGGATTCTAAGCAGTTCTGAATCACGTTCTGAACCCCTGCGAACTATTTGTTGGAGCAAACCTTATAAGTACCGCGATGTGTCGCGCCTTGCGACTTACTTTTCCGGACTTAAAATATGACGGGTCTTGCGTGTGGTGTTTGGTGTGCAATAGGGACTTATTGAGTTGGAAACAATCACAGTGCCAAAAACATGGCAATAGTGCAAATCATAATTCAGAGCCAACAAGACAACACAGCCAGGGAAACTGGCTGGGCTGGTTTTAACCCTTGGTAGCAGACTTTTATGTTATATGTGGACCTGCTCCGGTAATCCTGTAAGGTCATAAGGGATTTAATTTTTTACAATGTTTGAAATGATTTATGAAACACATATTGTGGTTATTTATAACGAGTTTTGTTTTTGGATTTTACTGGGAAAACGGTGAAAAACCCAGCTTGATTTTGGCAGGTATGGCCTTCATACTATATTCATTCTTATGTGCATCGCATTCATTCTTTTATTTACAGTGGTAGGCACAGTACTTAAGGCAGGAAATTTGAAAGGAAAGAAAATTTGTTGACCTAAGCTACATATTATTTATATTGAATTTTAAAAGCCAATAGCAGTCGGGGGGCGGGGCTTAGTTCCAACTTTAAGAAATGGGGGTGATTTGTTGTAAGGAATGAATTGAGGTATTAATATGCTAAGTGGAAAATGTAGATTCAGTCTGCTAAAATGTTTTGGATTGGGAGGTCCTCGAAATAAATAGGAAGTCGATGATAAATTGTCTTATGCACTGGAGCGTCGGCATAACGCACTTGCTTTAGATTTCTTAGAATCGAGGACTGCATCTTTGTTCTGAAAAATTTGTCAGATTTTCTTTCTTATTAGAGATTACCTATCGTCTTATAACGGTACAATAGTTTTTTTTTGCGTCGGAAAATAGTGGTGAGATAAAACTTAGCGTATAGTATAAAGATTTATATATTTAATTTAACCTAATAGTTTTACATAAGATAAGTAAGGTATTTTTTTTCCAGGTATTTTAGAAATGTAAGTATTTTACATACTTAACACAAACACCCACCCACTGTCCAAAAATATGTACGCTTCGAGGAGTAAAGAGGAGTTTTTATGAAGCAAATACAAAAATTATTTATGGTTAGTCAGTAGCATTCCTAGGATAAGATAATTTAAAAATTTGCTTTTTTAAAGAAATTTATTTTCTTCAGTACATATTTGTAGCTTACTTGGCTCAACAATAAAAATCATGGTATATTGCCCAAAAATAAGAATTATTGTAGTGCGCTTTGCAGAATCTCTTGGTTTGAGAAAAAAATAACTCTGTTTAAGATTACATTTTTGAACCATATTAATAGTTTTTTAGAAAAAACAAGATTCCGAACAAATTTAGTACCGTATTTAAATGTACTTTTACTTTACACGAAGTACAGATACACTTACGCCAAATAAATATGGCTAGTAATTATTTCTGCTGCGATTTAAATAAGTAGGTAGGTAAGCCCAACCGGCAAAAAAATTACTCGGGTGGTATAATAATTTTCTGTCAATACTTTAAATAAACTGCCTGTAAAACAATGATGGGCAAAATATAGTTCATGTGGTCGGCATAATAAAACTTTAAGTAACAAATATCTATCCCGTTGGGCAGTCCGAAATCTATTCGAGCAGTAAAATTATTAATTGGGCGGTGAAATTATTAGTCGGCTGGTGACAAAATAAATTAGGCTGTGAATAAATTTGCTCGGTATTTAAATATCGTTCAGCAGTTTTTAAGCAGCGTTTCGTTTTCTGCAAAATATTTACTTTAGAAGCCAGAAAGTCAAATGACCTGTATTTAATATTTTTAGTTGGCAAGGGTTTGAAGATGGCGGCGAGATTCGTTAGTTCGATCGGTATATTCACGTGAAATAAAAAAAGACGGTCAGGTGCGAGTTCAACTCGCTCGTAGGGGGGTACCGGACGGCGTGCCGCGTGCCGCGTGGCCCGGCGGCGTACCGTAATTTTAAAGAATTCCGAAAATTGAACTGCTGCTGCGGCCGCGTTCCCCGCGATGTAATGCTACTGGAGCGGCACTAACGGTGGGCAGCATGGGCGCCCACAGGAATTTTAAAGTTGTATATCTCTGTTGCTATATACGGGACCCATACCAAATTCAGGTGAGCCTACTAGGAATGTTTTGGTAAAGAAAAAAAATATTTTGTAATTTGCGAAAAAAAGTTAAATTTTTGTTTGGCCCCCCTGAGAAAAAAATGAACACGTTTAGGTCTTTTATTTATTATTTTTTCTAAACAAATTTTACACCATTTCGTCGAAAATTTTTAAATTTTAAGAGAAAAAATGTGTTAGTTGAAAGTTAAAGTCATTTGAATTTTTGTAAACTTAAAACGTAATTGAAAAAAAAAATCAAATGACTATAACTTTCTACTAACACATTTTTTTCTCTTAAAATTTAAAAATTGTCGACGAAATGATGTAAAATTTGTTTAGAAAAATTAATGAATAAAATACCTAAACGTGTTCATTTTTTTCTCAGGGGGGGGGGGGGGGGGGCAAGCAAAAATTTAACTTTTTTCCTTTACCAAAACATTCCTAGTAGGCTCACCTAAATTTGGTATGGGTCCCGTATGTAGCAATAGAGATATACAACTTTAAAATTCCTGTGGGCGCTCATGGTGGGCAGCCTTACTAATAATATCATGAAATGTATGTGCTTTTACATTAATCAATATTTGGAGTTTTCTAATTAAATGCTTTATTTTTTACGTAATTAATTACCCCTTATTACACGCTAAGTTAATTTTAGAGCAGTCAGAACAGTATTAGATTACCCATCAATTTGTAATGTTACAATATTTTTTCAGCAGTCAACTTGATTTTGGAGCAGGCAAAAAAAAATAAAATGTAATTTATTTCGCACAGACCGAATATTTATTTAGTTGCAACTTATTTTTTTTTACTGCTTAAAAGATTTTGAAGCTGCTTGTTCAAATCTAAAACGCAGACCAATTTTTGTTTTATTACCTGATCAAGCTTCACCGCCCAATCCATCATTTCGCCGGCCAATCGTATATTACGATGTGTCAAAATTGTAAAATTTCGCTGCCCGTTTAAATCACACCCAATCAATATACTCGAGAAAAAGAGATACTTGGTATGGGAAAGTTCTTTTGTCTGTGTACCTTATTCAAAACAAATTTTGTTTATCATACACATCACATTAATATGCTGCGGATGGTAAGAATTTCCTAAATTCCCCCGGCAATAACCATAAAAAGATTTGAAAAACAAAAATATAAAAAGTCTTGCCCTTGTTTCACATACAGCGAATCTACATTTCCGGATTTTAGAGAATTATACAGTGTTGGCAAGAATGGAGAATTTCCTATATAGAAGCGATTTTAATTTGGATTAGAGTGTAAAATGTTAATGAAGTGCACAAACTTACTTAAGCCAACCCAAAGAGGGGTGGCCACTTTGTTGTATATGACTTACTTAAAATCTGGGGGTACGGGCCAAGTTCGAATTGCACTACCGGACATCCTTTCCTGAAAGCAACTCCGCACACTTTTGAGCCCCTATATCTATGCACTGGAGAAGATTATACAGGGTCCTGCAATAGTGCGTCCGGCTTCCATAGCTCCTATAAGAATTAAGTTAGGAATTTCATTCAGATGCTGACTTGTACATTATACGATTATTTTTTTTTTAATTCATCAGCAACAAACCGTTTCCAGCGTGCTCTCCTATATTAATCCAATTTAACTGACGTAACTGATTTTGCGTAATAGTCACCGTCATGCTACGTTCTTGTAATGCGTAACGGCAAAGTCACATGAGGTCAGTTTTGGTTAAAAATAGGTTGTCTGAAATTCTAGACAAACCTGTAAAATAAAAAGTTTTACACCCAGTAAGTAAAAATGATACTGAACTCAGCTCTACATCAGATCCCACACTTTCTACGACCGAACAATCACAAAACCTTGGCACTTTTTACAGTAATGTTTTTGTTGCCTCTTGTTTACTTGATTTTGATTGAACATTTTTTTCAGTTTATGATACACAACAAATTACAAAAAATTGCCCCAACGCTATTTTAAAAGTCTGGCAATACTGGGGTTGTTGGCCATTAAATAAGGTATTAATAAAGTCTCTTTGACTCTCCCTTTATTAAAAGCAGTAAAATTTTTATTCGGTTTTCGTAATTACGCAAAAGTCATATATTTTATTATGATACGGCTTCTTATAAACGTACGGTCTGATAAAAGCTTTATAAATGTAGTACACTATCAAATGATCTTGTATATGTGGCCCTCATTTAAATGACTTCCATATAAAGCGCGAACTAATCTGTTATTTTCATCGCCTTTACAATTAATCTGTTTCATTTTGAAGGTAATTACGTTAAATATAATAACTAGGTTGTTGTGAATAAAGCAAACATGCACAAAATGAAGAGTAAATAGTAAATACATACAAAAAAAGAAATAAATGATTCTTATGAGATGTTTAATATGTGATTCAACAGAGAAGCACGTGAACGCTTAAGAATTATTTTGTAGATGGGTTGGCACTAAGCGACATTTTAATATATTTAAAGTAAATCTTACAAAAAAAATTGTAAAGGAAATATTTTTGTTTCTTTGAAGTTTCTAAAGTCTCATCTCCGTGGTTGTTTTCAGTGAAGTCTTCATATAAATTTCTTTATGCTATTTCAGTAATAAAAGCGGCTTCTAAAGTCTCATCTCCGTGATTGTTTTCAGTGATGTCTTCATATAAATTTCTTTATGCTATTTCAGTAATAAAAACGGCTTCTAAAGTCTCATCACCGTGATTGTTTTCAGTGACGTCTTCATATCAATTTCTTTACGCTATTTCAGTAATAAAAACGGCTTCTAAAGTCTCATTTTCGTGATTGTTTTCAGTGACGTCTTCATATCAATTTCTTTACGCTATTTCAGTAATAAAAACGGCTTCTAAAGTCTCATTTTCGTGATTGTTTTCAGTGATGTCTTCATATAAATTTCTTTATGCTATTTCAGTAATAAAAACGGCTTCTAAAGTCTCATCACCGTGATTGTTTTCAGTGACGTCTTCATATCAATTTCTTTACGCTATTTCAGTAATAAAAACGGCTTCTAAAGTCTCATTTTCGTGATTGTTTTCAGTGACGTCTTCATATAAATTTCTTTATGCTATTTCAGTAATAAAAGCGGCCGAACTTAAAATTTCGTTTTATGTACAGCAATCTCGACAGAAATAGTCAACATAAACCATGTTTGAACTATAGCAAACAATAACTAAATTCTTTCTAAACTTATTGGTAAAGTTTGGTTCTCAGTTGACTACCTCAAATAAGTGATAAAAAAATTAGCGAAGGAGATTTTTTATTTTTTAAGTTAATTATTTTAAAGAACCAAACAGGGTAAAAAAGTTCATGACAAGCAAAAACCAAGACAGAGGGAGGCTATGAGAAGGTTTAGTAAAAAAATCAAATCCCGTAGTGTAGGAAGAGGAAAGAACGAAAGAGAGAGAGAAAGTTATTATCAACATTAACCAAAATATTATCAAAGATATTATACCATATATCATCTCACATGGGTGAAATTATGTTTGAAAAAGACTATTTATTTCTGAAATTAAGCTAACAGTGTGTAACAACGCATACAGTTCTTTATTAGAAGCATTAAGGTGGCATCTTCCAATTGCGTCCATGGTTTTTCATTTTAACATGGCTTTTCGGCTTTAAAATCTTTAACAGTAACATTATGAGTATATTGAGTACAGATTCATATCCTGCAAGCAAATTTCAGTCAATTATTTAAAGTGTCAACGTGTATAATGATTTCATTCAGAAGATTAATATGTTAAGAGATCTATGCTGTCATTTTTTCTGTCACTAGGACCTCAATATTCTTTTTTAATATGGTTTTCCTAAAATAAATCATAAAATATTTTGAAACTTAAATTAATACGTTAAAAAATACCCATATAATATGAATCTACGGTTAAAATGATGAAAAAATGAAAAATAAAGCAAAAAATTATACTAAAATAAAACTAAGTTGGCAATAAATGGGTGTCAAATGGGTCGGCAAATGAAGCTTTAAGCGGTACAAAATACATATTTCTATTAAAAAATGTTTTCTTTGTGCCCAAAATTTACAAGATTTAAACATCTCACAAGAATCAACCAAATATTTAAATTAAGTAGGTATACAATTCTCGTATCTATATTTTCAAGAATATAGTACGTACTATTAAAATTAAACTTATAGAATATGCATTCCCAATTTATGCTTTTAGTTTCTTGTATCCTTTTGATATGATACCCAGGCGCGGCCCGTGAAATTTCAAAGTTGCATATCTCTGCTGCTACTTATGGGACCCATACCAAATTCAGGTTTTTTAATAGTGAGCCTACTAGGAATGTTTTGGTAAAGAAAAAAAATATTTTGCAATTTGCGAAAAAAAGTTGATTTTTTCAATTGACCCACCTGGGTAAAAAATTAACACGCTTAGATATTTTATTTATTATTTTTTATAAACAAATTTTACATCATTTTGTCGACAATTCTTCAATTTTAAGAGAAAAAAATGTGTTAGTTGAAAGTTCTAGTCATTTGAATTTTTTGCAACCAAAAATTTAAATTATTTTTCGGTTGAAAAAATTCAAATGACTATAACTTTCTACTAACACATTTTTTTCTCTTAAAATTTAAGAATTGTCGACAAAATGATGTAAAATTTGTTTAGAAAAAATAATAAATACAATATCTAAGCGTGTTAATTTTTTACCCGGGTGGGTCAATTCAAAAAATCAACTTTTTTTCGCAAATTGCAAAATATTTTTTTTCTGTACCAAAACATTCCTAGTAGGCTCACTATTAAAAAAACCTGAATTTGGTATGGGTCCCATAAGTAGCAACAGAGATATGCAACTTTGAAATTTCACGGGCCGCGCCTGATGATACCTATCCTATAAATGTTTGGCACTTAAAGTTCAATATATTTTGCGTAAAGTTTTTTTTCAAGCAACGTTAATGTAAGGAGGAGTGAATTAATTATACGCCACACTTTTTATTTTATTCGAATTTAAATCACTGATTCAGTACTAACCTTTAAATCACCTGTCTAATGAGGGATTTATTTTCTATGGATTAAAAATGCAAAATCTTTAAGATTACTTAACTATAAACGAAACATTAAGATTATAAGATCCGTCCAGTTATTTCTGAGGCGTTTTATTTTTTCCGCATGTTTTGAAACTTCCTAAATACGGTTTGTCACGTCAATTTTACGGCCGCCAAAATGCATTAACCGAATTAATCCCATAAAATGTGTAGTGATTATACTTTAATCAACATTCAGGAAATAATCCGATTTCGTTAACCTATTTTTTATTTATTTGCATAAACATAATTCTACTTTATTGAAATAAGCTATAAAAAGTCCTTTTTGCTTTGAAAACATAGTCAAAAATTATTATGATGCCATACAGATTATAAAAACAAATAAGGGAAGTACGTATGTATCTACATATTGGTACAATTATTGGTTTTCTGTACAACTGTAGTATGATTAATAAATTGAATTGAAACAAAAATTGACACTATACTTTTTGACCCTAAAGCATGTTCGTTGATATAATCTGTAGAGAACTTATAAAATACTTTCAATTTGATTTAGTACTTATTACGAAAGTCATTAATTAGTCAATTATTTATCAAAAACTCCAAATACAACAATATCCGTGGATACAAAATAAATTATGCCGAGATGTGACATCTCCAACGGACCGTTTCAACACGGTGCGCAAAAAATGTTTCAAGGGTCCATTAAATGGATTGGCAATTAGACGGGTTTTTGTCGCCCGAAAGTCGGCAAATGCCAATTTAATTAGCCAGTAACAGAAGGCGAATTTAATCAAACAATAAATTGTCCTAAAACATCGAATTCCCGAGCTAATTCAAACCGCACATGTTTTAATTGCCACCCTTTTTTACTTAAGGGTTGACACGACAGGAGGAATATGTCCCCGGAGAGTCACTGCGTTAAATAATGCCCTGTTGTTAATTTATTACTATTTAATTATTGGTCACCGCTGGTGAACACCCGCACATATTTCTTTTTATGGAAAACCGTGCGTGGAAGAAACATTTTAAATAAACAAGGGTTTTTAAATTGTTCGAATAAAATGTCCTCATTCATTCAGTATGTGTACATTGTCACTTTCGAGTAGATTGGATGCGATTTGACATACTGGGAGTAAAATGATTTGACGTCAACAATTTATTGTAAACTACGGTATATACAGAGTATGCGTGAATTTGCTGGTCAAATGGAAAACTTCTTTATTATTAATTATTGAGAAAAAAGTTATTCTTCATAAAAAGTTTTGCTTCCAAAAATATTAGGATTGACATTTTTGATATCTTATACAGGGTCTCTTGAAAGAGAAGAAAATTAAATTTTAAATGTAACAAAAGTTTAATAGGTACAAATATTTTTGAGCGACTAAATTGAAAAAGGCAAACAGATGTCGAACTAAGGTTGTTATAATTAATTTATATGTAGTATACAGGACAACAACTAATTATTTTTTCAGTATCTAAAATCTGAACTTTTTTTCTTTAAATAAAGCCTTAACCTTTAAATTATTATTAAATGTTCAGGTAAAATCTGGAAAGACACACTTCACAAATTGGCACGAGTCAATAAAATTTTTGTGATTTGTATTTTTTCCGTTAATAATGAGTTTAACTCATCAAGAAAAAGTCCAGATTGTTTTAGTAGTTGTAAATAATTATCACACAACCAGAAAAGCAGCCGAAGCCGTATAAGAACTTAACAATAATTACCCAGAAAGACCGATACCAATTATCCATCAAACAGTCAGTAATGTTTTGAGTAAATTGAAACGGTGCTCTCCAAACTTCTTTCGGAGAAGAGAAAACTAAGATCAAAATAACTTTGCCTATACGACGAAAATGGCGAACTTAATGTTTTGCTCTACGTCAACGAATTCCCTACAACTAGTTTAAGGCAAATATCTAGAGATTTGGATTTAAAAATATACTTTATTAGAATAAAAAGACATAAAATTGTACCTTTTAAGCTCAAGTTTACCCATACATTATTATCAGGGGACTCGGAATTAAGAGTTGATTTTTCTGCGTGGTTATTAGGCTTTAGACAGGATGATCGCCGTTTACCTTTTAAAATATTTTTTTCAGATGAAGCTGTCTTTCAGACCAACGGTATCGTAAGCTCTCAAAACTCCCAGTATTGGTTAGTGGATAATCCGCACTTGATTATACAGAGCCGAAACCAATGTTCTGAAAAAATAAATGGATGGTGTTGTATACTCGGCGACCGATTGTTAGGACCAATATTTTTTGATAAAAATATAAACGGCGAGGTGTTTCTAAATTTTCTAGAAAATGATTTTAGTGATAATAATACGTTGGGCGACATACCTTTGGCCGTTAGACAAAATTTATTGTTTTAGCTAGATAGGTCTCCCGGGCATTTTGCAATGCGATTTAGATATGAGTTAAATAGAAATTTTGCTAATAGGTGAATGGGAAGAGGTACGGAGCAAGACCTGCATTTTTGTCATTGGCCAGCGAGGTCCCCGGATTTCACCCCACTGGATTATTTTTTGTGGAGTGTCCTCAAAGAAAGGGTATATAAAAGGCGGCGAGACAGAGAAGACCTCAGAAGACGCATTATTCAGAAATGTGCCAGACTTCGGGGATATAAACTAGCAAATGCCGTCAGAAGCTTTAAAAATAAACTTATTAGGTGTATGATGAACAACACCATATGCCATATGCTTATAGAAATTTAATCTTCTATTTATTCTTGTTGGTATTTACTGTGTAATAACTAGTAATTGAAAAAGTTACGTGTAAATATGTTTTTGGAATTGTTTAATAAATTTTCAATTAGGTTTTGATCAGTTGGTTTGGTTGGTTTAGTTTAGGTGGCGAATAACTTGTAAAATACATAGAATAAATGAATCTTACTTTATTTATTCTACACCTGCCGTTAAAATTAAGATCTACGTTACACTGAACGATACAACGAATTACTAACAATTATTTCCATATCAAAGCATTTTATAATTCTACAATAGATACGTATTTTTCGGTGTAGGAAAATTACCTCTAACCCTATTCACAAATATATGGTGCACGTATGAATACTCTTTAGTTTAATACAAATATAAAGTTAAGCCATTTCCCAATGCAAAGTATTCCAATGGCGAGAGTTGTGATAAAACTAGACGGTAATGGACAAGTTTTATAATAACAAAAGTCCCAGATAGCAAATATGTATAAAACCAGTCACAATGCACTTCCTAAGCCAGTGTAGGTTATTTGAATTCTACCTTCCGACTTAGCATTTGCTGTTGGAACGAATGGGTCTGTTCAAGATTTTTTACGTTTTCGATTCAGCGTTGAACTAAGATTTGTAAGGTTTACTACGTCTCAATCGCAAAAATTTTAAAAGACAAGATACATTTTGAATGACATATATAATCAATAAGCCTGACCAGTTGGACCTGTTACCAGAGGCGCCCAAAACCAACCGAAAATGAAGTACCTACGTACATATACGGTATTTGACAAAAATAATTTAATTCATGAGCATTGTTATGATTGTGTGAACTTAAAAAAAAGTTAAAGCGCTAGTTCGACTCGCGCACAGAGGGTTCCGTAACACATACAATATTGTAAATTTCTCACAGAACGCAAAATTCTCAATACCTATGGCATCGTCGAAAGATATTCTAAATAGTCTAGTCACTTGCTTATCGCGCTGTAAATCCCCTCTCTGCCGGGGAGGAAAGATATCCAACTATGAGAAGATAAAAATTCAAAATTGTCGACCGTTCTTTTGCAAATTCCTTCCGAGAAAAACTGTCGACGTTTTTTTATAACTGGTCGAACTTTTTTACGTTTGCTGAAATTAGACTGTCGACCTTTTTGCAAATTTTCCCAAAACTCAACAGTCGACGTGTTTTTGGTACGAGGTTCTAATAGCCAACTCGTACTCTAATTCGTCAACTCGAGCATACACAAATCAAACAACTAGAAGGACCAGGATTAAATACCATTCTAAAAACTAGAAAGTTCACTTTTTAAAATGGAAGAAACGAGGATAAAATAGAGTGCAAGTCTATTAGTTAATGTAAACGTCATAGTTTATGACCAAACAGGACCAATATTTAGCCAAAACACGGCCAAACAATTGCACAAACATACAAAAAACGTTGCCATAAAGTAAAAAATATTGTATCACAAACAC
The DNA here is from genome assembly GCA_963971165.1 of Philopedon plagiatum. Taxonomy (NCBI): domain Eukaryota; kingdom Metazoa; phylum Arthropoda; class Insecta; order Coleoptera; family Curculionidae; genus Philopedon; species Philopedon plagiatum. The sequence goes on from OZ020190.1 coordinate 122,593,813, forward strand.
GTTTTATCAAACTGACCGAAAATTTATATCAAGCGTCAGAAGAGGGTTAATACTGCGGGAAAAAATATTAAAAAGCTACGGCCAGTGCACAAAAATATTCAATTTTCGCAGGTATGAGGTATGATTATTGATTATACATAAAAAATATGAAAAAAAGTTCATAATAACATAGGTCCGCAAATGCTTCCCTAGGGAGCTACAGGCCTTTGAAGATGGTGTCATAAAAATGATTTTTATTAAATTTATTAGGATTTACCTACAATACAGAAATGAACTTTTAGGCATAAGTTACTGTTATTGGAGGTCACTTTTTGAAAATAGCAGATGACCCATATTTCAACCAGTGGCGTGGGAATAAAAGGTTGGATATTTAAGGTCGTATTATTTTTTCACCCAACCACCCTTTTGCTCCCACGCCACTGGTTGCAATATGGGTCACCTGCGATTTTTAAAAAGTGACCTCCAATAACACTAACATACCTAAAAGTCCATTTCTGTATTGTAAGTAGATCCTAATAAATTATGTAAATAAAAAACATTTTTGTTGTGCCCGTAGCTCCCTATGGAAGCATTTTCGGATCTATGTTATTATGAACTTTTTTTCATATTTTTTATGCAGAATCATATATTAAAATTTGCCATCATGATTTCAGGACACCCTGTATAAACATTCCCTGTTAGTACTAAAACTGGCATGCCGTTGTTGCCATATCCTTAATTTGATTTGCCAGATTCCCCACTAGGTTCAGTTGTTTTTCGTAGAATGACGCCAGGCGGGACACTGAATTTTTTTTATTTGGTCGAATTTTAACCTTATATTTTTGTTATTATCCGTCTAACCGATATAATTTTTTGGGTGCGTGTTTCGATTGACTAATTGTGCAATAATGTTAACATATTAATTGAAAACGCGAAACGGCTTAACAGGCCCATTGATTGTGGAGGCAACGGCAGATAGTAGACAAGGCGAAGGCGAAGGTAGGTCTGGACTAAGGTATTTAGATTCAACAGTAAAGGATAGGTAAGGTTAGTCATAGAGAAAAGAAAGATTTTTAAAATTTTTATAAACAGTAGGCACAGGGAATTTGTATACCCATTGTATACGTCTACACCTACACCATAAACTATTTAAAAATTAGATTTCAATATTTTCACCCTGCGGACCGGCTCTAGTTCCCCTAAAGGGTTGAAAAATATGACCTCGTGCGTAGGGCAGGCGTAATGAATAAAGCAGGATTTACTCTTCATTTATTTTCACTGCTCGGTAATAAATAAATTTTGAAACATGGGTCCACGCCAGTGCCAAATGTATGTATGTATATGCATGCAAATGGCGAATATTATCCGATTCCGTACATGTTGTTTTTGCGAATTTTGCCTCACGCACTTCATGCGAGCTGATATGTAGAATGGCCATATTTCAGTAAGACAAACAGAGGTCATTTAAAAAAAGTGAAGGGAGAATTGTATTTATACACATACTCACTTATTTGTTTTTTTATTCTTACAAAAAAACATGTTTAAATATTAATACATAACTGCAACAGCAATTATTTCTTTTTCGATATTTTTATAGTAATTATTTGTATTCAGTACAGCAAAATAAGATTTTCTTTCTTATAATTTAAATGCCTGATGAAATATTCTATGGAATCTATGGATCTATGCGCCGTGTGAAGTCCACGTATACTTGCTTGGCTAAACCTGTTTACCATCTAGTATTTGAACTTGTATTTCTATGGTCAGGTGCTTTAAAACTATTATAATAGATCAGGTTGGGTTGGGTAATAGATAAGTGCTTCTTAGAGCCGTTTGACACACGACTGATTGTCAATCCTGATGAGACCGAGCCAATATTTTAAATTGCCCCTTTCATATGCAACGCGTACCATCAGTCGATCAGGCCAGCCCGTGCGTGTCCGTATCGTCAGGATTGGTTGGAGCCATTGGTCAAACCTGGCGTTTCACATGCATGCATTTTGTCAGTTGGGTTTTTGATGGGGTGTTGTTTTATGGGTTAGGTTATTTTCCCGTTCTTCACGATTCTTTAGAAATGGAAAATCGCGCACATTTTGGTCGGTTTGACACCGAACTTTTAATTAGTGCTATTGAACAACGATAACTGGAACAAGACTCTCGAATTTCATGGCGAATTTCAGATTATTACTCTTGCTATTTCCAAGGCCTTTGACCAAGTATGGCTTGCTGCACTCCTCAATAAACTACCTTCTTACGGTCTTCCTCCCAAACTATGTACCTGGATCGGCAACTTTCTCTTTAATGGGCGCATATCTGTCATAATAGAATGGTCACTCATCTAACTTCCATTCTATCATCCCCAAGGTTCAGTCCTGGCACCAACCCTATTTCTTCTTCACATTAAGGACCTGCTCTCTTCAACTATCAATCCCATTCACAGTTATGCTGACGATAGTACTCTTCACTTCAACATTTATTTTTCCAGAGAAGTCTCGAATCAAGAGTTGGATAATAGACGCAGATCTATCCACCTATCCCTTTCCCAAGATCTTCAATTAATCTTAGACTGTTCAACGCCTCCAAAACCCAGTCTTGCTCCCTCTCGCGCAAAAAATCCGGGAACGCTTACCCCATCCACATGAATGGCCAAGCCCTACAAAACAACGAAACATTCCATCTCGTTGGTGTCGCTTTCGAACATGATCTCAGCTGGCACAAGCACATTACTTCAGTAGCCACATCGGCAGCTAAAAAGCTTGGTTTTCTCTTTCGAACCAGAAAATACTTCTCCCCGTTCAACTTACACCCTCTCTATGTTTCCCAAATAAGACCTAACCTAGAGTACTGTTCCCACATCTGGGGAGCGCCTTCACCTTTGACACTTAACATCCTTGATTCTATTCAAAAGAGATCCATTCGACTCAATGACCTAGTCCTCACAAGAAAATTCCCTTCTTTCGCTCATCGCCGCGCTGTTGGAGATTTTCTTTTCTATCGATACTTCCATGGATTTTGCTATGAAAACCTAGCCGCTATAACAACAAGAGGCGCGTTGCGTATGCGCCTCTTTACTGTCCAGCTTCATAAGCTGAAAGCATCCCACTTCTCTCGCTCATTCATACCTAGGGTCTCCAAGTTATGGAACAAATTACCTGCAGATGTTTTCCCCTCCCCTTCCCTCTCAACCTCCAGTCCTTTAAATCCCGTGTTAACTGACATTTCCCTTCTCTTCAGACGCCCACGGTACGTTAGTACTTAGGCTTCAAGTCTACGTGGGCTGTCTCAGATAAATAAAACTCTAAAGCACTCAACGCCCATGACCAATATTTGAAATTTAACAATATTAAGTATTTCTTACAACGGAGAAAGATCGTTTGCACAATGGGTTAAACATTGATTCTAGCAAATAATAATTCCAAAATAAAAAAAATAACATTTTTTATAACTTTTACTACTTTGTCATCTAGGCATATCTGGTGAGTTGCCATAAATGTTTTAGTAGTGGGTTGCCATAGATGTCTCAATTTTTCCATTTTTTACTCAGGTTGCTGAAAATGCTAAAATTTTTTAATAATTTTTTTGGCATTAAGGAAATTTACGTCATCATCACTATTGTTAAGACCGAGCTTATTAAAACCACAAGCAAGTACTGAGGAATTCTTGTTTTCAGTATTCCTTACTATCCACCAGACCTCAAAAAGTTCTCTTCTTGGAATGGACATGATACCTAGAACAGACCATTCCGGCCGCAGAGCTTGGCAGATACAATTTTCTTGAAAGCAATCTTAGAACATTACTGAACCAGAAAAAAAAAGAAATCAGGACAAATCTAAGCGAATCCTAGTTTTGCGAAACTTATGAATTAAAAAAAATATCTTTGCAAAAAAGTATTTTAAAAATATAAGAAAGTTAGAATTATTATTACCACTCAAACAAAGAGATATTGTGTGCACATACCTTCACAATAAATCTCCAGTTATCACAAACAAATAATATAAAATATAGCTTTTATAGCTTAACACAATAATACTTCGGTTTCTAAGACCAACATCTTACTAGTCGACTTAAAACGTTGCGATCTTCAGACTTCTCAGCGGTCGGCCCATCGAGTACCTGGACTTAACCAGAGTTAAAGTGAATTTTGCTGATCAATAAGTGGTTTGTAATAAATTTCCATCAACATTTTAGGAACCTGTGACTCTAAAATTTGGTATTTATTATCAGCTACATATGCAATATAACCCTCTGTGTGGACAGAAACAAACATTGAGAGCTTCGTAATGATTTTATTCCAAATTCATTAAACGACTCTTAAAATTTCATATTATGTAAAAAGTAGGATCTTTTATTTCTTTTCCTACGACCACCTATGAAAGTGAGTAAAAAAGCACGGTTAACTTGACGAGAAAGTGCCTTATATCACACGCGTGTTGAAAAGTACTTTACAACACGTGTGTTGAAAAGTACTTGTCAACATGACATTTAAATAGATGGCTAGATGGTGCCAATTTCATTTGTTTTATTTTCAGCACACTTGATGAAAATATTAGTGTTGAAAGTGAGGGTTTTAAAAAGACAGAAATTGAGGTTTATTGTAAATATTTTTGTGGTGGCAGGAAAAGTATTGTACATTACTCGTGTGAAAGTAATTTTCGCACACTCGTGGGATTATCGCCTCGTGCGACAACATTCCCACTCGTGTGAAAAATGTCACTTTCAACACTTGTTTTATAATATACTATTTCCTTTACACATTGATACTTGGCTGCGTTGTCGCGGTTGCTCCGCTCGTCAAATTCTATTTCTTCATGACGTTTATAGTTATAACTTATAACATATATAATTTAAGATACAGTCGACTCAAATGCTGGAACCACAACAAAGCAGAGAATATTTCAGTCATCAATCAACTATGTTCAAATACATTGGCGAAATAACCCGTACATTCTATAAAAACGTATATTTTACAGTCTTTTTATTTACCAAAATATGTCACGAGCTCGAGAATATAACATATTTACCGACGGCAAAGAGGCATATCCACTAAACCAACAGTTTATAGTCCTAACACAGCAACGGTTTAGATTGCATGTCGCTTTGCAAATCTGCAATGTAATTAAATGTGAAATGTCTGGCAAGTTTAATAGAATCTTAGATTGAGGTCGTAAGCCACAGACTCTGCGCGACTTGGCGGTATCGCAGATTGGAAAACGGATGCTGCTATGACATATTAAAGGAATTTCTGGCCCGCCTTCATATTTCAAAACTGTTTTGGACGTTATATTTAGATATATCTTTTCTAGCTCTAGCGACTAGGTTTAAGTTTTGCAAAATGATGAGATGCGTTAAATTGTATAGTGAATGGATCTGATTCACTGGATCGAATTAAATTATTATTTAAAATGGATAAAGGTGTACCTAGACAGAATGTCCGCGGATCGGGTTTAGAAGAGGACAAATGGACCAAATTTTGCAAAATACGTAAAAATATCACTCCTCATAAAAGTTTTTGTGTGTAAAATAAATAAGTTTCACGTTATGGAAAATTTAACTTCTTATACAGGGAGCATAAAAAATACGGATACGAATATGAGTTCTTTTGACAACTAAAAGATGTTTAGCACGATTTCTAAGGGACATCACAGGAGTTTCTCTAACATACTGAAGAACTAAAACTGTGGCAGCATCGTTTTGGTCATATTTCTTCTTCTTCTTCTTCTTCTTCTTCTTCTTGAGATTCAAACCCCAACCTGTTCTTTGGAACTTTTTTATTGTATTGCAGGTTAAAGGTGTGAGAGAGAATAGTTGGGACATTTTAAAAAAATTAGGTACTAAAACTCGTTACTTTTTATATTTAAATTCTTTAATTAAATCTTGTATTTTGGCTTAGGGCCTAATTTAAAACATATGCTCCCTGTATAAAAAATTAAATTTTTCTTAATGTGAATCGTATTTATTTTACAAGCAAAAATTTTATTAGGTGTGGCCTTTTTACGTATCTTACAACATTTGGTCCATTTGTCCTCTTCTAAACCCCATGCGCGGACATATTTTATATCATGTAATTGTAAAAATATTCGCTTGGCACTCCAGAGTTCTGGTTTAACCCCTATATATTTCATTCAATAGAGTTAATTTAAAACAAAAATTTTCAACAAAATACACACAAAAAAATGTTCAAAAATTGGAGATTCACTTTAAATTCGCAGATGACAGTGGCGTAATTTATTATTTAATTCGTAATTTATGCAATAAAAACATGCATATTTCGTATACAGTAAAACTTGTGTTAACGAACGCCCTTTTATATCGGCCACCTGTGTTATCGGCCAGTTTCAAGCTAACAAAAATCTACTTTATAGGAAATCCCGTAAATAAAAACCCTTAGATTATGGACACCCTTATAAAACAGCCACGGCCAGACGTACCTCAATTTTTATAACCTATTTCTAGGTAAATCAACCTTTTCATATTGGCCGGAATTTCTTTGGCCTAATTTGTATTTTATTATTTTATGATTACATTCTGCAAACTTTAAGGGTGGAAATACCCAACAATATTATTTTTTACCTGGTTCAAATAGCATTAGTGGTTATAGGGTGATTATCTTCACATTATATTTTTAGTTGTGTCTTAGATCGATAAGAGTAAAGTTGTTATCGTGTTCGGAATCGAAGCGTGTTTAATAATGTCCCTAAAACGAAAACGTTTGTCATTGAAGGACAAAATTGATGTTATCGCGGAAAGTGAAAAGTATGCCTTGGGTTCGCGAAAACTGACTGAAAAGTTTGGTGTTGGAAAATCTCAAATAAATGATATTATCAGGAATAAAACTGAACTAAAACGAATGTTTGAAGAAGGTGTTAATTTAGAACAAAAGCGGAAATTTCCGAAGTCGGGAGGATTGGCAGTAGATCAAGTCGTCTACAATTGGTTCTGCAAAGCAAGAAGTAAAAATGTTCCAATATCTGGACTGGTAATTAAACAAAAAGCACTTGAGGCAGCAAGCAATTTAAAAGTGGAAAATTTTGTAGCCTCAAATGGATGGTTGGATTGTTTCTGTCGGCGGCACAATATCACATTTAAATCAATTTGTGGTGAGGCAGCCAATATAAATTTGGAAGATGTAGAAGCATGGAAATCCAGTTTACTGTTAATTTTGAAAGATTATTCCCCAAGAGATGTGTATAATGCGGACGAAACTGGTCTTTATTACCGTGCCATGCCTAATAAAACGTTTTCTTTGAAGGATGATAAATGTACAGGGAGAAAAGCAGCGAAACAACGATTGACTATTTAACTCTGTGCAAATATGGAAGGCGAGAAAGAATATCCACTGATCATAGGAAAAAGTAAAAACCCTCGTTGTTTTAAGGGTAGCCATATTAACAAAAGAATGGGTTTCCAACAAAAAGGCTTGGATGACGTGAGAAATTATGACAAAATGGCTGCATAAATTTGATATGAAAATGAAAAATCAAAACAGGCGTGTGCTTTTGTTTTTGTATAATGCTACTTCTCATTCAAAAATATTGCTAGATAATGTCAAGTTAGTCTTCTTGCCTTCAAATACCACTTCGCATTGTCAGTCGTTAGATCCAGGAATAATTCAGAATTTCAAGATATTATACCGGCAATACCTTATTAAAAGGCTTCTAACGTTCATTGACAGTGGATGTGATTTTGAAGCTTCTGAAAAAAGTTTAAATTTAACGAGTGCCCTTATATTATGGATAACAAGTGCCTGGAAAAAAGTTTCTCTACTCATAATTAAAAAGTGTTTCTCCAAGGCCGGATTTTTTGAGATTGTGCAAGAAGAAGCAAGTTTTTGCGAAGTGGATGAGATACCCCTTGCCCAGCTCTTTCCCTCAGTTGATAATAAAATTGTGAGTTTGAAAGAGTTTGCTTTGATTGATAGTGACGCACCTACAGAGAGTCCCAATTTTAGCATATCAGAAATTGTTGAAGAACTAGCTCATAATGACGAAGAGCAAAATTCTGACATCAATAGTGACGCGGAGGAATGCGAAAATCCTAAAACTACTTTGACGAATATGGGTGAAGTGTGTGCAAAATTAAGAGATGTTCAAAATTATTTACTGTGTAGCAACAATGGTGAATTAGCTATAGATGCCTCTCAAACTAAAATGCGAAGCTGAAGTTTTTAAAACAAAATTAAAAAACCTAAAGCAAACAAAAATTGAAATGTATTTTAAAAATTCTTAAAAACACATAAAATGCATGCATAAAATTAAATTTGTTATACAATACATCTTGTATCCAAAAATAAATATTGTAACTACATATATGTACCAATACTATTAACACTTATGCACATATGTACTTAGATTTAGGTAATGTTTTTGGTAGGTATATATTTTATAAAAACGTTTGTTCGCTATATGTACGTGAATATGCACCTAATTAAATAAAAAACAAATCTCCAAATGAACTTTTGTTTTAGTTATAATTAAACTGTGATATGTAAATGATATTATAGGCTTTAGAAACCCCTCTGAGTAAATGTTTACTTTTTTGTACAAATAATAACTGTTACCTGGCAATACTGGCCACCCTTCTATAAAGGCCAATTATTCTTAAGTTTATGGTGGCCCTTATAGACAAGTTTTACTGTATTTCGATTAACATATTAAATTAATTGTATCAAAACATAAAATATATTGTATGGTTTTATTCAAAATATCAATAAGCAATATTCGGATTTAGATTATACAGTAAGAAACAAATACAAATTATCACGTAATTATTAGCAGTAACTGATTGTGTAGCAGGTGTCGAGTAGTATCCTACAAAGTGACCCTCAAATGGCTGCCACCATCTATCCTAGGTTTAATCCGGACAACTGCTAAACTATTAGCAAATTTGAACACGTACCGCTTAATGTCCATAATAAATAAAGACAATGGTTCGAGTCATTAGTTTATCCCCCCTAACTATTGATCGTTCACCCTTATCCCGTCATTTAGAGATAAGGCAGTGAGATATCGCAAGCGCTTCATGGGTTTTAACATCAGATACATTATGAGGAGTAAGACGCATATAATATGCCTTTTTGCAAATTTATAATGGGAATATGCAAATTAATGGCTAAATTTGGGAAATAAAATTACAAATAAGTATCATAGATAGACCTTACCTAAAGCGTAGCATTTAAACCAATATACATATCACGGACTGCTCTTAATTATACTCATAGTCATAGGACAACCGACGCAAGCGCATGGAAATACGTAAGGTAAATAACTGCCAAGTCGTGTTAACTGCTGTGGGTTTGAACGTTTTAAATTTTAATGTCTCTTAAGCCCGGTTCTCATGGTACAACTTTGTCGCGGCGATTCGTATGCTGCATTAAAATTGCATCAGTATAGCAACAATATAGTGGCATACAGACAGAATGTGTTCTATTTTTCTGCAGCTAGTTGCTGGAATTAGTAATTTTTCTAGTGATTTTTCTCTTGCCAATTTAATTGTAAAGCAGGTGCCGTACCAACTCGGCCACCGGCCACTTCAGTATTTAGTGTTAGTAGTGATTGATTTCTGGTTTCATATGAGCGATAAATAAGACCAATCAGTTTTGGATATCAACTGTGTTTAGATCGCTGAATCACCCTAATGGGATTAGGATGACTTTCTGATATTTGAAGATTTTTCCTTGAATAAAGATATCCACGGATACTACAACAGCTGACAGGGGCATTTAAATGTCTATAGATGCTATCATGGTAGTAACTCTGAGATACATTAATAAACAATATTGAGAAACCACTTCAGAATTGTGGAAAAGTTAACTTACATATATATCCTTTTTTGCGAACTAAAACTCATTTAATTTCAATGGGCTCTAGCAGTAACAGCGGTAAATAAAAAAAATTATAAAAAAAGAAAGAACAAATAGTAAAATATAGTAAAAATTAAGAAGAAAATTTGTGCAACAGTCAGTTAATGGTAATTTAGGTTTATAATTTTACTAAATTAAATAGGTTAAAGTTTGTTAAACTTTCAGCTTAAAGAATGCCTCAAATATCTTATGAAAATATCTATGGAATAAAATAGCTCCCGCTTTTCAACCTTTTACGACTAAGCTCTTTTTCCAATATTTATTATACATACATTTTGACCTTTCGTATATTTCTTTATTTGACCTTTGCCATTTGACCCTTTTAGTCGCAACTTCGCCTAATTCTATTTATTAGGTACATTACCTTAAATGTTTCTGGTAGTATCAGAAGAAAAGTTTCTTACCTGCAACAAAAAAACAAAATAAAACTAAGTAGTAGTGTAGGATATTATTTGTTGTAGGTATACCGGGTAGTTTAATTTAAACTCAAAAAAACAATTTCTTAGAAACAAACAAAAATATCAAAGTTCTGTAACAAGGGATCAAACACCTTCATATTATGAAAAAAATAATACAATGCCTTTCCTGGCGCTGCGACGGTAATGTCGATGTTTCTTTTAAAATTTAAATTTAAATAAATTAAAATAATTTTTCCAAACTAATGTTATTTTTAAAAAGAAAAGGTGATGGGTACAAACCCAAGAAATCTAAAATTTTAACTTCAGAACAAGTGGATAATTTTGACGTCTTAAATAGGCTCGTTGTCAATGTTTTAATATAATAAATATTGTGTTTCTAAAGTTAATTTTTCGTCTTTTTATTGTTACTACAGGGATATAAAGCATTTTTAATCCCCCAGGGATTAAAAGTGACACTACAGTCCCTAAAAATAGAACTAAAATGACCTTTGTTTTAGCTATGAAGTGCAAAAAATAATTAATTATTTTACAATATACGTCATAACTTTTTGAGAAACCCTGGTTATTCAAACTAATTTTCAAAGTATAGATTTTTGAAGGCCTTAGAACTTTTACCTAAAACATTCTTCGCTAACTTGTGTAGTTCTTAAAATAACCAGCCGGTTCGAGATACTTTTATCCTGATAAGTTATATACCGGGTGTGTCATAAAGATCGCTGAAGGGAATACACTACGTACAGTGACGTAACCAAGCCGAAGAGGGGAGGGGTCGAAGGAGTCTTCATAAAACCCGCCAATTTAAAAATAAGCACGAGATTATCGTTGAATACGAGTATCAAAGAGGTAATTTTAATGGTTTTCTTAAAATTAATAGATTTTTAAAAAAATTAGCCTATAATATCTTTTCACAATGTAATAAAAACCAAATAGATATCAGGCGAAAGAATAAATATGCATATATGAGGGCTAAATAAAAAGTCGCACAGTTTTTTCGATGGGCGCCGTAGACGCTGAACTCGGCGTCGGGTCACGAATTGTCGGGACGCCAACGCCCGACGCCCTGCCGCGACGTGCGTATCTGTGAGAAAGTGAAAGTTCATTCAACACCGACGTCACGTTGCAGTTCCAGACGTGCAGGAGACTCGGATCACGATTTGTATTTTAAATTTTGTTGTAATGTTATGGATGCAATGTGAAAGTGCATTCCCATGTATTAAGTTTTTTTATTGACAGATTTTGGCTAGTCAATGAATGACCGCAAAGGGGGTGTAGAGTGCATGGGGGGGGGGAATTTTTTGCTTCGGGAATATGTTGGGGGTAGTTAGGACGTTAACATACTAAAAGTCCCCGCCCCTAGCCTGTCCGCTTCAGGGGGGGGGGGGGATAGAAATATCCCTTTTTTTGGTTTCTCGCTTATAACGCAAAAACGGTGCATTGTAGCAAAAAATGTCTTGCATAAAAATGAAAGCCTGTAAGATTTTCTACAAGATTAGTTCTATACGTTTTTTCGCTACGATGTACCGTTTTTCAGATAACTGCTCTCAAAAGTCGATACTTTGTAAAAATATTTTTTGTCACACGTTTTTTGTCATAATTCTCCTGGTAATGCCTCGGCCGTTTGTTTTACACAAAAGCCCATTAAAAAATGTTATACAGCGTTAAATTTTCTTCAAGAATATATATACATATACTAATTTTTCTCCAGTGGGTCAGAAGCAGAAGTTTTTGGCTAAAAGTAATGATTTATCAAGAGAACTCCTTAAAACTTTCGTTATTTTCGTTATTCCAGAGTTGCAGCTATCTATATAAGCTAATATACGGGCATAAATAGCGTACACTACGCGTACATGAAGTGCAGTATCAAGCATACATATGGATACATAGGTAAAATATTACCAGTTTTCAAGTTAATTGTGAAAAATTGAAATCCTGGGAAGAAGGCGATTGTGTAACGACCATTTGTACAAATTTTATTTTTATTTTACAAAAACTAATATCACAACGATAGATGTGAAACAGTAAACGACAATAAATTTTAGAACAAATGAAAAATCCTAATACGTGAATAATTATTTTTAAGACACAAATTAATTGGTCCTGTTTCTCTTGGGCCGAGAGGGTCCGGCTTCTTGCTCCACCATCGACACTGATCGCAGCACGAATTGCGAATCACCTATTTTACGCTTTTGTCATCAGTTTCCTGAATGTTGGATAAAGTGTCCGCAGCGGATGTGGGAAACTGAACGAAATACACAAAATACGGTGATGTATTAAGGCTCGAGAGGCGTGGAAGGGCGAAGGAGTATTCAGAAAACCCCCAAATTTAAAGAAAAGCATGCAATTATCCTTGAATGTGAGCATTGCAGATTATTTTTGATGTTTTCAAAACCAATTAATTGAATTCTTAAAAAGAAATGTAGATTATAATGTCATTTCATAATGTGATAAGAGACAATTAGATATCGGAAGTTAGAAAGAACGGTTTTTCTCGTCAAGTAAGTAGGTAACAAGCTTTTAACAAAAATATAAATTCGTTCGATAAAATGGAAGAGAATCGGAACATTTGTCTAAACGACACATCTCCATCTATGCCAAGTTTGAAAAATAAAAAAAAAACTATTAAGGTTCGTGTATATCACTCCAACATAATATAGAGCTGTCTGCGGATTCATTTGCGAAAGATTTTAATTAAGTACGCTGCTTTTGGATTCTGCTTTAGTGCCAATTACATCACCACCTGCCAATTAATTGTGTTCAAGTGTTCTTACACGTGTGTCCTTATCCTCGTAACAACACATTTCCTGACAAAATCGTGGTAATTTTCCGGTAAATAAATGAAATATTATATAGAATAAATCCTATATAGGTCAAATTTTAGGCAAAAGCCCAAACAAAAAAAGAGTACACATAAATGGTGGAAAATTTTCCTTCTGTTTCATATACCTACAACAAATCACATTCTTTTAAACAAGATTGTATCAAACAAAATTAAGTCCAACTTTAGAAACTGATTTTTCTTTCTTTTACAGATAGTCTTGGATGCAAGAGAATTTCGAAAATACACGTTTTTTGAAAATGCCTTTTTTTCCAAAATCTCTTTCTTCGAATACACATTTTTCGGCAGGCGTTTCTTCGAAAATGCATTACAGGATAGCTTAGTTATGGTCTATTCAGGCTAGCACCGTCCATAAGGGCATGGGGATCAGTGCCACAGGGGCGCAGCAAAGGGCTTTGTCCAAAAAAACGCCGACAGTTTAGTTCTGGGAAAATTTTCAAAATAGCTTAATTCCGGGGAGCGTTTACAAAAACCACGACAGTAGGAGACGTTGACAAATTGGCCATGTCAGAAGGCGCCTGGCTGCAATTTTGTCCAAGGGTTGGAATAGCTTAGCACGGCCCTGGGTCTACTAGCCAAGTTTATTATACAGAATTTATAATGTTGGGTTCTGATGATCTTTTTTATAAAGGTATGTAATTTTTAAAATTTGGAAAATGTTAATGAAGAAAGTCAGAAAAAAGTCTGAGGAAACCTAAGGAAGCCCATATCACAGATATCATTCAAGCAGGAATTGAAGGTTTCATCCCACATACCCGCAAGAAACCTAAAGTCCACCATCAAAAGCCATGGTTCTCCAAGGCCTGTGATAAAGCCAGGCTCAAAAAAGTTCAAGCTCACAAAAGGTATCTTCAAAATCCTACACCCGAAAATCGTCAAATTTTCTTCGAGGCAAGAAATCAATACAACCAAACTATCTCAGAGCCCAAAAATGCTTTTAACAACTGCATAAAAGATAAAGTGCTTTCCTGTCCCAACGGCAGCAAATCTTTCTGGTCTCTTGCCAAAAACATTAGTCAAAGCTTCCTCGTAACAACACATTTCCTGACAAAATCGTGGTAATTTTCCGGTAAATAAATGAAATATTATATAGAATAAATCCTATATAGGTCAAATTTTAGGCAAAAGCCCAAACAAAAAAAGAGTACACATAAATGGTGGAAAATTTTCCTTCTGTTTCATATACCTACAACAAATCACATTCTTTTAAACAAGATTGTATCAAACAAAATTAAGTTCAACTTTAGAAACTGATTTTTCTTTCTTTTACAGATAGTCTTGGATGCAAGAGAATTTCGAAAATACACGTTTTTTGAAAATGCCTTTTTTTCCAAAATCTCTTTCTTCGAATACACATTTTTCGGCAGGCGTTTCTTCGAAAATGCATTACAGGATAGCTTAGTTATGGTCTATTCAGGCTAGCACCGTCCATAAGGGCATGGGGATCAGTGCCACAGGGGCGCAGCAAAGGGCTTTGTCCAAAAAAACGCCGACAGTTTAGTTCTGGGAAAATTTTCAAAATAGCTTAATTCCGGGGAGCGTTTACAAAAACCACGACAGTAGGAGACGTTGACAAATTGGCCATGTCAGAAGGCGCCTGGCTGCAATTTTGTCCAAGGGTTGGAATAGCTTAGCACGGCCCTGGGTCTACTAGCCAAGTTTATTATACAGAATTTATAATGTTGGGTTCTGATGATCTTTTTTATAAAGGTATGTAATTTTTAAAATTTGGAAAATGTTAATGAAGAAAGTCAGAAAAAAGTCTGAGGAAACCTAAGGAAGCCCATATCACAGATATCATTCAAGCAGGAATTGAAGGTTTCATCCCACATACCCGCAAGAAACCTAAAGTCCACCATCAAAAGCCATGGTTCTCCAAGGCCTGTGATAAAGCCAGGCTCAAAAAAGTTCAAGCTCACAAAAGGTATCTTCAAAATCCTACACCCGAAAATCGTCAAATTTTCTTCGAGGCAAGAAATCAATACAACCAAACTATCTCAGAGCCCAAAAATGCTTTTAACAACTGCATAAAAGATAAAGTGCTTTCCTGTCCCAACGGCAGCAAATCTTTCTGGTCTCTTGCCAAAAACATTAGTCAAAGCTTCTGTAGAAGCACTTTTCCTTCCCTGACCTCTGACAACGAAATTATCTCCACCTCTAAAGGGAAAGCTGAACTATTTGCCAAACAATTCGCTGCAAATTCCACCCTAACCCCTCTCGCCAAGTTTGCTCTTCCAACCGCTACGTCTGTACCTCACAAAATGTCCGACATAATACTTCAGGTCAAACAAGTTCAAAAAATTCTTCTATCCCTTGAGACCAAAAAGTCCTCCGGTCTGGATGGCATACCAGCAACTGTTCTAAAATAATGCGCTCCACAACTTGCACCCATCTTAACTCGTCTTTTTCAGATCTTTTGTGACAAGGGTATCTTCATCTTCCCAGATAGGTGGAAGACTGCTCGTGTGCAACCTGTCCCGAGGAAAGGCTCCAAGTCTCTTCCATCCAATTATAGATCTATCTCTCTTCTCGCTGTCTGCCAAGCAAAGTTATGGAGAAAGCTATTAGCTTGCAAATTCTAAAATATCTAGAAAAATACAAAATCATCCATGACAGACAGTACGAATTTCGTCACCTAAGCTGATCTCCTTAGCTTGACTCCAAATTAATGGTTATGAATAAAGAATGATATTTTAAAGTAAGTATGTACAGTGCGTTCAATTTAGCTTGATAACATTTTGATTCGCTGTAACTTTTTTGTTTTTAAAGATATCAAGGTAAACAAAAAAATAAAATGTAGGGTTAGGAACCAAGTTTTTTTTTGAGTTACACATAAAACAAAACACTAACAATTTTCTGAGATAATAGCCTACCTTATATCTTTTTAAATGGAACACCCTGTATATTATATATGTATTCAATAGAATACGCTATTCTGATTACAATGATATAATACACTTTATACAGGGTGACGCGGGTCTAAATGAACATACTTCAACACAAGACAAAGAATACCTTGGGGGTTCTTAATCACCCATCTTTGATAGTTCAATTGTCGATAGTTAATAAGATACAGGGTGTTTTATGAACTTCAGCAATTTTTTGTTCTTGTCATATTTTTTAATGCACTCCGTATAAAATTTTCATATTGGGTCAACATCTGTAACCTATCTGTCGCTTAAAATTGCAGTATCAGAAAATTTTAAATTCCAGGCCCGTATTAAAAAAAGTTGACATTTTCAATTTTTACATTTTTAACACCCTGTATATCAATTTTTTCAAAATATTATTTTTTTATTGGAAAGAGCATAAAGAATTGACCCTAACGGCATAATTTTCAAAGTTCCCGCACCCATCACTTGATTAGAATAAATGGTTGTTTTGTAAAAAATTTCAAAATGGTGCATATTTGGAAATTAGAAATTAAGAAAATAACAATAAAAAAGCAAAAACTGCTTCCGAAGTAAAAAAATAAATGTACTAAACGTTTAATAGTTTTAACGAGACTAAATTTTAGGGAACAACACAACAACAAATAACAAAGTAATAATAATAATAACAAAACTGCAAGTTAAAATCGACTGCTTAAAATCTAATACATAGAAAAAGTTTTAGCAAGAATTAATTTTAAGAGCACTTTAGCAGAACACTGTTATTTAAGAAGCTGTTCAAAATGCCCTCCATTGGCTTGTTCACATCTTCGTCTTCTGATGTTTAAATTTGACACTGCTTTTCTAATTGCGTCTGGGTTATTTTTTATTTCCTGAAAAGCATTAATAATTCGTTGCAAAAGCTGCTCCCGCGTGTTGATTTCTTCTGAATAAACCAAATTTTTCATATTCCCCCAGAAAAAAAAGTCCATAGGATTAAAGTCCGGCGACCTGGCTGGCCATAAATGGGGCCCTCCACGGCCTATCCATCTGTTAGGAAACGTAATATTTAAAAATTCAGATACAACCCTTGCAAAATGTGGTGGGGCCCCATCATGTTGAAAAAAGAGCCCTCTCACGTTAGCATTTTCATTCTGCATAAGTCCTGGCAAAATGTTTTGTAAAAAATTTAAATATTGATTTCCATCTAATCTTTCAGCAAAAAAGTGCGGCCCAATTAATTTATTATTTATTATACCTGCCCAAACGTTTATGGAAAATTTGTGCTGCGAATGCGATTGTCTGATGGCATGTGGATTTTCTAACGACCATACATGGGAATTCCTTGAATTATTTACACCATCTCTGGTAAATTGTGCTTCATCGGTCCAGAGGATTCGATAAAGACTCCTTTGGTGTCTACTGAGCCACTGGCAAAAGAGTAACCGGTTTGCATAATCGCCAGGTTCCAATCTTTGAACTTCTTGAACATGAAACGGATGCAAGCCTTCCTTTTGCAGTGTTACATTAACTCTTTTTTGCGGGATTCCTAGACGTGTCGCAATTTTTCGAGTAGATGTTTTGGGATTATCTTCAACAAGATTTAAGATATCTTCTTCCTCCTGAACTGGATGTCGTATTGGTTGATCAATATTATTGTCGGTGGGAAAATGTCCATGTTCTCCAGCAAATAAAAATACATTTGCAAATGTTTTGTGATATGGACATCTTCTACCCGGAAATCGCCTACGATATTCCCGAACAGCAGCTCTTCCATTACCGTTACAAAAACCGTATACAAAAATAATGTCGGCATATTCGGCATTTGAAAATTGGTAAGGCATCTTCAACAGAAAATTGCAATAATTGTTAACCGAATACTAACAAAGGTCAGACAACTGTCACATATCTGATAGTGACTTGAATTGTTGCTATGGAACAGTAACTCGATAGTCTTTGGTTTGTTTTTAAATGAGGCAAAGCCTACTTCACAAAGTTTGAAATTTCTGACTGTAATTTACGATTTTTTGTCGATGTCTAAAAAGCAATCATTATCTTGCAGTTTTGTTATTATTATTATTACTTTGTTATTTGTTGTTGTGTTGTTCCCTAAAATTTAGTCTCGTTAAAACTATTAAACGTTTAGTACATTTATTTTTTTACTTCGGAAGCAGTTTTTGCTTTTTTATTGTTATTTTCTTAATTTCTAATTTCCAAATATGCACCATTTTGAAATTTTTTACAAAACAACCATTTATTCTAATCAAGTGATGGGTGCGGGAACTTTGAAAATTATGCCGTTAGGGTCAATTCTTTATGCTCTTTCCAATAAAAAAATAATATTTTGAAAAAATTGATATACAGGGTGTTAAAAATGTAAAAATTGAAAATGTCAACTTTTTTTAATACGGGCCTGGAATTTAAAATTTTCTGATACTGCAATTTTAAGCGACAGATAGGTTACAGATGTTGACCCAATATGAAAATTTTATACGGAGTGCATTAAAAAATATGACAAGAACAAAAAATTGCTGAAGTTCATAAAACACCCTGTATCTTATTAACTATCGACAATTGAACCATCAAAGATGGGTGATTAAGAACCCCCAAGGTATTCTTTGTCTTGTGTTGAAGTATGTTCATTTAGATCCGCGTCACCCTGTATTTTAATCCACTCGTTTTTGACATATCGGCAAAAATATGAAATTTTTATATAATAGGTACTCTGGTATGCTGAAAACAAATCTAGCCATGGCACTCTTCCGAGATTAAGTAGGATAAAAATTTCATATTTTTGCCGATATGTCAAAAACGAGTGGATTAAAATATAAAGTGTATTATATCATTGTAATCAGAATGGCGTATTCTGTTGAATACATATATAATATACAGGGTGTTCCATTTAAAAAAATATAAGGTAGGCTATTATCTCAGAAAATTGTTAGTGTTTTGTTTTATGTGTAACTCAAAAAAAACTTGGCTACTAACCCTACATTTTCCTTTTTTGTTTACCTTGATATCTTTAAAAACAAAAAAGTTACAGCGAATCAAAATGTTATCAAGCTAAATTGGTACATAGACTAAATAATACACAGACGAACACTGGCGTGTAACAAAAATGGACCAAAACGCCGGTCTCCCTTGAGACATTTTGGGGGTTTATAGATTTATGGCTTAGGAATTTGCTTGTACACCATTATATATAAATGTATATGTATGAACTAAATATATAGATATACAGGGTGATTCAAAAGTACTTTGACAAACTTCAGGAGGTGATTGCTGGCATTATTTTAAGGTGAAAAGTTCATATAAACAATGGTCCTTGGCGGCTTCGTTACGGAGATACAGGGTGTTGAAAAATTAAAAAAAAATAAGAATTTTTAAGTAGCTTCTAAACGTTTTGAGCTTGTGTTATGAAATTCGGTGGATGAGATAAGCACCTAAGGACACTCATTTTAAAAGTATATCGCGTACTTTAATTTATCCAGTGGCGTCGGCACGAAACTTTCATATAACATTTTTTTGTGAAAACTATGCCACGCCACTGACTTATTTTATTTTAACTATTGTGAGTGCCATTTTGTGAGTCCTTGCTTTATTTGCAACAAAAAAAGTCTCTTGCGTTTTTTTCATACGGGGAACGGTTTAAAGGTAAATCATTATTTTATTTGGCTATATAAATGTATTAAAAAATTTATTTTAAATTATTTAAATTGATCAAAAACATTTATTTTGATTTGATCAAACATTCAGACATTATTAAAATAACAACTATTTATTTAAATAAATAAGTAACAGTTATAAAATTGCCTTAAATAAATTGTTGGAAATGTCCACCCACAGACAAGATGGCGGCATACAATTTTTCAACACCCTGTATCTCCGTAACGAAGCCGCCAAGGACCATTGTTTACATGAACTTTTCGCCTTAAAATAATGCCAGCAAGCACCTCCTGAAGTTTGTCAAAGTACTTTTGAATCACCCTGTATAATGGTGAACAAACAAATTCCTAAACCATAAACCAAATGTTTAAAGGGAGACCTGCTTTCGGTCCCATTTCGGTGTATTCGACAATTTGTCTATATTCTTTATCTCTGGTACGTACTACATTAAAAGCGTTGGATTTTGTGAGCCAAAACAGATCATGCACATTGGTGGGATACTAATGAAAAGATTTTTTAAAACTTAAACCAAACTTAATAAATCTACCAATAATACATTTTACAAAGCTAATTTACATCATTACAAATTTCAATGCAGTTTGGTGAGTCAGTATTTGATATGATAAATAGCCATAGCATTACCATATTTCTGCACCATACTTACTAAAACCACACACGTCAGAAAATAGAACAATAAATATTTTAATGCAGTCAGTGTTTCATGATTGATAGTTTCGGCATCACCATATCTCTACACCATAAAACTTTCATGTAGAGTGGAGAACAGAAACAAAACAACAGGCTATAACTAACGATATCCTATCTGGTCGGTGCTTTTAGCCCATTTTTTCTGGAACACTCGCCATAAATAACTAATAAATAAATATCGTGCAAGGATGATAAATTGTCCGAACGTTCAAAACAGAAGCAGCGGGAGAGCACAAGAACCGATATAACGCTATTACAGGCGATGAAATGGATAAGATGATAAATTTTGCCAGAGTGTGGTTCTAATTTCTAAATTGCACACAAATGAAATAACGAGATTGATGATAAGGTGCCGAATTTTACATTTGTTATCTAACTAGCTCTACTTTGCTACAGGAGTGTTCCATTCAAAAAGGTCATTCACTGTAGAGAATTTCTTACCGGTCCAACTTGATAATAAGGAATATGCACATATTTTTTTATTGCATAAATCGATTAAGGAAGTCATGACATGACAAACCCAAAAATATTATTTTGAAGAAAATTACTAGGATAATTTAGCTACAAAAAATGTTTACTTTTCGATATAATTTATTACCATTTAAAAATCAGCCATTTGTCCTTATAGTAGGGGAGTTAACGACAGAAATTTCCGGGTCATTTTCGCAAGCTTTATTTTTTTTGTATGAGTTACGTGTGTAATATATAATAGTTATATGAACGTCTGCCGGCGCACCCACATGACAGTGGCTTACAGGAGGGTTACAATCACAGCTGAAAATAAACAAAAAAAAATTATAGCCGCATACGCGAAACTTATTGTACGTAGCAGTTGAAACATAAGAAGCTTAGAAAATACCGTCTGCCACCTAAATTCGACAACAAACCTCGTCTGCCACCCACATAAGTAAGCGCAAAAAAAATATAAAAAAAATTTATACCCGCAAAGATGAAATTAATGAAAATTCTTCTTTTTATAGTAACAAACACAAAAATAATAGTCTGCCACCAATAAGATACAACGAAGGTCGTCTGCCAAGCCTATGAAGTTGCGCTCGGCATACACCGCGCGAGCACCACGACTACGACGCTGCATCTTTATCGGCTTGAAAGACGATCTTTGTTGTTCTAAATTGTTGAACGACTATCATGAAGTTGTTTTTTATGTTATACATTTATTCACTGAATTTAAATCTGTTCATTTGTAGAGTATAGAAGGAGTCATGGCGGACACATACTCTCGGTGTTCAAAATGTATCTTAAATATATTGATGAATTTCGATAAAATATTACTGTCTTACAATGTCATTAAGAGATTATTTTTTAAGGCATAATTATTTATTGATTTTCATTTTAAAGAATTCTATATTTATTATTAATAAATATGAATGAATATGAATATATAATTATTAATAAATATAGAATTCTTTAAAATGAAAATCAATAAATAATTATGCCTTAAAAAATAATCTCTTAATGACATTGTAAGACAGTAATATTGTATCGAAATTCATCAAAATATTTAAGATACATTTTGAACACCGAGAGTATGTGTACGCGATGACTCCTTATATACTCTACAAATGAACAGATTTAAATTCAGTGAATAAATGTATAACATAAAAAACAACTTCATGATAGTCGTTCAACAATTTAGAACAACAAAGATCGTCTTTCAAGCCGATAAAGATGCAGCGTCGTAGTCGTGGTGCTCGCGCAACTTCATAGGCTTGGCAGACGACCTTCGTTGGATCTTATTGGTGGCAGACTATTATTTTTGTGTTTGTTACTATAAAAAGAAGAATTTTCATTAATTTCATCTTTGCGGGTATAAATTTTTTTTATATTTTTTTTGCGCTTACTTATGTGGGTGGCAGACGAGGTTTGTTGTCGAATTTAGGTGGCAGACGGTATTTTCTAAGCTTCTTATGTTTCAACTGCTACGTACAATAAGTTTCGCGTATGCGGCTATAATTTTTTTTTTATTATTTTCAGCTGTAATTGTAACCCTCCTGTAAGCCACTGTCATGTGGGTGCGCCGGCAGACGTTCATATAATTATTATATATTACACACGTAACTCATACAAAAAAAATAAAGCTTGCGAAAATGACCCGGAAATTTCTGTCGTTAACTCCCCTACTATTAGTGAATAATGAAGTCAGGAGATCAGCAAAAATAAGTGTCAATCTACATGTTAACGTAAAGCTTAACCCAAAGTCGAACAGGTTTGTTTTGACAAGTTTTTGTCCTGTCATTGTTTATAAGTCGTCATTAAAAACTTATGAATTATTATGATATTTCAGCGATTTGCTTGGTTTCCAAATGATTTTCACCGTGGAATGGCTTGCTAGTTCTATTATTGTAGAAGATACGTACTAAAATTTCCCTTTTCTTTATAAATTTGCGAAAAAACTCTGGAACAAATTCATAGTATAAAACTTAGTTGTCTTTATCTTACACTTCAGTATAAAACTTGTGGTTGTCAAATTAGACCGGACTAGCGTCGGAGAAACTGGCCGTTAAGGTGGCTGTACACGATGCGAGAAACCACGTGCGTTAATGCAATTTTTATGCGAGCTCGAACCGTGTAAACTAATCTCGCACGTGCACGTACGTGACAACGCGCATGTTCGAAACAATTTCAAACTGGTTTATTAGTTGATTAGTTGTCTCGCACGCATTGTACGAGAAAGTCCTTTTTTATAATAAGAATAACCTGTTACCGTGTCTACTTTTCGACTATAAAGAGCACGGGTACACGAAACCTATCTGGAATACCTCGCACCGTGTCAGTAGGATCGCGTATGCTAGATTCGTGGTGTGAGTCACGAATGCTCTTCACGCGCGTTATTTCTCGCATCGTGTACAGCCGCCTTTAATGCTGTGCGTCGTTTTGCCCCACTCTACTATAAACTTTTTTTTAATCCGGTCAATAGTCTAAGTTGTAATTGCGAAAATTATGTTTCATTTTAGCATTTACATATTATCTAGTTTTTACATTTATTCAAAAAAAATTATCGCATTTATTTTTGAAAATCCTAGTTGTCAGGAATCTGCTTCAATATTTTCGCTATTTAAATATTTGGTTTGTTTTTCACGTTTTCATTTTTCTCTTGATATGTTGCCAATTTTTTATATGAATACTCAATAGAAACGATAGTGAGACCACACTTTTTAAGTACGAAACAGTAGTTTCTGTACTAGTAATTTAATTTTTCTTTTGTATCATAATAATAATATAGGTAATAAAACAGAACTTTGCAGAGAACGATAAATAATTATTAAGTAGAGCTAAAACTAAACCTATGTTGATGTAACAGGCTGTCATATCCATTCTAAGTTAAACACTATCAGGATGGACTTTCACCTGTCCCTAATACTAAAATTAAGACTTCTAATTTTATTTTAAAATACGATGTCATAAAAACGTCTCTCAATGATAAATGTAATGCCACCTCAAACGGATGTCTTATAGGAACTTTACCATTAAAAAACAACAAGTACAATAAAATTCCTTTGGATACGGTTTTCTCTGTGAACATTAAATTATTTTAGTTGCAGAACCATTAATCTTCAATTATTCAGGAGAAATAAAGAATTATTTAGCCGAAAATAAACTTTTAATGCCACATTTTACTGAAAAAGTCGGAGTATCCTGGTTACTTTAAGATTTTAATTAAATACTACGGAATAATTTAATTGTGTTATTTGTGTGGTAATATTTTACAGACTGCGCTTTTTGAAGTAATCACGGCACCGGTGTTACTTTAATTAAAATTAGTAATGTCCCCATTTTCAGGAAATGAGTTCCGATTTCGTTAATATAATCCGTTTTTACAAATCTCTCTTAGAGAGTTTTTTCCAGCTTTATAGAGGCAGAAACAATATCCAATATACCGTATGTCCACGGATGGGGTAGACAAGAGGACAAATTGACCAAAAAGTGAAAGATACGAAAAACGGTTATTCTTTATAAGTTTTTGCTTGCTTACAAGTAAGATCAACGACGCCCAAAAATTGTTTTTTGTACAGGGTATGCAAACAATACAAATACGTAAAATTTGGTAAACAGTAAAGTTGCCTTTTTTAAATTTTAATGCAAAACGTTAAATAAAAAAGTTGTTTTAAATTTCAAAGAATTCCTATTCCAGATTTTTTGGTAAAAATTTGAAATTTCTAAATTACGCTTTTATAATCAAAATTTTTGGTGACATTGTCACCTTTTTTATTTGATTACACCTTTGGTGACTGTGGCGTATTTGTCAAAATAATAAATATGTTTTACACCATTGTAAACTTCGTGATCGTTTTTCTTAAAGACATAATAGGATTTTCATTAACAGATTGCAAAATTAATACTGTAAGAGCATCGTTTTCGTCGTATCTTTTCTTGGTCTTCTTTAAATCACTAACAGAGCCAATTTTTTTTTTAATTTCATTACTAACTTATGTACTGAACTTCTGCATAATTATACATTTGGAAACTTTTCTTGAAACTTCTCAATAACGTAGCGATAACAATTCTCGCCGATTTTGCAATTTTGGAACATAAATATTCGATGCTCTAAAGACATCTTTATTATTTTGACAAATACATCACAGTCATCAAAGGTGTAATAAAATAAAAAAGGTGACACTTAGAAAAATTTTGATTTTAAAAGCGTAATTTAGAAAATTTCAAATTTTTACTTGAAAATTTGGAACAAGAATTCTTTTAAAATTTAAAACAACTTTTTTATTTAACGTTTTGCATTAAAATTGAAAAAAAGGCAACTTTACTCTTAACCAAATTCTACGTTTTTGTAGATACTTTTTGCATACCCTGTACAAAAAAAAAACTAGTTTTGGCATCGTTGATCTTATTTCTAATGCAAGCAAAAACTTTTATAAAGAATAACCTTTTTTCGTATCTTTCACTTTTTGGTCCATTTGTCCTCTTGTCTACCCCATCCATGGACATGCTGTAAATGCTGGTGCAATATTTGACACAAAGATTTTACACATATATTACTTGATTAGTAATAAAAAAGTTTCGATTTACCTAGATTAGCAAATGCCTTGTTTAGAAGCTACAGAGTGATATTTTTTAACATCCCATAGCATATCCTATACTTTAAGGCCAAAAATATTGATTTGGCAATTTAACTTAATATATTTCGTGACCTTAAAATAGCCTATACATGAATGACGAGATGTTTTGACAGGAAAAAAACTTTTCAAAACCTAAATGATTAACTAGAAAATCTAAATTTAAACCAGTATTTACTAGTCCTAAATCTTTTTAGTGAATCCCGGGGGCAAAAGTTTTACACCCTGAATATAAAGCGAATATTGCTACACCAGCGAGAAAAGTCGATAGATGGCATTGTGTCAAAACGTTGCTTTGCTTAAGCTACATAGATTCATTATTTCTATCTACGATCTCTTCGATAGATACTTATGACAAGGTCACCAACACCCTAAAGCTAAAAATGCCTTTCTGCAACATAAACTATTAATTCTTCAGTTAGTCAGATTGCTTTCAGTAGACACTACATCTTGTAAAATACGTTCCGTGGTCACGAACTCAGTTTTGTTAAATACGCAAATAAGATAGAAATATATATCGACTAAGTTGCAATTTGTCTGCGTCGCAGTCGGATTACATCCGTATGTATACTTAGTATTATTGCAAGAAACCTACACTAAAAACAGTGATCCAAACGAACACTTTACTTGATTCGACCCTAGAAGGGATAAGGAAACTATCGAAGTTTTAAATTATCGACGATGTTTAAACTTTTAGGGAGTTACACATAACAGTTCATTACCAACCAAAAAACCAGGGGAACTATTTACACATTACAATATTTAGATATTCTCCAAGCCAGTGCTTACAGTACTTGCAGTTTACTGCTAACACAATATGACTTTGTGTCTATTTACAAGAAAAGTTAAAATATAAATTTATTTACCCACGCGAACATCGGTATGGATGGTTATTAAAACCCTTAACTGGTGACCCTAATTTTAATTACAGAAATGGTGACCATGAGTCTGACAGACTCCTAGCTAAAAAAGCGGATTTTTTCAAAAGTTATGAAAAAATATTGTAATATCGTTTTTTTAATTAATAAAACAATATTGTCATGACATTTTAAAATTTATTGAAAAAGAAAAAATCAAATTGTAAGTGTTAAAATAAAAACATAAAAAAAATGCTACATTTATAGTTATACAAAATTAATATAAGGCATATTCCAAAAAAAATCTTAAACTTGTGCAAATTAACATAATATAGGTATGTTTAAAAATAGGTACATTTTATATAAAAAAATGTAAAAAACTGCGAAATATAAATCCTACACAAAACCTGCAAATCACAAAAATAGACAAAAAAAAATCTGAAACTTATGCAAATTAACATAATATATGTTTAAAAATAGGTACATTTTATATAAAAAAATGTAAAAAACTGCGAAATATAAATCCTACACAAAACCTGCAAATCACATAAATAGACAAAAAAAAATTAGTCTTGCTCTACCCTGGTACAATTTATACATATCTTTCGCGAACACTGCAAGCAAATGGGTTTTTGGCATTTAGTGCATAAATATGCAGTCTTTCTTCTCAATTTGGATGGGCAGGTGTGGCAATACTTTCTTATTTCAAGCTTTTCTTGTTGTTCATCAGCCTTATTTTCGGGTATATCAAGGATACTTCCAATAAGGTGTTTCAGTTGCCTTTGTATCGTTGGCATTTCGAACCTTCTATGCAAATGTGAGGAAACTAGTTCATCTGCCGGGGTTTCTATAAACCTGAATCTTGTCCAATTATTTGTGGGTACAGAAGTAAACATAATATAGGAATTAACGCCACATATGTCTACTATTTTATAAAAAATAGCCATGGGCCATCTGCGTGTTCTGCGGCTGCACGAATATTTTACACACTTTTCATCCATCGTGTCCACACCCCCTTTGGTCAAGTTATAAAAATAATTTATTTCTGGTAATCCATTATCTATATCTACTTCTATGGAGTGGTGCATGGAAGAAATTATTATTACAGCTTTGTTTTTCTTAGTTGTACGGGATAGAAGTGTTATGTCTTTTGTAAATCCATACAAAGTGTCGCCTTCATTACGATTTCGCTGCGGGAGAAACTGTGGGGGAATTTCTTTTTTATTTTTCCTAACTGTGCCGACGTAGGTAAGTTTATTTTTTTGTAAATGATGTACTAACTCAACTGAACTAAACCAATTGTCGGCAGTCACATTTTTATTAGTATTGTAGATATGTTTGCTAATCTAATTACTGATTGAGAAGGTATGCTCATTCTTCTTTCTTCGTGTGTCAGGCTAAATCCATCTGAACCTTTTCCAGCATAAATATAGGCGTTGTGTAAATACCCAGTTCGTGCATCAGTCATGCATAAGATTTTTATCCCATATTTACAGGGTTTGTTGGGAATATACATTTTAATATGACATCTTCCTCTAAAGCCTACAAGCATCTCGTCTACGCACACATTGGCTCCAACTGTATATGAGTTTGTTGAATTGCGGACAAATAAATCAAAAAATTCTTGGATAGCAGCAGCTGAGTTATCCTTTGCTCTTTGTTATCGGTCCGAGGCATCGTCAAATCTTAGAGCAGCCATTAGGACTAGGAAACGCTTCTGTGACATAACTGCTCTAAATATAGGCCTTCCTTTCCCGTTCGTAGCAAAAAGACTCCGTGTATCCTCATGATTTGACTTGTATATGGAAGTATAGAGAAGCAATCCCAAAAAAGCTCTGAATTCTATTTCATCAGTGTCAGCCAACTCGACTTTTTCTTTATTATATTTTTTATATTTTGGCCGAAAAGTTGCGAGTTTTTCGTTAGTTCTCTTGACAACAAGACTATACATATGTGGCGAAAACATTTTATTGAAATAATAAACAGGACTGTCTGACTTTTCTACATGTGAACGCATTGATGGCAATACAATTATATTATGCGCAGGCGTACGGACGTTTCTCGTTGGCTCTTTTTTACTCCACTTAAACCTGTTTTTTCCATAGTAATAATTACTGGCATCGATGCACTCTTCCTCGTCTTCGCTAGATACCGTTTCCGGGTCATGTTCTGCTTCATTTTCACTCATTTCTTGTTCACTGTCCGTTAAATGATCACTGTTTATACAGCTTTCTTCTTCCACTTCATCATCACTTATATCACTGTTCGCCTCATTATAAGTACCATTTTGTGCAAACTTCCTCGAAATCGTCGTCTAATGCGCTTACAGTCGGGCGGGAACCAGCCATATTATAATAACACTAATGGTGACCTTGCGTCTACTAGACTCCGCAATGTAAATAATTCGAAAATGAGACGAAGGACGCACCTCTCGCTAAGACATCTGTAAGGATACTAAAGGCTATGAAGGTACACGGAAGGGCCACTTGCCACATATTTGTGGTGGGGAATGCCGACGCGTAAACGATCGTGCGGAGTCTGTGAGACGCATGGTCACCAGTTAAGGGTTAAAAGTGTAAGAATTTCTTGAAACGTACAATTTAAACCATCCGCATTCAGCAAAATCGACGAGACAGCTCCAGAAGTAGTACCTACTCAATTCGTCTCTCTGATATAGTAGTACGTGCAATTCACTTTTAAGCTGATTTTTGTTTCAAAAAGAAAATTGTTAACATGTCTTACTCCGAAATGCTTCGGGGAAGTCATTTTTATAAGCAGAAAACTTATCTAACAAATAAATTAGAAGCGACTAAATACCCAGAGAAGTTAAATCTTGTTTTGATTTTTGATTGGTTTTTATTTTATCCCATACATGGACAAGATCGTCAGTGCTTGTTTTTGACAAAGTTTCGTCATCGCCAAACAAAACACATACAAAACACAACAGTTTATTAGTTTCTTTACAACCACACAACCCATTATTTTTATCATAAATAGTTTTCACCTTGTTTTTCAATTTTTAAATCGGGTGTTAGCCGTCCTAATTCCTAAATTGAAAGTTTTTCTTCGAGCCGTACATAAAACGAAGGATATAAGAACAAAAGTAACATAAGAGTAATTCTATAATATATCAAAAACCTTCAAAGCTGTATAATAAATCTGAGGTTAAGTTCCACCTTATCGACGTAACTATCGATAACACTGTCCTCTGGTTTCTATTACATGTGTATACATTTCATTTCATTTTCGCTAGCGGAGAGATAATCCTTTTGGAGCCATAGCTCTTTCCAGACTTGGCAAACACTTGGAACAAAAGGACGTCTGTCGCAAAGAGCGTGTAACATTCTGCGCTTATTTGCAAGATATGGAAATTCGTACAAGAAATTTAAATATATTTTTTGATAATTTATAACATAATTTTTCTTCGTAACGTTTTCTTCATAATTCTTTACAAGTCACACAGCACGAAATTTTACCTTTATTCATGGACACACCTATCATATCTTAACAATTGTCTTCGTTAACATGAAAACAGTAATCTCCAAATTTACAAAATTGGATCTAGTTCGATTTTAAATTGAAGTATTTAGAATAATTTTTGCTAAACGAATCGTTTTTAATAAAGTGACAACAATAATATTTTCAAGTTCACGCTGAATCTGTTTAACTCGAAGTGTATCAGGTTTCGAATCAGGTTAAGCCTAACCAAAATACAAAAATATTGTTTTTCTGTTAAGCCGTTTTTGCGTTTTCTAACCAAAAAACAGACTAATGGACAGGCGGAAATGGGAATGTTAACGTTATCAGATTTTTTGTTACTAGAGACGGAACCGACGTTTTCGTTGGATGTATACTGCCACCGAAAGTTGTTTATCCATATGTGGTAGTAGAAAATAGTATATTATGCAATAAGCATTTAATGATAGCTATTAAGACATGAGTACGAGAATTACGACACGAGATACGAGTGTTTTAATAGCCTCTAAAAGTGAGTTGCATACACTATTTTTTCTACGACAAGTAACAATAACGAAAAACAAAAATTTCACGCTCAGATTTACTAAAAAGGTTTAAGATTTAGTACTGGTTTAAGTTAAGATCTTCTGGTTGATCAGTTAGGTTTGGAGAGGCTTCTAACCTTTATAAAATGTTATTATAGACCGCCTTTCAGGCTCGGTCTATATACCGAGCCCTTGGTCAGAAAAATGTGTGTGTGTGTGTATGGCCGTATGTTGTCGTCCGTTTCGACATTTTCACCTTTTCAATTTTTTTTCTCGAAAACGGTTATAGAGGCGGCAACCAAATTTTCTGGGTTAATAGAGGGATAGTGCGGCTAGCTTCGGTAAAAAATTCAGTTATACAGGGTGTTCCGTTTCGGAGGTATTAAACGCCAAAGTCGAAATTTCAGCGATTTCCGTTGACATCGATTACAGGTCGCAAAAGTGAATTAAATCGATTTAAATTTTTGGAGGTTGTGGAGGACCGGGGTGTTCCGAACCCTATTGAAACTGGCGGTATTCGGAAAATGGGAAGTAATTTTTTTGAATTTTTTTATGTCGAAAAATGCCCTTTGTAGACCCCAATTTGGCACCGAATAAGTCGAAACCGGAACATCGGACAGAAAAACGTATTTGAACTTAAAACTAAAGAATCTCAAATACTTTCTTTTTGCAATACATTTACCTATACCTAAAACGACTGGAAATTGGAAAAATTTGGGAAAAAGTGGAAATTACGAATTTTCATGCAAATTTTTGACGGTTTTGAATTTTTTGGGGGGTCAAAATGGATCCAAATCGAAATTCCATGTGCCCTATCGGAAAGAGCTCGCCGAAATACGTGAGAAACGTATTTTTTAGTTCTTTTATTTCTAATAGGAAAGGAGCAATCGATAATTAAATTTCGATTTTTTACGATTTTTTTTCATGACATCTCTACATTTGAATCACTCTGTATCTTTTCCTATCTAATTTCTTCTAACTTTTTCAACGCTATCCGTTGGGGATATAATCAGGCTTTAAAAGAAATCCCGAATGGGTGATCCAGGGCCGCATTTAGGGGGTAAAAACTCATTTTTTCGGTTTTTTTCAACCAAAAGTCATCTTTAAAAGGCATTATTATATATTATTTCTCTTATTTAACGATTCTTTTTTGGTTTATTTTCTTCCCTGATCATCTAAGAACACTCCTAACCAATTAAAACTCCATATTTTTTCGTTAAAGTTATAAATAAATACCTTTTTTTGCATCGCTGCAGGAAAAATTTTAAAAAGTGCATATATAAAAGCCGTGCCTTGACAAAACAATTGAACGGACCCTCTTTACATCGAAATTAAAATATGACCTGTCAAAATGTCATGAAAATAACAGTTTTTGTAGCGATATTGGAAGCTTCCTGGACCGATTTCGGCTTGAAATATACATGGCAAAGGTAAAACGGAGTTTATATTTTTAATTACGGTACATTTCATTGGACGATGTAAGCATTAAATACATATTTTATTGGTTTTGCTGAGGCCCTGCATTGCATTATAACAATCAATTTCTATACGGGGAAATGTATTAATTTAATTATAATGTATAAAATGTCACAATTTGGCTTAAATGTCAGCATTTTGATGCGAGATTGGAAGGAGTGTGGACCAACTTCGGCTTCAAATTTACCAGGCAAGGGATTTAGGGACCTTATACTTTCGGTAGAAAGACATTTCATTTCATATTATACAGATTAAATACCATTTTAATCGATTTTCCTATGACGCTACAAAGCATCATTGAAGATTCTAATATGAAGCTCAGTGGCATCGAAAAAATTCAAAATATGCATTTTATTTTCTAACCATGAGCGTGTATACCTTTGGGGCAATATATTAATTATTATTGAACAATTTTAATTTAATTTTAGGGAAATGACTTGATTCGGATCGTTTTAAAGTAACCAGAACGATTCGAAAATACATTTTATACCTTCCGGCATGTGCATGATTGTATATATGTCTACAGGGTGGCCGAAAAGTCTTTGTATGCGCAAATATCTTTGTCATAGGCACGAAGAAAAACTTAATGAGTCTTATTTCAACGAAATCGTAAATTTTTCATTCCTTTGTGTGGTTGTTTATATGTTGGTATGTATACAGAATGTCCAAAAAGTCTTTGTATGCGGAAATATCTTTGCCGTTAGTACGAAGATAAAATTAATTGAGCCGGTTTTCAAGAACATCGAAAATATTTAAATTACTGTGTCGTGGTTGTTGTGTTTGTATGTATGTATAGTACAGGGTGTCCGAAAACTTTGTATGCGCAAACATATTTGTCATTGGCACGAAGAAAAACTTAAACGAGTTTTATTTCAAGGAAATCGTAAAGTTTTTATTCCGTTGTGTGGTTGTTTATATTATTATGTTGGTATTTATACAGAATGTCCAAAAAGTCTTTGTATGCGGAAATATCTTTGCCAAATTTAATTTTAGGGAAATGAATTGACTCGGATCCTTTTAAAGTAACCTGAACGATTCGAAAGTACATTTTAGACCTTTCGGCATGTGGGTGATTCTGTATATGCCTACAGGGTGTCCGAAAAGTCTTTATATGCGCAAATATCTTTGTCATAAGTACGAAGATAAAATTAATAGGGTCGGTTTTCAAGAAAATCGAAAATATTTAAATTACCACGTGTCGTGTTGTGTTGTGTTTTTATGTATGTATACAGGGTGTCCGAAAAGTCTTTGAATGGGCAAATACCTTTGCCTTTTGTACAAATAGTAACTCAATTGTCGGATTTAAAGCAAATCGTAGGTATATATTTGCATTTCTATGTGTACGGATTTATATGTTTGTATACAGGGTGTTCGAAAAGCCTTAGTATGGGTAAATACTTCTACTAGTACCAAGATAAACTTAACTAATTAGGATTTTAAGGAAATCGGCTATACTCGTATTTAAACGTGTGAGTGTTAGTGTGAATGTATACAGGGTGTCCAAAAAGTCTTGGAATGGGTAAATACTCCTATTAGTACTTAGATAAACTTTATTAGGTCGAATTTCAAGCAAATCGAATATATTTGTATTACTATGTGTTTATGCTTGTACGTGTGTATACAGGGTGTCCGAAAAGTCTTATTATTTGCAACTCCTTTTATTACGACCAAAATAAACTTAATTAAGGCGGATTTCAAGAAAATTGTCTATATTTGTATTACTATGTGTTTATGCTTGTACGTGTGTATACAGGGTGTCCGAAAAGTCTTCTTATTTGCAACTCCTTTTATTAGGACCAAAATAAACTTAATTAAGGCGGATTTCAAGAAAATCGTCTATATTTGTATTACTATGTGTTTATGATTGTACGTGTGTATACAGGGTGTCCGAAAAGTCTTATTATTTGCAACTCCTTTTATTAGGACCTAAATAAACTTAATTAAGGCGGATTTCAAGAAAATCGTCTATATTTGTATTACTATGTGTTTATGCTTGTACGTGTGTATACAGGGTGTCCGAAAAGTCTTAGCATTTGCAACTCCTTTTAATACGACCACAATAAACGTAATTAAGGCGGATTTCAAGAAAATCGTCTATATTCCTATTTAAACGTGTGAGTGTTAGATTGAATGTATACAGGGTGTCCAAAAAGTCTTGGAATGAGCAAATACTCCTATTAGTACTTAGATAAACTTTATTAGGTCGAATTTCAAGCAAATCGAATATATTTGTATTAATATGTGTTTATGTTTGAATGTATGTATACAGGGTGTCCGAAAAGTATTTTTGTTGGCAAAAATAGTTTCTACGTGTAGGTGTTTGTATGTATGTAGCGATGGGGTTACGAAGGGCGGTCTATTCTCCATCATCAGTCCGTAGGAGTGTGATATCTTCCTTAATACATGGCCTAGCAACACGAAATTTTCAGGGCGTGACAATGATGATATTACCGACCTTATAGAGACCCCTCGGGGGGCGATTAGGCGGTCTATCCGTACTAGTTGTTAATAAGCCGTCATTATAAACTTATGAGTTATTCTAATTTTTCAGCGATTGATTTCCAAACGATTTTCATCTTGGATTGTGTTGCTAAAATGGATTTAGTTCTGCTGTTGTGAAAACTACGTACTAAAATTGCTCTTTTCTTTATAAATTTGCGAAAATACTCAAAAACAAATTCATAGTATAAAACTTGGTTGTCTTGTTTATACACTTCTTGTCAGTTTAAAGCTTTTGGCTCCTTGGGGGTCACAAAATTGGGCCATTTCTACCAATCCACCTTGAACCAAATCTGCGGTGAAGATATTCTATTACCTCCCGAGCGCAATGTGCTGGACAATCATCTTGTTGAAAATACATTTTTTGGCGGAAATTTAATAGCATATTTTCGCGTTTATCGCTAAAATATATATACAGCATTTCTAAGTAAGATATTCTATTGCAAGTGGTATTAAAAACAATGGGCATATAATACCATGTACAGATATCTCGCACCACATGTTCACTTTTGTAAAATATTATCTTCGCCTCATTAGTCTAAATTCCGGGTTTTCTCGAGACCAGTACCTGACATGCTGGGATGCTGCAGTTCCATTAGCAGAAAATGTACATTCATTAGAACACATAATAAATTTATAAAAATGAATATTTCTACTTAAAATTTGGTCTCCCAGTCTCGCCCATAAATGTTTTCGGATTATTTCCCTCTTCCACTGTTCGGTTAAAGTGGAGTTGAACGTTGAACGGAAATAATTTATTTTCTTTGAAGACCATCTGAATATGAGTTTTTTTCACAACTTCTAGAAGATGTTTAGCACGATTTCTAAGGGACATCACAGGAGTTTCTCTAACGGACTGAAGAACTAAAAATGGGACAGCATCGTTTTGGTCATATTTCTTCTTCTTGAAATTCAAAACCGAACCAGTTCGTTGGAAGTTTTTATCGTGTTGTAGATTGTCATTTCAGTTATTGGGATTCCTACAAATTGTTCGCTAAATTGTTCCATGATGTAGCGGTATGATACTTGGCCATCCCTGTAACACTGGACTATAAAAATCCTTTGTTCAGTAGAAAGCATTCTGATGAGAAGTATTTTAAATAATTGCTTCATTTAATAAAGACATTGACAAACATGTCCACAAGTGTTATTATTGTTTAATATGTAGAAACTAGTACTCTGGTTAAAGGTGTATAAAAATTATATTTTTCATACCGTGAATCTTATTTATTTTACAAGCAAAAACTTTTATTAGGAGTGACATTTTTACGTATCGTGCAAAATTTGGTCCATTTGCCCTCGTCTAAACCCCATCCGCGGACATACTG
This sequence comes from Philopedon plagiatum, assembly GCA_963971165.1. Lineage (NCBI taxonomy): Eukaryota > Metazoa > Arthropoda > Insecta > Coleoptera > Curculionidae > Philopedon > Philopedon plagiatum. The sequence continues at coordinate 122,629,401 of OZ020190.1, forward strand.
TATACATAATACAATATTTCTATTCTAGAAATAAATAGTTTTTTTAAAGTATAACCCTCCCTTCCCCTATCTTTACTAGTACATGATGGGAAACCCCATTCCCCTATTTTTACTAGTAATGGAAGGTGTACTACTAATAGTACGACAACAAGACAGGATACCCCGTACATGTAGACCCTTTGAGACGAATGAGCAGTAAATAATAGAAAGGAGAAAATATTTTTAGGGTTGGGAACAAGGTGCCTCAGGATCTGGAATAACGAAAATGTGAACACTTCCAGGGCTCTATTGATGAAAAAAAAATATACAATTTAATACCTACAACTTTAAATCTAGCTATATACGCCTTCCAAGCCGGTAATACATATTATCATCAAACAAAAACTTTTATGTCACCATTCCCTGTTCGATGTTTTCCCTTTATTTCCTACCAATAAAAGAAACGCAATGTTTGCAACGTATTTTATTACTATAGATGAACGTCTCCCGCTAACCCAATTTCAGAAATTTAATATAAATCTTTTATGTCGTGATTTACAGCTATTTCACACTCTAATGTTGTTTATCAGTTTGACAGTACAGTAAAAAAAGTTCGGCGACCTCACAACCCTACAGTGAATCTCGGCCAATAAAAGAAGGGCGCGCTAGTCATAAAAATCCCAAAATACCCCGCTGAAGCAAATTTCGCGATCGGAACAAACAAAACAATGTCATATTAAACAAATCATAAAAAGTGAATTTCAGAAGATAAAGCAAAAAAGAACGCAGAAAAATAGGAAAACGTTAAACTACCACTATTTAGCTTGCGAATGGCGTGGGTCTATTTTATTATTTTTTATTAATGTATCAGAAAGTACTATAATAAAGTACAAAAAAGTTTTGAAAAATTCCAATTATTATTTTTATAAATTGCGGGGGTAACGGGTTAATTTCCCCGTTTCATAGATTTTTAAAGAATTTAGTGAATTCCACCTTTTTGCATTCCAGATATCTTATAGAACGAGCTTGCTAATGAACGCGCCTGAATTGAACCGATATTTGCAGTCTGTCTTTTACACTTTGCGCGTTCTGTTGGCGAGTGGTTGTGGACTAAAATAGTGTACTCTAGAGTAGGTTCTGTAAATTTGCTTTAGTATTGGGGCAATGTTTTTATAGTTTTGATATATTATGGTGTTATTTGTTTAGGCTTAAGGGAAACCCTTTATATTTCAATGTTAATTTCTTGAATTTGTAATAAGCTAATAAGATAGTAGTTCGGAGTTAGGAGAACGGTAGAAGTAAGAACTGTAGATACTCTCGTAACTGCGTACGTTCGCGAAGCTTCAGAAACTCCAGGAAGAAGGTGACGTGTTTGAATTGAAATTAATTAATAATTATTGGGAGTCGTTTCGATGTGTTGATTGTCAGAATGGCAAAGATGATTTTCTGGAGTGTTTAAAGTGCCGAAGGGTTTCCTTGAAGAAAAAATTTAGTGTTAATTTGGTTTACGTTGTAGCAGACTTGAGTCCTGATTGGCTGGCGGTCGGATGTGTGTAAATAAAAAAGAATATATAAGTTGTAAACCGGAGGGTGCGGTCCTCTTTCTTTTGTGACCTTTAAAAGGATAGCTACCTAGAAAAATGCTGGTAGAATTCTAGTGAATTTTAGTAAAATTTGTTAAGAGAAGCTCTAACAACGTGTTACCCAAGTTTGTTACGCTAAAGATTGCCCAAGTCCAACACGCTAAAGGTGGGATAAGTCCATAACAACGTTAGAGTACCGAAGTAATGTGTATAACTAGCGGTACCGCTTTATAGACTAGGCACATTAGGACTCTAGGAAGACAGCTAGTGGGTTAGGCCGCTGTGGGACTGTGAGTGTGCCGACTGAAGTGACTGGTTGGTCGACATCACATGTGGTGAGCACTTATATTATTTTTTACAATATATAATATGTGTATAGGTAAACAGAGTGCTGTTTAATTTCCAATGTGAAAAAGGGAGGGAGGAAACAGTTTGACTGCGAACCAATCTCGGAATTCCATTTAACATCTTTTAATATACCAGAATTCCTAGATTTCCTTCGATTCTACTGACACTGCGTGGAGAGGGTAATATACCAGGGCTAACATGCGAAAAGAAACCCCCTCTGAACGATTGTGCTAAGCGCGACTATTTAAGAGCTGTCTAGCTTACCTGGTAAAGGTGTAAGATCCTTGGGATAAATTAAGTTAAAATATTTAAGACACTAAATATCAGAACTCTGATATTCGTCTTCTCCTCAACCATTAACCAGATTTTTAAAAATTAATGCTAATTACATTCATATCTAAATTGTATTTTCTCATTTTGTTTTTTTTTTGTTGGCTTCAACATCTGGTGCTGAATTTTACAAATGTAGTGTAAACCTCAATATTTCGTTTAACTGTTCGACTGACCAATGAGAGGCACGAATTCTGAAGTGGCCCTTAATTATTAATGAATATATAGGGTCTTACAAAATGTACGATATTATTATTTGAAATGAGAGGTTTGAAAAACTGAGAGAGAATGACGGATAATGGGATATAATTAGCAACCGCTTCAAAAATCTTATTATTTTGTCACACAAAGGAATATAAGTCCACAATACTTGTTCACTAGGGATTGCAATCCCGCAAAGTGGGATCCCGCAATCCCGCGGGATCCCGCGTCATTTGGCGGCCTGGGGGATCCCGCACCAGCTATGCGGATCGGCACAGCCATGAAAAAGCCGCAAACATAACGCGAAAACGTGTATCTGCCAAATATCCGTGGTATTATAATATGAAAATTAATGAGACGGCTTAGGTATAATAAGTATCTTACTTACCTTACAATCAAACTAATGTGATTTACTACAAAAACTAGTAAGACTTATTATCTCAGGTAGAAAAATAATAAACATTAATAGCCAGATTCTCCAAAGCTAGTCTGGTCTAATTTGACAACCAAAAATTTTAAACTGACACGTGTAAGAAGGAGACAACTAGGTTTTATACTATGAACTTATTTCTGAGCTTTTTCGCAAATTTATCAAGAAAAGGACAATTTTAGTACGTACTCTTAACAATAATAGAACTAAATTCATTACAGCCACTCGTTCCAAGATGAAATTTGGAAACCAAGTAAATCGCTAAAATATCACAATAATTCATAAGTTTTTAATGACGACTTATTACCAATGACAGGACAAAAACCTGTCAAAACATAACTGATCAACTATAAGATCTTAATTTAAACCAGTACTCAATCTTAAACTTTCTTAGTGAATCTGAACGTTAAAGTTCATTTTCCCAAAGTTACTTGTTAATTTAATTGATAAGAAATTTGACTGCTTTATAGTCATAGTAATATAGTTAAGAGAGGCTAGACTTAAATGACATAATTTTGTTCACTGACAAACTGTTAATTTTTGATATTTATAATAAAAAATTAAAGTTTAATTAATTAAATAAAACCCAACTCAACCCAACCCAACCTGCATAGTTCGTTAGTCCGGGCACAGAACTATGTTTTCTGTGGTCCGGGGGTACGGCAGTAACCAATTCGACCTCTCTACCAGACACTCTTTTTTGGACGTAACTAGTCGTACTTGTACTCTCACATCTTTGCTCTGGAGAAGACTATATTGGTCAAACTTATTTTTTGGGAAAACGGTTTATGAAGAGTAACTTTTTTTCCCAAAAATGAATAATAAAGAAGTTTTCCATTTGGAAAGCAAATTCATGCCCATGTTGATTAAACTTTAGAAAAACTAAAACTAAAATAAAAAGTTTTAGATCCAACTTGGCTATATATCAGATCTCACTACTTCTTGTGGAGGCCGAACAGTCATGAGAACTTAACATCGTTTTACGATAACATTGTTGCTGGGATTGAATTGGTAAGACTTTCTAAGGGTTTTATACCGTCTCTGACATACCTCCTATATTTTAAGCACAGTCACGTTTTAGTTGATATAAAAACTCAAAAATAATTTAACTGAAAATATTATTGAATCACGCCCTCGCGTTTTACGTGCGACGTGTTAAGTCTTTTTAGCTGATTTTTCCACTCCACTTACAAACCTCATTAAATTCAATGAATGCACCAAAGAAACAATATTTCCTCTTTTTATCCATCTCCAATCTACTAAAATGGTTGCTTCACTCCGTTACGAGGTGCAGACGTGCCAAATGGAAACAAATTTCTGTGCTAAATTCACGCACCAGATTCGTATAACATTACCATATTTTCTAATAAAACTTCCCAGCCAATCAATAAGCACCCGCTGAATCACAGTAGTGCCCTACTTGTAATAATTTACCATGGCCCTTTTCGTGGAAACGCTTGGAAAAAGGATACGAAAATCGAAAAGAAAAGTTCATTGTGGAGCCAGTCTGCCTGCCTGGATGTACTTAGTGTACCCTTTTAATAAATTTCAGGGAAGCAAGTTCAGCTTTAGTTTCTTAAGAAAAGGGACAGTAATAATCGATGGATTTTCTTATGGGAAAGGGATAAAGGGATGCTACAGAACATATGTTCATTTTGGATATTGGTAATCCAAAAGGTTGCATATAAGTAAAATATGATGGAAGAATTCGTATTTTTTATTTATCAATTCGATTACAGGGTGTTATGAAATTCATTGCATATATTGGAATGGGTGATTCCTAGGGTAGTCTAGACACACTTTTTTACTTTAATCGAACAACAGTAAAATTTTCTCTTTAACAACCGAACGCCAGATCATAAGCGCGCTCGCTGGTGCGACGCACAATGTGGCGAGATGGGAAAAGGTTACAAAAATAAAAATTCGATTAATTTGAAAAAAACATTATTGCATCAATATGTGGTAAAACGGCGTAATCTATTAAATAAATAGCTTTTTGGACATTTGGAATAATATAGTTTCACTACCAATTCTTTTTTATGCCATAGTCATAAGATTTTTAAACTTAACACATATCTTTACCGAAGTACAATATATAAAATTGGTTACAAATTGTTCTAGCTTTAAGGTATGGTAAAAGGTTAACATTGTTTTTAAATAATATACAGGGTGTCCGAAAAGTCTTAGTATGGGCAAATATCTTTGCTATTAGTAAAGACTGAGACACCACATTTAAGGTGTATCTTATGGTTAATAAATCTACTTTTTTATGTAACTTAACTTTTCAACCCCCTTGAGGGGTGACGCTAGGAAGTGGAGGTCACAAATTTTAAAAGCAACCCTATGCAGTGTGGTACCTCATTTTAAAGGTTATCGAAAAAGAAACATTTTACTGCAAACCCGAGGTTCGTACCTTAATTCGTTTTTAAATGGCAAGCCTAAAAAAAATCAAAAACCGTGAAAACATTTTTTTTATTTCTCTTATTAGGTACTTTAAAAGTTGTTCAAAATGACCACGATGAACTTCTTGTCAGTAATAAAGTCGATTTTGGAACTTACTTCTCACATCTTCGAGAAGTAACACCTGCCATCCTCGAAAATGTGGGAACCGTGAGATCCAAAATCGATTTTATTACTGCCCGGTGGTCATTTTGAACAACTTTTAAAGTAATAAGAAAAACAAAAGTATTTAAATTTTTAATTTTTTACGCGGTTTTTAAGGCTTTCTATTTAAAAACCAATTAAGATACGGACGGATTCGCCGTGTGTTTAAAACTAGTTTTAATTTCATTTCCAGCGTTGTCTACATCACATACATTAACCAAATATTCAAAAATAGCAGAGGTCCTTTTATTTTTCTTGCATTTCTCCCAAATTTCAAAACAGGTTGGGTTTGGTTGGGTTGGATTTTTCATCTGACGTTTCCAGTCCAGTAAGCGTTATGACCCCAGCAATATCATAAACATATTAATCTACATAACTACGTTACTTTATAATACATTAGCGAAAAATTACTCCTTCGAATCAGCGTTTTAAAAAAAATCAGATAAAAACCAAAAATAGACGCTATATAGACAAAAACTAGAGGCACGCCTGTTTATCTCTATATCAGAAAACTCTATTCATCCAACAAGAAACTACATAAACCTATCTGTTGCGGTATACTATAACTATACGCAATATAAATCTCCATTTGTATAATATTAATCAACAATCAAAAAGGGACAGACAGAGAGGTGAATGCCCAAAATTAACCCTTTCGTACCGAAATGATTTAAAATCCTAACCGAAAACAAAACTACCCATTAAGTTAAACAATGGATGATTAAACACTTCCATAATCCTGCTCTTAGGTTTGGTCACGTATAAGGTGGAATCATTATCCCATAATTTTTGGAAATAATGCACCGGAATAAGTTCTGTAAATGACGTGAAGCGGGAGGTCATCAGTAGGCAATATTCATGCACACGACTACAGGGAGAATTAATAATGGCTATTAACATTGGCGTAACTAAAGAAGGAGAGAAAAGAACATAATAATATGTTCGTCAATTTCACAAAGTAGCATACCTTAAAGAACGTTAGGGTCGGACAAATTAATAAAAAACAGAGGAAAAAAAGGATGTTTATTAAAAAAAGATTGTCGCCTATTTAAAAAATAAGTGACATATTCTCGTAAGAATGTTAATGCAAATAGAGATTATTTAGTAAGGTCCCTATTTTCGGCAATTATATTGAAAACAGCTTTTTGAGAAGTTAATGACGATAGTAAAGAGGGCTTCAATTTTTTATTTTAATTATTACAACATAAGCTGTATAACTGCTCCGCTTTCTATGTCTCAGTCTATTTATCAATAACCTCATCTTGGCTATTTGAAAGTGTTATAAAACTAAAAAACGTTGGCTCAAAAAAAAAGTGCAAATTTTTTTCAATTTTAAGAAAGCTTTAAATTCTTACGACCGTATTCACTAATAGGACAATTAAGTGTAAAAATAAGACAACTCAGTTTTGTACTATGAATTTATCTTTCAGTTTTTTCGCAAACTGATAAATAAACGAGCAATTTAAGTATGTAATTTCGACAATAATAGAACCTTGGAATTTGAAATTTTAAAGTTGTATATAAATAAGATAAAAAATAAAAAAAATAATTAAAAAAAAATTGAAATTTTAAAGTTGTATATAAATAAGATAAAAAATAAAAAAAATGAAAAAAAAAATTGAAATTTTAAAGTTGTATATCTCCGTTACTACTTATGGGACCCATGCAAAGTCCAGTTTTTTTAATAGTGAGCCTACTAGGAATATGTTGGTAAAGAAAAGACAAATTTTGTAATTTGCGAAAAAAAGTTGAATTTTCGAATTGACCCACCTGGGAAAAAATTACCATGCTGAAGTATTTTATTTATTATTTTTTCTAAACAAATGTTACATCATTTTGTCGAGAATTCTTAAATTTTAAGAAAAAAAAATGTGTTAGTAGAAAGTTAAGTTAAGTGGATTAGATTACTGTGATATAATTTATCACAAAAATATCAGTAACGAAGATAAACAGAAATTACAAATTCTTCAAAATAACTGTGTTCGTTTTTCAACAGGACTAAAAAAATATGATCACGTATCACCTACCTTTGACAAACATAATTTAATTAAATTAGAAAAAAAACGCGAAATCCCCTTATCCTGTTTTATATATAAAATAATTTTAACTCAGAAACCTAGATATTTATTTGAAAAAATTGAATTCAGGAATAATATTCATAATGTTAATACTAGAAATCAGAAAACAATAGAAATACCTAACATCATACTGAAAAATATAAGTCTTCGTTTAAATATACATCTTCTGTAATTTTTAATAATATTCCTTCTAGTCTAAAGGGCTTAAGCTACATAACTTTTAAAAATAATATAAAAAATTATTTAGTAGGGGTAGGATTGGAAGAATGATTTTTTATAAATCAAAATTCTACCTATTTATGCCCAACTAGTATACTACTGTCATTTTTTGGTTTTCTTTTTATTTTTATCAATTTTATATTTATATTTTAAATTGTTTTTATTGGCATAAATAAACTTCTTTATTATTATTAAAGTTATAGTTATTTGAATTTGTTTAAACCTAAAATATAATTTAAAAAAGAATTCAACTGACTATAACTTTCTACTAATACATTTTTTCTCTTAAAATTTAAGAATTGTCCACAAAATTATGTAGTTTTTTTTTTAGAAAAAATAATAAATAAAATACATACATAAGAATGTTAATTTTTATCTTATCCCAGGTGGGTCAATTCAAAAACTCAACTTTTTTTCGCAAATTACAAAGTATTTTTTTCTTTACCAAAACATTCCTAGCAGGCTCACAATTAAAAAACCTGAACTTGGCATGTTCCATGGTTGCTACCCATCCCAACCAGAGATATACAACTTTAAAATTTCACGGGCCGTGCCTCAATAGAACCAATATCATTTTGGCAACAGGTTCCAAGGTAGAAATCATTTGAGAACCAAGCAAATTGCAGAAATAATAGTATAACACAATCTTTAACGACAAGCATGCAACAAAAACTTGTCAAAACTTAATTGATCAACTAGATCTAAATTTAAGCCGGCAGTAAGACTTAGGTAGGATTGTACGCCCATGCCTGGTCATTAGCAATGACCGCGCGCCCTGTTTTGTATATACAACTGTAACTGGGGATGTTTTATGTACGTAGATGGGGGAAACTCTTCCCCAAGTTTCAAGATTAAACTCCTCTCTTCTGGTAGGAGTACTATAAAATGAGCTAAAAGCAAAATGTTCATAAACGGCAAATACATTATTCGAATTGCAATTTTATCATTTACCCTAAATTAAATTGTAAATGTTTCATATCTCTTTAGACTTAAAACTGAATATTAGCAATAAATTTAAATACAGGAATCCATTGTTTGTATTCAAAGTTTTACGATATATGTGACCCTGCTCGAAGAAAGGATGCTCATGGTCAAATTTTACGGGTTTGAAGTTTTAAGAATTTTGTTTGAACATCCTTCTTTACGTTAAAAGGTGGCTGACATCTTTATCTTTAAAAATATTAAAGATATAGCACAAGAAAATAGGGCATGTTAAACTGCTAAACATGATGTGATGTTAATATGTACAGTCGTGGTGAAAAAAAGTTTAATTTGTAATGCCTTTACTTATAGAAGATGAAGTTTTATTTTGGCCACGACTGCACAGGGATATCCAAATAAAAGTGAACAGGCCTTATAACTTTTCTATTTTTAAAGATGGGAAAAAATGTTAAATATGAAAGTTTTGGGGAATTTTCACATATCTTATCAGCAAAACAATTGAGCATCGAATACAAAAAATATAGTATAAAACATCGATTTTCTTGCTTATTTTAAATTGGATGGTATGATTTTTATCATATTTTTGGATTCTAGAAGTTCTAGACATATTTTGTATAACATACCTTATGCGGTTTTTCAATCGTTCTTGAAATATTTCAAATTAAAAATTATTTCGCATAAATATACTTTAAACGTAACTATCTAGGTTGCGAGAGAAATACCTGCTACCTTTTTAAATTTTCTTCGTAGGTAAGTCAAAGCTAATGTGAAGGTTGACAATAATTCTTTTGTCACAGTAAATTTATAATTTTACTTTATGCGAAATGAGTTATTCTATTAATGAGAGACAAAATGTTAAAATTATATTTAAAAAACAACAATAATGTTAGAGCGGCTCAAAGACAATATGAAGAAACTATTGAAGAGGGACAAAGAACTCCATCATGAAACACCATAATAAAAACAAATAGATGACTAGCAGAAAGAGGAATTCTGGGCAATGTAAAAAGAAGAGAAAGAAATGAAGAAAGGGACATAGCGATTTCATTATATTTTCAAGACAATCCAAAAAAATCATTTCCCGATTGTGTGCGGTATCGCAGATATGAAAGAAGAGATAAAATATTGACTTATGGAATAGTTCAAAGAACGTTAAAGTATTTTAAGTATAAACCATATAAAATTGTTCATGTTTGGTCCGATGAAAATCCCTTTACCGTCGAAGATATTGCTTTTCAGGGGTGTAATTCAATCAACGTTTGGTGTGGGATATTACAAAATAAAATTCTAGGACCATTGTTTTTTCGGGGAGCATTACCTGGCCAGCGCTATCTTAATTTTTTAGAAAATGAAATCGAAGATATTTTCGACGAATTGACACTGAAGAACGTCGACGTATTATATGGCATCAGGACGGAGCGCCTCCCCATAATATAATTGGTTCGCCATTTTTTAAACCATCAGTATAACGAATGGTTCGGTAAATATGGAACGTTACGTTACATTGGCCTGCAAATAGCCCAGACCTCACACCTTTAGATACATTTCTTTGGGGTCATTTAAAAAATGTCGTATACAGCAATCATAATGAAAATATTGAATAAATTCAAAGGAAGGTAAGAATTGAAGTAAGATATCTGAACGAAAATGATGCCGAATATATTATAAACACACTTCAGAGGCAGAGAAGAATGTAAAAAAGTGCGAAGAATGAAATGGCGGACATGTTGAAATTTCTTTTTTTATTTATTCGTCAATGTTAACATGTATCTGTTTATTTTATAATTCATTTGATATTGTTTATAATCACTGGTTACTGCTTTCAAATATTAATAACTAATAAAAATCAACATTTATTGTTTAATAGAATAACTCATTTTGCATAAAAATAAAATTATAAATTCCCGGTGACTAAAGTATTATTGTCAACCTTGACAAAGAATCAAAAAATTTGATCAAAATCATACCATCCAATTTAAAATAAGCAAGAAAATCGATGTTTTATACTATTTTTTTTTACTTCATACTCAATTGTTTTGCTGATGGATAAGATATATGAATGATCCAGAAAAATCCCCAAAACTTTCATATTTAACATTTTTCCATCTTTAGAAATAGAAAAGTTATAAGTGCTTTTGTATTCAGAAAGTGATTTTATGGGCCCATTAAATTTGGCTTGTAAACTTTTTAAAACGAACCATTATTTAACAAATCAAATACTTATATTTGACAGATAGTTACAAAAATATACCCAACCGAGCAACAAACCTCATAGCTAATATCATAATAACCTTATCCCATAATTTAATTAAAAACAAACAAATAGCTATCTGCATTATAAAATCCTAGTCGAGGTGGTGCCGGATGACCTTATGCACAGATAATTATAATTTATAATAATTACTTTAACGTAAAATAATAGCATAATTAGTAATTACCGCACCTGTCACTGTGTCTTTTGTTTACTATTCTCAGACACGTGTATTGACGGTTGATTTATCGTGTCGTTTTCGTAATTTATATCGTATGTAGAAAAACGTTTGGATTAAGCAAATGAGGGATTGTCAGCAAATAACGTTGTATCAGTGACTGATGGGGACGACATTTTGACTATTTACGCTTACCGGCTCTATGCGTCGAATCTTTGATCGTTGTTTTCAAAACACTCATTAGTAAAATGTCAAAAGTCTAGTTATAGGTAAGGAAAGTATAGAATTTATGGGTTAGGACTGTTCTACCACTTAATTTGTATGGCTCAGAACCTTTTTCTAGTGATTTAAATAAGGTTTTCGGATTCTGTAAGCCTCCTAAGTAGCGGAAAGCTTGCTTGACACACTAAAAACAACTATACAGAGTGGATAAGAACGTAATATAAGAAATCTTAAATTTAAACTAGTTATTTTTTCAAATCCGCCCAAATTAAATGGTTCACATAAAAGGCATTTACTTAAAAATGATAAGTAAAGCCAGCTCGATTACATTTCGTAGGCATCGATTTTATAAACACTCGGTGTGTCTTAAAATAATTTATAATTTACATGGCCTTTTTTTGGCCGCTTTTTTTTATCTGAGACAGTCCACGTAGACTTCAAGTCTAAGTACCAACGTACCGTGGGCGTCTGAGGAGAGGGGAAATGTAATCTATTGACACGGGATTTAACGGATTGAAGGTTGGTAGGGGAAGGGAAAACATTTGCAGGCAATTTTTTCCATAATCTGGAGACCCTAGGTATGAATGAGCGAGAGAAGTGGGATGTTCTAGACTGTTGTAGCTGGATAGTAAGTTGCCTCTGTCAAAAGAATCTCCGACTCAAAAGCTCTGCTTCAATAAACACGAGTATACAATTTAAATTATTTAAAATTTGGAGTCGTTAAGGATAGGGTTGAACAGACCAAATTGCAGTATAGGCATAGGCGTTTCTAGGTGGGGGCTTGGGGGAGCTAAGCCCCCCAAATCTCGGATTAGCCCCCCCAAATCCAACGGAGTGACCTAGCCGCCTATATATAAACCAGGGACTTAAGCCCCCCAAATATGTAAACCGGGGGTTTAAGCCCCCCCAAAAATAGAGGTCTAGAACCGCCTATGAGTATAGGTACGATACTTTACGCAATGTGATGTCTGTGATATATAATGTCACGTATCGGCCTTACGTATAGGCCTTAAGCACCAAATGTGATGTAGGGGTCGGTAGATTTATACTCGGGATTTACCAAAACACTTATATTGATATCAGGTACAAGCACAATACACTTACGTATCTAGACGGGGTAGCGTAGGGGCAGCTTCTAGCGGAGTACTTAGTCAGCCCAAAGGGCTGGCGCTATTCGTACTATTCGTGCGGCACCACAGTGACGCCTACCCTTGCACCTCGCTGGTACGCTCTTTATATGAATCCCTCAAGAACAGTTTATACAAACAGTACAAACTGGTCAGGGTTCATAAAATAAAGGCGAGGCCAGCGATATGCAATTGCAGCACGTAGAGTGGTTGCCGAAATGTTAAATAAATAATATAAAAATGTGTAGAAATTTGGAAAAAATGACGAATATATGGGAAAATATGACAATATATATATATATATATATATATATATATATATATATATATATATATATATATATATATATATATATATATATGTATATATATATATATATATATATATATATATATATATATATATATATATATATATATATATATATATTTGTTAAATTATATAAAACATGAGATTTTCTGCATTATTCCTATTAAGAAATAATATCCCAAAAACACATTCTTTTTGTTTTTAATTTTATCTTGTATACTCTACGACCCTGAGCAGGATCTTCTGGGCTCATAACCCATTACTATAATGGCGAGAATCCTCGAAAACCAGTTATGTTTAATCGACCCGTTTAAAGGAATTCTGCACATCCTGCTGGGTTTTTGGTTATGTCTGAAATCTGAAATTATCGTTATGACGCCAGCTACAACTACTTAAGACCAATAATTTATTATTTGTAAAGGGAACTTGAACGATTCCAGTGTCAATGTCGTCTGCATATTTAAAGAATCTCCGACTCAAAAGCTCTTCTTCGATAAACACGAGTATAAAAACGGCGATTCGCCATTATGAATGCCAAGAATCTTTGTTGTACGAAAATTTAATGAAAACTACACACAAACTGTCGTTTAAATTTGAGCGAAAGCTTTCTCAAACAGAGCCGTAGTTCAAAAGACTTTATATATTTTTTAAACTTAAATACACAGAAAAAACACTATCGTATATTGAATTGTATACCCATTCACTCAATGACACACTCTATTCCGTATTGCACAATACAAATTCGGTTTATTTCAATGATTAGTTTATCATTGTTAACCAATAGGTTAGAAGAGTGCTTGAAATATAAGGTTTCATTGGCTTTTAATGGATCGTTCAAATATAACAATTATATTTAATGCCAGTAATACCGTATTCTAAATTCAATGCAAACTATCATTGGTTTCACTAGAAGTTTATTTGTAAGTATATGCACCTCATTTGATGCAAAATAGCTATTATTGTTTACAACATTGTTTATAACATTGTATTACAACAGTAATTAATATAATGTAACTTAAAATAGAAAGAAAACATTTTTGTCTAAATTCAATCATATTCGTGTTTTGAAGAACAATTATTACTCTTATTTAATATAATGAAGAATTTCTATTACATCAATTATACTTATATTTCAAACAAATGAAACACGCTTTATTATTTTAAAATAATTTTTATTTAGTATTATTAAACATACATTGTTTAGACATTCTGTAAACATTTACATATAAAAAAAAACATTTTATTACACCATACTGACGCGAACACCGTAAACTTTTATTTCACTCCAAATATAGGATCTGCTTCTTTGTAAAACTGCCTCCTTTGGCTTGTATGGGTACAGGATGCTAGATGGAACAAATTTAACACTGTATTCGAATCTCCTAAATTTACAGCTAGATTTGGTGGAAACCATGTCTAAAAAATACAAATTCAACAATAAACTTGCGATCATATTTAATGTTAATAGTTTTTTAACAATACGGCTGAGTAAAGAGTCATATAAAATAGACCAACTAAGAGAGATTTACAAATTAAAAAAAACCACTTATTACTGCAAAGCCTTTCAGATTTGTTTTACTTACCATACAACACTGAAATAAGTTGCTCCAGTCTCCAGTCCTGCAAAAGATCTATTATTTTTGGCGTACGACTATTCAACGAACAAAGAAAAATTTTAACCTCTCCAGGGGAGTCCGCGAGCAATAGAAATAATATTTCAGCCAACAATAGGACCCATTGAATTAATATTTTTTATTATTTCTGCAATACCTTATGTTTTAAAGGAGTGTTTATTTTAATTGAAATTATATACGGATTATTGACTTAATTAACATTTTTTATTTAAACCGTAGTTCTTGTTCGTTTAATAAAATATATTGTAATTTGAACCACACCGCCTACAAATACCTATTTTTCGCCCAATTATATTTAAGCATTCCAATCAAATAGTTCCTACACTCCAAGGAATATTAGAAATTTATTGGATTCCAATAGTATTTTGTTCATTGAAATAATGGTAATAGGTATAGTTTTCAAAGAAGTAGGTATACTTTTGAAGTCCGATAATAAGTCTAGATTTAAAGCAAATTTTTTTTTTGATTATTTCAATGATTCTTTGTCGAGACAATATTAGCTTTAATATAACTAATGTGACAGTGGTCAAAAACACTACTATTATTGAAAATAGCATAGCCGTTTCGTCTGTGTACCCTTTTATATATAAAAATATTTAAAGAAGAATGCAAGAAAATCTTAAATTTAAGTTAAAATTTTTATTTTAATATCCCCATCATTAAGGTAAGTTCATATAATAATAAACTGAGGAGGACCTTAAGGGTTTATATACAGTTCGATCGATTTTTTTTTAATTTCATTTTCGTAATGTACATATATTCAAGTACACACACAGAAAATTTCAAGGCAATGCGGCGATTATTTTCGAAGTTACACGCATATTTGTAAAGACGTGTCAGAGCGATTGTACGCTATGTGCTTTTGAAACTTTAAACGCTTTTTTCTCAAAACTGTGTTTTTAAAGTCGGTGACGAAGGTTTCTCGGAAACGGCTGAACCGATCAGTCCCAAATTTTAACACAAGCTTCTTAAGTATATTTTTTAGTAATTAATCGATAAATATTTATTTTTTTATAAACAATTTAAGGCCAAAATTTTGGCCAAAAATCGTTTTATTTTTGAGAAGCCGCCATTTTGTCAAAAAAATTTATTTTGCTTATTCCTTCCGTTAATTAGAAGATTATGCATTACTTTAACGAAATCCGTTTGGTTTTTTCATATTAGATGATCCAGTCCAGAGATATCGTTGTCACCGCAAGATGCCTTTTTTGAGAGGAACTTCTGGAGATCAGCTATAGCAGCTTTCAAAATTATTATTTTTACAAATACAAAAATCTTAAAATACAGCTAAAAGTTACCGTAATATGTGTACAAATTTTTACATTAATAAATTGAAAAGTCTTCTCAGGAAAAATTCTTGAAAAATCGCTTTTTTAGGCCTCCTGACTGCATATAACCCCTCAACCGAGAAGCATATTCTTAGTAATTATTTCTCTCTATTTTATCATAACGAAATTTAAAACAAAAATTAAAGCACCTCGGGACATGTTTGGCAGTTTTGGTTAATTAAGTAGTGAAATCTTTATTACAAAAATATGTTTTTTATTACACTCATGGACAAAATTAGAACGGAACAAAATTGTAATCAAGCTTAATGTTTTACAAACCTTACCGGTTTTAATGAAATTTTCGGTAAATTGTAAAGGTATACATATACTGTAACATAAAGTCCCGCATAAATTCGATACTAATTGAAGGGAAAAAATTCGAAAAAAATTCTAAGACCCGTCAATTTTTATTTTTAATTGCGCATTTCTTAACCTAATAAACAATATACAGGATATCTCATAAAGAAGTTATGGCGTCATTGATCACTATAGGGTGTAAGTCGTTGTCCTCTGCATTTGGAAATAAAATTACCAAAGCGGGAACAAGTTCGTTTTGAAGAAAATCCAAGTAGCGTTGACCAGTCAAGGTTTCCTAAAAAAATGGACCCATTACTCGATCTTTCACGATACCGGCCCAACCCTTCACTGATTGTGAGTATTGTGTGTGGGCTTCAGTCATCCAATCAGGATTTTCTGTTGACTACCCCATTAAGGTAAAAAGTAGATTCACCGGAAATATTATTTTGCGAATGAAATCGTAGTTATGACAAATATTCATCATAGTTTCGCAAAATTTTATTCTTCGATCCGGATCGTCTTCATTTAATTCATGTAGCTTCATTTTGTAGGGATGATATTTATTAGTTCTTAAAATGTTTCTGACAGAACTTGCTACAACGTGGTTATCGAAAGCTAACACTTCGGTAGATTTATTAGGGTTTCTTCTACTGAAAGAAGAATGTTAATCTTATATCTTCCGAATGTGCGGGTCTGTCGGACCTTGGAAGATCTCTTACGTCTTACATGTCCAAAGTCTTTAAATTTCTGTTCTATTTTACTAACTGTAGATTGAAATATCTGCTGATCTGGGTATTTATGATTAAAAAGTTGGCAAACCTCCAATTGTGTCCGGATTCGGTCTCCATATCGTAGCATCGTTAAAATTTCAATTCTTTGCATTTCAGTCAATTTAACCATGTTTAGGGATAATCACGAAGCCCTTTTTACAAACTCGAAATAATAATCAGTTTAAAAATTACACTTACTCTTATACAAACTTTCGTTTTAATCACTTTAATACTTACTTTGACTTAAATGACAACAGTAATATACCTGATTTAGTTGACACATTATGATACAAAATACAGTATGAATTAAAAATATCACTTTTAATGCAAAAAAACATTAAACATGAATATCTCGAAAACAGTTGCAAATCGGTAAGTATAGGATATGTTACATAAAATATGCTTAGAATTTCTTATAGAATTTAAATACCTAGTAAAAAATGTGGCGATCCATTAAAAAAAACTATCCATGACACCATAACTCCTTTGTGAGATATCCTGTATATTATTTTATTATGTCAAAAAATGCGCAATTACAAATAAAAATTGACGTGTGTGTAATGTCAAATTTATGCGGGGCTTTGTGCCGTATAATAGTAGATTATACCACGAGTCAATAATGATAGCTATTATTCCCGAGGAATATTTACGAACCGAGCCGCGTAAGCGGCGAGGGAGTAAATATTCTGAGGTAATAATAGCCATTATTGTGAGTAGTATACTCTACTTTATCTACGACTAATTTATTAATTTGAGATTTTTAATGAACAACTTTATTTGTCAATAACATTAAAATTAGTAATAGTACAATTAATAAACTGTATTGGTCGAGAACTATGAATAAGTTTGGAAGAGTTTTCAATACAAATATTTGGAATGTCGGTTGCTGCAAAGGAAGAAGATGCTTCATTACTATTTATTTGTTTAGTAATAGTATCTGCTGTAGTTGTCTTGTTACTCCTAGACTGATCAATGTAACATTCAGCTACTTGTGTAGATTTCCAGCCCCCATGACGCTTTAATCCAGTTATATCGCCTCCTCCATCAATGTACAGAGTGGCAGATGATCTGCGATAACAATGGCCGGTATAAGTTTGAGGATTTGGCAAGTTTAAATATTTGGCAATTTGTCTACCAATGTCTGCAAATTTGTTTTTTCCTATACGTTGTATTGTACATTTGGATTTTTGATAATTTAGAAAGAATGAATTGATTTTTACATGTGACGGGCGGAGATCGATGTACTTCTTTATAATGTTGTAAAACGTACTGTTTATGACGAATGTTCGTACAATTTTGGTTTTAGTCTTGGGTATTGTTATTAAGAAGTTTGTTTGAAGATCCTTTACGTCTTCTATATTCATTTCATAAAGCTCGTTTGACCGGCATGCGCCCATAATTCCAATAATTAATATCACCTGAAGCAAATAAGAATATGAGTTTTTTAATAGATTAGATTAAATACCTATGTATATTTACCTTATGTAAAAGAAAAACTTCATCAGGAGCTTTGTCAATAAATGTCTTAATTTCTTTCGAGGTCAGAGTGGAAGATTTCTTTGCTTGAAATCCTTCAGATTTTCTTTTTAAAAACGCTCGTAGTTTTCCATATTTTTCCAGATCAACGTCATGGTTTATTCTTAACATAGATTTAATTATTGAATAAAATGACCATAATGAAGATGGTTTGTATTTTGCACTTAGTTCAGCGAAATAGGCTAGTAGAACATTTTCGGAAAATGAATTTGTGTTATTTCGAAGACGCCATTCGTTGAAGTTTGCGTATGTTTTATTATAAATAGATTTCGATGTTTCCGGTATTAAGGTAGATGTTGTTGCTGTAGCTAGTTGTACAATTTCTGGAGGTGTACAAGTAAAAGCCTCTTCATTTTCATCCATCCCAATACGAATACATAAACACTACGCGTTTGACAGTGACACTTTTGACTTGGTGTATTTTGTTTCCATGGTATTATTTGATTTGAGAAATTTTGTGATTGGAGCGGGAATAAGGACTATTAATCCCTTGTCATTATTCCCTAAGGGATTAATAGGTGGCATTATATTGCGAAAACTACAACTATAATACTTACATTATACATTAGTCGTAGATAAAATTAATTAAAGCTCTTGGACATATGGAAATCTTGAAAAACTGTCAAGTGATGAACTGTTAGGACAACACTCCACATAGAAATCTTGTTAGGAGTAAAAAGAGTCTTTATAGAAAATATTTTAACAATTTTAATTATGAAGAACTTTGTCTAAATACTAGGTAGTTTTAAGTAAGTAGTTTTTAAGGACGTACATGAACAACGAGTCCTACAATATAGGTACGTTTGGTAATTATGTAGAATACTCATTTCTGCTATTTTTTTTTCCACAAGTACTGCTAGCTTTACATAAAGTTAGCGGGAAAATGCGAAAATGAACCAAATTTAACCAAAAGGGCAAAAAGATGACCCCAACCAACACTCTGGCGCACCGATACCTCTTCGCCTGCGAGGAAAGAGACTGGCCAGGGCCCCTAACCAGGTGCTAACCCCGTTCCGACCTTAGGGTGCCCTCCGATCCACCGTTATCCCACCGTTAGATCGAAAATATTAGATCTGTCACCTAATTGACCGACTTAGAAAAGTTTTTTATGCGAACGGTGGATCGGAGGGCACCCTAAGGTCGGAACAGGGTTAGCACCTGGTTAGGGGCCCTGACCAGTCTCCTTCCTCGCAGGCGAAGAGGGATCGGTGCGCCAGGGTGTTGCTTGGGGTCATTTTCGGCTGTGTTCTAGAAGCGGTACAAAGTTCGCCAAGATTAATTTCATTTGGGATAAAAAATAGGTAAACGTGGCAACACCGGGCACAGCAATATTGTTGACAATGTTGACAGGTGGGAAAATAATGGCGGCTAATAGCGACTTAAAATGGAATTTTGTATAGAAAAAAGCAATTTTTAGCTATTAACCGTTTTTCTTCGATTTTACACTTCATTACGTTGGGAAAAGTGTTGTTAAGCCTTTTACGATCTTGTGTTTTTTGTTTTTACCCCGCCCAGCACCCCTATATTCGCTCCCAGATCCCGTAAGTTTGTTTCATTAAAAATTATTAAAAAACAACATAATTTTTTATGTGCGCACGTATATTGGCAATCAGGAAAGACAGTAGAATGTGACCATACAAGGATTTTTTCAAAAAACGTAAAAATAGCAGAAATGGGTATACTACATATGTAATTACCGTATGTTTCAGAATCTTATTTACCCATCCCAAAATATTACGTTTAAACTTAGATTCTAGGCTTCGGACATGTCACATTGCTAAATACATCCACAGAGATTACAATTTACTGTGTAAAGACCTAAAAATCTTTCAAAAATTTCAAAAGCAAGGAAACCTCGGGTACACATTATTTTGGTTATCCGGCGTAGAGGGACCACTTTTAAATATTCAGCATAAATACACGAAATGCGGAAATAATTCTCAGAGAAATGCCTGCTTTCCTGAATTTCATCTTTCGAGAGAAACGAACTTATCCCGGAAATGGTGGACTGAGATTTAATATTTTCCGGTTTCATCTCCGCTTAAAAAGCTGCGCTAGGACTGCTCAAAAATATTCGTTATAATTTAAATTATTTTAACAATCTGTCAGCAGATTAAACGAAGTATTTTAATAAAAAAAAATTGCTCAAGCAGCTAAACCTAAAATTATTGCAATAATTATTGTAAAAACGAGTATTTTCAGCTTTTCTCTTTGTTTCTACTACAAAAATCCACAATTAAGTTTTTTGTAAGCTTCATACTTTAGTGGTATATCATACCAAAAGCAGCAAGATAAAATACCTGAGATATTTTTGTCTAGGTTTTTTTTATTAGAAATCAAATAGATTTAGTCATAGACCGGAGACCGACCCAGAAGGCGTTTCACTGCATCCACACAATCCACAGACCTACAATAATATTGTTAATACGATTTGAATTACATCTTCTGTGTAAGTAAAACCCATACTCCTGTAAGAGTAAGCATCGATGCACCCGATTAATGGGATAATAAAATGGGAGCACTATATAAATCGCACGTACTTAGTAGCTACGTGATAAATTAAAGTTATATGTATTTCTGTTACCTAGTGCCTCCCAATTTTGCTTAGATTTTTTCAGCATGCAACCAAGTATGTTCGCAGGTAAAGAAAATCTTGCACCAAAGCCCTCAATTAAAAAATCACAAATTTGTGAACCTCTTATAAAATTGGTAAGAATAATAGTAATACATATTCTTGTTCATAAGTAACTTATTGCGTTTTTATCTATTATTTTTCTGTAAGGTCAAAAATTCCTTTTCTAAAATTCGCCCATACATGATGATAAATAATCCAAATTTTATAGAATTAATGTGTTGGAGAATATAAGCAATATCTAAACAAACAAAAAATTCTAATACTCACTCTAATTTATCTGTAATAAGATTGATTGATAATAAAAAAAGGATAAGGATAGCATGCTGTAAAAGAAATGTTGCCAATTTTATAAACTAACTTATGTCAAGTCAATAATCAACCAAATAAAAATGTATAACGCATTAACATAAATATTAATAAATAAGCAAAAATTTAAAATACATATAATTATTTGTATTTTGTGAGTTACTTCCAGTGACTAGATGCTCAGGGTACGATCTAAACAAAATAACACATCCACAAAGCTAAAAAAATTATGTGCCAAAAGTGTGTCATTTGTTCTTAAGTACATGCTTCTTGGTTAATAAAAAAGTTTAAGAGAAAGTCAATTAAAAAAATCAGATTAAGAAAATTACTTACTTCACTAATAACAATTATTTTAAAGAAAATACAAAAACATACAAACACACCCAAATTAAGAGATTATATCTGTAAGGGAAAAGGTGAGGATACAATCGCAGGATTGTTTGCATCAAGCTATTCCTAAAATGTAAAACCTACCCATAAGGGGCTTACAGACACACGCACATGTACTAATACATGAAAGCGTGTGGATGCACGTCCTATAGTTTTTTGCACTGGGGTATTTTCATTAGTTTGAAGTCTTTAAACTTTTGTTTGTTTAGTTTTTTTTATCTTCTGACAGCCCACGAAGACCGAAGCCTAAGTACCGTAGGTGTACTGGGAAAGTCCAACTCACACATCCAGAGCTGGATAGTTTTACAAAGTTAAAAAATACCTTAACCAACAGTACAAATTTTTGTAAATTATTAACTATTTTTGAGTTAAAAATAGCACAGTTATTTTTATTGCTGTAGAAACAGGGTAGCAAACTGATGCAAATGCATTACTAAACTTTTACTATTTCTTATTAAGCAAATATTACGGTGGCGAAAAGTTATATTTTAAACTTTACAAATTCTTGGAAAACTTCTTGAACTTGACAAACAGAATACGCCAAAGATTTAATTACGTCGCGTCGGGAAAGTTGATGTGTTACACCCTTATAAGAGTGTTCCTGCTTGTCAAGAACAGGCGAATGTTCAGTCTTAGTAAAACATCAAAGTTTCCTTCTCTACTTATTGAAAAGTTTCTGCCATAATTAAGGTAATTAATACCTCTTTAAACGAGTTTCACGACAAATTTAGCTCTTAATAAATAACGGAGCTCCACGCAAAGGCCTACGGGGCTTTAGTCGGCAAGCATTTGGGCTCTTGGAACGACTCTTTATGAAATATTTTTAGTGCAGTATCGGACTATTGTAAAAAATCGGAAAAGAAAATGTTAGGTTTGCTACTGATAACGTGAATATTTCTGGTATCTCGTTCATGCCAAAATCTCTGAAAGACAAAATAACTCTACATACCTATATACCCGTGGTATACCATATATACATTATCGGTAAAAGATCTAGAGAGGTCAGAGTCCATGGTACGAAATTGATTTGAGTTTTTCTAAAATGGTTTAGTGTTATTCAAGAGACTTAAGTAGGTATACTTAACTATCTGGACGGGAGCATTGTCTATCCTTCTCCTTAAATAATTAAATTCAGTGTTCCATTAAACAATATACAACTTTATTATCCTAATAGATAAAATATCTAAGAACCAACAGGTATAGTTTACCTGACCCGTATAATATTTAACCATACTTTATTTAGTGTTCAATTCACGGTTATTAAACTTAGATCAAAACGGTTCATATTCCAATATGCCCAGTACGATTCTGTTTTGCTTTAAAAGGGGAAAATTAAGAGATATAATCAAAGTAACAAAGTGAAAAGGTTGAACATCCGTTGAATTTAGAAATCTTAAAAGTAATGCTACAAAGAGTACTTTGCTTCTCAGTCATTAACTCTTTAAATGTAAATTTGTATTATGAAATTTAAAAATTTTCTTAAAATAAATGAAATATTTTTAAATTATCACATATCGTCCCTGAAACTGCAAAAGGTCGTGTGTCAAAAATATCGCTATTGATTTTATTGTGTTTGGTAACCAAAATTGTCATTTTTTATAAGCTGCAAACAGTCCTTTATCACTCGGTCGTGCTGCTCGCAACAGGTCGTATGTGATATAATAGTGATAAAGGACTGTTTGCAGCTTATAAATATGAGAATTTTGGTTACCAGACACAATAAAATTAAAAGTGATATATTTGACATATGACCTTTTGCAGTTTCAGGAACGATATAGGGTGTTTCAAAAACCATGTGTTATCGCTTAAAGGGGGGTTCTTTAAAAGAAACTAAGGCAAAAAGTTCATATAAACATGAGTCCGCAGATGCTTGTTTTTCAAAGATACAGAGTGTTAAAGTTTTAAATTTTTTTAAAAATATTTTCAAAATAGCATAGCAATTGTGATGAAATTTAAATTGTGTAAAGTTCTTAAATTAAGCATAATTCTAACCACGAAAAGACTTTGACGGATCCTCCAGGGGAGTGCATATGAGAAGACGGTAAAATATTATTTTAATAAAACATGTACGCCACTGATTATTTCACATTTTCGTATCTCAATCAAATAGTATCTTAAATTTTTAACAAAACATATTTTTTTCAATTTTCACTTTGTTTAGGAGATAAATGCAATTTTATTAAGAGCCTTAATGGTTTACTTTTCCCTCACAGATAATGGGGAATATGCATATAATCCAAATAAATCTGAAATATATTTTTTTATATTCCCAACATAAATTAAATATTTATGGCGTTTGCTGTTATCCATTTATTTTGGTCTTTATTAGCAAAAAAAAAGGATTTTCTACTGCAGATTTCCCGGCGAATTTAGAAAAACTTGTAAATTATTGGCTGTGTCGTCAAAAGTGTTTTATGACTCATAATGAGTACATGGCGAATTCCAGTGTTGTAGGATCATCGAAAAATCAATAAAAATGGCATTTAATGCGTAACTCATCCAATAAAAAATCCTTGCACTTAAAGTAGAAGCGTCCTAAAATCTTATTCATGTGTATTTCAAGACGAAATCGATCCAGGAACCTTTTAATTTTGCAACAAAAACTGGCATTTTTGCGAAATTTTGACACATCATATCTTAATAGTTTCGAGTAAATAAACTTCAATTCTTTCAAGGCAATCTACGAAAATTTTCAAATTTGGATCTCCCAAATGCAAATAAGCCGGAAAATAGTGTGGAATAATGTCGGTTAAAAATAGGATTTGTCGAAAAAATCAAGAATTTTCTGTTTTTACCCCTTAAATACGCTCCTGGATGACCCATTCGGTATTCATTTTAAAGCGTGATTATCCCTTTATAAGATACTGTCGAAAAATTGGGAAAAAATTAGATAGAAAAAATACAAAGAGTGATTCAACTGTATTGATGTCGAGAGCAAAAAAAGTCAAAAAATCTAAATTTAATCGGCGATTGCTCCCTTCCTAAAAAGAAGGAAGAAACTAAAAAATATGGATATCATGTATTTCGACGTGCTCTTTCCGATGACGTATATGGCAGGTATTTTAATTTGAATCATTTTGACCGCAGAAAAAATTAAAAACCGTGAAATATTTGGGTCAAAAATCGAATTTCCAGATTTTCCCAAATATATCCATTTTCCAGTGACTTCAGGTTTAGGTATATGTATTGCAAAAATAAAGTATTTCAGATTTTTAAGTTTCATTTATGAATTCCTTTTTTGATCCGACGTTTTGTTTTCGAGTTACTAGGTACCAAAGAGCCAAATGGCATGTTTAAAAAAAAATTCAAAAAAAATTCTTGCCATTTTCCGATCCTCACCAGTTTCTGATCGTCACCAGTTTCAATAAAGTTCTAGAGCTCTGGGTTCTCTACAACCTCAGAAAATTTACATCGACTTATGCGACCTGTATCCGATTTCAACGGAAATCGCGAAAATTTCGACTTTGACGTTTAATAGCTCCGAAACGAAACATCCTGTATAACTGAATTATTTCCCGAAGCTAGTTGCACTATTCTTCTATCAACCCAAAAAATTCGATTGCTTTCCCTCCGACTCGACTGTTTCCGAAAAAAACAAACCAAGTTTTACGTTAACATGTCGATTGACACTTATTATATAACCTGTTAAAACAACTGATTTTGGCGCGAAAGAAATATTGCTCACATTGAAAATTACTGTATAATAATGTATTAATATGTATGAAGATTGTACGTTTTGCTTTAATTGATGAGTTGGAACTAAATTATTATTGGAGATTGTACGTTATGGAATTAAGCCCAATTTTCTACACCAAAACTAGACTGGAGATTGACCGTTTTGGTATGAAATGATGGTTTATTTCAATTCAGCGTTGAAACAGGAAATTGTACTCTTTGGAATTAGGCCCCCCATTTTCAGTACTTGATAGGAAACTTAGCAAAAACAAGTTAACAGACATGTGCAGTGATGGCCAGAAAAAGCACACGGATATAAAAAAGATTACGATAATGTAACCAAAAAGAAGAAAGAGTTAACATAACCCTACTTTTACTGGTTTTCATCTCCGTTCCCAGTTACTGTTATTTTAGATAATTTTATTTAACTTTTGCTAAGTGGCGTCAAATAGGAAAACAAATTGTGCATCTGTTTATTTCTATATAACTTACTTTACAATCAGCTGTTTGTGATGAAATGTCATTTTTTGTACAACTGTCAAAAAAAAGTTGACATTTTTTCATCGCTATCGATACGTAAACCTTTTGTTTTTTTAACAGTGAAAAAAAGACTTTTTTTCACGGTGAAAAAAAGACTTTTTTTAACTGGAAAAATGATTTACAAAAAAAACGATAAAACATTACTTTTTAAAAAATGTATTGAATTTTTTTGTACAAATTTACTAATTAATTACCAACTACCAAAAAATCTCATTTGTTACAATAATAATTGATGGTGAAGTTCGAACAATTGCTTCCAATATTAATTCCCGAAGCTAGTCCACCTTGCTGCTGATCAGAAACGCTAGATATTCCTTGAAAAGTTGAGTCCACAATTGTATCAGTTATATTGATTTGTTTGGAAGTAGAGGAACAATTTAATTTATTAGAAATATCAATTTTATTACTCAAACTATCTTCTATATATCCTTCTGCTATGGCGGCAGATTTCCAACCACCGTGGCGTTTTATAGATGTCATGTTACCCCCTGCATTGGCTAAGAGAGTTGCAGAACTCCTCCTAAAACAGTGACCTGTGTAGCTCTTATGCAATTCTTTTCCCAGCCATTTTGCAATCAAACTAGGAATTTCCCCTATTTTATTTATTCCCACATGTTGGTCAACACATTTTCCTCTTGAATATTTTAAAAATAATCTCTTTTTGTGTGTATGGGACGGCCTTAGTACTCTATACTTGCGATATATCTCAATATAATCAGAATTTGAAACGGTAAACATTCTTGGGCAATAGGTCTTTGTATCCGGTATTTTAACAATCAATATAGACCCGGTATCTTCAATGTCATCAATAGTTACCTTCAATAATTCTTCACGGCGACAAGCACCGCTGATTCCCAAAATTAACGCAACCTACAATTAAAAAAATATTGAAATTACTGAAATAATACAAAATTTTGATCATCTGTACCTTATAAAGTAAATTTGTCTCATCATCAGCTTCTTGAATGAATTTATTAATATCGTCTCTCGATAAAACTTTAGATTTCTTCCCTCGGTATCCGACGTTTTTGTTCTTAATAAAAGGCACCAATTTTGAAAACTTCTTTATATCAATATTTTCTTTAACATTCAACATACTCTTCAACATTGAGTAGACACTCCATAAAGTAGAAGGTTTTACAGTTTTTGATTTCTCCTCAAAATAGCATATAAGTACCTTTTCAGACACTTTTTGTATATTTTTCTTGCCGCACCATTCACGGAATTGGTTATAATTTTTCTCGTATATAAATTTTGATTTCGCCGGTAACATGTTAGCTATAGCCGAATTTGCTATATCGGCTATATCTGAAGGAATCTCGCTATCACTATCGTAATCTACATCCATTTTAAGTACTTATACTATTTATTTAAAAAATTGCAATAAATATGAACAGCTATCAACGTATGACAACAAAACAAGCAACGTGCCAACAAACCATTTCTATAGTAACGACAGGGCTGTTAACTTGATTATGTGAAATTATATGGTAAAATTTTTATTATAATATACAATTTTACCGATTAATTCAAACTTTCAGTTGTACAAAAAATGTTGTTTGTATTTCGTTTGTGAAATTCGTGTTTTAATGGCACATTCGAGAGAATTTTTCGCCTCGACCTGCGGTCTCGGCAAAAAATTGACACTCTCATATGCCATTAAAAAAACACTCACTTCACGCACTTAATACAAAAATAACTATTAGTTCTAGTTTCTTCGATCGCAGTGTTAATTGTAAGCAAATTACGTTCCATCAGATGCAACTGCATCGGCTCGGAACTTTAATCGCGACCGTGCATATCGCGTTTGAAGTGGATTGGATTTCACCCAATCGGTTGCATCCACTCGAAACTGATGATATACATATTATACTCTATGACGAGGATAGGTCTGAACCAAAGAATGAATTCACCTAATATATAATGTGAAAGATAAGGCAACACGTATTCCGCCTTAACAATGGCAAGAGTCCAGGGATTTGTTTGTCCTTTGTCAAATAACAGCTGTTTAACCATTAACCACCTTTTAGTATTGGAACATAATAATTGTCGCAGGAGAGCGACTCAATTTAATAACAAAATCTAATATCTCCGCAGCATCTTTAGAGAAAACTAAATACTTTTCTTTAGTAAAAATATTTCTAAGGCCGTAGTGTGATACTTGCTTTGGTAGTTTCGCAGGTAAATTGCTGTTAATTTTTTAATTACGTAGACGCAAACAAGGTAATAATATTAAAGCGAAATTCATTTTTTTAATCTCTAAGACTGGCAATACAATCTAATCATAAATTAGTCAAAGAATAAATGGTGATCCATTTGAATAATTTACTTAAACAATTTATCCTGTATCTGTATCCATAAATTATGAAGGGGTGTGCTTTTCGACTACTAAAGGCGGACGTTTCCTCATAAAATTCAACATTATCCTGCGTTTTATAGCTTACTTATGTTATTTACATCTAATAAAATATTACCAAGTTTTTCTAATATCGTGTTATATAGAGCTACCGTCTATAATAAAACTATTGTATAGGGTTCCATCAAATTGTTAGTGTATACACGCGAGCTAGGAAAGCACCGGTCGTAAACATAGGTAACGGCTAAAATTTTATAGTTTTTTATTATTTATTTGCTGTTAGAGAAGATATTTTACTAAATTTACAACTCACGAATTTGTCGGAAATCTGATACACGAAAATACTTTTTAGCGTCAATTTGTTTGGTGCCATAAATCCCCTATAAAAAGCAATAAAATTTATTGAAAAGCAACATAAAAAAGTATTAGACAATATTAAATATTAAAGCTACCAAATTCTATATCATAAAAATATTTTAACCACCGCTTTTCTAGTCTTTTTTTGCTAGTCAATGGCAATTTCGTTTAAAGACAATTGTTTACCCTTTACTATAAATAGCTCTTTATATTTTATAAACACTAAATTCTACAAAATTAAAATTATTCCTGTTTATTTCAGTGTTTTACTACAGGCTTCCCTTTAATTTTAAGAATTAATTGCCGGCCAGATTCTCCAATGCTAGACCGCTCTAATTTGACAACCAAAAGTTTTAAACTGGTTTAAAAATATAAATAAGACAACTAAGTTTTATACTATAAGTTTGGTTCTGAGATTTTTCGCAAATTTGTAAAGAAATGGGCAATTTTAGTACGCACTTTTTACAATAATATCACCGAAGATATAACACATAGAAGGATCACTCTCCAAGAAGCGCGAACACGCCCGAGACTGCGCGACGAAATTTTCCCTTCTCATCTCGTCCCCGCTTGAGGGCAAATTCGCCCGAGTTGATTCATTCGACGACGCTTGGTGGTATAAAGTGGACCAAATAAGCGTACGGAGAGTTCTGTGTTGTTTATATAGGGGTGACTGAATAAATTTAAATTAATACTTTTTTGTATGTTGAACATTTTACTTTTTCGTTCTGGTGGTGGTGTTAATCTGTTTATGTAGTAAAAATAAAAACAAACAAAACAAAAGAATTGCATACCCTTAAAAAATTAAAGAACGTAAAACTAAATAAACAATGTTTATTAATTTAGCTCCCAAAATCTTTTGTCAATAGATTCGGAACGGAAGGTCGATGGTCGAACATCGAAAGATAATCATCGATATTGGCATCGATGTTTATGACCCCTAACATCGATGGCAAAACATCGAATATCAATAACAGAACATCGATGTTTTTTCAGTATTAACTGATTTCTAATAAAAAACTAACTTAGTATTTAATTTATTTGTAGGTGCTGGAACTTACTTTACGCAAATTATATTATACTTATATACTTAGGTTAAGAAAAAACAGTGATCCAAAAACTTTATTTCAAATTTAACTAACTATAAGTAAAGAACGCAGCTCAACTGTGTTTTTTAAATAAAAATATTTCCCTACATGTATTTAAAAAATATATTATCTCAGTTTCTTTTCATCCGATATATTAAGTTTATTATGTGATCGATCTAAAACACACTTTAATGTTGTTTCTATTGCAACTACTTTATTGTAGATAAATAATAGTTTGCAGTGTTGTTGCTAACAAATTGAACTGCGTTCTTATAAGTAACTTTATGTTAATACAACTGATTACTTAAAAAACTGTAGTTTACTTTTAGTTTTATTCCGTTCCTACAGAGTAACCCTCGTAAAACAGCTCGACCCCCTTACATATATCGCGTGCACGTATCGCCCTCGTAATTTGGGATTCCCGTCTGCGACCTCGCAAGTCTTACAATTCGAGAAAATACATTCGGCTGCTGCCGGCGATGCTTTGATCTTAGAACATCACAGTGCCGCGCAGGAGTGACCCTTCTATGTGTTATATATTCGGTGATAATATAAGTAAATTTATTCTAACAACATGTTCCTAGATGGAAATGATTTGGAAACCGCGCAGATCGCTGAAATATTAAAATATTGTATGTTTTTTATGGCGACTTATTAACAATGACAGGACAAAAACCTGTCAAAACCTAACTGATCAACTAGAAGATATTAATCTGAACCAGTACTAAATCTTAAACGATTCTAGTCCGCTGTAGTTTACTGATGAAAGTAAGGCATGTAACGCGTGAGGAGACAGGAAAAGAACGCATGGAGAAAGCATCACAGAGAACTATCTTTGATTCTACTATGGGGACCTTTATGCTATGGGCCCTTACCCTTTATCAGGCATGCTTTACGCCCAGGATGAAAGAAAATATTACTCTTGAAACAGAATTAAGGGAAGCCCTTATACACATCGGTGAATTATAAATATTGCTTGCGCCATCCAGTATGTACATATGTACATTATGTACATATATCATTGTACAGGGCAATACATACCAGCCGTGATGAATAATGACAAACACAAATAGGCAGTCTAATACATGCCATGTTGTGAATGCATAATTTGTTATATTTATCATAAATACCTCTTTGATCTGTCCAGGGAAAGTTGTAATTTTATTTATGCAGCAACAAAAATGATTAAACCTTAACCAAAAACAAATTGAACCAAACCTAAAAAAGGCAGATACGTGCGAGTTTTCTCAGGTTTGCTTAGGTTGGCTCAAGCACTTGTCTGTTTAATCTTCTGTAAAATCAAAATTTTAACAATAAAATACGGGTATTTTATTGTTTGCTAACGTAGCTACATTCATTGATGGAAATAAATTATCTCTGCCAAGAAGTATCACCTGATGCCATTCTCGAAAATGTGAGAAGTGAGTTCAAAAATCGACTTTATCACTGCCAAGAAGTTCATGGTGGTCATTTTGAACAACTTTTCAAGTAATAAGAAAAATAAAGGTATATAAATTTGTATTTTTTTTTCACGATTTTTAATTTTTAAAGGCTTGCCATTTAAAAACGAATTAAGATACGGACCTCGGGTTTGCGGTAAAATATTTGTTTTTTGAAGACCTTCAAAATGAGGTACCACACGGTATGGGGATGACGTTTATGCTACAGTACATGTTAGAAACTTCTAAAAAAGGACCAGCATCTATACACTTATCGAGTGGCGCCTATTCATGAACTCCTTCCTACTGATGTTCCCCAAAGACTAAATTTTTGTAAATGGTTTTTAAACAATTTTCAAAACGAAAATGTCGGTGGTTTTGCAAAAATATTTTTCACTGATGAGGATTATTTTCATTTATTATGTTAATTCCCAAAATATGCGAATATGGAATACTGAAAATCCATATGTTTTTGTAGAAAGACCGCTTCATTCGCAAAACGTTGGTGCATGGGCAGCAATTAATTCTAGAAGAATAACAGGTCCAATTTATTTTGATGGCACAATTAGAGCTGAGAGATATCGGATAGAAATTTT
Source organism: Philopedon plagiatum (assembly GCA_963971165.1). NCBI lineage: Eukaryota > Metazoa > Arthropoda > Insecta > Coleoptera > Curculionidae > Philopedon > Philopedon plagiatum. Next base: position 122,661,150 of record OZ020190.1, read on the forward strand.
AACACCATTTATCCATGATCTGCATGATGACGGCGCTCACCTCATGAAACCAGATAAACTTTAAACTTTCTAAAAGTGAATTTTTTGATAACAGAATTATAAGTCGAAACACACCTTATATGGCCACCTCGTTCCTGTGATTTGACACCCTGCGATTTCTTTTTGTGACCTTTTATAAAAAAATTACATTTATCGGACTCCAATTGAGGATGTAAATGATCTCAAACGAAGAATTTGTGAAAAAATCGCCGAAATTAACAGTTCTACAAACTTAATACTAAATGTTTTTTTGGGTGTAAGAAGAAGAATCAGAAGTTTTAAAGAAGGAGGCGGCCATATAAAGTTGGCTATTAAAGTAAAGTAAATCATGATTTCATTTTAGATTCCTTAGAAACACACCATTACAAATTTTTAACGTGCCAACGCTGCTTTCTCGCAAACGCACTATGGTCTAATCTACGCGGTACTGTTACACCATGTATTCCCGAGCACAGCCGCCCTTGAACAAAATAATAAAATAATCACTCTCTACCTCTCTACTTATTCAGAGCATTTTGTACTTTGCCAGGACATTTTTTTCTTATTATAATAAAAGATAACGAATCCTTTGTTTCACTTAAAATCCATAAGATATATATCATTTTTTCTGTTCAAAATTTCACGTATATTCTACGTTGTTTAGAGACGGTTGTTTGTTCATTTATTTTCAGATGCCTGCAATGACTTTCTTTTTATTAAAAATTAATGAATTCTGCCTTTCATCCCTTCATTAATTAAAAATATATCATTAAATACCCATAACTGCTTTCAGACATCCCCATTTACTTTTAAAAAGATATACTTACCCTGTTTAGCTGCTTCGTGAGTTTGTTAATTGTCTGCTTATCCCGAAGTTCGTTCTTTTGAGCAGCTTCGAGCGCGATCTCAAGTTCGACGATTCGATTCTCGAGAAAACTCTGCAACAAAAAGTCTTGTTAGGAAAGTTATCGAAGAAAATAAAAATAAACTTAACAACTTGGGAAATATTATATCCAAGAAAAAAACAGGAAGTGTATGTTTTTGGGGATCGGTTTATTGTTTCGGTAATTGGTTTTCTGGGTTCTAAATAATCCTAATTATTTTTTTATGGTGTTTTAACTGAAAAATTAAAAATGTAGTCATAGTGTGGCCCTGGTACGCATGTAGAAAACGTTTTATTCATTCTTGAAATGAGTTGAACAAAACAATTGTTCTAAGCGTTATCAACAACCCAAAATCGATACTATTAACTATCGACCAGGAAAACAACTATTTACATTAACTAACAACATTTTAAATTAAGTACTGTATTAGGATGATCAGATGTACTTGTTGAAAGAGTATTATACTCTTTAACGAATCAGAATACTCCACACCGTAAACTCCTTTCAAAGAAAAACCCCTAAATAATACCAAATTGGTCTCGTTAAAAACCCCTATGCAAACAAAATTACAACTTCGTTTTTTCGACGGGGGGGTGGGGGTGGGGGGGTTGTCATTTCAAAATACGGCAAAAATACATCGAGAAGAAAATGTAAATATAATGAAACTTTTGAAGAAATCTGGTCTGGTCCAAAAAATACTAGATTTTTTTGGACCACAACAAGTTACTTAAGTTACTTATAAATAAGGCTGGCGACTTTTAGCCTGCTCGCAGTGGTGTTTCGGCAGGGGGAAGCATCCAAACCGAAAAGCGAGGCGACTCAGACGAGCGCGAGATCCGCAAAGTAAACAGTTCCTCTTTGAGAGCGGTGCATAACCATGTCGAAATTAGGTAGAAAGCGACTATTTGCTCACCATGTGCAAAGTTTCTTGTGGGAATTCCCAGATTTGAAATACACTGATGCTCACATGTTCTGAATACTCAGTCTTATAAGGAAAATTGATTTAAGATAGTGTCCTAGCACTGTAAAGGTGTTGCAACAACAATTACTTTTAACTCATATTCAACAATGCCTTTTCTCATTTAATTAAACGTTTAATTTACTTTTACCGTTGTTGTATTATGTGCGCTTTTGAGTTTACTTCCAGCAGCTTAAATTGTTGAACAGTAGGTTATTTAATCCGTTTATATTACTGTAAGTGGCACTAAATTAGATCTGTTTATTGGCCCAACACCAATGGTGTTAAGAAGTGTAAATTTATTTTTGGTAAGTACATTGATAGGTCATTAGCATGTGCCACTAATGAACTAAACCCCCTCAAGTAAACTGCCCGGCAACATTAGGGCTAGTCGGTGGCTTGTTGTCATACATCTTAGCCTTTACCATAACAACTATTAATTGATGACAACAATATTTGTTATACTACTGTACCAAAAATGTAATCCCAACATTATTGTAAGAAGATTCTTGTGACTGGCTAGTTGTAAAAAGTAGTGAGATGTGATGGAAAGCCAAGTTCAACATCACTGTTAGTCACTGGATATGAAACTTTTTAGTTTCCATAATTCTTCCGTTCGGATTCACCAAGAAGGTTTAAGATTTAGTGCTGGTTTAAATTAAGATATTCTAGTTGATCAGTTATGTTTTGACAGGTTTTTGTCCTGTCATTATTAATAAGTCGTCATTAAAAACTTATGACTTATTCTGATATTTCAGCGATTTGCTTGGTTTCCAAATGATTTCCATCTTGGAACGGGTTGCTGGAATGAATTTAGTTCTATTATTACCGACAGTACGCACTAAAATTACCCTTTTCTTTATAAATTTACGAAAAAAACTCAGAAACAAATTCATAGTATAAAGCTTAGTGGTCTTATTCTTACACTTGCCAGTTTAAAACGTTTGGTTGTCAAATTAGACCGGCCTAGCATTGGAGAATCTGGCCGTTAAAGTTTAGTCAATCTATCTCTCCAAAAAAACTGACTTTGCATGACTTGGCCGTTACGCATTTTAAGTAACAGTCACAGCCGTGTCAAGTTACCTGTAATCCGTAACAGCTCAGTCACATGAAGTCAGTTTTAATTTAAGACATAGCTTGACTAAACTTTAAAGAAGCTTAAAAATAAAAAAAAATTGAGACCCAATAAGTAACAATGATAAACTTGGCTATACATCATATTATCTCACTACTTTTACGGCCAAACACTCACAATAACATGGCTCCTTTTCACAGTATTGTTTTTGTTAGAATATGCCTTCCTCCTGGTCTGTTAAAGTTACAATATCTTATTGAGTTATTGACACATAATTTGATTATTAAAAAAGTTATAGGAGTTAATATAGGAGCACAATTTCATACTTTTTAATATCTTGATGCCCAGATTCCCCCCTTTTTATTAAAACCTTATTCACCGGCTGGTGCAACAGCAGATTCTGAGCCTTTTATTACTGAATGCAGAAACCCATTTTAATATGTTTCACTTGTCAAGTACACGAAGGGAGGCGACTGCAAGGTTGCCACAATTACCTTACCTTTGGCGATATTAACTGTTGATTACAAATGTTCGTCAATAATTGCATGGCGTTGGAGCACGAATCAAGGCTGATATTAATAAGTCGTCGAAAAAATACTGGCCGATTCATTGTTGAGGTTTATTAAATGGACCGAACTGGACAGAAAGTTTTGTACTAAGCATGAATCTTTGGCTGTATTTTCGTAAATTTATGGAAACCAAAACATTTAAATGGATTTTGAACTATTGGAAAATGAAATAATAGGAATGGCGTATTTGATTGAAATATTTTGCAATAATAGAAGAATGTTAATTTCGTCGAATAAATAGATTAATAGATGTCAAGTATGTAATAATAATTACAAAATACCACCATAATACATGATAAAAACCTGCAAAATTTATTGATATGGCAACTCCGAGATTCTGCAAAATACTACAAATTCCTGCTTAATAGCTATTTCGATATGAGCAGAGGCTAAACAATGTTGAGAGCTGAAGAAATTTGGCTGAAAAAGCGCGGTGCTTTTGTGATGTCTTTTTTCAACGGTAGGGAGCCATTATACCAGTCGAGATTAAAAATGGAATGAAAGAGATTTAAAGCGTATGAATGTGATGTTCCTCATAATTTAAAAATAATTTAGAGTCTGGAGTGGATACACGACAAGGCCCGAAAGAAAAATCTTTAAGATGAGAGATAAACAACTGTATATATTTTTATAGGATTATGATTTATTAGTGTTTATTGTATTTTTTATTATATTATTGGTAAAGTGTGGTTTTCAACTTTGGTTATTACTCACGCCATTATTTTTATACTAAAAATGATGTTAGATTAGTGAAAAGGGATAATTTTACTCGTCATCTGTACCAATAAAAGTAGCTGTCAAGAGAGAAAGACAGGTCTTTTATTGTCCATAATATAAAACACGACAAATTATCCTAAAATAACATTAGCCTGTCAACGGTGATGTCCCAGAGCCGTTAATGCTGACATTACCAAGGTACATTACACGAACATCATCTTGGACTTTATCTAGGTAATGTCAACATTAACAAGCCGATGTAAGTTACGAAAAGCCGTTGAAACTATTAGGGTGGTTATTATTTTATGATTTCTGATTGACTAGCACATTACATGTTAAATGCCCAGCAATAGATTTTTCGAAAATAGATTTTTAGAATACAAGTTTTTCGAAAAAACAACTTTTTGAAAATTTAGTTTTGAACTCTATTCCTTAGGAAATGTTTAAAAAAATGGGGAAAAGATCCTGAGCAAACTAGCAAACCTGCACTGATTCGTCTCTTTTGATTTAGATTTGCTCAGGGGTTTTTCCGCATTTGTTACATTGCATTAAATATTTAACATTAAGTTTCAATAAAAAGAAAATAGTGCATATACTTGCCTAACACGCATTTATATAATTTTGCACTTTAACGACTCTAAATCAGGTGATTTTAACAATACCTAGTTGAGTTGTACATTACCCAGTTAAAGTTAATAATCCATTGATGATTATTTTTTTTTCATTAAAAACCTGCGACTTCCACTTTATTAAAACCATTACTTTTTCTCTAAATTCTTAAAAACTAAAATCCTTTTATACTAGTTCACCTCATGGAGTCCTAGAGGTTTACCTGTTATAACTCATGGCCATGACACTAAGCTCTCAGACACTTGCGCACTGTACTCTGCTTTTTAAAAATCTACACTAGTTTAAAGGGCTTGGTCCTCTTCAGTCTTCTAACTAGGTACTGGTTGTCAAGAAGCCTGATGGCTTCGACATTAAAGTGTTGATGGAGTCGAGACTCATGCTGGATGGAAAATCTTTTAATTTCACTAGCGACATACGGGATACCAAGACCGCGATGTAAGTCTCTATTATGTATGTACCACGGTGCATTAACTATGTTCCGTAGTTCTTATTTTGATAGGTTTGGTTGGGTTTGCATTATATGTGGCTATCCTTGGCACAGCCTCACAGCTGAATGCCACAAACCCAGACTGGTGTTAAAATCTGGTTATATATCATGATTTTACTGTGTGTACGGGCAGCCGAGATTTTCATCCTAAGAGCCATTACAACTGTCTATATTTGAGCCCTAATTTAGTTCGTTTAATTCTGATACGTTCGTACCATCTCAGTTTCGCATCTAAGGTCATCCCCAGGTATTTGGAAGTGTTTCTATAGGGAACTATGATACCATCTATGTTGACTGGTTGATGATTGCCTATTCCTCTGTTAGTAAAGTAGACATGAATAGAGTTTTGTTCATTAAGCTTAATCTTCCAATCGGCGCGGGGGTCCAATTGTAAATCTGGTGGCTACCTTGTTGGAGTTGGGTGGTAGCTGCATCTAGGTTTGTTCCTGCTGCTAATAAAGTAGTGGTATCTGCGAATGTAGCCACAGTTACATTTTTTGTTTGTGGGAGATTATAAGTATAAAGTAAATAAAGGACGGGACCCAAGAAGCTTCCTTGAGGCACACCTGCTTTAACTTCTTTTAGTTAAGAGTATACTCTAAATTGGTGATTATATTAACAGAAATCTCTGGGTCATGCTGAAGTTACCTCGGTAATGCTGATATTAACGAAATCTCGGGTTTTAAGATTTACAAAGCTAATAAACTTAAATTACTAAAAAATTAAAACAAGAAAATTTTAAAATTAAAACTCAGTTATGAACAAATAAACAAACAAAATTCAAACATGGAATTAAAATTAATGTAAAAGTAAATGAATAACAATAATGTACAAATTAAAAGTTAACAAAATCATAAGATTGTAAACATTAACAACAAAAAATAGTACAATATTAGTACATTTAGTAAGCACTTACTAGACAGTTTTCACTTTAGTAGATATACCAAAACCAACATAATCTTTAAAAAAAAATGGAACTGTTTATAATATAATTCTTTTATTACTTTTGATGACCATTTTCTTGGAGATATAATTCATTCTTTGTCTTTTTTCTTTTTTACTGCCCAATGTTTTAACTGATTATATCTGCAAGCGACAGGAAGAATTTAGTTTTCTTTGTGTTCCCTCCGAGTCGCCGCTTGACATGGTCTGCGATTGAAAACTTCTGATTTATTAAATGGTCACAGGCCCCCCGAGGGTTATTATCTCAATTAGGAGGAATTGATGATGCCTTTTTGCACCACCGGCGTCACTATCTGGCGATCTGATTGCAATTTATTATTCGTTTGTTCCATATTGTTGGTTGCATTTGATTATTTGATAGTTGCAATAAAAATCTTGTTGAGATAACAACCTTTAAGGTCTAGAAAATCGGATAAAAAGTGTGGTGGGTGATTCTCGATCGTAGGCATAACTAGCTTCAATATTTTAGGGGGCTACTGGGTTGACTAGTTGTTTCTTAAGAAAACTTTAAAAGTTCACAGAAATTTACTACCTATGAAAAAGGGAGGAAAAAGGTCAAAATCACACCCAATATTACCGTCCATGCACAAGCGACGACCAAAAAAACACTATGTATTTAACATATTTCTATGATTTTTGTTTTGTGGTACTTATCCAACGTTTTATAAATAAGGACGATTATTAATTCCGCACTAAACTTAAAGCTACAACTATTAATAACGTCAAAATAAAGGAATCTGATTGGTGTTGCTATGACACCTTCTATTTAGCTGCGAGTTAGCATTGATAAATCGGTCTTAGATGGTCCTATTAACTTGAAACTTCATAGAAGTACTCTAAAAAAATAATGTTCAGATTCACTAAGAAGGTTTAAGATTTAGTACTGGTTTAAATTAAGATCTTCTAGTTGATCAGTTATGTTTTGACAAGTTTTTGTCCTATCGTTGTTAATAAGTCGTCATTAAATCTTGTGAATTATTCTGATATTTCGGCGATTTGCTTGGTTTCCAAATGATTTTCATTTTCATTGGAACGTGTTGCTAGAATGAATTTAGTTATATTACTGTGGAAAGTACTACTAAAATTCCCTTTTCTTTATAAACTTGAGAAAAATTTCTGAAAAAAGTTCATAGTATAAAACTTAGTTGTCTTATTCTTACACTTCTCAGTTTACAACTTTTGGTTTGCAAATTAGACCGATTCAGCGTTGGAGACACTGACCGTAAAAGTTAAAACAAGGGTTTGACAGTTATTAATAAACCAACCCCTAAAGGAGTGAAATGGGGGTTCAAAGTTTGTAATGGAGAAAAATTGTTATACCGTGGACAATGTCGTGGGCGAAAGCTAGTTTGTTATAAATGCGTCATCATCCCCGTACCTTACTAATATAGTTCCAAATTTTGTATTCCACTTTATATTATGCAATGTAATTGTTGTATTACTATACATGTTATTGTGGATCGACGGCAATTTATATTTACATTATCGAAAAGAGTTTGAAAATTGGGGGGAATTTTAGTTTTGAGGGGTTTGGTCCCCCAGCTAGTTACGTCTATATTCTCGACGAAGGGGTGCCATGTGCCTTTTACTGAAATTTTTACGAGGGCGAATAACTATCAACATATAAGAAAGACAAATATAAGTTCTTTAGATCATAGACTCTGTAACTGACGTAGGGATACAGACAGAAATTCCTTGTACTGTAACAGGTCACGGCTTATCGAACTAGTATAAAGCAACTTCTTTCTCAAAAATTTAAAAGCCATTTGGTTAAGCCAATGACAACTAAACCAGAAATACTACAAAACGCCAATTTGTTTATAATCCAAATATGGAAATTAAAGTTTTCTTTTTGAATATAATATCTAATAGTTTAGTTTCAAGAAGCATTACTGTAAAATTGAGCCACGTTCTGCTAATTGTTCGGCCGTAAAAAGCAGTGAGATCTGATATTCACTCATTCATAAATTTTCACAATAATAAAACTAGTGAATTAAAATTCTTGTTTTGTTAAACAGAACATGAAGATTAAAGTCGAAATAAACGCCAAATCCTGTTCATTAGCTTAAAAACTCTATAAAAAGATTTTTCCCGTAATAAACTACAACCTAGTACATTATAATTCCGCTGCACATCAAAAATCGAAAATAAATATGTTCGGAACTAAAAAGATTATGGTCCTATAAAAGCGCTCATACATTCGGATTATTGATAAATTTCTATTGTTGAGTTGGCACAAAAGTGAATATCATCCATTTTGGGAGAAGATTTATTAGAATGAAGTTTTCAATAGAATCTTACACGGTGTCGCCCCCCTTTCATAAAAACAACTCAGCCGGAAAAAACTGATAAAGTCGGAGCGAAAGCCTAAATTAGAATCGCATTTGATTGATCCTTTTCAAAGCTGGAAAGCTTTGGAAGCGCTTTTTTTTAAAGTGCGCCAGGTTTTTATCTTGGAGCTTTGCTAAATAAGATTTTTACTTAAACTTTTTATTTTGACTCTTATTAAAGATGGCGGTAATGGTTCGTTAAAGGCAAATCGTTTTAGGACAAACTATAAAAAAATAACCTTATACTAGGGGATCCAATCCCGGGATTTCGGGATCCTGGGATCCCGTAAAAAATTCAGCTTTTCTTTTAAGATCCCGGGATTATAATTTGGGATCCCGGGATTACAGCTGCAGATTTTATTTCTAACAATCGCCTTCCGTAATTCTAACAACGCGCTCAGGTGTTTTGCGTGACTTGTACGATCCAAGTCAAAAGGAAACTGAAGGCTTATTTCAGATCTTAAAAACAGAATCTGCTAAACAAAGTCAATTGCTGGCACTACTAGAACGCTTTCAAGACAATAAATCTTTGGTAGAGATATCGTCTGATAGCTCCGATGACGAAGAAAATATACCAATTGCTACTCTTGAAAAACAACTTAAAGCGAAAAGTGGCGAAAGGCAAGTGTCATTATCGGAAAATCTAAGTCAAGTCTTAAACAAAAACATATCACTTACACCAGTAATGCCAGTATTCAAAACTCAAAGTTTGGAAGTTAAGGTATCTCAAGAAATGAAAATATTTCAAAACAGCGGGTCGGATTTTAACTAAATTTCGTTCTTCTATGTTAGACGAAACATTGGATAATCCCATCATTTTGCGTTATTTTCTTAAAGAAAAAAACTGTTATTTAAAAAAACAAAACATTGTATATTATTATTCTTTTTTTCTAAAAATACTTAGGTTGCTATTCTGTAGTTCTTATTTGTTTAGAATACATTTTATTTTCTTTTAATACATATCTTAGTAGTTTTAAAAATAGTATGGCATTATTCTATGTAATAAAGACTAACAAAAAATCCCTGTTTATGATTTAATCCCGGCATCCCGGGATTAGAAAGAATTCAATCCCGAAATCCCGGGATAGCAGCATTAACCGGGATTGGATCCCCTACCTTATACATATGTATATCCCTGACTGCGGTGGTACAGGGATATCCAAATAAAATTGAATAGGCCTTATAACTTTTTTATTCGTATTTTTAAAGATAGGAAAAAATGTTAAATATGAAAGTTTTGGGGATTTTTATCAACTATATATCTTATCAGGAAAACAATTGAGCATCGAATAAAAAAAATATAATATAAAACTTCCATTTTCTCGCTTACTTTAAATTGGATGGTATGATTTTTATCATATTTTTGGATTCTAGAAGTTGTAGACATATTTTGTATTACATACCCTATGCGGTTTTTAATTGTTTTTGAAATTAAAAATTGTTTCGCATAAATATACTTTAATCGCAACTATCCAGGTTGCGAACGAAATATCTTTTTAAATTTTTTTCGTAGGTAAGTCAAAATTAATGTCAAGGTTGACAATAATACTTTAGTCATCGTAAATTTATAATTTTATTTTTATGCAAAATGAGTTATTAATGAGAGATACAAAATGTTAAAATTATATTTAAAAAATAACAATAATGTTAGTGGCTCAAAGACAATATGAAGAAAGTATTGAAGAGGGACAGAGAACTCCACCATTAAACACCATAATAAAAACAGAAGACTAGAAGAAAGAGGAATTCTGGGCAATGGAAAAAGAAGGAGAGAAAGAAATGAAGAAAGGGACCTAGATATTTTATTATATTTTCAAGAGAATCAAAAAAAAATCAATTCCCGTTTGTGTGCGGTATCTCAGATATGGAAGAAGAGATAAAATGTTGACTTCTGGAACAGCTCAACGAACGCTAAAGTATTTTAAGTATATACATATAGACCATATAAAATTATGCCAGTTCAAAAGCTTAGTGCCGATCAAAAAGAAAGGAGATATACTTTTGTCACAAATATTAACGAAAGAATGCGGCAAGATCCTAATTCATTTCACACTATCATTTGGACACCCACCAACTTTCTCAACTGCGGAAATGTTTAATAGACGAAATGTTCATGTTTGGTTGGATGAAAATCTCTTTACCGTCGAAGATATTGCTTTTCAGGGGCGTAATTCAATCAACGTATGGTGTGGGATATTACAAAATAAAATTCTAGGACTATTGTTTTTTCGGGGAGCATTAACTGGCCAGCGCTATCTTCATTTTTCAGAAAATGAAATCGAAGATATTCTCGACGAATTGCCGCTTGAAGAACGTCGACGTATTATATGGAAACAGGACGGAGCCTCCCCCTAATATAATTGAGGTTCGCAATTTTTTTAAGCCTCAGTATAGCGAATGGATCGGTAGATATGGAACGTTACACTGGCCTGCAAATAGCCCAGACTGCACACCTTCAGATACATTTCTTTGGGGTCATTTGAAAAATGTTGTATACAGCAATCACAATGAAAATATTGAAGAAATTCAAAGGAAAGTGAGACATGAAATAATAAATCTGAAAGAAAATGATGCTGAAAGTATTATAAACACACTTCAGAGGCAGAGAAGAATGTATGAAAAGTGCGAAGAATGAAATGGCGGACATGTTAAAAATTTCTTTTGATATTTATTCGCCAATGTTAATATGTATCTGTATATGTTATAATTCATTGGCTATTGTTTATAATCACTGGTTATTGCTATCAAATATTAATAACTAATAAAAATGAACAATTATTGTTTAATAGAATAACTCATTTTGTATGCAAAAATTGAGAATAAATTCTCTAACCACCTGAAAATTCCTTATACAATAAGGATTTCAACAAATAATGGTAAAACAGCTATTCTCCGGGCTCTATGCCCCTCCGAGTCCTCCGAGCGCTGAATTACATACCAAAATTTGCCGTATTTTCTTCTAACACAGTTAGATAAGAAAATACTAATGTTTCAAATGCAAGAAACTACCAGGAAGAAGGAAGCTTTTTCTTTAGTTAGAATGTCGTCACCTGCAGACCGGTTTCGAACTCGTTGGTTCTCATCAGTACAGGATAGACGAACATACCAACCTTCCGAAAAAGTAATCCCTTACAGCTACAACTGTCGTACTGCATAAGCAGTGAGACACAGGCAGCGCCATCCATTAGCAGTTTCAAGCATTCAGAGTAGTTTACCGTAAGGTAAAGTTATCAAACGTATGAATGAAAGTCTACTTGTCAGGGGTACATATAAATATGCAAAAATTGAGAATAAATTCTCTAACCACCTGAAAATTCCTTATACAATAAAGATTTCAACAAATAATGGTAAAACAGCTATTCTCCGGGCTATATGCCCCTCCCTGCATATTTATATGTACCCCTGACAAGTAGACTTTCATTCATACGTTTGATAACTTTACCTTACGGTAAACTACTCTGAATGCTTGAAACTGCTAATGGATGGCGTTGCCTGTGTCTCACTGCTTATGCAGTACGACAGTTGTAGCTTTAAGGGATTACTTTTTCGGAAGGTTGGTATGTTCGTCTATCCTGTACTGATGAGAACCAACGAGTTCGAAACCGGTCTGCAGGTGACGACATTCTAACTAAAGAAAAAGCTTCCTTCTTCCTGGTAGTTTCTTGCATTTGAAACATTAGTATTTTCTTATCTAACTGTGTTAGAAGAAAATACGGCAAATTTTGGTATGTAATTCAGCGCTCGGAGGGGCATATAGCCCGGAGAATAGCTGTTTTACCATTATTTGTTGAAATCCTTATTGTATAAGGAATTTTCAGGTGGTTAGAGAATTTATTCTCAATTTTTGCATATTTATATGTACCCCTGACAAGTAGACTTTCATTCATACGTTTGATAACTCATTTTGCATAAAAATAAAATTATAAATTTATGGTGACTAAAGTATAATTGTCAACCTTGACATTAACTTTGACTTACCTACGAAGAAAATTTAAATAGGTAGCAGGTATTTCGTTCGCAACCTGGATAGTTACGTTTAAAGTATATTTATGCCAAATAATTTTGAAATATTTCAAAAACGATTGTAAAACCGCATAGGGTATGTTATCCAAAATATGTCTAAAACTTCTCCTAGAATCCAAAAATATGATAAAAATCATACCATCCAATTTAAAAAAAGTGAGAAAAAATCGATATTTTATACTATTTGTTTTTATTCGATATTCAATTGTTTTGCTGATAAGATATATGAATGATCCATAAAAATCCCCAAAACTTTCATAATGACCATTTTTCCCATCTTTAAAAATAAAAAAGTTATACGGACTGTTCACTTTTATTTGGATATCCATGTACATAGTAAAAAAATCAGTTGATTAACCTGGAGAGATCTCCCATTATACATTTTTAATAAGTTTCTAGTCAATTGTTAATCAATATGTAAATTAATTTTATTAATTTCATTGTTATAAGCATTTTTGATTCAAACTCAAATTACTTTTAATCAATACTGATTAAGTGAACAAAAATATGCAAATATTTTAAATCATTTCTTAATAAGTTAAATCAATCACACTTAATTAATTAAGGCGACTCTGTTGCAAAATGGCTCTTGGTGATAAGTCTTGTGCCCACAAAGTATTAGCACAACAGCCGGGAAATTTTACTGAATATTTAAATTTTGCTCCTTCTCCACCAAAATAATAAAAAGAAAAACTATTAAACATATAACACTATCTACCATACAACAAATCATAACCCAGATGACAATTTTTACCGTTTAATTAACCCTTCAGATGAGTTCAAAGCAACATCCCCATTTTTACTTTTTTCCATAAAACGCAATTAATCGCGCTGACGCTATCGCAAAACTCGTATTTTTCTTCTGCATGAAAAATTTCTTTAATTATTTTTTCAGAGTATTTCCATTTAAAACTCTGTTGGCAACAGGAAATCGAGAATTTATACGTTAATTAATCAAAAATGTATATTTTCTCTTACATTTTAATAAGTTCGCTAAGAAAGGCTATTTTACTCCTGTTTATAAAAATATTAATTCATCGAAGTTTTTATAAATGGATTTAAAATGCGTACGCTTCGGTTAATGTAAAATTAATAACAGAAGGTTAATGTTAATTTGATTCTTCTTGAATAAAAAGTGAAAAAGCGACGAAGATCAAAACGCTGCTTATTTTAAATCATTTTTACATTAAACCATGTACAAAAAATGTAAGTAATTAATTCATTTCAAAAGCAGAATTTGTGCGGTTTGATAGACATTTATTTTTGTTTACCCTAACTCAAATCAAATTTTTTAATTATTTCGCAAGATTTTACATTAACCATGTCATTGGGAGTTTATTTCTAGTTTGCTTAACCTATAGACACTAGCCAATATTTAAGACCGCATATAAAACTTACTAAACTTTCTCCATTATTTTTTATGTATTTCTTACTTAATTACTTATTCCTAAGTCTTTCTACCTTAATGGTGTAAGACTTTGATGTCGAGTTTATTAGTCTTTTCCATTCCTTCTTCTCTTATGCTAAGGTTGGGTTTGATTGGGTTGGGTTGGGGTTTCTGACCATTCCATTGGATCCTTCTCTCCTGCACCACTTCCTCACTACGTCTTTCCATGTTCTTCTAGGTCTTTCTCTTCGACTCCTTGGGTTATTGCTTCGTATACGCTTTTTGTAAGTCTTTCGTCTGGCATTCTGTGAATGTGCCCAAGCCATCCCAGTTGTCTTTTCTCGATTCTTGTCAATATTGGTTTTATTTTCAGTTCCTTTCTAAATATCTCGTTTCTAATTCTATCTCTTTCTAGTTTTCCCTCTATTTTTACCAAAAATCGCATTTCCGTTTCATTTATCTGACTCTCATCCCTATTTGTTAGAGTCCATGTTTCACTGCCATATAGTAATGATGGGCTTATTACCCTTTTGACAACTTTCACCTTCTTCCAAAAAATATTGTTCCTAGTCCATCATACGGTCTTCCTATTTTTGCTGTTCTATCATTTATTTCTTTTCCCTGTTTTCCATTTCTTTCTATCACAGTTCCAAGATACCTGAATTCTTCAACCCGTTCTATGCTTCTTTTCTCTATTCTAATGTCAGGTCTTTGTAGTTTTGTCCAATAATTATCGATTTCGTTTTTTGGGTATTTATGTTTATATTAATTATTTTTAGTTCTTCATTGTTTGTCAGTATTATGCTGTAAGTTTTCCTCTGAATCTGCCAGTACCACCATGTCGTTCGCGAATAGCGGTTTTGATATCTCTACTGTTTTCATCTTTCAATATCCCAACGTCATAGGTTTCATCTTTTGTTTTGATTTCTTTATTGCCTTGTCTACCACTATTGCGAACACCAGAGGGCTGAGCACGCATCCCTGCTTCAGGCCGTCCATTGTTTCTTCTCACAACATTTTTTGTCGTGTCATATATATGGCTTTTACTGCTTCTATCGTTTCACTGTCGATTCCTCTTATATATAATGTATTTCTTACAACTTGCAATACTTATAATTACTGACTATAAAAAAGCTTTCACGGCTCAAGTCATACCGAAAATCATAACTCTTGCACAAGAAATCTACAGGGATTTAGTGCTTTAATCTTGTAGAGTAAAGATCCCTGAAGATGCCCCGTGCAATCAAAGACGAAACGTCGGAAAGTTATCTCACTTGACGCGGTCTAATCCCAAGAACTAGTATTTTCTTATAATTATTTCTTTTTAAAATCCTTGAAAGGCTACGACAAAGGCCATTATACCTAAAATACCCTCTTATTAAGGGAAATTAAGCACAAACTCTTCAAACTAAATTAAAAAGGGGAGAAAGATACAGCGTATATGGGAATGCCAATTTGCCATGTTAAAAAGAGCAGAATAAAGGGCTTTAAGAAATTGTATTAGTTGTTTAAATATAGGGCAATTTTCCATAGTAAATGTCACAAAGATCTGAAGTGTTTTTAAACATTTGTTTGTTGTGTTAAAAAAATAATGCTTTACTTTGTTTAGAGTGTAATGTTTGACGAATGAGAGAAGCAAGCTCCCTTAAAATTATACGAGTTAAACAAAATTGCATTTCCTCACGGCATACGAGATTTTTCTAATTTTGACAAAAATATGTAAATTTTAATTATTGTATCAAAATATCTAAGTAGGCATCAGACGAAGAAATTTTTATTTCATCGACTAGGTAAGTACCTAGGTCTAGGTTGCCATGGTGTCCTTTTGAAGTCTAATTTGTAAAGAAGTGTCAGAAATTTTTTTTTTCTTTTAAAATACTGAAAATGTCCGATTTCCAAGTGACATT
This sequence comes from Philopedon plagiatum, assembly GCA_963971165.1. NCBI lineage: Eukaryota > Metazoa > Arthropoda > Insecta > Coleoptera > Curculionidae > Philopedon > Philopedon plagiatum. The sequence goes on from OZ020190.1 coordinate 122,677,098, forward strand.
GAAGAGGCAGTTCAAAACGCGTTATCGTCTGTTATACCCGAGAAGTCAAGAGAGAAATGCGAAATTTTTATACTTCTGTGTTTCATTTTTTCATAACTAGTTATGAAATGAATATTACATCACCAGTTGGGAAATAATTTACTTTTCGTAACTAGTTACGAGAAGTAAGATGTTTGAATACTGTCATCGATTTTGAAAAGTGTTACTTTATATGTCAAAATTAGAAAAACATTATTTTTATTTATTTATTAGTACGCTTAATAACAAGTTTATAGTGAAATGTTAAGTGAGACATATGAAACGTTAGTTGTAAGATCATATTCTAGCTGTAGATTGTTCTAGTTTCTTTAAAAACAAGAAACTTTTTTAATCAAGGAGGTTAAATATGACTGATGATAAAGTTTCCATTTGTTTTAGTTTTCTAGGATATTGTTCCAATAAGATGATAAACATAAATCCATAGATAAAATTTAGACATATTGCTAAACTTTAGCCTAACAGTTAGGTAATCCGCAATTTTAAGTCAAATAAAACATTGATATTAAACATTGTATTTTTTTCCTTCCCTTTTCTTTCGTTATTTTTCATTTCAATTTTCCTGTAAGGGTAAGGAAACAGCCTCGAATCGCCACTCTCGTTTCTTTTCTATACAATCAGCCGCTTGGTATACCGATTATTAAAAAATAGCATTAGCAATAAATTATAAAGAGCCTCCACATGTTCCATAATTTAAGAGCAAATTAAAAAAGATTTCTTTATTATGTTTTTAGTATGACAGGGGCCATTGTTATAAGCCTTAAAAACAAAAAGCAAACGGAAATGCATGTGTGTAATCGCTTACTTGTGGCTTTATTATTCTAAAACGATTTATTCAATGAAATAATGTGAACGGAACTTAAAACTGTTTAAACTCTGAATAGTATTATTAAATAACCTATAAAAATTAATTCTCAGTACAGTTACGAGGCCTAAAAAAAGCGATTTTTCAAGAATTTTTCCTGAGAAGACTTTTAAATTTATTAATGTGAAAATTTGTACACATAATATGGTAACTTTTAACTGTATTTTAAGATTTTTGTATTTGTAAGAATAATAATTTTCACAGGTGCTATAGCTGATCTCCAGGAGTTCCTCTCAAAAAAGGCATCTTGCGGTGACAACGATATCACTGGACTGGATCATCGAAAATGAAAAAACCAAACGGATTTCGTTAAAGTAATGTATAGTCTTCTAATTAATCGAAGGAATAAGCAAAATAAATTTTTTTGACAAAATGGCGGCTTCTCAAAAAAAATCGATTTTTGACCAAAATTTTGGCCTTAAATTGTTTAAGTATATAAAAAAATATTTATCGGTGAGAAAAAACCTTCGATTAATTAGTAAAAAATATACTTAAGAAGCTTGTGTTAAAATTTGAGACTGATCGGTTCAGCCGTTTCCGAGAAATCTTCGTCACCGACTTTAAAAACACAGTTTTGAGAAAAAAGCGTTTAAAGTTTCAAAAGCACTTTATATAGAGTACAATCGCTCTGACACGTCTTTACAAATATGCGTGTAACTTCGAAAATAATACCATAGGACGCGACGGTGAGAAGCACGAATGCAAGCGTTGAAGTCGGGGGTGGCCATTTCCAGCAGTTACTTTGAGTTAAGTGTTCCTCTGTTAAGTTTAAATTAACCTAATTTTAGTTTTAATTAGCACCTTGTAGATTTCGAAAGGTTATCAAGAACGTTATCTCATGCACCTTACAACACTGCATTCTTTTATTTTTTGCAAAATAACTTCTAGACCATAAGAAATAGTGAAAAACTTCAAGAGAGTGGAAAGTTGAAGAATAAAATGATAAATTAGATTTTATTCTCAAACCAATTCATTGACGTCGTAGCAAAAAAATGGGGGGCCTAAAGTGGTCATTGCTACAGAAAAACGAGGACCCTGTAGATTATTTTAAATGTTAATAACGTTATTTCATAGATACTGGTAAAAGTATTATTTGTGCCAAATTTGCATTAAGTATCCCTAAAACTGTGATAGGAAAATTAAAAAAACGAAAAAAAAAAACGAAAAAATGAACACCCTGTATCTCGAAAATCTAAGCATTTAGGCCACATATTTATTTGAACTTTTTGGCTTAAAACCATACAAGGAATTACCCCTTAAAGTTTGTCTATGTACTTAAATAACACCCTGTATGTACATTACGAAAATGAAATAAAAAAAATCGATTTTTTGAAAATTCTAACTGTATGTAACCCCTTAAACAATGTGGGATAGAACTAAACTAAACAAATAATGTAATAAAACTCGTTACTTCCTATATTTAAATTTTTTAATGAAATATTTTATTTCGGCTTAGGGTTTAACTTAAAACATATTTCATATATTTGTTCTTTTGGTAGAAAATGATAAACAAAGCATGTTTACTCGTACGCAAAATAACGTTTTCGTATTTTTTATGCTCAGGTTGGGTTTGATTAAATTTTTCATAACGTGAATTCCATTTATTTTATTAGCAAAACCTTTTGTTAGGAAAGACATTTTTACGTATCTTGCAAAATTTGGTGCATTTGTCCTTTTCTAAACTCCATCCGCGGACATACTGTACATAACATACTAAGTGACAAAGAAAGGTAAACACCCGGTATTTATAATTTCATTTTAATAATTTTTTGCATGCAAATTGATTTTGGGTCAAATAAAAACTGATTAAATTTTCAGCCTTATCTATGTCGTTCAGCCTATCTTGTCGTTTTTACCCGGCTATTTGACACTGGTTTGAGCTGCATGCGATTGCAGTTTTAGCAATTTTTGTTCACATTTGTGGCTTGACTGATAAAAAGTGTTTTGCAAAGTGTTGTTTTAAGGCATAATTATGCCGCGAGTGCGTAGACTTGGTCAAATTCCTCAGCTTAGTGACTTTGAGAGGGGGCGGATTGTGGGCTTACGAGAAGCAGGTCTTTCAGTTAGAGAAATTAACAGAAGAACCAACAGATCTTTATGCACCATTTTGAGATGTTGGCAGGCATGGACCCAAGAAGCCCGTGCCGTGAACACAGAGCTAGGGGCACTGGACGTCGCAGGGGAACAACCGAGCGTCAAGATCGTCGTCTTAGACTTTTGGCTCTTAGAGACCGCTTTAGTACCAGTCGGGCGATTGCGAATCAGTGGTTTGAAGAACACGGAAGGGTGGTTGGGATGCATACAGTATATCGACGGATAAGAAGTTTTGGTCTTTTTTCTTACCGTCGCCATTGGGTGTTGCCCCTCACTCCTGAGCATCGACTGCAGAGACAGACTACAATGGAACGATGAATGGAACAGAGTGGTCTTTAGCGATGAATCCCGCTTTTGTTTGGGTATGCATGATGGTCGTGCAAGGGTAAGAAGGCGACGCCGTGGTGAAAGACGTGATCCACAGTTTGACATGGAGAGGCATGTTCATCATACCGTGGGGGTAATGGTATGGGGTGCCATTGCATATGGTAGCAGGACACTTCTAGTCTTCATTAGAGGTAACATGACAGCGCGCTGTTTTATTCAGGAAGTAGTGGAACCACATGTCTTTCCATATCTGGAAACCCTCCAGAACCCTAGTTTTCAACAAGATAACGCCAGACCGCATGTAGCTAGACAAGCCCTGGACTTCATGAACCAACACCACATTAACCGCTTACCATGGCCACCAGGATCTCCTGGTCTGTCACTGTAGCTTCTTCCGAATAAGTTTTACGAATTCGTAAAACTTATTCGGAAGAAGCTACAGTGTAGCGAAACATGTCAATAATTTTGTCAATATAGTGGAAGTTTACTAAGTCAAACTAGTAGTTTTTCTGGTTAACCCATAATAATAGTTATGGACTTCCACCAAGTATCGGCCGACTCAATCAATTTTATCAATGACAACAACTTTGAAATTTAAGGTTCGAGAGTTAAATTTTACGACAAGCATGTAACCCAATATCGCCGATCAATGCTGCGTAAAGATGGTAATTATGGCAAAAGTTGCCAACAAAAAGCATATAATTGAATTCGGGGGCTTTATGAGAGAACATTATTTGCATTTTAGATTGGATTCAAACCAATTTTCCAGAGGGTTTGTCACCCCTGAATTAACATCAGACGGAGTCGTTACAATTTGCATTGACGTTACTAACTTTACTTTTATATGAATGCAATTTGCGATAACTAGGAACTCGATTAGACTAAATTATATGCCTGGCGACACCGTTGCCGTTAAACAGTCGACTTTTCGTAGACATCGTGTAATTGGTCTGATATCAATGCTAAAGAATTAAACCGTAAAAATTGTTGTAAAGACGGAAAGTAAATGACGATCATTTCTGCCTATTATCTACACCAGAGGTTAATAACATTTTCTGGACCACCACTCCTTTTACAACAAAAAAAATTTCCAACGCCCCCTCTCCCATAATAGTTATACCAAAGATTAAAATTTTATTACCCATTATCAATATTTTATCTATCTATCTGTATATTAGGAATCACAAAGTAGAAATTAAAAAGACCATCAAAAGTAGAAAATTGTTTATTAAAAATCTAAAAATTGACACAAAAGTAGGAATAAAAAAATTAATGAGATGTTTGGGGCTGGTGGAGCTTTATTCATTTGTTAAAGTCGGGTTCCCATTTTGTCAACATCAGTCGCAAATCGCCACGCTCAGTGATCCGCAGTTTGTTCCTTTTTTATAAAGTAAATTAGCTACTGCACTGAACCCACGCTCAGCAAAATACGATGAAGGAAATGCAATTAAAAGTTTCTGTACTATTTCCCACAATCCAGTGCAGGTATTGATTTCTGAAGCCAGAACTCTTGGTATCCATTTCTGAATTTTACTTTTAGTTCTTCGTTAGTTGTGAGTTCTACAAGTTCATCTTCTAAATTTGATGATTCTGCTGTATCTGCATTTGCGAAAGGATCCCCCCACAAAAGCAGCTGTGACGTTTTTTGTTTTAGTTAAATTCAACTCGTCACCTTGCAATTGTAAATTTACTTCGTTAAATATTTTTAACAGGTCTGTCAAATACGCGATGTCATTTTTGGATGTAATCAGGTTTGCGCGCAGTTTTTCGTTTCTTTTTTCAAGGAAATCTAGTACTGAGTCAAACAGATTATAAAAACGATTCAGACAAGTATCTTTTGAGAGCCAACGCTGTGTGCAATAGCAACCGATAATAATCATCATTTTCACTACAAAGTTGGCCAAATAGTCTGTCATTCAATGAATTGCTTCTAATCTTATTGACTGCTCTAATAACGTAATAAAGCGACGTATGCAGGCGTTCATTCAGATTTTTTGCAACCAAATGCTGACGATGAATAACACAATATATAGCGAGTATATTTGGTACTGGTGGCTGCTGCGCTATGAAACCCTTATGACGCCCCGTCATTGCTGGAGTACCACCAGTAGCAGCTGATAAAATATTACGAAAAGGAATTTCTTTCTCTTGAAAAAACTTGTTTATGGTATTAAATATCGATTCTCCCTTTGTATGGGTTTCCAATTTTTTGGCAACTAATAACTCTTGACAAATTTGTTCTTTTTTATAAATCGCACGTATGATAAGAGTAGTGCTTCGTTATTTGGCAGAGTTGATTCATCGAGTTGAATGGAAAATTTGCAAGTCTTCAAGCAATCGCATACTGATATTTCAACGTCTTTGGCCATTTCGTCTATTCTTCTTTGCACTGAATTATTACTCGGAGGTAATTTCCTGATGATATCTGATGGTGTCTTGTGATGAAGAACAGTTTTTATTACTTATTTGACTGCAGGCAAGATTAATTCGTCGCCAATTGTGTATGGTTTTCCCGCTTTTGCGATTAACAATGAAGCTCGTAGTCCCTCATCTTCATTGGCTGTTTTAAATATTTCTTTTCCAATCCTTGAAAATAAGATAATTATTTGTCCTTTTTATCAGCATGCATTTTCTTCAAATGATCTTATAGCTTCACGGCTCCCTTTGAAAATTTTTTTTTAGCAAATTAAAAACTGAGGTAATGACTGGTTCTTAGGAGAGTGCGTAAATCCATATTTCAAATACTCAATCCTGTACTGCCGGTATTTCTTCTTAGTAGATTCAGACATGTTGAAAGACAAAATTTGCCACGGTTTCAATAAATTAATTTTTCAACAGATTTATATATAATAATAATATGACTCAATTATCACTCGCATAAGGATTATTGGCGAAGCACACAAAAATAAGGAGACATTCCTAGCTATCCATGCCTTTTACTTAGTTGATGTCGTGCACGCATCAACTCATTCGTTTGTTTGCGATGCCGGTGCTCTTGCTCTGTAAACAAGTCATAACAAGCTCCCATATTTTTGTCAAAACATGCTTGATTGCGTGAATCGCGTGTTTATTAATTAAGTCAATTATATGTAGTAATTAAATATCACCAAGTATTATTGTCCTAAATATTTATTTTTACTGGAAATAAAAATTTTGTTCTTATAGTTAAATATCTTTTATTTTATTCCTTTAACAGTAATAACAACGTCTGTTTTATTAAGTTCCTATGTATATTATATGTATATTATAATGACGCAATGATATTGCCTTTTGTTAATTAAATATAATTTTATTACGTACAAGCACTTCTGTTTTTTAATTATGCGTTCATACAGTTATTTCATAAAAATGACACCCTATGAGATACCAATATATCTATATCTAATATCAAGTGGGAAGCAATCCACTAATATTTAATACAAATTGATTAGGGATGTAATCAGAATTACCGGTTAATTTTTAATCCATTTTGAATAAGAAAATTTAATCACAATGTCTTAATTTAATCAATAACCAGCGTCAACTTTTTAAATCAATCTGGTGTGGACCTGGATTTAATCGAAATGGTAGTGATTTCGATTTGAAAACACAGGTCTGCAAAAAAGATGTTTGAATTGTTCTAAGAAAGTGAAGGGTCATTTCCGAAGTAATTGTTCATGTAGAATCCGAATCCGGGGTCCGAATTGCTCTATCACGTCAGGATTTTGAGATATCCTAATCTAAAAGTGCAAAAATCGCGATTTTTGGTTATATTTGAAGTTATGTAGCATCATCATATTCTTTTTTCTCAAAAAACAACCAACGGCACCTTAAAGTGTAAGTCTTGTTCTATTAACTGCCGTTGAGTTTGCTAAAATAGCTTATTTCTGCATTGAGATATTCCGTTTTGAAGTTTCATCAATTTCGTTATTCTCAAAATTCACATGATTCTGTAGTCTTTGACGTCCAAATTCGACACTTCTCTTCAATTTTTAGTTTTCACATTTGTATCAAGTTTTTTTTTGCGACAATAGGTTCTTTAAAACTAAAATTTAATGTGCATCAAGTTTTACGACCCAAAACCAAGCCCTAAGTACTTTGAAGGGGACAAATGTGAAAACTAAAAATTGAAGATAAGTGTCGAATTTGGACGTCAAAGACTACAGAATCATGTGAATTTTGAGAATAACGAAATTGACGAAACTCGAAAACTTCAAAATGAAATATCTCAATGCAGACATAAGCTATTTGAGCAAACTCAACGGCATTTGAAAGAAAAAGACTTACACTTTAAGGTGCCATTGGTTGTTTTTTGAGAAAAAAGAATATGATGATGCTACATAACCCCAAATATAGCCAAAAATCGCGATTTTTGCACTTTTAGGTTAGGATATCTGAAAATCCTGACGTGATAGAGCAATTCGGACCCCGGATTCGGATTCTACATGAAAAATTACTTCGGAAATGACCCTTCACTTTCTTAGAACAAAACCATGTTGACCTGTGAAATTAATCATTATTTGTAAGAGTGTACATGCTTCACAAATTAAAAACTCTGATAATAATCGATTTGAAAATTTACCATTACTGACACGGCGAAATTCTTGTATGTTGCCTAAAACCATTTCTTGCGCATAAATTTGCCGAAGTAAGTGAATAAAACGTTTTTCTGTTAAAGACTAATATACTGAAAAAAGCACTATATTCACGTTAGCAGCAATTTTAAGTGTAAGAGCAATTTAGTTCCATTGAAAGTCTTTTAGGGCCATTGTATTCCTATTCCGGAAAACGGAAGCGCAGGTATTTCCCCAGGCCGCATCAAAGCAAATTCGAAAAGGGAGGTAATTCCTAGCATTACTTAAAACATACAGAGGTTGCTCAGTTAATAGCCATCAAAATAAACGGAAGAATTATTCGTGTTGGTTGATGTTGTTAAAGAATTGGTAAATATATACAAATGGATACACACCAAGTCGCTAGTAAATATCAGAATATTTATAAATATTATGCATGTGTTAATGTAAACAATTAATGAAACTAATCATCTGGTTTAAACACATTACATTAGTTAAGTAGAGTTAAGAGTTGTCCTTTTCGGGCCTCATCAAAAAGTGAGCCAGAAAGGAAGAAAGTCAGTCAACACATGTTCATTATTTTAGAAAATCCAGAACAGAACAAAAATTAACGGCCAAATTCGCTATTTCTATTATCTCAATTATCTTTCTACTAATTGCTTAATAAGTAAATATATACAACTAGATTTTGTACTATGGATTTTTGAGCCCTTTCGAAAAATTTATAAAGAAAAGGTCATTTAAGTATGTATTCTTTATAATAATAGAACTAAATTTATTTTAGCAAAAATTTTTAAGATAAATATCATTTGATACCAGGCAAATCGTAGAAATAATAATAATTCATAAGTTTTTAATGACGTCTTATTAATAGTGACAGGACAAAATTTGTTAAAACCTAGCTGCTATGTTTTAATCACTTCTAAGTCTATTTAGCGGATACTGGAATAAACTTTTACGTCCCACGACTTATGACTGACATTGTCATATTTTACAGGTAAACATACTTAGGTAACAATGATAAGCAGCAACTTCCACGGTCCTTCCAGAACTGTCCACAATTATTTATCCAATTTCAAACAAAATAAGTATAAATAAAATTTTATGTAAAAAATACTTTTTAAAAACAAGATTTTATTATTTAGATGTACTAAAACGAAAAAATAAGTACAGTTTTTCAATGGGGCAATGCTGAATGCTATATTATAAGTGGATGTAGTTGGTGTAGGTGGATCCTAATAAAAGTATTATCAAAGTTATGACTGAAACAGATATCGTCTTAAAAGCTTGTCGCGCGCGAAATGTTCATACAGACATACAGAGTTCATTTTGTTTGGCAGAAAAGTACCTACGTACGTATTTTTTTTCTAGTTTCGTTTCACGCGTCAAGCTTTTAAGACAATAAAGTTAACATAATATATTATATATCTGTTTCAGTGATAACTTTGATACTACTTTTATTAGGATCCACCCAAGCGAACTACATCCACTTATAAATAGCATTCAGCATTGCCCCATTGAAAAAACTACACACAACCAAACTTATATGGAATCACTCAGTATTTGTGACTAAAATATTTTGTAGGGAAAAAAAATGGTATGCTAGTCGAAGATAAAGTTTTTTGCTGTAAAAATAAACATGATAACAAAAAATTAAACGACTGCATCTATTAATCTTTTATAAATTTTGTGTTCAGTAGTAAAATCACGTTAATCCTGTAATTTTATTTCGGTCCAAAGAAGATAATAATGCCTTATGTTGGACTAACAGATGTGCAGAGGGGAAATATTGTTGCTCTCATTGAACAAGGAATGCCCCAAAGAGATGCACCAGAGGTAGTAGGCGTTACCCAGGGTGTTGTATCAAAAACGTATGCAAGGTATTTGGAATTAGGAACTCTCAAGAATTGGCCTAGACCAAGTCGTCAAAGAGTTACAACTGAACAACAGGACCGCCTTGTGTGCCAAATTGCTAGAAGAAATCCGAATGTTTCGCATCCAGAGCTGAAACGACAACTTCTAGAAGCTACAGGTGTAAATTTTTCAGTTGAAACTATACGAAAAATACTTCGTGCTCGAGGGTTGTACAGCAGGAGACAGTTACGGGTTCCAGAGTTGTCCAGGCAAAACCAAACTGACCGGCTAAATTGGTGCCTTCAACACCAAAACTGGACAATTGAAAATTGTTCTTTTCAGATGAGACCAGAATTGGCCTTAGATCAGATGATCGTTGAATTCGGGTTCTCAGAGCTCCCGGAAGACAAGCTAGACTCCAGGCTGCCAGATCTATCCCAAAATATAAAGGAGGAACCGTAATGTTTTGGAGAGGTATTATGGTAGGAGTAAAAACTCCTTTGCTACCTCTCCAACAAACTTTAACCGGTCGGAGGTATGTTGATTTGGTGTTAGAGCCGGTAGTTAGGCCTTGGCGAGGTGCAGTTGGGGATCATTTTATCTTTATGCAAGATAATGCACCTCCTCATACTAGCAGAGTGGCTCGAGAATTTCTTGAATCGGATGGTGTCACAATTTTAGACTGGCCTGCATGTTCACCGGACTTACATCCAATTGAAAACTTGTGGGGCCAGCTTAAAAGAAGGATTAGAGCTCGTCGGGACAATCCAGGAAATATCGCACAGCTCATTGAAGCAGCGTTAGGATAATGGGAAAACATACCGCAAGAAAATGTTGACAATCTAATCAGAAGCATTCCAGCGCGAATTGAAGATTGCATAAGGGATAGAGGTGGCAATACGGATTATTAAAATTAAAACTTTTCCATTTTTTTTCTCGTTTTTTATATATTCCATTTTCATATATTCCATACATAATAAAAAATATTAGGTGATTCCATATAAATTTGGTTGTGTGTATACTTATTTTTTTTCGTTTTAGTACATCTAAAAATAATAAAAGCTTGCTTTTAAAACGTATTTTCTTACATTTCTAATAATTCATCATTATACAAGGCCTTTTACTCGTTATCGGATTCTACTCGTCAAACTCTTTCATTTGATACCCATATCAAGGGGACTGTAAAGAAAAAGGTACTTAATCGGCCAACTTGTGGCGTCCGCCATATTGGGTTTAAAATGACGTCACATAGCTTATCATATTCTATGTATCAAACCCTTTCATTTGATACCCATATCAAGGGGATTATGAAGAAAAAGGTAATCCGCCATTGTCACCGGACTTATACACATGTGCAAAATTTCAAAGCTCTAGCTTAATTGGAACTAGTCGAAATTTTGATTGCAATATTTGACCTAAACAAAGGCTTGTAATAATAATAATAATAATTAAAATTGACTTGTGTTGTAGAGTGAATATTATGAAAAATCATTTAAAAATTGTTTGCCCAACAAACAGTTTCTTTTGTGTACCTGATGACGTAGACCAAGTTGCAGTGATCGCCCGGCTTTTCATGTTACACAAAAACCGGATCGACAGAGATGCTGGGGTTGAATAACAACCAAAAAGTCAACTCAGGTTGAATCTTACCTTGATCCAATCCAAGTATGACATAACACATGATATTAAAATTACTTATAATGTTTTCTATATCCCCCGTATACCTCTGTTCCCTTCGAACATCAATACACACTAGATCTCTAAGCTGACCATCATCCATCCGGTCTAAAAAGCTTTATCTAGATCGATGCAATCCGAGATAAAACTTAAGTATTATGGAATTCGGGATAATGTGGACGTCAAGGAAAGAGGGACATGGGAATCACTGAGCTCTTTTTATCCGGGAGGCCGCAGTGTAAACAGAATTTCCCGAAATAGATTACTTATGGGTTTATAGCCGGCGAAATGTGTCGAAACAGTCACTTTTTAAAAAGGAGATTTAACAAATGTCAGTGAAAATAAATAAATGCTTTCCAGTAAAATATTTGTACCTATTCGCGATCTCAATGAACTGTAGTTATATATATAATATATATATATATATATATATATATATATATATATATATATATATATATACATATATATATATTATATATATATATATACATATATATTAGAAACGGGTTTCCAGTGAACTATTTTACACCATATTACTTCAATATCTCGTCTTTAGGAAAATGAAAAGATATGTTTTCCGAAGGTTTAGAAGATCACTGTGGCACTGAACAGTAACGTTTGCTTTTCTTCTTACCCAAAATACATTCAAACACCACCAAATATTTAAAGGTTAGAATTGAAATCAAAAATTAAAGTCGAAATGTCAAACTAACCCAATTCTTTTAGTTCCATGCTAGTAGCAGCACCGTCGCTTGAGATTGCGAATAGATGCGGAAAAACGTATCCTATTAATAGTGGCGTATTAACCAGTCATAACAACTTACCAGTAAAAACGGAAGAAAGCGTAACGATTTAGAGAGAGACCTTACTTTACAGGCAAAGTATTCTTAAAAACCTAATGTTTTCAGTGGAAAATGGATGGAAATTTGGTGTTAGTACTGGAAAATTTTTCCTACAAATCTAACAGTTTATAAAACATCTGTTGTACATATCAGAAAATTTATCAGAAAACACTGTCGTAGAGCAGAATCTTACCTTTGCACTGCTAGTTATTTTCTATTCGTTCATCGACCTTCTCGTTCATATAAGACTGTAATTTCGACTGTGTAATTACCTTTTGATTTTCCTCTCATTGTTAATTTATGCGTAATACTAGTGTATAATTAACTTCCGGGCAATGTACCGAATATAAAGTATCCAATTACGAACCTATCTAGTTTCAAAGATAATTATTTTCATTATGTAAAAGGTACCGCTTGTCCAATAATAGAGGTTTTGTTAATGATTAGCGTGATTTTTCAAGAAAACAATTCTCGATACCTGCACTTCTTATAATCTTGTAAACATCCTTGTATTCCATTTCAAGCTGTTTGGGCTTGATGCAAGCTGCCAGTTGGCAATGTAATCTGTTATTAAAAAATTGATAGTAGTCAGCTGATCACCTGTTATCAATGTCCGGCAGTGAATTACGGAACGCAAGGCATGTTTATTGCCTTAAAAAATAAAGGATTTTTAAATTTAGCATAAATCACAAAACTTGCTAAAAATTGGTATCGATTTCTCTAACACAAAACTCGCACATTTTACTTATTCGTCGTATGGCATTTAAAAGTATGATCAATCGTCCCTGCAAATTTTCAAATTCGAGTGTAGGGGAGGGTGGGGCAAGATGGGGTAGTGAGGCAAGACGGGGTACCCATATTATCTTCTAAACCGAACGTATCTAAACCAAAACAACTACACACATACACGCGGCCAAGTTGCCTCTCTCAGTCGCTTAAGTGTCGCCAAAGTACGAGGTCGCATCCCTGTTTAAGTTTTTACGTGTTTTGCTATCAGTTCGGTTCTGTTTTCCAAGCGTGTTTAAAACTTTTATTAATTTTCTCTTGTGTCAACTTGTGCTATTGAAGAGGTATTGTAAATTAGACATTAAGGTAAGGATCAGTTTTTAAATGTTTGGTAACCGGATTTTCTTAAATGCTACTTTTTGTGTGGGAATACCTTAAGGGGCATGATGGGGTACTTAGTAGCGGGGAAAGACGGGGTGCCCCACCAAGCATTTTTATTTTTATTTCTTGTTGTTTCAGAATGGTGAGAAACGACGTTGGCGTGCGACCATGGGTACATCGGTAAATTGTTTCAGAAAATGCGGAATTTGGCATTTGATTCCTCTGTATTCACCGAAAGTGACTTTATTGTTTCTGCAACCACTGACATCCCAATAATTGAAATTAACATGCCAATGCCACCTCAAACTGGTACCCCACAATTTCACACGGATACACAAACACAAGCTAATGATAAGAATCCAGTTGCAAACATACAATCATTAAATATAAATAACACAAACAGTTCTCAGCCTGGTTGTTCATATTGGCCAGAACAACAAAGCCCTACAGGAACTCCAGAGACCATATTTGCACAAGTGAGTCCAAAGCAGTTGCTTCCAGTACCCGTAACACCACAGACAAAAAGAGTGTCTAGAAAAAGAGGAAAGACTGCAATTATTACCTCTTTGCCGTACAAATTAGAATTAGAAGAAGAAATGAGGAAAAAACATGAGGCAGAGCAAGAAAAAGAAAACAGAAAAAATGAAAGGCAAAAACAACTAGCGGAAAAACAGAAAAAGAGAAGCTTTAAAATTGAAAAAGCAGGTCTTAAAAAAGAATAAGAATGGTACAAAGCAAGCTAAATGTTCTAGAAAAGATTCATCAGATGAAAGGCATGAAAGCAATGATGAAACGGACAATACTCCATGTCTTTACTGCAATGGATTATATCTAGAATCTATAGAGGGGTGGATAGATTGTGCAATGTGTGGTAAATGGGCCAATTGCAGCTGTGCAGGAGTCGAGGATGAGGACGACGAAGCCACCCATGTACATATGTGCAATGTGTCAACCTGGCCCATAGTTTTATAACTTTGTGGGATCTTTAAATTTGAATTTTATAAGTAGTTCACAAACCTTTTTTACTTTTGTAGTAGTTTTTAATTAATATTACATTAATTAAACGTATATTTTCTTAATATCATTCCCTAATAAAATCATTCCCCATCTTGCCCCATGGGGTACTCCGTCTTACCCCGCCTACGGGGCAAGATGGGGAGAAATGACTTTTTTCGTTAATTCGATTTTTGTTGCTAAACCTGATGGAGAAATGTTGTTATTTTTCTATTGATCCAAAGTTTTATTAGGAATGGTTATTTTACTAAATAATTTGTTTCTGTTACTATGAAAATTACAGTTTTATTCTAAATACAACCTTAACTACCCCGTCTTGCCCCACCCTCCCCTACATACATCCCCAGATTAGAACGGAACCCTCTCCGTGCTTTACCGTTGGAATTAAATTTTTAGGTTTGTAGGCTTCCCCGCGCTTTCTGTACACTAAACCTTTTTCGATTTATCATTCACGCAGTTCTTCTATAGTGCGGTGTCGAGACTTTATTTTTTAAGTAACCCCACAAAAAAGTCAAGGGCGGAAAGATCGGGTGATCGTGGTGGCCACAGGTTCGTTGGTTCCTATCCATTTTTCAGGAAAACTATTTTCTAAAAAAGGGCGTATTATTCCGGCATTATAAGCAGGCTTCTGTTGGAAATATCTACAGCCAGATTCTCCAACGTTAGTCCGGTCTAATTTGACAACCAAAAGTTTTAAATTGACAAGTGTAAGAATAAGACAACTAAGTTTTATACTGTGAACTTATTTCTGAGCATTTTCGCAAATTTATAAAACAAAGGAAAATTTATGTACGTACTTCCAACAATAATAGAACTAAATTCAGTACATCAACTCGTTCCAAGATAAACATTATTTAGAACCCAAGCAAATCGGTAAAATATCAGAATAATTCAAAAGTTTTTAATGACGACTTATTAACTATGACAGGACAAGAACTTGTCAAAATATAACTGATCAACTACAAGACCTTAATTTCAACCGGTACTAAATCTTAAAACTTCTTAGTGAATCTGAACGATATTGCTTAAGTAAACCAAGGGAAGGGAAGGAAATACAAATTACTTAAATGTTCTTTTAGTGATAAAAAATTCCTAAATATATATTCTAAATTATTTTTAATAGTAGTTTACATTATTGTCGAAGCCATCAGGCATCTTGACAACCAAGACCTAGTTAAAAGGCGGAAGAGGATCAAGCCCTTTGAATTTGAATAGATTTTTAAAAAAGCTGAGTACCGTGCGCAAGTGTGTGAGCGCTTAGTGTCATCGCCATGATCATAACAGATAAACCTCTAGGACTAGGGTGAACTTTAGTATAAAAGGATTTTAGTGTTTAGAACTGAAAGAAAAATTATTAATGGTTGGTCTAATAGACGAGTTTTAATAACGGTAAACGCCGCAGGCTTTAATTTAAAAAATAGTAGTTTGAGACTCCGCGTTGTAAAGAATACAAGTAAAATTTAAAATGGATCGCAAATCATCAGAAGTGCCTCAAGAAATCAGAGATCTGATAATAAAATTATATCAAAAAGTAAGAGACATACCAAACATTGTTGGAAGAAGCTGTCAACAACTGAATATATTATAAAAAAATATGAAACAACCCACACAACAAAAACTTTGCCAGGGAGAGGAAGAAAAAGTATACAGACTTTTCGAGAGAAATGGGAAATACTAAGAAAAGTTAGTCCGCAAACTACTGCGACAGATATAGTGAAAAGTGTAGCCAGTAATTACAAAAAGATTGTCTATGTAACGACAATAACAAAATTTTGGTCGTTGGTCGCAAGAAACCATGAGTTAATAAGAAAAACAGGAAGACGCGTCTCAAGTTTGCTCAAAGGCATTTGGATATAAATACTGAGTAGGTACTGAAAAAACGTAACATTTACTGACGAAACAAAAATCGAATCGTTTGATAAATCGAAAAAGGTTTAGTGTACAGAAAGCGCGGGGAAGCCTACAAACCTAAAAATTTAATTCCAACGGTAAAGCACGGACGGGGTTCCGTTTTAATCTGGAGGTGTATGTCAAGGCATGGAGTGAGCCAGCTCGATTTTATTGAGGGAATTATGGATCGGTTCGTTTACATGGACATTTTAAAGAAGAATTTAACACAAAGTGCAAAGATAATGGGAACTGAAAACAATTTCATGATTTAGTAAGACAACGATTCAAAGCATACAGCGCGGGCCGTTAAAGAGTGGGTACTATAACGTATAATGTACCAAAAGTGTTTGATTGGGTTGGGTTGGGTTGGGTTGGTTAACTTAAGTAGTTTTGATTTCATCCCAATTTTTGAAGATTTTTATAAGTGAACGAATAATTAATTTTCCCGACTCTATGAGGTTTTAACAGTTTTTGGCACATAGAGACCTTTGAAGACAGAAAACACTCTTGGAAAAATGCTCTCCAAACATCCGCGATTTCCAAAGAGATAAATTTAATGGACATAATCGGCCGCCAACTCAGGATTTAACGCTGATTGGCCTACGACAGCACGTGTTCAAAGGGTAATTTTTTTCCCAACGGTCGGTTTGCGTATTCCTCTAATTTTGGTTGTAAATAATGGGCTTGTTCAGTCATTTCTTGTTTTCAATAAATATGTTAATATTATTGCAATATGAGTCAATCGAAACACGCACACAAAAAATTACATCAATTGGATGACCCGTGCATACTGCCAGAATAAAGAGGGACTGGCTTGGGCAAAACAAATATACCGTGCTTGCCTTGATGCTCAAAAAGTCCTGATTTAAACCCGATAGAACACGTTTGGGGACTCATGGTGAAGAAAATGTATGATATAATTTTAGAGCTCAAAATGAATTAGAACTATGTATGGGAGAAAATTTAAAATATTTGGGAGGAGATAACTCCGCATTACACCAGCTCTCTTATATCTTCAATGCCAAGGAGACTATGATCCGTATAAAACTCTGATGGTGCAGCCATCAAATTAATATTAAAGTGTCATGAACTTTGTTTAACGTCCCATTTTTAATTTTGTGGTAGGGTTAACTAGAATTAAGTACTAAAAGACATTTAAACCTTACTTTATCATTAGAAACGTTCCAATGATGTTTCCATCATCACGCTTTTAATTTAATTAATCCTGAAGAAGATGCAGGCAGCATCGAAACGTTGCTAATAATAAAGTAAGGTTTAAAGATCTTTTAGTACTTAATTACCTATAACTCTGCCACAAAATTGGTGTTTCAGTTACCTGTTCTTATTACTTTTTAATATAATTTAATAAATATTATATATTGTTACTTAAAGAAATGATTTTGATCTAAAATTAGGGAAGCGTGTTTTTATTGTGCACCAAAACAACGAGTTTTTTGTTGAAATATAAGAAAATTTATTTCCTGGCTGGTGTTATAGAGGTAACCCAACATAATTTCATTAAAGCCCGTTTTACCAAAATATGATAAAAAAGGGTTATATGTAACAAATATCGTACGAATTTATCTGACGGCCGGCCACCATATTATCATCTCCCAATGTATAAATTCAAAAATACAAATAATCTCCCATTCCGCATTTTGCCCTAATAACATCAATAAAGTTCCATTTAATTATTTTTAAATCGTTTCGCACCATATTCCATGTTTAGTCTTCATGCTTAATTAATTTTATTTAAGTAAAATATCTCGTTATCATTTAAATTATACTTTATTTATACACCAACCCTCTAAGAACACGGTAATAATTTAACTCAATAATCATAATAATCAAGATCATATATTATAAGCAAGCACAAATCAAAATACAAAAACAAATTAATCTTAACACATTGCATGCAATCTAAAATTCATATTTCGCTACCAAAGCATTATTAATTATCTGTTGTTTAAACACAAATTAAGAAAACAGAATTCAGCATATTAATAAATGTTTAATTATAGCAATTAAACCGTTTAGGTAATTTGTATTATCGGTTACTAATCAAAATTGTGCACACTCTTTCTACCGGCATTTGTGTCAATTAATTTACCAGCCGTTATTAGTTCGACTTACTGTATCTGTTAATTAATATTGCTGTAATTAATTAGGTAATATTTGAAATTAAATACTGCAAATTAATTGGTGGTTAACATTTGGTAAATGCATAATTGTTAGGTGTGCAATGGCTTTCTAGAATTACGCAGTGCATAGTATAAAAATACAATATAAATAATTAGGAAGATGACTATTTGCAAGATGGCTTTTTCGTCACGAAACTTATCCCAAAATAAATTGAAATTCTTTTATCCTTAAGTGCAGGAAAACTGTATAACTGTTGTGTCCGTCAATATTAGTTCTGATTTGTAAGAGGGGATATATATCTTTACACTCGTTCCCAGTTTCTTACAGAATTTTACAACCAATATTTTCAAAGATAACACAACTGCCAGATTTAATGCTAAGCAGGGCTACCGAGCAAATCGCAGATGTAACAGAGTAACTCTGAAGTTTTTAATGACGACTTATTAACACGGACAGGACAAAATGTTAATCTTAAAACACTTTTTATACATCCTGGGGTAAGTTTTTACCAGTTTTGTTTTTTGCAATAGTTTAGGAATTGACTTTCAGATTCACTAAAAAGGTTTAAGATTTAGAACTGGTTTGAATTAAGATCTTCTAGTTGAACAATTACGTTTTGATAAATTTTTGTCATGTCATTGATAATAAGTCGTCATTAAAAACTTATGACTTATCCTAATATTTCAGCGATTTGCTTCATTTCCAAATGATTTTCATTTTGGAACGTGTTGCTACAATAAATTCAGTTCTATTATTGTAGAAAGTAATAAAATTGCTCTTTTCTTTATAAATTTGCGATTAAACTTAAAAACGAATTCATAGTATAAAACTGACTTGTCTTCTTTTTACACTTGTCAGTTGAAAACTATTGGTTGCCAAATTAGACCGGTCTAGCGTGGAAGAATCTGGCCGTGAATGTTCTATAATGTAAACATAGTCAATTATTATTAATCTCTATATACAGGGTGTCCCATAATTAATGGTACACAGTAAAACTGCCGATTCCTCGTGTAAAAATAATGCGATTTAGCCAAACTTAGCTTAGTTAAAAAGCTGATAATAACCGAGATACAGGGTGTCCAAGTAAACATTTTATTTTGATTTTCCTAATTAACTTATTTTTAAACCAATATTTTAGCATAAAACTTTGTAATAGAGGGTTTTTTGGGGCGAGGAATTTGAATTTGTTAATAATTTTAATGTAGATTGTAGAGGGCGTTCTCTGCAGAACTCTAGGTACATAAAAACCAGTTTAACTTTTTTGCACCTTAGTGTATTTATGTTTTTACTTAAAATATCAATTTTCTGATCAGTTTAATGAAAAAAAGGTGTACCTTGTAAAAGTCGCTCCGAGTAACTGTTTTCGAGATTTTTGCATTTACAATTTCTAATGCATCCGTTTAAATTTTAATATGCAAATGTGAACTTTTTCAAAGTAGGCTTTGATAAAAGCAAATGCAATGAAGGCACATCATTTCTGTCAAACATTATTGATATTTACCAGCATTGTGGATATTTTTAAAGAGTTTTTGAAGATACTGTATTAAAAGTTAAGTTAAAAATGCCACGACATTGTTTTCTAACGAAGAAATGCGAGACATGGTATGCTTATACGCACAAGGAAATTTTAACGGACGCAGAGCACATCGACGATATTTGGAAATGTATCCAAATCGAAGGAAGCCAGATTTCAAAATTTTTAAAAACCTTTACGACAGACTGGGAGAAGCAGGATCCTTTCGTCCTAAACGTAATAGTGGGGGACGCCCGAAGATTATTACACCCGAGCAGGAAGAGGAAATACTAGTTCGCGTGGCTGACAACCCGGAAATTAGCACAAGACGTATGGCTGCAGAAACTCCTGTAAGTAACTCATCCATTTCCAGAATTTTTAACCAAGAAGGGCTTTATCCATACCACTTTACGCCTGTTCAAAATTTGTTGAACGTTGATCTTTTAGCCAGATTGGAATTTGCCCATTTCTGTCGTACTCAGCAGAACGTCAACCCAATGTTTTTAAATACAGTTTTGTTCACCGATGAAGCGACTTTCACTCGAAGAGGTGTCTTTAATTTTAGAAATAAACATCATTGGGATCTAGAAAATCCCCACTTAGTAACCGAACGCCATTTTCAGCATGAGTTTAAAATAAATGTTTGGTGTGGAATTATTGAAAATTACATGTTGGGTCCAGTCGAGCTACCACCCAATACGGACAGCTCTATCTTAATTTTTTGCAAAATCAGCTAACCGACTGTTTGGATAATCTACCGTTAGAGCTAAGAAGACATATGTTCTTCATGCAAGATGGTGCCCCGGCACACTTTTCTAGGCTTATTATTTAAAATCAGGCGGTCGTTCAGTAAGCGGGTAGCCTAATGCATTGAAGTTAATGGCAATATATCACTTTCAGCAATTATTGTCAAAAACAGATCTTTTCTTTTATTGATACACAAAAAAGTTAAACTTGTTTTTATGTACCCAGAGTGCCAAACAGAGCGCCCTCTACAATTTACATCAAAATTATTAACAAATAAAAATTCCTCGTCTGAAAAAACCCCCAATCACAGAATTTTGTGCTAAAATATTGGTTTAAAAATAAGTTAATTTGGAAAATCGAAAATGAAAGTTTCACTTGGACACCCTGTATCTCGGTTATTATCAACTTTGTAACTAAGCTAAGTTTGGCTAAATCGCATTATTTTGACACGAAGAATCGGCAGTATTACTGTGTACCATTAATTATGGGACACCCTGTATAAAAGAAGAAACAACTGACTAACTGACCGGCTGACATATCAACGCATAGCCCACACCGCTGGGCCTACAAACTTGAAATTTTGCACAGAGGTCTCTATATAGCGTAGGCATCTACTAAGGAAGGGGTATTCAAAATTCAATGTTTAGACACGTGTTTTACAGTTCTTAATAAATCATCCCCTAAGTGGGGGTTTGTAATGGAATAAAATTGTTACACTGCGGACGAAGTCGCGGGCGGAGGCTAGTTTTTAATATATTACAGGAGAGGGTGAAATCGTGTATATTTAGGTAACCAATAATATCCGTAAAAAAATTAAAATATCAATATATTGGGAGAGGGAGGCTGCAGCCCCTCCCCCTTCGGCACGCTCTTGAAGACAGGGACGAACACCAATATTTACTCCTGCTACATGGACAGACGCTGAGTTAATTCCCTAACGTTCGGTTGCGCAAAGCAATATAACTAAGAATTGACTAATTGGACACTTGAATTATTGTAACAATAAACACAACAATTTATTGATAACTTACTTGGAGCAAGTAATCAATAAATGCCGTAGTAGTTATGGAACACTAAATTTTCAAAAGTTGTTATTGTGAAGTTTTGAACTCTTAATATATAAAATATACCTAAATAACAACCTGACTCTGTAACTCTACTTCGAAAAGTGAAGCTTAGTAACTGTCTTAATTAATAGGGCCTGTCTTTTAGAGTAAATTCAAGCAAGACAAATACAAGCCTTTCTTTATAATCGCTTTTAATTTCGTTATATATTAAACGCTAATTGCAAGAAACAGAAGCCCAACGTTATGCACGGTAACTCCCTCGCATAATCACCGTCATTTTTGTCCGCCTGAGTGATTAATTACAAGCACTACTAAAATTTTCATCATAGACGTCGAAATAGTAAATTCTATATCAGTTCATTGAAACAATATGCTTTAAAGTATAAAATTGTTATTTTCCAAGCAACCATGCAGTACCAATTTATTTTAGATATGGCGAATTGAACTCCTTAAAAAGGCTTTTATTGTTAATCAAGGAATTTGCTGTAAATCGTGTAAGACAAAAACCAGGAAATAAAACAGAGGAAAATTCGTTTTAGAAAGGTAAACAAAAACAGTAACTGAATTGGAGGGTCAGCGGCAATATGCCTAAGTCACATTCAGTGGTTTTTGAGGAAAACGAGTTCAAACATTTTATATTATACTAGCTGTCTCCGATTTCGTCCGCGTGGTATATGTGATAATATTGTAGTTTTGATGTCATGATTATGAATACATGAAACATTGAGTAAGGTTAGATTAGGTTAGTTATATCTAGAGGGATTCCAATATTACATGACGCAAAAATCGGGGTCGGGCACAGGTAAGAGATAGGAAAGGTAGGTTTTTTATCTGGGGCTAGATCTCCC
This sequence comes from Philopedon plagiatum, assembly GCA_963971165.1. NCBI lineage: Eukaryota > Metazoa > Arthropoda > Insecta > Coleoptera > Curculionidae > Philopedon > Philopedon plagiatum. The sequence continues at coordinate 122,699,677 of OZ020190.1, forward strand.
TTACGATCATTGTTAAAATTTTATGTGTACGTATTAAATATATGTATATACAAGGTTAAGTATACTAGCATTGTTTTATTCAGCTCACTGCACCTTATGTCTTGATTTTAAATTATGAATAACAGGTTTGTTTGTGTGTGGAGCAGGTTCGAAGACCACCAAGGCGACTGACAGTTTGTGTCGGTGTAAAAAACTGGTGGTGTCAAATAGAACCTATCCGGCTAACTGAGCTAAGGGCTAATTTGCACGCGCTCTGCTACAACTTGCTTCGCTCAGAACACCCTGTTGTTTCTGTTCTCTCTGGTCTACCTTTCTGGATTAATTTAATGTTCTTTTCTTTCAAGTTTTAAGCGGTAAGTACCTTAGTAAAAGATACTCATCATAGCATCTTTGACAGTTTATAACTAAACACTTTTTCTTTAACAAAGTGCGTCGCAATATGATTTAGGCACACTTTGTATTGGGCCCTCCAATAGTCAAAAAAAGTTAGCCTTTAGAGGGATAATACTTCACGTTTGTAAAGTAAAATGTCTCGCATTGCCTACTTCATATCCAAACCGGTTGTTCGTCCTCCAGCCTTTCTTAGTTTGCTGAGGTTTCATGTGCTGTGTCTGAAATGCTCTTTCTTTTTAACTTCCCCCAACCGTGTTCATTTAAATGTAGGGTAATCAGAAGTCAACATGACAAAAGGAGGACAAACAAGGCAAAAAAGAATGATTTCTAATACAAAAGGATGAGAAATCTTAAACACAAATGTATGAAAGGTCTAACTCGTAACATTAGGTAGTAGGTATTGTATTTTTTATAATATTCCATGACTTTCATACTTTTCTGAGGAACCAGTTTTTCTTAAAAGAGATGGATTTTCCATTAAGTAGTAGTAAAACTGCTCGCACGTCATTTTAAAAATATACTTCAGTATAATCAACCCTTTTATGGACTCCATGGAGAAGCGGTTTCTTTCCTTTGTCCACTGTGCTGTTATAAGGAAAAAAAGCCTTTTCACCGCTACGTTGTGAGCAGGAATCGCAAAGCAAAACTGACAGATTTTTAATAACTTTGTTAAGTTGAGTTGCCGGTAGTTGTAAACTAAAGTCCTCTTATGACTCACAGAAATGCATTAGGAATGCTTGGAAAATTGTGAAAGTTTTTTCTAGGCCTTTAAATTCATTTATGTCAATTCCAAAGATTCCGACAAAAACTCCTTCATTTAAGAAAAGTACTCCAGGTGTACCTTACCGATGTTTTCAATTCCGTGATGTTATAGCACAACAAAAAATATTAGACAAGTATTCTTTTACGTGCTAATTCCCCAAAATAAAGGAGAAAATCACCCCCAAAAGCGAATTTTGATAGATTTCACCTAAAAGAGGCAGCTGCAGTTTGAAATCAAACCACATTTTATAAACAACTCTAATTTTTATCTTCTTATAGGTGAAATCGACAAAAATTCGCTTTTAGGGGGAGAACTTCAGGGGTCATTCTCTCCCTTATTCTGTGTAACAGCACGTAAAAGAAATATGTGTCTTGGTGAGTACTTTCCTTGCTAGATTTGGCTCTGAATCACACCAGTGAATTCTGTTAAAGCTGTTATGACTGATGTTAAAACCACTTTAATAATATTCATGTCTGCGTAGTTCTGGAGGCACCCAGTAGTGCTTCCAGAAAAGAATAAAAAGAAGAACTACCTTCCAGAGTTACCTAGACATAAATATCCTCTTACGGTCACTGTAAAGGAAGGCGTTTCCACCAACAAATTTTTTTGATAAGAATATAATAATTATCTCAAATTTCGACGCCGCTGAACATAAGCTCTAATTACTCGTAATTAAATTCTTGATAAAAGACCTAAGAGCTAATAAGCGACGACAGTATTGCAAAAAACGATAATTTGAAGTTATAACTTAAGAAAACCGCTACAAAGAGATTTTCGAATGGCATAAAGGCAAACACGAATAAATTTGTTGTGCTGTTGTACGGGGTAATAAATTTAAGCTTGCAGTATTGGATGTTATTTCTGCTTTAAGGCTATTTTAGTGGTAATCCGGAATTAACAAAGAACTTAAATTGAAGTTACTGTTAGTTTTCGCCATAAAATTATGGGATATAACTGATTTTAATTATTTTAGTTAAAAAATTGTAAATTTTAAACGTTTCCTTAAATGTAAAATTTTATAACTTTGCTGGTCAAACATAAATGTCCCTAGTCATAATTTAATAATTATTACCAGTTATAACCTACCTACTTACGTTACCTAGACTTAATTTTCATTCACTTATAAATAAAATTCTTTGTTATACCGCCTTAAAACAAATATTTTAGAAATGGTTTGGAATCCGAATACAAGCATTATAAAGGAGGTCGAGTTTAATTTTTTTTACAGGCAGTGCTTGTTCACATTTCGCTAAACGCGTCGTACAGGTCGTCAAGAAGTCTTTTCTTGTGAAAATTAGTAAATGGGAATCACTGTAAATGTACCAAATGTACACGTAGGGACATAGTTCCCTAAATAACACTAAACATACACAAGTAGTAGTGTTCCTTCTTGCGTAAAACGAATATACAATATAAAATTTAACCGGAGCAGGAAAGGTCGAACCATAGACATTACATATATTTGACTTGTGCAACGTATTGGCTACACCAGATAAATCCGTCCAATGCAAGGGCGAAAAAGTGCATTTGTAGGCATTTGGCGCCAGTCAAGTTTGTAAAAATCGCTGCTGTAGAGGCACGCGCACTCTGGACGTCTAGCAACTAAGCGATCAGAATCGAGCCGACGCCATTTGCATTTTGCACTTCTGGGTGAAAAGGAAGAAGTGCTTGGTTGTGTTTATTGTAAGCTTTTAATATGATTTAGAGATTCACTGTTAAGTAACAATTTTTTGGTGTTGGTGTTTGGTTATTTTTGTGGACAATGGCCGATCAACATGTAAAGTGTATATAATTGTGTTTTGCCAAAGTTTGTTGTTTTTCTTCTAAGGTGGTACTCTTTAAATTACTTTACATTATTAAAGTTTTAAGTACGTTGAAAATATTTTAAAACCAAGTTTAATTTCTGATAGTAGTATCATGCTAATAATTTGAAAATATTTTTCTAATACATCATTTACCAAAAAATTACTGAACCTTTGCTGTTTAATAGTATTGGTTTATTCCATGTTACATAAAAATAGGCCGAAACAACTTCATTTATTATATAAACCAGCGACTTCGTTCCCGGTATAATAATTTTACTCCACTACAAACTTTGAACCCCATTTCACCCCCTTATAGGGGTTGATTTATTATAAACTGTAAAACACGTGTTTGAACATTTATTTTTTAGAGTACTTCTATGAATTTTAGACTTAATGGGACCATGTAATATTCTTTCTCCATACGTTAATATTGCTGGTCAGTGTGTTTATCGTTTTTCGATATCGTTGCATCATTATTTTAAGCCAAATTATTTTAAGGTTATCACAATTCGACGTTTTAACAATTTTGCATAAAAGCACAAGATGCTGGTAGCAGCTTCCAAAGCTAACGCAAAAAAACACAAGAATACATTGCAAATATGGCATTTTTATTAGATTTCAATTAATTTTTTTTAATTTTGGGGAAATTTTTTCTTAAATCGTGTGTTTTTGGGGAAAGTTTAAAATTCTCATCTGGTAACCCTGTCGGGCGGAGAACGGTCAGACCAGTGAACCAAGACCACCGGACGTCGCTGTAAGATATGCAGAGTTTATTTATTAAAGAAAATAAATTTAATAATAAATGTATAGTGAATAATATTTCCTTTAATTTTTAAAAAACTGTTTATATTGGTGCCATATATTTATTCAAATCTAATCATGTATTTACCATGCATTTCCACTATTTTGTTTTTTTTTAACACAATTGGTACATATTAATAAATGTTCTGAACAATACTCCCCCTAAGGCCATATGTACCCAATCCAAGTCTTCCTATTATTATCACCAATATACACAAACTGAAGGTTAAGCTGTACAATACAAATTAAAGGAATGTTATTAGGCCTTAGTTCCATCTAACTGATTATCGTTAGGGACTTTGCTTCGTTCAACCGCAAAAGATTAGATTTAGGGGTCCACCGTTCCTTTCCTATATGTATAAACATAAGCCCTAATTATACAAAATTGGCCCTTTGATGAAAATGCCCGAGGCGGCCCAAATCTAAAATCTGATGAAGGGATATTTGGCTGTATATTTAATAACTTCAATAATAATCATTATGCCATTATAGGTACAAGGGAAATTTGGAAATAGAGGGAGAAAGAAATTATAAGAAAATATACGGAAAGAAAAGTTGAGGTCTGAGAAAACGTTTAAATGTAAATATAGGTAAGCAAATTCTTATTCCGGTATTTACTATCGCTAAGACCGATCTTATTCGGAAATCAAGGTTTTAAACTAACAAGCGTGAAAATAACAACTAAGTTTTTTTACTGCGAATTTATTTCTGACACTTTCTGCAAAGCAGGTGGGTAAATACGGGCCATTTTCCGCATAACACCCACATAAAAGAAAAAATTGTCTAATTTAAACCATTCTTAAATTTTTCTATATACCTAGTTGGAGAAATGTCCTTTATGATTATATAAAATTTGTACTACAATGCAATAAGGGCTATGGTAAATTTACACCGATTAAAGTTGATTATACAAAAGTCAAATTGCATTGCTTTGGCAGTAAAACAGTTTTATGTTTACTGGTCAACTGCAGTAATTTTAATGTATAATTAAGCTTCCTGCGTACCCATGATGTTGAAAATCCCTTTCTGATACTGTAATTTTAGCTAAAATATAGAAACCCTAAGTACAAATACAAATAATAAATACAAATTCTTGGTAAATCTAAAGCCAAGATTTTGTATTTGTGATACGACTGCTATTGTAAAACTCATTTTTTTAGAGGCAGTGTTAAAATATGATCATTTATCCTGTCCAATGGCTTTCCAATATAGAGACTATAAAGTCGACGTAGTTAATAAATACCCATGTCTTTGAATATATGAGAAATACTTTTTCAAGCTTATATTTAAAGTAAATAAAGGAACAAAACTGATGTAATAACATTTGCCTGCTATCTATTCCACCTAGACGGTCGCACCGAGAAATTATTCTACTTTCGGCGACAGTCTAAACACGATGGCGATCGACACCTTATAAATTCTCTAAATTGGGTCACCGTCGAAAGCGTAAGATTCGCATCTACTAGGAGTAATCTGCGATTTCAGATTAAACAGAACGATTAAAGAAAAACAACAAAAAAATTAGTGACATCCAAATTTTAAGTTACAATTTTGCTTAGCAACTTTCCACCATAGCAAAATCACGCACAACAACCGTCTTCACAAAATTTTTGTTAAAAACTAATAGTTTTTAGAAGAATGATAAAATATATAAAAATAAAAATATATTAACGCAGAGACAGTACAAGAATTTGTCAAAACCTAATTGATTAATTGAAAGTTCTCAATTTAGGTCAGCACACTCAGGCACATAACGGTCAGGTTCTCCAACGCTAGATCGCTACAACAACTAAATGTTTTAAACTGACGAGTGCAAGAATAAGACAGCTACGTTTTATACTGTGAATTTGGTTCCAAGTTTTTTCGCAAATTTATGGAGAAAAGAGTAATTTTAGTATGTACTTTCCATAGTAATAGAACTAAATTCATTCTAGCAACACATTCCAAGATAAAAAATCGGTAAAACATTAGAATAAGTAACTCCTAAGTTTTTAATGATGGCTTATTACCGATGACAGGACAAAAACCTGTCAAAACCTAAGTGATCAACTAGAAGATCTTAACTTAAACCAGGACTAAATCTTGAACCTTTTTAGGGAATTTGAACGTGAAACTTTTTAGTGGATACGAGCGTTAGTAGTTAAAAAGTTTTTTGGGTCTTTATTAAAAGGGAAATTGGATGTCTGGAGCCTCACCAAACAAATTTTGAAATGGATTAGTACACAATCGTATGACGTTGGGTCTTATGAATAAAAATGAGCATTTAGTATATACTCCAAAATTTGGAGTAACTACTCCGAGTGATATGAATAAAAACTAGAAGCAGATGCTCCACTTGAGTAAGTACTCTTATATACTTCGTGGTATGAGTAAATTCTCACTTTTGGTATGAATAAAAATTTGTTTATGCTCTTCGGGGTGAGAATCTACTCCATAATTTTGGAGTCTGATAGGCACCAGACTTCAGTATGACCGCGGCAGAGCTATGGCTGAGTTCATCCTTAATTTGCGCTCCAAAAAATATTACAAACCTAGAAGAAGTACGTGTGATCGTGACTTTAAAGCATTGTATCGATTTACTAAAGAAAATGTCGAGTGGCTATCAACTCACTTTTTGGGTGTACAATCTGGAGAAAGAAGAGGTGGTGCTATATGCAACGTTGATAAAATGAAAATATTTTTGACAAATGTAGGTGACCCGGGTTTTCAAACAGGAGTAGGAGAAGATGTTGGTGTTCACCAAACTTCTGTGTCAAAAGTTGTGACTGAAGTTGCTGCTAAGTTAATAGAAAAATGTGGACGGTAGATAAAATTTCCTCGCAATCCTGCGGATATAAGAGAAGCAAAAGAAAGGTGGCAAACAAAATACACCTTTCCATGTGCATTGGGTGTGATCGATTGCACTCACATTAAAATAAAAAAAAACACCTATTCATGGTGATGAATATATTAATCGCAAGGGATATCATAGCATTAATGTACAATGTACAAGTCACGTGCAATTCCGATGAATGGTTTACAAGCGTAGACGCATCATGACCAGGATCTGTCCACGATTCACGGATTTGGAGTAACTCGGAGATGTATAACATTGCAAGGAATGATTTTCAGGGCCCAGACAAGTTTGGAAATGAAATGACGAGTATTTACTTTATTTACTGAGAGCAGATACTCCTAAAATCTAAATAATTTTCATTCATATAAATTGGAGCACAAACTACCAATTTATGCTCATGCTCGTGAGTACATACTAGGAGTTTAAACTCAAGTTTTATTCATACCACTGGTTATGTGGGTATATCTATCTATATAATATATAACGGAAATTCATTAAAAAGCTTTATTCACAACATTTAAAACCTTATAATATTATAAATCTTGGTTTGTGTACTTTTTAACTATTTTTCGTATAAATATTCTATGATTTCACAATCAATGTGTGTTAAACTCTCTTTAGTTATTTATTTAATAGCTCCTCGTCTATTAAAATATAATAAAATTCGTCGAAGTAAGTTTCATAATGGTGCTATATCCAATATCGTAGTAGGCGACGACAATATTTTAAGCTATTATAATTTAGAAGTTGCATTCTGAAACAACCACTTCAAAGAGATTTTCACATAGTTTAAAGGCAATTTGAGACGTTAACACTAATGCGACTTGTTGTGTTGCTTTACGAGATAATAAATCTACGCTTTTATCGTCTTCGTCCGCTCTTTCCGCATTACTGGTGTCTTAAAGGTAAAACCCAAATTAATAAATAATTTAATTACTGTTACTTTAAGGCATTATCGGCGAGTGATGTCGATTTTGATTAAAAAGATGATTATCTAAATATAACAGATGTTCGTAAACCCTCTTCATCAGGTAATGTCAAATACAGATGTTCTTGGATAAAATACAAGTAAGGTTTTCTTTCAAAGGTCCTTAACGTTCAGATTCACTAGATAGGTTTACGATTTAGAACTGGTTTAAATTAAAATCTTCTAGTTGATCAGTTAGGTTTCGACAGATTTTTGTCCTGTCATTGTTAATAAGTCGTCGTTAAAATTAAAGTTATTGTAATATTTCAGCGATTTGCTCAGTTCCAAATGATTTTCACCTTGGAACTTGTTGCTGGTATGAATTTAGTTCTATTACCGTGGAAAGTACGTACTAAAAGTGTCCTTATCTTTATAATTCGAGAAAAAAAGTTGTCAGTTTAAAGCTTTTACTTGTCAGTCTAGTGTCGGAGAATCTATCCGTAAAAGTTTTGTCAAAAAATGATTTTTTGCAATCCGTAACAAAAAAAGGCTATTTTAGTATGTATTTTTAAGGACTAAAGTGTCACTTTTATTCCCTGAGGGATTAAAAATGTTTTAAATCCCTTTAAAAGTTATTTTTGATCCCTGCATCAACAATAAAAGTATCAAAAAGTAACGTTAGCAACACAATATTTATTAAATTAACATATTAACAACTAACCTATTTAAAATATCAAAATTATGCACTTGTTCTGAAGTCAAAATTTTAGATTTCTTAGGTTTGTACCAATTACCTTTTCTTTTTAAGAATGATATTAGTTTGGAAAATTTATCAATGTCTATATTATTTTTAACTTGAAGCATCGCTTTGACTATTGAATACTGGAACCATAAGATCGAGCTTCGCAACATCCTCGATTTTTGAAGAAATGGCACCAGCTTGCAAAATCTTTGTATTGTTTTTCATATATTTTTCTTGATTTGGGCGGCAATAAGCTAGACGTAGCCTCTGCAGCATCTCTCTCAACTTCATTAATGAAAAAATTGCTCATAGTTTCGAACTCTCGGGTAATAACTCAAAAATTGTTTAACAGTTTTAAACAAAATCTTAATTGCCATAGCAGAAAAGACATTATGATTTTATAATAACGATTATTACAGGTATGTATGGGTCTTATTGTTGTACAAAATGATTTTAGCAAACCAGACCGGGATGTCCGCAATCCTTACTCAAAAAATTCATTTATTTGCAAATGATGAGTCGAGAGATGAGTCGCGGACGCAATCTTTAAAAAGTCATTGAATTCCTAGTAACCATTTAGCCCATAAACATAGAACCCGAGAGATGTTTCTCTTCCGCAGGAGTTTTCTGCAACAAAATACGTTCTAGAATGAAAGACGAAACTTTGAACGCCCTAATATTTTTGCGATATTTTTTTAGATAGGTATATATATATATATATATATATATATATATATATATATATATATATATATATATATATATATATATATATATATACATATATATATATATATATATATATATATATATATATATATATATATATATGTATATATATATATATATATATATATATATATATATATATATATATATATATATATGTCAACGTAGACTGTGATACTTCTCACGAACGAGAGACTTGCTAGGTCACGTAAGTGGCTGGAAGACACCACAAACGTCTTGTACAGAGAGACCAGGACAGGAAAACGGAACATCTGAGGAAATGGAAGCGAGGAGTGGGGACCCGCAAATGGGACTCCCTGAATACTCCGGCGTCATGGGCAAACAACTAGTGAAGCCCAATCGTCCATACATCACACACCTCGGCCTAACAACCGGGTCGGAGGGTTATTGGATTTAATTCGTTCCCCAAGTGTGATGTTCCACCAAAGGTGGAGCCATTCCATGTCCAAAGATGTTTCGTCCTATCTGGGACTCATCAGGAGCGCGTGAGCGCCCCTGAATGATATATACATATATATATATATATATATATATATATATATATATATATATATATATATATATATATATATATATTTTCAGTTCATGTGTATGTTTAAACTTAATAAACAAAAATTTTAATATTTGAATCCATTTACATCTTTTTCTGGATTAAACCCGGAATCCTGGGAAACAAAAGCTCGAAAGTCCCGGGATTAAGAAAACCAATCAGAATTGACACCCCCTAGCCATGCATATTCAGATTTTTAAAATCTGTATTTGTAGTCTATATGTATGAGGGAAAACAAATATTGTTGTTATATTTTATTTGTAACTTTTAGATACACTGTGGAGCGAGCAACTTAAGTGATTTTCAAGTTTATTCCAGTAAATTATTTGTTTTTATAGCTTTATCAGCGTTTCACATTATTTTAAAAATTAATGTGGACGAAAGCTTCTTTATATTCTTGATTAAGTTAAAAAAAAACTGGACATTTGGCACTTCGTCTGATCTTGTTATCAAAAGTCAAAGGTATAACAAATGTGAAATCAACCAAAATTAAGTATTATTGGTTTTCTGTTAGAAAACAAGTCCTTCTTGGGTAGGTGTAAACGAAAATAAAAACCTGTTTCTCGGGAAAAAATTTCGAGGGAAAGGCGCAGGACCGAAAGGGTAGCACGTAGGACAAGCACTAAGGGGGAGCCAACAAGTTGATATTAGTTTTGTAATAGAATATCCGTAATTCTGGATAAAAGCAAATATACGCTGAAATCTTTCCTGCATAGTATTACTTAAGTAATATATCTACATTAGCTTGGGATACAGTAGAATAATAAGTTGCTGTGTAGTTAATATTTTTATTTATTAATGCACTAGGGGTTATACAACTCAATATGAAATTTGATATGGTAAAGAAAAAGTGGTGCCGCATATAAATATATCCAAGGCTTTAAAAATTACTGAAAAGTTGTCAGAATTTCTTTAAAAACCTGTCTCCGATAGCTGGCTTATATTGTGATGAGTCATTAGTGAAGACTCAAAAAGACCAGGGTTAAGAATAGAAGTGGCGTAATAATGGAACTTACTGGATTGTATTAAATTATAATATTTTTATTTTGTTTAACAATATTAGCTGTTTTATGTTAAAAAGACTCGTATTAGTTGCGCCACCTACCTGAACATGCAGAAATTCATCATCCTCCGTCTGCAACCCCCGCGTCACAGTGACCCTGCCAGCGTTAGCGATGCCATTCACCGGGGGCGGCGCGATTTCCTCTTCGTGCTTCACGAACTGAATTCGACCCGCCTCCACGCAAATGTTGGGCGCTAGAGGGAGACACCTGAGAAAAAAATGTTTTATTGATTAAATTAATTTTGTAACTTTATTGTTGAAAAAATGCATTAATTCTTAAAATATTGAGAATACTGAGACAGTAAATTCATTGACAAACCTTTTCACTTTGCAAATCAATAGGCGCATAGTTCAAATTTGTTCAGACGAGAATCCTAATAAAGATAACTGAGTAGTTACAATATGGATACATTATTTCTGCAAAAAATAAACAAAAACATATTTAAAGAAAAAACAATTAAGCTTCAATTATCAAAAAGGCTCGCTGTAAACGATATAGCAATACTCAGTTTCTTAGTTTATTAATTGATTTGATTGTTGGCCTTGTACACCAAGATTAAAAAGCAATCCTTTTACACTAAGCTGGACAAAGCGATCTTCTATTATACGAGCTGGTGATGGTTAAAATCTGACTATATTGTAATTTGATTACATTGTTAAGATATTTACTCACGGGCAGTTATGTAATCTATCAGATAATATTTAAATTAAAAAGTAACTGATTACTTTGTAATTACATTATAAGTACTTGAAATTTAATTATTTAATGAAATTTATATACCGTCCGAATAGTATGTTCATAATTTTGTGAGGATTACCATGTAATCAGATTACTATGTAATAAGATTACAGTGTAATCGCTAAAGCATTGTAATAAACAGGCAATTCCAGGGACGTCTCTACCCTAGTTGAAAATAAAATACAAATATTTATTTATCCACATTGTGTAATTTGAAAATGCGAAATACGAAAAGACTTCGGTTGAAGTAATATAACATACAGGGTGACTGAAAAGTCTTAGTACGGGCAAATATCTTTGCTATTAATAAAAATAGAGACACATAGGCAAATTTTAGTTGTAATTTATTAGTTAATAAATCTACTTTTTTATGTAATTTAACTTTTTCAACCCCCTTGAGCGGTGACGCCAGGGAGCTGAGGTCAAAAATTTTAAATGCAACGCTATGCCGTGTGGTACCTCATTTTAAAGGTCTTTTCGAGAATGGCAGGTGTTACTTCTTGGCAGAGTTCCAAAATGGACTTTATGCCAAGAAGTTCATAGTGGCCATTTTGAACAACTTTTAACGTAACAAGTAAGACAGGCACTGTTAGTCTGTTGCCAGAGGCGTCGATGCAGAAAATAAGTACGTACGTATACGGTATTTGACAAAAATAATTTAATTCATGGGCGTTGCCGTGATTGTGTGATATTAAAAAAAACAGTCAAGTGCGAGTTCGACTCGCGCATAGAGGGTTCCGTACCACATACAATATTGTGAATTTCTCACAGAACACAAAATTCTTAATATTTATGGTAGGCTAACCCTTAAATAAATACCAAGAGGCGGCGATGGCGGAAATAAGTCAGTGCGTATAGGTTATATAACTGATGAGTAAGTGGCACGGTTGGTCTGTTCCCAGATGCGTCAATGCCGAAAATAAGTACGTACGAATACGGTATTTGACAAAAATAATACAATTCATGTGCGTTGCCGTGATTGTGTGAAAAAAAAAACGGCCAAAAAGGGTTCCGTACCACCGTAAGATAGTGTTTATATTTTAATAAATTTTCTGATGTTTTATCCCATATTCTTGTTATGCGGTGTTACAATGTCACATAGTTAAGAACATTCGAAAAAGTAAGACATCACAAAATCGTAGAAATATGTTAAATACGTAGTTGTAGTTTTACTATTGGAGATATATTCTTTAAAGTGGATGGGATCAAAATGTAGACACCAAACTACATTCCCCGAAATTTCGTGAGCATGTCTAGCCCTCTTTATTTGCGCGTGGTACGTATTTTGCTCTACTGCGCAGATGCCAAAAAACGAAAAATATAGAAGTCGAAGAAAAAGTTGGGGAAAAAAGTTACAAATTTAAATACGTAGTGGTACGGAGAGGAGATATATTCTTAAAAATGGATGGGTTCGAATGTAGTCACCAAAGTACATCTCCTGAAATTCCGTGCGGAAGTCCAGCACACTCACGTTGGGTTGGCCTTAGTAATAAAAGAAATAAAGGTTCTTAAATTTTAATTTTTTTCCGATTTTTAATTTTTATAGGCTTGCTTGCCATTTAAAAACGAATTGAGATACGGACCTCGGGTCTGCGGCAAAATGTTTCCTTTTTAAAGACCTTTAAAATAAGAGGTAAACGCGGCATAGGGTTGCATTTAAAGTTTTTCCTAGCGCCAAGGGGGTTGAGAAAGTTAAATTACATAAAAAAGTAGATTTATTAACCAATAAGATACAACTAAAATTTGGTGTATCTATATTTATTAATAGCAACGATATTTGCCCATACTAAGACTCTTCAAACACCCTGTATGTTATATTACTTTAACCGAAGTCTTTTCGTATTTCGCATTTGCAAATTACACAATGTGGGTAAATGAATATTTGTATTTTATTTTCAAATCGGATCCTAATTTTATTTCCAACTAGGGTAGAGACGTCCCTGGAATAGCCTATGTTTACAATGCTTTAGTAATCTCATTACATTAATTTATGTAATTATGACCGCCTTCAGTAAGCTGTTACAAGGTCTGATTTAGGGTTGCCACCTTTTGGGAACTTACACGGGACGTCATCTCCAAAATCTTGCACCTTCACCATTTTTTATAAAAACTAAAAGTTGCTAGTCGCCAAAGCTATAGAGTACTACATTAAAATATACGATGACTAAGAAGAAAATAATATTGAGTACATACCTATCAACATTTTTTTGCTTCAATATTTGATTCCGGGATAATCCCGGGTCCCGGCTAACATTTTTTGTTGCCGGGACGTAGCCTAGAATTCCGGGATAATCCCGGCGAATCCCGGACAGGTGGCAACCCTAGTCTAATTACCCATTACTTGAGAAATTATTAATTAGATTACAATTTGCCAAACACTAAACTTGTAGTTAAATAAAAATGTCAATTTTAGTTGTTGTTTATGAAACTTCTATTGCTTTTTTTCTAGAAGGTATAATATTTCATGTTATAGATACAACATTAACAGAAAATGCTTTTTTTACACCACAAATCGGTCGGCAAGTTTTAAAACAGAGCTTTTCGTATTGCCTTATCTGAAATTATACAGAATGTTGCTTCAAAAACATGTATTTTGCTCCACCATTTAATTTATTTCTGGCATCAGTCTAGGATAATTTAACTTATATATAATATAATATTTATATTGAATTGATGTAGCCTTTACTTGATGAAGATCCATTATTAACATTTTTAAAAATAACAACAAAATTGTTTCAATCTTCACTAAATTTTTATTCATAACATGACAATTGTTTCGACACACAGTGTCTTCGTCCAATACCAACCATCCGACGAAGACACTCTGTGTCGAAACAATTATTGTCATGTTGTGAATAAAAATTTAGTGAAGATTGAAACAATTTTGTTGTTATTTTTAAATAAATATTTATATTTTTAAATAGGTATATTATGCAACGAGTATAAAATGATAGCTATTAATACACTAGCATAAAGTATGCTAAGTGTATTAATGATCATTACATGAGAGTTGTATTAACTATTTTTCTACGACAATTTATTAATAAATATTAAACTGAACAATATTTATTTAATTTGGCAACAGTTAAACAAATTAAGTTCTTCACTATCACTAATACCAATATTTATATAATATTAAAAATATAAATATTTATTTTCAAACGGTATTGAAGAGGAATCAATTTTTGACCAAAAGAGCAATATACTACGAATTGGTTCTACAAGCGTTTTTTTTGGGTGTAATTTAAACGGGAAGCGAAATATTACGATTTTGAAACATAGTAATATACGATTGGTCGGCGAAATAATGGATTGGGCGGTGAAGCTTGATCAGGTAATAAAACAAAAAATGGTGTGCGTTTTAGATTTGAACAAGCAGCTTCAAAACCTTTTAAGCAGTGAAAAAAGTAAGTTGCAACTAAATAAATATTTGATCTGTGCGAAATAGATTACATTTTATTTTTTTTTTGCCTGCTCCAAAAACAAGTTGACTGCTGAAAAAATAGTGTAACATTACAAATTGATGGCTAATCTAATACTGTTCTGACTGCTCTAAAATGAACTTAGCATGTCATAATGGGTAATTAATTACGTAAAAAATAAACCATTTAATTAGCAAATTCTAAATATTTATTAATGTCAAAGAACATACATTTCATGGTATTATTAGTAAGGCTGCCCACCGTGAGTACCCCTCCAGTAGCATTACATAGCGGGGAACTCGGCCGCAGTAGCAGTTCAGTTTCGCTTTGAAGGTGTGTGTGGTTGGCGATTCAATTTTTTTATCGCGTCGCAGTGAATTTGGTAGTTCGTAATATGCCGAATGTGTGCAGAAACACGCGACTCTTTGCGCACAGTGGGTTTATGCGGAAATTTCCTTATTTAAAATATAAAGGGTCGCAAATAATATGTGTGGTTTGTTAGCGAACAGATCACAAGTGGCCAATCTTGGTGATGATCAAACAGACAGAATTTAACAGACGACCTAAAGAAACCGTTGGCTGCTAATTGGTTGCTGCTAAAAAAACTGCTGAACGATATTTAAATACCGAACACATTTTATTCACAGCCTAATTTATTTTGTCACCGGCCGATTAATAATTTCACCGGCGAACTAATAATTTGACTGCTCGAATAGATTTCGGACTGCCCAACGGGATATTTATTTGTTACTTAAAGTTTTATTATGTCGAACTCATCAACTATATTTTGCTCATCGTTTCACAGGCGGTTTATTTAAAGTGTTGACAGAAAATTATTATACAACCCGAGCAATTTTTTTGCCATTAAGTCTTACCTATCGACTTATTTAAATCGCAGCAGAAATAATTACTAGCCGATTTTTTTATCACTTTCTTTTACAAAACGTGGAAGTCCTCTCTTTCAGACTAGAGGCTAAACAAGCGGTATTCAGAATGTCGTCAATTTAATAAATCACTTATCCAAAACATATGTTTAGATGTTATTTACCCATATATATAGGTACGTACTGTTAAATTATAAATAATTTAGCGTGAACAGCAACCAACAATCTGACAGCCTACATACATATTTAAAAGAGCAAATCCGAGAAAATATTGATTTAGAACTAAAAAAGAAAAATAAACAAGTTTGATACTTACCTTTGTGGTGGTGGTGGTGGAGGAGTATCGGCGCGCTCAGGTTTTTCATAGCCCACCAGGTGGCGCGCATCTAAAACGGGATGAACCTGGTGGGCCGAGCGCGGCTTGTCGCCATCTAGCGAGTTGGAATCAGATGGAATACGGGAACTGGCGCTAGACCTGAAACAAAAAGATTTGTCTTTACAAGAAATAATGTAGGTGTAAAGTCTGGCGAGAAAAACGCAAATGGACATGCGGACTGTGGAACTAAACTCAACGGCCAGATTCTCCAACGCTAGACCTGTTGAATATCACAAGTTTTATACTATGGCTTTGTTTCTGAGTTTTTTCGCAAATTTATAAAGAAAAGGCAATCTTAGTACGTACTTTCGACAATAGAAATAAATTCATTCTAGCAGCCCGTTCCAAGATGAAAATCATTTGGAAATCAACCAAATCGCTGAAATAACAGACTAATTCATAAGTTTTTAATGACGACTTCTTAATAATGACAGGACAAAAACCTGTCAAAATATAACTGATCAACTAGAAGGTTCTAATTTAAACCAGTACTAAATTTTAAGGATTCTTGGTGAATCTGAACGGAAAAGTTAGTCTATATAATCGTCATAATCGTCGAATATGTTATGTTTAGTCTGGAATAATATATGTAAACATTTACGTTCAGATTCACTAAGAAGGTTTAAGATTTAGTACTGGTTTAAATTAAGATCTTATAGTTGATCAGTTATGTTTTGACAGTTTTTTGTCCTGTCATTGTTAATGTCATCACTAAAAATTTATGAATTATTCTGATATTTCAGCGATTTGCTTGGTTTCCAAAGGATTTTCATCTTGGAAAGAGTTGCTGTAGTAAATTCAGTTCTATTATTGTCCAATGCATGTACTAAAATTGCCCTTTTCTTTATAAATTTGCGAAAAAGTTCAGAAATAATTTAATAGTCTAAAACTCAGTTGTCTTATTCTTACACTTGTCAGTTTAAAACTTTTGGTTGTCAAATTAGACCGGACTAGCGTTGGAGAATCTGGCTGTAAAAATTTAAAAAATTTGAATCTTGTGAAATTTAGAGAATATACGTACTTGTTGAATAATTTGTCTTCAAAAATGAGACACGTATAGGGGTGCCACCTTTTGGGAACTCTTACCCGGGACGTCATGTCCAAAATCTGCACCTTCGCCATTTTTTATAAAAACTGAAAGTTGCTAGTCGCCAAAGCTATAGAGTACTACATTAAAATATACGATGACTAAGAAGAAAATAATATTGAGTAGATACCATTCAACATTTGTTTTGCTTCAATATATGATTCCGGGATAATCCCAAGTCCCGGTTAACATTTTTTGTTGCCGGGACGTAGCCTAGAATTCCGTGATGATCCCGGCGAATCCGGGACAGGTGGAAACCCTAGACACGTATTACCTTTCACTTTTTAAACGCGAAGAATAGGCCATGTCATTAGAAGAAGAATAAAAAGAATAAAATGCTGTTTCCTCGATGGAGCCCTGCTTTGGCCAACAATATGCTCACATGTTCCACAATTCCACTATTTCAATATCAGACTTTTCGTTCGTTCATCGGCCGGCCAACACGTGTTCCAGTAAGTCTTATCGGTTTTCCCACGGGAAGTGCACGAGAACGCATGTAATGCGCGAGTTTGGATCACCGAGGAAAAAGCAAGAGTCGCGGCCAGTTGAGTGGAGTTTTTACTAAATCCAAGGAGAGTGAGCGATAAGGCCTACAATCACTGTTCGTGCTGCGTTCTTTCTAACTACATGCGAAAGTCATGAGAAGGCCTTGTTTATTGTGTGAGGGATGTGCAGTGTGGAAGTGTGGTTGAAAGAAACGGTCATGCGCCATAGAATCTACTAGAGGCGGGAAACTCCATAACCCCAACTGTGCCATACCATAAAATTCGCCTTTTTGTCATTTAATATTACTGTTTTTGTTCGGAATCTCCGTAGGTCCATACCCGACAATCCGAAGGTTCCACGGATATACCACCCAAACCAGGGAATGTGCAAGCCATTCCTGAGGGGTGCTAGGGCTCTGGCTGAGCGCTGGACCGGGTGGTGAGTTGGATGAGGGACGTTTAATACGCGTAGATAGACAGATATTTTACTATTAATAACTTACGTAACAAACACTATTTTTCTGTGAGATTAGGTCTCCCTTCTCTTGAGGCGCGTCTTATACATATTTTTATCAAAATGTAGACGTTTAAAATTTAACATCAGGACAAACCCAAATAATAAGAACAAAAATTAACTGCAGAAAAAAACTTGTTCCTTATTTATTGTTTGAACAATAAGTGCCATTCCTGAGACGTAGAAACAGTAGGTAGTCTAAGGTGGGACAAATGTGAAAGATATAGTGCACGAACTGAAAGAGGAAAGAAATTTAGAAAAAGAGAGCTTTTCAGCATTTATATAACGTCTTATTAAGTCTATAGGTACCTAAATATGTACACTTCCTAGTTACAACTACTATTCAAATATCTTAGAAATACCTTCGTAACCTAACTCGTGTCTATAAAATAGCCCATTACAAAGACGTGCTTTACAACAATGTAAACTCATGCATGTCCCATACATCATACCTGCCTTCGACAATGTTCAATACACATTAGCAAAATATTTGATGTGGGTGTTTTAATATACACTTAGACCCTAAATAATATTTAATTATCAAAATTATAGGAAATTGTCAGTAATTTACTAAGAGAGTTATAGCTAAATTATGGAGAAATAAATATCTCTCTGATGGTAAACATAAATCAGCGACGTCTTTATTTGAAAATCGTGAACTTCACGGGCCTGACCTCTTGATTACGTTCCAATCCCCGTGATAATAGAGCAGGAAGTGAGATATATGGCAAGTCTGTCAGACTTACGGATAAAATTGTCTTGTCCCAATTAGTTTCTGTAATAATTATGGAATCAGTAAAATGAAACATTTCTTTATGTCTAAGCGGGGGCACTAATCTTTTAACTTGAAAATGATTTGTGAATAATATTTTAAGTATGTATATTGTTATTTAAGTCTCTAGAAAAGACTAAAATAAAATTTAAATTGCCAAATAGGTTTGATACCAGTTTGCTTGAACCTTGAACTAAATGATACTCGTATAATTTTTTGTTAGTTGCAGTATTAATGTAATAGTCTGCAGCGTTCGTTACTGTTATATTTTCAAGTAATTGAAATGCTGATTAAGTTTTATTTTCGAGCATGTGCGAATGAATCGCATATATTCGCGAAAGCACAAACTTCCAAAAAATAGAAGTGTCAGTCAAGCTTGACGTTTGTGACTTTTGAACTATCATTTGTCCGACATGACATTTTGAAAGCTGGGCTGAGAAAAAAAATCCCTTTTCTAGAGGAAATTAAAATCTAGTTTCATCCCTCTGGTTTTTACAGATGAATCTTTGTTAGGCACTCTAAAAGGGTGAGTAGTGTCAATTTTTCGTATTTTTATTATGCAGTGTGTCTACTTAAGTTCGCAGAATACATGAGATATTTTTCATTATTAATTTTACGAAAAAAAGTTATTCTTCATAAAAAGTTCATCAGATATCGAAATTTCCCAGTCACATACGAGGTCTGTCAGAAAATATGAATTTTACCCTAATTTCTAAAAAACAGTTATCTCTTTATTCATTAAAAATTTGATAACCTTTATGTTTTTTAACCTCTGTGCTGCAGTATTTTGATGATGCATTAAAATAATTGATACACAACAAAATAATTTAGGGTAATTATGTAGTATACGGTTTTCAGCTATTTTTGCGTTTTTTGTGAAAATTCTTTTAGGGTTACATTCTACTGTCTTTCCTGATTGCAAATATAAGTGCGCACATAATAAATTATGAGCAAACCTGACCACCTTTTTGCTCACCACCCAAGCAAACCTGACCAAAAAGGTGGTCAGGTTTGCTCATAATTTATTATGTGCGCACTTATATTTGCAATCAGGAAAGACAGTCGAATGTAACCATAAAAGAATTTTCCCAAAAAACGCAAAAATAGCTGAAAACCGTATACTACATAATTACCTAATTTAGTTTACAATTATCAACTTGAAGACAGTACTAATATTGTAATAATTACGTAAAAAGTTAATAATATTTGAAGTTTAATGGCAGATATGTAAATATCATGGCTACCTAATTAGAAATGCATTCATATCAATGTGTTCGCTGTTGTAGAGTAGAGAATGGGATAATGTACAAAATCATAAGAATTTTTATTTTTATCAAATTGTTAATGAATAAAGAGATAACTGTTTATTAGAAATCAGTTTACAATTCTAAATAAATTTTCTTCATAAAAGTTTTCGATATTGTCAAAAATAAAAGTATATTACTGAAGGGTAAAATTCATATTTTCTACCAGACCCCGTATATGACTGGTAAATTTCGATATCTAATGGTTGCATTCTAGGTTTTGGACCATGCAGAACTTTTTATGAACTTTTTTTCGTAAAATTAGTAACAAAAAAGTTTCCCATATGCTGCGAACTTAAGTAGACACTCTGTATATTTTGTATGGACAGGAATATTCTAACCTATAATTTCATGTGTCGGAATTTCATTACTGTTCTTTTTAGGAAGGACCCAGTTTGATTATTTACTTATTTGAGCATTTGATGTTCGCATCGTGTTCCCTTGATCACGAGTTACAGTTCATGAAAGAGAGCCGTTTTGGTTTTCAATAGTTTGTGAAATCGTGGACATGTGTCATTGTTCATGCCTTTTGAAGTAGACTAGTGGGGGAGTACGCTCCATAAAGAATATTTTTTGTTTTGAAATCGACTCTTGGTGTTCCAGAGTTCGAGTATTCAAAGACATCACCCCTAAGATAAGTACTTAGTTTTATAATCGCCAAGAAAAGCCAAATGTTTTGAATAATCACATTACTAAAGAAAACTGATTTAATATAGTGTTCTAGAACTGTAAAGGCGCTGCAACTTCCTCGACCTACTTACAAAATTGTCATTTTCTTTTATTACTTTTAATTCATATTCTACAATGCCTTTTTTCTTTTCATTCAATCCACTTTTAACGTTGTTTTATTAGGTGCACTTTTTGAGTTTAGTTACACACGCTTTAATTGGTAGTGGGCTGTTTGATAAGTTTATGATACTGTAAGTGGCGCCAAATTAAATCTGTTTATTGGCCGCTTTTTAGTCATGTGATCATCTGATATAAAACTATTAACCAGTCAAGTGAAAATGTCGTCAGCTATAATGAACGTAATACTATCGTAGGTAGCTTAGTGCACGCAGGCACTAAGTATTTATAAAAATAAAACAATTGTATAAAATAAAATGAACTAATTACGAAATTCACGAAAGGGTTTAAGACACACCCATGTTGTTTTGTTTTCATGTACTGTAAAAAAACGATTTTATTTTGTTATTTGCTTAGTTCATTTTATTGTTCTACAGGAGTCTTGCTGCTTGTTCAATCAAATCATATTCGAAATAATGCCTACTTTAACATACGCCATAGCTAGTTTAAGTTCAGTTTCATAACTATGGCAAAGCACCGTTTACATATTTATATATTTTACTATTAATAAACGCAGAATTAAACAAAAAATTAATCAACCATTAAAAATTAACAATACCTGATTTTTCATGTTATTTTATTAATTTAATTGACACGTAGGTAGAAATAATAAGGGGCAACGATTTGAGATCTATATATATTTAAATATTTTATGGCCACTATGTCAATGTTTAATGTAAACTTCTGGTGATTTCACTTTAAAATATGTATCTGCATTAACGTAGGAGGTAATTGACCATTTAGTGATGGTTTACCAATAACCTACCTTTGCGTGTTTTCGTTTAATTTGGGATCACCAGGAGGTTGGAGCTAAATACGTAGGATCATAATGTATTTGAATACATATGCATTTAGAGATTGAAACAAAATAAGTATGCTGAAGAATATGTTTCTAAACCAACAAGTTTGATGGCATATTCAATATTCTTTTATCTGTTTCAACTTTAGGATAAAAAGGGCCACTAATAATAGGATATTATAAAGTTATGTTGATACACGTTAGTACAGTGTGAAATACTTACAAGGTGATAAGTTATGTCGGTAATCTTTAAAGCCAGCCGGTGCTGTACTGAGCAAAACAGTGCAGGACGAAACGAAAACATTCCCCGATATAGCATCGTGTTATAGTAGTTAGCAAATCGCCTGAAGAGGACGCCACGTTCTTAATTTGTTGCCGAGCCAAAACACTTCATAGTGAGTTGCAGCTAGGAACGTTCACCCATACACGATAAAATTTAATGTGGTGTTTCTATTATATGATTTATAAAAAAACCCAAAAATTAAAAAAAATCTAAATCTCTAGTTGGCTATAGATTCATTTGACATCTTCTTGCAAAGTCTCCCTAATAGCGCCAGCAAGCAAGAGGGAGATAGGTTATTGTACTTCGTACCTGTCAAAAACCATATGTTGTGGAAGAATTTGTTTGATGTCGGTACTTAATTTTTTATAAATTTGTTATAATATTGACGAAAAAACAGTTTGTTTATGCGAATAACAATACCGAAAGCAGAAACCTGCCAAAAAATAAGTAATAAATGGGTGATTTAACTCTTGTGCGTCTGGTGTAGTCAAATTTTGAAGCGTGCGTCGGTCAGCTGAAAGAACTTTCACGAAGTTTGTTTTAAACTGTGTTATAAAAAACAATTTATTGTTTGATTTTTAACCTTTTTTGAACGGAAAGTTTAAGTTACAACTAATTTTACTCATCTCATTAATAAGTAAAGTAATAGGTAAGTGACAATTCTTTGTGTTAACGGTACAATAATGCTACAAATTTCGGCCGATATTAGTCCGTAGTCCATTTAAGTAAAGAAATTTTTGCCAGGTTAAAATACACATTTTTGGTAAAATGCGTCTGTGGAATTAGAGGAATTAAAAATACTTTGTATGATTTTCGGTTTTACTAAAACTGAAAAAAATGAGATATCACGATAATATTTAAGTTTGGCAATGGCGTCGGATACGGGGGTGGTTTAGGGTATTTCTTTAAATAAAAAAGTGTGCGACTTGAGGGAAAAAAAGTATTGGGAATGTCTGTAGCCTACTCTAGGAGTCACCCATTCAAATATATGCAGTGATTTTCATAACACCCTGTATAAAAGAAGAAACTGACTGATTGACAGACGTATTAGCGCATCCCCCACACCGTTGGGTGTAGAAACTTGAAATTTTGCACAGAGGTTTCTTATATAACGTAGGTGTGCACTAAGTAAGGGCTTTCCAAAGTTCAACCCTAAGGGGGTGAAACAGGGGTTTAAACCTTGGATGAAGAAAAGAAAAAATATTAGATGGTCCTGGTAACTCGAAACTTCATAGAAGTACTCTAAAAAGTAACGTTCAGATTCACTAAGAAGGTTTAAGATTTAGTACTGGTTTAAATTAAGATCTTATAGTTGATCAGTTATGTTTTGATAGGTTTTTGTTTTGTCATTGTTAATAAGTCGTCATTAAAAACTTGTGAATTATTCTGATATTTTAGCGAATTGCTTGGTTTCCAAATGATTTTCATCTTGGAACGAGTTGCTGTAATTAATGTAGTTCTATTATTGTCGAAAGTACGTACTAAAATTGCCCTTTTCTTTATAAATTTGCGAAACAGCTCAGAAATAAATTCATAGTATAAAGCTTAGTTGTCTTATTCTTACACCTGTCAGTTTAAAACTTTTGATTGTCAAATTAGACCGGACTAGCGTTGGAGAATCCGGCTGTTAATATTTAAACACGTGTCTTACAGTTTTTAATAAATCCACCCCTAAAGGGGTGAAATGGGGGTTCAAAGTTTGTAATGGAGTAAAATTGTTATACGGTTCTATTACCTTGAAACTAAGTAAAAGTACTTTAAAAAACAGACACATGTTTTATAACTTTTTATAAGACACCAACCCGGGGTTCGAAGTTTGTAATTAAATTATGGATATCATTGGAAAGGGCTTTGTTTACACATTCCAAAACCATTAATTTTTTATTTAAACCGCATACTTTTCAATATGTACAAAAAAATCTTACATACATTACTCTTATTTTCGCATGTCCACAAATCCGAAATACATAAAGTAATAGAAGGTCTTATATACAAAAAAAAACGAAGTTCAAGATATTTATAGTTTTCCAGGAAAATAAATCTGTTATTTCTTAACGGCTCTCTTACAAATTAATTTTAATAACTATTGATTGTCGCATTTGCCCCGCTTTGCCAGCTGAAATTTTCTGTCGTCCCCAGATTTTGTATTCCAAATCTGTAGATATCCCTAGACACCACCTAATCTCTATTGGCGTTTCCCATTCGTCAAAAAAAGTGCGCAATAAGTGTATTTCCTTTTTACTTTGTTTTATATTGTTAACTAGCTTCCGTCCGCGACTTCGTCCACGTGGTATAGGTGATAATAGTATAGTTTTGGTGCCATGATTATGAATAGATGAGTTGTGTTAGGTTTGGTTTGTTAAGTCGGTGGTGACGACGGTGAGAAAATGGTAAGTACGGATAGGTAAGTATCGCTTTGCGTTGATTAATATCTCTATATATAAAAGAAGAAAGTGACTGACTGACTAACTGACATATCAACGCACAACCCACACCGCTGGGTCTAGAAACTTGAAATTTTGCATAGGGGTTTCTTATATAACGTAGGCATACACTAAGGAAGGATTTTTATACGTATATGGATATTAAATGGTCCTATTTATTAAGTGGAAATTTTATAAAATAAATGTTTATACCGCGGACGAACTTGCGAGCGAAAGCTAGTCGCTAATAAGAAATGTAGATATAGTATCGTAATACAGTAGAGTAGTTAAGTTTATAGTATAGTGAAATAATGAATAGTGAATGAGCGATTGAATTGCGAAAGTGGACCAAGAGCTAAACAAAAATAGGACGACATGGGGTTATTCCAAGATACAAAAACGCGAAATTTATTGTGACCTGAAACAAAGACCTAAAAGGGGTTTAGTTTAAGTACACTGGTCTTATATAAGGAGGAAATATTATGATCGATGGGTTAAAGAAATCTCTGAAAAAATTAAGGACAAGATTTCCTTATTTCAAAATACAGTGCGTTGAAAAACAGAACTAAATGGATTCATCTTAAAGACACCGTTCGCTTATTAGGTGTAAATATGGTCAAAGACATGGGCTGCCAACTTTAAAGAAATATTTCTTTAAATTATATTGAAGACATGTGACAGATGTATTTATTTTAAAGTAATTGCCTTTAATTAAGGTTTCCTTTTTGTGTGAATTTAGCTACTGTTTGTATCGTTAGGTAAATGTTATGCAAATTAGAAGCAAAAACTTTCTAATATACAGATTTATTTAGCTCAACGTTAATGCAGATTTATTAAATGCATCAACTTTTGGTATAGCCACATTTAAATCTGATCCGTGGGCGTTACGCCACAAGGCAAAAAGAAATAATTCTATATTCTATGATCTTTTAAACACCTACTCTGGTATACATAAAATTTACTTCCCGCTACTACATAAAATAATAGTCAGCCTGAATTAATGACAGATTATATCTCGGTACATTACACAGTTATCTGGTGTGTACTGCTATTAAAGTTTAAATAGATGTTTCAGAATCTATATCGAAACATGGTAATTTCGATCTTGGGGTGTGTTCATTTTTGCAATTTCATATAAATGCATTGTGGTTGATTTACATGCTGTCTGTGTACTCCGCTGTTGTCTGTAATCTGTCTGCTTTATAATGTAATGTAACGGTATCGGATGACGTGACCTATTTGTATACAATGTGCAATTTTGTTGTTATTTATTGGATATTTAAAATTCTTGTGAAATGTCAGTGACATCCCTAATGTAAAACAGTACTCCAGTAAGTGCACATCTTAAATTGCAATTTTATTGTGTACTTATTGTATTATTAAGGTTATTGGTTGAACATTGTTTTTAATCATCAAACATGTGCCTTAATGTGGCATTATCCACGTGGCATCCACGTTGGCCAATCCAATTTCATTTTGACATGGTTTCTCGGCTTTAAAATTTTTAACAATAACATTAAAAGTATATTAAGTGTTGATTCATATCCTGCAAGCAATATTCAGTCACTTAAAGTTTCAATGTGTATGATGATTTCATTCAGAAGATTAATATGTTGATGATAGATCTATGGTGACATTCTTTCTGTCACTAGGACTTCAATATTCTTTTTATATATTATTTTCCTAAAATAACTCATAAAATACCTTGAAACTTTTATTATATGCTAAAAAAATACCTACAGAATATGAATCTACGGTTAATATTGTTGCATATTCATACGAAAGAAAAATAAAGCAAAAAATTGTACTAAAAAAAATTAAGTTGTCATCAAAAATAGGCGCAGAAACAACAGAATTTAGTTAATACATGTTTGGTAAAGCGTTGTAAGAATTACAGGACAGGCTTGATTATTACTTAACCAACAATTTAGCAACCTTTTCAACATCTTCTGAAATAAACTGTCCTATTTTTCCTACCGTCACGATTTTTTAGATCTTTTTTTTGCTTCAGACTCAGTTATTTACTTATAAAAATAAATTTTTCATTAGAGTTATTAGAGTATTTATATATATATATATATATATATATATATATATATATATATATATATATATATATATATATATATATATATATATATATATATATATATATATACATCTATATATACAGCGCGTCTTCGGAAGTTCTTACCATATGGACTTGAACTTATAACACCAAATAAAAAAATTCAAAATAAAATTTTTAAAAAATGTTATTATTTAAACTTTATTTTAAAGTTCCACTGACTTAAATTTAAACATAAATTATTAACAGCGTTCCTTTTTGGTACAATAATACGAAACTAAAACTCAGTGGCGGTTGGTGAAATTTCAAAGTTGTTTATCTCTGTTCATACTTACAGGACCCGTACCAAATTTAGGGGTTTTAATAGTGAGCCCACTGGGAATGTTTTGGTAAAGAGAAAAAAACATTTAGTAAGTTGCGAAAAAAAGTTAAATTTTTGGTGCGCCCCTCCAAAAAAAAAAAAATGAACACGTCTAGGTATTTGCTTTCTTTTTTTTTTTCTAAACAAATTTTACATCATTTTGTCGACAGGTTTTAAATTTTGAGAGAAAAAAATGTGTTAGGAGAAAAAAATTCCGAAAATTGTTGGCACGCGTCGACGTACACGTGATGTAATGACGTATTATAGGGAAGTAGTTAAATATTTTTAAAAGTAGTTAAATTACAAAAAACCAGTTAAAATACCTGAAGTAGTTGTTAGCACTGGGTGATTAACTACTTTTTAATTACTTTTTGCGAATATTTTATGCAGACTTAAAATAATCGAGTGTAACTATAACAAGATTAACAAGAAAACAAGTAGAAAGAATACAACTACTTTTGCAGAAAAAGTAGTTAACTACTTTTGTAGTTAACTACTGCCCAGCTCTGGTGCAAAGCGAGACACGTACGAAAAATATGGCACAGGGGCCAATTTCATCTTTGGCCTTTACGTAAAAATATTTTTATGAATAATCTAATATAGACCTGATCATTATAGTGCTATAAAATAATCACGGTGTAACATTGAGATATGCCTGTTTTTGTTATTTTGTTATAACATAAAGAAGGTCTTATTTCCCCGCTTTTATATGGGTATAATTCATTTTCGCCAAAAATCGAGATTGGCCCCTTCGTAATAACAGCGACGATATGCGTTACAATAATAAAGTATTTAGCTTTACGTATAGCTAACATTTTGAATTCCAAAGTTAGATTAAGTATGCAACAGCCGTAGTCTACGGTTCATTAAAAAAAAGTTCAATTAAATTAACACCGATTTGAATGAATTTTTAAAATATTACGCATATGTGATTTATTTTGCACTAGTTGAATATGTGCCTAAGTTGAATAATAAAAACCCAAAATACGGGGGTTACCTCGGGGGTTATTTTAAATTTTCTGCAAAAAAAATTTTTAGAAACTTTTAATCTGGACATAACTTTCAATTTAAAACAACTTTTCTTTGCATCATTTAGCCGCATTTTTTGAAATAAGGGTACTTTACTCTTGAATGATATTCATTTTTTTGGCCTACCCTGTGTATGCTGTTTGAGTTTAAGCGACTGCAGCAAATTTGTTTTTTAGGCATGCACCAACTTTTGGTGGTATTTATAATAAAGTACTGCCACTAATAAATAAAATCCCAATTGTTGCACACTTAGTGGACCACACTGTACATATGATATTTATTCCTTAATAAATTCTTTGTTGATATACAGGGTGTTATAAAAAGATGGGAAGAAATTTTAAGGGCAGATTCTACATCTAAAAATATGAAAATAAGTTTATATGAACATGGATCCACAAACGCTTCTTTTTCGATATACAGGGTGTTTAAAATCTTCACACCTGAAGAATTTTGGTATGTAATTCAGCGCTCGGAGGGGCATATAGCCCGGAGAATAGCTGTTTTACCATTATTTGTTGAAATCCTTATTGTATAAGGAATTTTCAGGTGGTTAGAGAATTTATTCTCAATTTTTGCATATTTATATGTACCCCTGACTAGTAGACTTTCATTCATACGTTTGATAATTTTACCTTACGGTAAACTCTACTCTGAATGCTTGAAACTGCTAATGGATGGCGCTGCCTGTGTCTCACTGCTTATGCAGTACGACAGTTGTAGCTTTAAGGGATTACTTTTTCGGAAGGTTGGTATGTTCGTCTATCCTGTACTGATGAGAACCAACGAGTTCGAAACCGGTCTGCAGGTGACGACATTCTAACTAAAGAAAAAGCTTCCTTCTTCCTGGTAGTTTCTTGCATTTGAAACAGTATTTTCTTATCTAACTGTGTTAGAAGAAAATACGGCAAATTTTGGTGTGTAATTCAGAGCTCGGAGGGGCATATAGCCCGGAGAATAGCTGTTTTACCATTATTTGTTGAAATCCTTATTGTATAAGGAATTTTCAGGTGGTTAGAGAATTTATTCTCAATTTTTGCATATTTATATGTACCCCTGACTAGTAGACTTTCATTCATACGTATTCCGAAGAGTTAGAAAAAATATGCGAAGACGATTTAGAGCATGTATTGAAGCACGAGGAAGCAATTTCCAGCATATACTATAAACTTAAACCAAAAAGCACCGTCTCCTGAACAAGAAATATTTAAAAAAAAATCATTTTTATTATTTGTTTTTATTGTAAGAAATAAATTAATTTTCATCTCGAAAACGGTGCGTCGGAACAAAAGAACGTAAGAGACACTTTTCACGTAGAATTAAGTGGGCTGATAGAAAATGATTTGAAATAATTTTGCAAAAAATCAGTGGCGTGCCATTTTTTTCGCCAAAAATAAACACTTACCAAGCACGCACACCACTGATTCAAGTACTTTAGAAAATAAATTTTTGCGCGTAAAGATACCCTTTGATTACATACAGGCGTGTACCAAAATTCATTTCAATACCTTAACGCATTTTCGAGAAATGAAACATTTAAAAAAGAAAATAGTAAACACCCTGTATCTCGAAAAAGAAGCGTTTAAGGATCCATGATTGTTAATATAAACTTATTTTCATATTTTTGGATGTAGAATCTGCCCTTAAAATTTCTTAGCATCTTTTTGTAACACCCTGTATATTTAATAATCAAATAAATCCTGGGATACTGGTTCAAAACTGTTGAATTGAAAGATTTAACTGCTAGAAATATTTACAGAATTGTTAACGACGCCAACATAATGTAACAACCCAGTGCAACCTTAGTCTTAGCCTGCCACTACCATTCAGATATAGGGTTACCCACTGTCCTTTATCTTAAAGGACAGTTCTTTAATTGCTTGTTATGGCCCTTGTCCTTTAACAAAGATTCTGAAATCGACAAAATAGCTATCCCTAGATTGGTATTAGGAACAAGGGTTAAAGTGCCCACGTTCCATAAATTGCTAAGTTTGTCAAAATTACAGAGGAGCCCCTTTTAGTTAGTAATAATTTTAGTTGTTATTTAAGGATTATATTTTAATTCCATATACTGACTATTTGAATTATGTTAAAATGGAAACTTGTTCACCGCCATTCAGAATATTTTTAACTGTGATTTTTCAATAAATTCTGTAATAATCGGTTTGCAATATTTACTTTTTAAATTCGAAAAGGGCACCTTAACTGCTGTTTTCTTTTTTATACTTCCGGAGCATTTTATTTAGCAGAGAACCCATAATTTTTTTTTAAATATTTATATATATATATATATATATATATATATATATATATATATATATATATATATATATATATATATATATATATATATATATATATATATATATATATATATATTTGATATTTATTTTCGATAAATATCATGATTTTTTTGAACCCTGCTCTATACCCTTCAAATTCTGTTAAAATACGTTGAGCCCTTTCAAAGGTGTTTACAATATTCCAAACTTTTTGACACCCAGTATACTTCTATATAAACAAATAACGTAATTATTGTGTTATAATAGCCATTATCGTTTCCGAGCGTTGACCACAATAGTCAGTTTGTCAAACATACTGCTTAATCAGAGTTAAAATTGTAATGACTAATTAATTTTAAGCGAGTGTAACTGTTTATTGAATAGATAAGCGGAAATGACACTGATTAGTAGAAATGTCACGAATTAATTAGTATTCACTGCATTTATTATGTCCAATGTCTATCTTTATGCGGGCGAAATAGAAGAAGTAGCTATATTTAGGTATGAATGGAAATGTATTTAAAGAGGGAAGATGAGGCCCTGTTTGTGCAAAAGGCAATAAAATAATCTGGCTGATAGTTATCGATAGATACATACTTTGGTAGCTTCAAGTTCACTAAAAATATTTTAAAATAAAAATATAAATTCGAAATTGCCTATTTTTTAAATGTACTATTGTAACATTGCAACGTTCTTTCGACAGAAAAAAAAACTAAAGGAAACATAGTTCGTAGAAGAAATGCAGGTCATATTTTATTTTCCTGAACTCGCAAATTACACGAGAACATTTTAGAGGAACATCCCATCTCCCTCTTCCTTGAAAGAAAGGAAGTCTCGGTTTTTGGATTTCTTCTTGTGTTTTCGTGCTAAACTTTACCCCCCTATGAATCTGATTAACTTGAAAAGTAATATATAATATATATAAATATAAAGATATGGGGGCCCAAAGCGTCCGGTAGTGCGGCTCGATCCCGACCACCATGCCCCCAGATAGGATACGCCACGTATGAAAAATTTTCGTTGATCGACTACGCCAATAATACTCTTTGATACTTCGTCCTTCATTTTACAAAAGTTATTTAGACTTTAGAAAAACTTTATATGACCCATTGTTGTTAACAGATAAGTAACATTTTTATAAAAGTCGCAAAGGGAAGTGATGCGTTTACAATTTAAGACGGGCTTAGTTTTAAAAATTTTCGCAATGATGAAATTTTAGATTGTCAAAATCGCGTAAAACTCACATTAATTATTACGGAAATTATATGTTGTTGTTACATGTTCTGAAATATGCCGATTATGGTAAAATAACACAGGAAGTAATTTAATAAATACATTTCATCCGCTAACGTAATGCAAATATTTTGAAAACGGTTTACTTCGGCGTCATTCAACTCATTTTTAGTGTAGAGGAGACAAGAGAATAATATTATCATTAAAAGTTTGTAAGAATTAGTGCTGCCATCAAATAATAGTTGTTATAGTAAATAAGGCCAAGATGTATGAAAACAAGCCATCTAATGCAGCGTAGCGGGACAGTTTACTTGAGGGGGGTTTACTAATTTTAGTTAATGCTAATGACCTATCGATGTACTTACCAAAAATACATGTGCACCCCTTAACATCATTGGTGTGGCCAATAAACAGATTTAATTTGGCGCCACTTACAGTATTATAAATGTGTCAAACTGTCCACCACCAATAATAATTAAAGCTCAAAAAGTGCACATAATGAGACAACGTTAAAAGTAAATTAAATGTTTAATTTAAAAAGGAAAGCATCGTATTTTACGATGCTTTACTTGAATGCTCAGAATAGCCATATAAGGGAAATTAAAATAGGGTTCTAGCGTTGTAAAAGTGCTGCAACTTTCTAGGGCTAGTTAAAGGATTATCATTTCCTTTTTTATCAACTGATGCATATTTTTATGCATCTGCTCGATGCAGGAGTTTGTAAAAAAAAATTAAACTAAAATATTTTTACCGAGCATAAAAACTTTTCTCTCTAATTTTAACGATACCATCAACAAGTGTATCGTTTCATTAAGTTATATTAGAAAAATTTTCTGCTCTAAAAACCGAAGGATTCATTTGGTTCACAAAATGTAGGTAAGTCTTAGTAGTCTTAGTCTAATTTTTTTTTAAATAAAATGGCGAATTCGCAATAAATTTCTCCTAAGCACTTCACCTGGTTTTTTAACCACGAGCCGCCACTAAGGTCCTGATAAGTCAACAAAGTTGTAACCGCTGACCTATGTAGCACTCCCTATTCCTAGTCCTGTTCCTTCATGGATAAACACAGCTGTAGAGAAGTAATACGTTTTTGTGTACAGGGTTGCCTTGCAGTGGAAATATGTGTTTTAGTGAAATTTGCAATTTTTTGTTTCTTTTTTTAAAAGATTTAGTGCATAAAGTTTAATAAATGGTGCGCCCGTGTTAAGTGTGTGAAAAATCGGACTCTTTTCATCCGGGACTGTGTTTTCACAGATTTCCTCGGTTGACTACAGACGATTCGGAAAGCCGTAAAGACGGCGCGCGAAGTCGGATGTTTAGTGTTCTCTTCTCAAAACATAACGCTGGTTATGAATGAATGGAGTCGTCTCCTCTTACCGAAGGACAATGGCCGATACCTTTATCAGTACAGCTCGCCACTTAGGGTTCCTTTGCAGGGGCGTCGTCGATAGGGAAAACATCTCCGAGCCATAAAGCGATATACAACAAACACAAGGATTAGGCTATACATTTCACAGGTCTTATTTACTTCGGTGGCCACGTCCATTTGCACCAATGTATATTTGAGTAAAATTTGAACCTGGTTGAAGCAATGGCAAGATATCCCTATAATTGGAAATTTTCGATACAAAATAATTTTATCGGTATGGCTACTCAATAAAATGTTACAAAATACATTTGTATACCATCACGGACTTCCTACTTACTAGTTCGTACGTATTAGGTTGTGAGGTGCAAACAACGTAAGACTTGTTTACGGTATTATAATGTATATATCCATGATTCCGACGTAGTTAAAATAGGTAGAGTCTAGTCCCGAGCTTTGGGAAACTTCCATTCCACAGTGTTTGTCGCGCCGCACAGATGTTGGAAGTAGGTAGAAAGCGGCTCTTTGCTCACCATGTGCGAAGGATTTTGTGGGAATTCCCAGATTTAAAATATACCGGCTGTCACGTGACGTGTTTAGTGTGTAACAATTGTTATGTTGGAAAAACAGTACAACCGTAAACATTACAACCCACAAATTAAAAAAAGGGGCCGGAGACCTTTTGCGGACTTTATTTTCGATTTAATTCCGATGCCGAACCCCCACAGCCCATATTAACAAGATGGGGAGCGTGGCTGAATGCTGCATTTTATTTAAATCAACATTTCCACGCCGTTAACTCTGTAGTGTCTCAGTTTGCCCAAAAATTGCCCTCTGCATTAAAGAAAGTCGACACCACTTTAATAACCTTAAAATCGAAGCGTACTATAAACGCAAATTACCGTATATTAGCAGATGTTACTGACAGCCTTCAACATAGTTATCTGTCACTTAATGACTCGTTGCACATAGTTGATGATGTCAATACAGCTCTACAAACTTTAAAAGATGGCCCTGGTTTTGAAGCTGCGATCAAGTTTAAGTCTTTGTTACACAAAAATCCGGATTTCGCGCAACTACAGAGTACTGGGCAGTGCATAAGTGCGGATAATAATTGCGGTCGTAACTTGCACTGTTTTAGATACGCAAACATTACTTCTTTGGATGTATAGGGTTTCATTTTTAAAATACAGTGCAATCTTTACTTCAAAGCTTACAAGTTTAAAGGGGTCTACCGTAGCAGGTATTTTATTGCCACAGTCGTCTACACAGGCTCAAAGCTAGATTACATGCGTTTAGCCTTAGGGTATATTGTGGTATCCATACATTGGGGGAGTAAAATATTTTTATACACTGATAAAACAGGACTACTTGTGGGAAAAGAATTGCTTCTTTTGCCAGTTTTGTTCTTAGGACAAAGGAAATTTATCGGAGAGAAAGATACCACTCTTCGGTCAAACACACATCGGTATTTAAAACCAGTCCAAATTTCTCTTGGGATTTAATTCTATTAAGCTGAAAGAAATTCATTTAAACTAAAAACTTTCCCAACATAGTTACTCTATGATCTTCTATCAAATTCAAAATTCTCTTCTTAAAGAACCCAAGCATTTGGCAACCAACATAACCCACGAGGCCTAGTGCGCTAAGCCATCGTGCAAACTCGTTTTTAACGAATCGCGCGAACGTCATTTATGGTAAGAATCCCGGAATATCAGTGGTTGAAACCTGTTATATTTTCTTTGATCAGTTAGTTGGAGCTGGAAGCATTTGAGTATTGGTTTAAATAGTTGGTGTTTAGACCATTTGTGGCCATAATTTGACTGTAAGTAAATGCAAGAATATTCTTTGATAATTTAGTAGACTAGTTAATTAAGAAGTGAGAGGTTTATGCGACGCACATGTTAGACTATACAGAATTTACAAAACCTGGACATTTATTTTAACCTTACACATTATTTATGACTAATTATTTCCAAAAAGCTCATTCGGTACTTGCGATAAAACAACTCCTATAATTTCAAAAAAATTACCATAATTATTGAACTTCATTGTAAATACTTCAGGGAAGGAAATAAAAATGGCGATGTCTTTCTTCAAAACCGTGGCACTTGTTACAAAAGAATACAACCTTCTTACAAGATATTATGTCTTAAACCGAAAACCCACGGGTTTGTTGATAAAAGATTAAGATTTTCAATTGGTGCGTATTTCCTTTGAGTTAAGACACTCTGCAAATCTGCCAAGATTCTCTTTTTCAAGAGAATTTTTTAAAAAACTTTTACTAGTTATATTATGCAAATACTTAAAAATCAAGAACATCGTTACTCTAGAAGTGGTTTTGAGTTAGCATTAAACTAGTCTAAAACTTTTTCCATTCGGCCGTTTCTGTCCCTAATAGTTTTCGGGATACTTTCATCACCAATTTAGGACGCACTGTAAGTTATACAATTTTTACCGACAGCTTCGCTCGTATTAAATGCGAATGTGGACCAAATTACGGTCTCTAGTTTTTCAAAAGTTATTAATTTTTTTTTTATTATTTTCTGACAAGATTAGAACAAAGAATTAATGAAGTTGAGATATTGAAATGTCCCACACTGAAGAGCAGATCAATTCAATAATAGAAAACATAGGCTTCCGGCTTCCGCGAGGCATCAAAAGCTTGGATGAGTGCAGCTCAGGTGAAAATGCAAATTAATGTTAAATACCAGACAGTTGCGAGTATTTTACGTATCTACTTATTTTATTCTCATTATCTTCCGACACGTTTTTATAATGTTGCTGTCTTTTG
The DNA here is from genome assembly GCA_963971165.1 of Philopedon plagiatum. Lineage (NCBI taxonomy): Eukaryota > Metazoa > Arthropoda > Insecta > Coleoptera > Curculionidae > Philopedon > Philopedon plagiatum. The sequence continues at coordinate 122,735,351 of OZ020190.1, forward strand.
CTACGTTACCTACTTTATCGTAAACAATAATAAATACTAATTATAAATGGTTAGTTTTTGGGATATATTAGTTTTAAAATATTTTGTTTGTTATGCGATTTGTTAGTTCTCATTAGTAAATATCATTTGTTGTAATAACGTCAGCAAAAAACACAAGTGTTTCTGTTTTAAATATATTTAATATTAAAATAATTCATTGTTTTCTTGTCCCCTGTACGCCATTTTATTTAATAGATACGTTTTAGGTAACTAATAAAATAAAAAAAAAACTACTGAGTTTCAATTAATGTTCCTATATTTTGCGAGTTAAACATAATATCATCAAAATGCTATTCAAATTAGGAAAACTCAAGGAAAAGGCATAATATATCCTTCTAGTATATACTTCTGATTTAATTTAGGCGATAACTACACTTTTGAAACATCCCTTATTATAGGATTTTAAACGAGATAATTATTCTCTTTACTCAAAGTAAACAGTCTTACGTGACAAGTCTTACGAAACTTCTAACAAACGACTTAATTTTTAGAGCTAAAGTTATGGTGATCCTAAAGTAAAAAATGGATTTTATATTAAAAGAATTAATCTTTTGACTCAAATTTACGATAACCTTAAGATAAGAAATTGAATTTTGCAACAACAGGCTCAGTCTCTTGACTTAAGTTCAAGATGATCTTAAAATAAGGAACAGAATTTGTGACAATTAAATCAAGTTTGTGGCTCAAATCTACGATTATTTTAAAACAAAGAACGGAATTTGCACCAATTAGCTCGATGTTATGCATTCATTTGCCTGGAGTGCATCATATTTTGGCATAAATCCCTATTCTCTTACTTGACAGTAACTTAGACTTTCCTAGATAGAGGATGCATTCTGTGTAAATTCATATTCTTCTGGGTCAAACAAATAAATTGAATCTGAGCCAAAGAAAGGGATTTCTTATTTTAAATTCCTCATTCATTTGGCATATATCAAAAGAATCATTCGTTTGAGGGAATGTCATATTCCATTAGAACAAATGATCCTTTTTATCAGTGTATTACTTTAAGCGAAGACTTTTCGTATTTCGCATTTTCAAATTACACAAAGTAGGTAAATAAGTATTTGTATTTTATTTTTAAATCGGATCCGAATTTTATTTCCAAATAGTGACGAGACGCCCCTGGACTCACGCCAGTGGCGCACCCAGGATTTTGTCTTGGGGGGCTGACTAGTGCAATTCGGTGGATTTCTTAAATTAGTAGTGCATTTTTAATTTTTGTGTGTCTAGAATGTTTGTCGGGGGGGGGGGGGGGGCTGCAGCCTCCCCCGTTTGCGCCACTGGACTCAGCTGTGTTTACAACTCTTTAGTCATTTTCCTTGTGTCAACATAATCATTATCTCTTCTTATGAGATGCCTCCACCACTCCACACTTCTTACCTGTATCTTCTCCAAGATTGTGGATCTTGGTTGTTCCCCTTAGTCTTTAACTCCTAACCTTGTCTTTTCTTGTTACCCAATCCCACACCCATCCTAACATTCTCATCCTGTCACATCTACTTCACTTCCCTTATTGGCCTTGTTTTCACCGCATCCATGTACCACTGTAGGTCGGACTACTTTTATTGACCCTCCATCCCCCTATTCCCCACACTAATCGTGCAGTCACACAGGATACCGGAGATTTTCTTCCAATTCTTCCATCCTGCTAGCACTCTGCGTCTGTACATCATTTCCAATAAATAATTTGCGAATATTTGTTTAATTTACATTATTCACTTCTTTTGCAGCACTAAATAGATACTTATTGAAGGGGATTTTTTTTCATTAATATCTATATGAACAATCATATCGATATCGATACAACCAAATCGATACCGTAGAAACATCTTTATCCCAGGCAATTTCGCGACAATTCTGGTGCGTGTGGTCGTGCCATTTAAAGCGAAATGTGCCGTTGCGATCGTCTTATTTTGACTCGGCCGTCGCACACCTGCCCACGGAACAACTTACGATTTCTCAGTCGGCTCTATAAAGCTCTAGGAGTCACATTTCAATGTTGGGTGGAAGTCTAGTACAGATTGGTATATATTATGTAATATTAAATATTTTATTTAATAATACAACTAAATTATGTTTATCAGAAAAAAAAAACAAGCAACTTTTTAATAAAAATCGAGATAATACTGAGGTCGTAACCTGTTTAATAGAATATTTCACAGAAAAGATTCAAACTCAGCCATTGATTTAATGCAAGAAACCAACGCTTGACTCATACTTAACACTAACAAAAGATCCAATAACGAATGAAACACAATACTTCCACGGGATTTCACGGGATTTTGTCACTACCCGCACTATTAAAAAGTGAAAACTATAAAACCGATAAAAAATTACCCAGTTTTGGTTTAGTTTTCTGAAGCACTTCCACTAAAGCGCCAGTTTCTAAAAATGTCTTTGACCGATGACGACATGTTTGTTGTTGCTTGTGGATTCTGTATTATCATGTCAAATCAAGAGAAATTGAGGCAAAAAAGAGAACGGTATTGGGTGGGACCATATTTAAGGCGAAGAGGAAATTACACTAGTGACCAACTGATTAATAACTTAAGAAACGATTATTTGGGAATAAATGGAGAATTGAGAAAATCATTTCAAAATTTTACTAGAATATCTAGTAACGGCTTTGAACTTTTAACAAACCTAATAGGACCGAAAATTTGCAAGCAAAATACTACACTTCCTGCACAAGTTCAGACACAAGACACAACTGAACCAAAAAATAAAATAAACCACGCACTTGACTCTTCACGGTTTCCATCAAAACAACTGTTTTTACAAAAACAGCAACGCAACACGGAAACCCTTTGATCTTTCTGCTACGAGACAGGACTGTGTTGAATTGCCAGAAACAGTCGCAGCAACTCAAAGTTGACAAAATGTTTGTCAGTTTAGTAACTCGAGTTGCTCGCAAATGGAGTTGCTGTTTTGTCGGTTTGGTGGAAAACCGCCTTTAGAAATCTTTTATCTTCAAACAAAAAATAGATTTTTAACATGAAAACACATTTTGTGTAGAAGTGCCTGACAAACTTAAATTGGTAAACAGTCCTAGTTCTCACGCTTATAAAGGACAAATTTAATGTCTAACCATAACTCGTGCCCGAGCATGCGCCACTAGGACCAATGACCGACATTGGCCGTTTTTCGGACTAGGCCAAAAAGGTAATGCTAAGGTCCAAAGTGTACATAGGCCATTTTAACTAAAATAACCAATACAATATCAATTGAGATTGGCCCTATTATTTCTGTTAAAAGTCAAATTTGCCACTGGTTATTTCATCATATTATATTAGGACAATAAATGAACTACAATTTGTGACATAGACCTAGAAATTGAAAAAAACATGACATTGGCCCGAGCATTGGCCCTTCTTGCACCACGCCACAGATTTATCGGCCAAGTAAAATTTAGAACGAATTTGCGGCCTCACTAAAATGCGGCTTCAAGCGGCAATCTTACTCGCCTTATCCTTGCGCCGGCCCTGATTTCGAGGCTGTAAAAAGCCCAGTAATCTATTATTAAAAATTATAACCACTAATTGTGTTTGATTATTCTTGTGCTTTAGAATACTAAAATGAAATAAAAAATGTAACTGAACAATGGAATATTGAGAGTTTTGTATTCTCATCTATTTTAAGGTCCCTCGTGTATGCCATAAAAGAAATAAAGCAATCCAAGTGCACGCGCAAGTACTTATGCTAAGCCCAAGTAAATAGTAGTCTGTCAAAAGCTGTTAACTATATTTACTGTTCGTGTTCGTGCTAGCTTTGATAATTAAAGAAGTCTTTAAATCTACTTAAACGCTTATACTCGCTACTTAAAAACTAACTTATGCATTTTAAATAAAACGTTACACAGCAAATAATGGAATATTTCAGATTGTACTTATACAAGTACACTATGATTTCCGGTTAAATATTCGGATGAAGAGCTTGGAGCCTTATATTATGTATTACGTGAACAGGTCTAGAGATTCATTGAATTATTATAAAATTCCTGGCCAAAGAAGAGGCTAAACCGGGTGCCTGACACTGACGTAATGTGCTTTAAGAAATCTTCCCCTAAGGTCACTCAAGAATATATGAATCGGTATATGCAGAAACAACACGTCCATTTTTGACCAAAATGAGTTAAATTCAAAAATTGCATCTACGTGGATAAATATATCGCACTATGCAAGAACCTCAGTTATCTCAATGTCCCAATGTCTATTTTGTACTAAAAACCAACATGCTTCAGAGATACTATGCAGAAACGACACAAGTCCTGGACATGTGCGGTTGTTGCTGAGCGAATATTATTTATGTCTGAGTATGTGTGCTTTGGCGTTCGCCAGCTGACTACTTTGGCAGAAAAACATTATTATCAGGATGTCATTATTTTTACAGTTCATCAACTAACAGAACTTACTGTAACTAGCAGCACCTCAAAAAAGTTTTCAGTGACAGAAGTTAAAACGAGCGATGTACTTAGTTAATTTTAAAGATTGGTGGCCAAAGTTTTATAAAAGAAACCATATATCTGAGAAAACGATCACGAAAAACATACTACGAAATTGGAAAGTAAATTTTACCATCAGTATCTACTCGCAGTTTATTTACAATAGCAAAAATAAGGGGTGCGTTGCAGTTTCGGAGTTTATCGATGGGGCTTTGAAACATACGTTCAAACTGCAGCAACCAGGAAAAAATAATATGACGGTATTTCCATCTGCTGCAGCGTATCCACTAAGGAAAGTTTCAATGAAATCAAGCAAAATGGAACATAATAAAAAATACGCTGCATATGTGGAACGGAACAAGAATTTCAAGCGTTTTATGCTAAAATACTTCTTTGGCTAACTACTACCAATAATTAGAGACTAAACATAAAAAGGTGTAAACTTTCTTCAATATATTCACAGTTAAATAAAAACAATGTTTCTGATTTTGACCCAGGCTATGCAGAAAAGACACTTGTCCATTTGTTTGAAAAATTCTAGAAAATACAGTTTACATTTTTAAATTTAAATCAAGTTGTCATTATTTTAAAGGCACCTTAAACTATCCTTCTGACATTTTCAATTCGAAATATATTAACTGGAAGATTTCTAGAGTTTTTTTTATTTTCTTAAAAATTGATTTTTTGGACATGTGTCATTTCTGCATAATATACCAATTCACATACTAAGACTTATCGGTATGTCGATCATTGTCAATGAGCTAAACAGCATATAAATTCTCGTCGACGATACGAGTCCCTGGTCACTGTTGATTGGGTTTGATTCCGTTTTTAATAGCGATGGCGTTTTGTTCTTTCATAATGTTGCCTTGATGTACTGGAGAGAAAACATGGCCGATTATAAAAGTGCACGAAAGAAGGTTAAATGCGACATGCAAAAATAAAAAGGTTTAGAGGGTGATAAGACAAAGTGAGAAATAAAACAATACGGGGACCAACAATGAAGAAAGTGCAAATATCTGAGGAGATACATGAGGGAGACTGCAGTGAACGATATAAATCACCTAGCTAAGTCTCTGTGCCAAATATCAATTTGATTAGTTACGACATAATCGAAATATGATAAAAATAAGAAAAAAATTGAACTTTCATAGGCTGCAACTAGGAAAATATTGAGATTTCGACTTTTTTTTACATGGCCTACCACCTTTATTTTACCACGTAGAATCACCTGTCCAAGTATCCTGACGCATTTTTCGAACACCATCTATATCCGCTTTCTTAGTTTACACTTTATTAAATTAGCATATGAAGATGTCAAGAGGGTGCAATTTCAAGTCACTTAGAATCTAGGACAGTAATTAATCTACGTTGCATGCCAACGACTTTATCATGATATTTTGCCTATGGGAATATGGCTTATTAATTGGGTCACAGCCCTTTAGTAGATAGTTAGTTGCATGTGTAACATACATTCGAATATTTATATAATTTTAAAATGAATTAAGGCTTATGGCGTTGTAACCATAAGGTTACTAAAAAAGATAATGTACAATAAATTAAAAATTAGTGGCATAGCGGACCAAAAAATACCCTGTGTTCCGTTTTTACATTAATGTACAGGACTTCAAAAACTTCGATCAAACCCTGGGCCAGGTAGAACAACAAACCTTTTAGGCAACTCCCTCCGTAGCAATCTCGCTCATTCATTACAATTTCTCATGACAGAAATGGTTGAGAATATGTAATACCGCCACATATGGGAACTACTGCATTACCAGAACGGTTCACACTAATAGACGTAAATAGTCCATTAATATTAGTAAAAAAAATTGTTTGCCGTTTGGAGATTAAACGCACCAAGGGAAGAGTTTTCATAACCAAAAGAGTTCCCAAGTCGCACCTCACAAACCACCCCTAACGCTCTGCGCGAATTTTTATTTTAAATTGTTCAAAAGCTTTAGTAAAGAGGTACCAAAAATACTGTTTAGTTTTGCTTTGGTGTTTTGTGTTATTTGTAAAATACTTTCATTTCTGTCTGCGGTAGTACTCTTCTGTTAGATAGTCGTTAATCCCCAAGAAGTGTTGAAAATGGGAATCTAAAATGGCACATTGTGGGGAACGTAAATTGGATTTCTGTAAACACTCTAACTTGAGAGCTCACGTTAAAAGGAAACATCCAGGTAACTACATTTGCATTATGCAATAACTAGTGTTTCTAAGGTAAGTGCGCCAGATAAGGCCCACTTAAGAGAAGTTTGCTCTTTTCTTTGGGTTGCACTGAAAAAAAGCTTTCGTTATTATGGGTTAAGATACTTTATACACCTGGCTAACAGTAGCAACTGCAATTGAAAATAAAAAAATAGGTTTACCCTGGTTTTAAGGCCTTTACAAAAAACACTGTATGGGGGCCTTCTTAGGAACACCCTGTTTCTAATAAGGCCCATGCTAAAGTACGTTAGTTAGAATGTGCCTAAAAATAATAAGGCTTAAAATCTGCGAATAATCTTTATTTTGAAGTATTTGTCAAACGTTTGAACATAAAAAAATGAAGAACAATTAAAAAATATTACGGTTCTTGTAGATATTCCAGTCCCTATGCTTGCAATGCCTGTGCCATTTGAGACGAAGTCCATAAACTTCTTTTTTCGGCATCACTTGAGTTTTTCTTATCTAAAAAAAGGTACCTATATACATAGATGGGGTACGTGGTGTGAAGCAGAAAAATGTTAAATCAAATAAAAAGCCCTGTCCGTGTTTCTAATAAGCCCACCCGGGCTTTATTAGGATCATCCTACATCATTCCCCATTTTCATATTTTTTTTTAGTTTGGACATTTTATAAGAAAAAGCTATGTACGTACTTTAAATCTACAGAGGTTAAGCTAAAAAAATTGCACACAATAATTTGCAATTCGGTAATATGATACGTAAAAATATGAAATAATGCACCTACCTTAAATTATAACAGATGTTTCCATTTGTTCGAATTCTATCAAACTGGAAAAATAAAACGGCACGGCGCACGCAGTCGCCGCGAATTATACTTGTCTGCCCGTAGATGGACATTTATTATTAGGGAGCTGCGACAGAGTTAACAAATTTTTATCCAGTATTGGTTTTTACCGGCATGGGCCTGATTAGGAACCCGGGCCTTATTTGGCGAACCTACCTTATTGTAAATAATTTATGTTTCGGATAAACTGGATATAATTGCACCAATATCTAGAAATCCATTTGGTTCTGGTAATTATTCATGTAGAGAATGTAATAAATGCTTTGTAAGTTTTGGTAATCTAAGGTTTCATGTTACGGTTTCATAGGTACTGTAGTAAATACAGTACCTATTTTATGTTTTTTGCGGTGTTTATTTGTAAATAATTTATTGGCAAAACTAGGCACATTATTAAAAATGCTTTCTTGATAAAAAAAGCGGATTTTGCTTGTTGCGTTGATATCACTAGTTGCCCACAAAATTTTGACCCACCTGTAAAAAACTCACGGGCCGCGCCTGCTAATATCAATGGCCTAAAAGCTGCTCCTGTCATATAGGCAGCCCATAAAACAAGATAAAAAGCGATCCTGCCGGAAGCCGTTCTAACCCGTCTAAAAAGATAAAAATATCTATAACACTCAGTGTTGCCAATGTGTGAGGAATTCCTCAAAATGTGAGGAATTTACAGGTGTGGTGAGGATTTTTGAGGAGCGTGGGATTGTGAGGAAAATTGAGGAATTTGTATGCTAATACTATTAAAAATAGGTACATTTTCCGAAAATGTATTTTTTCCCAAACAGTATTTATAAAATTAAATTATCAACTAGTAGCATGAAAACTGCTTATGAAGAAAGATCCTAAACGCAACTCTTTTGGGTTAGATCAGGATTCCTTAGGTTTGATATGTTTTCTCGTAAATTACTTTTTCAAAAAGCCGTTGCTTGAAACAATTAATATCCGACAATAAATAATTTCGAAAAAGATGTGCTCTGAAACATTGTATTTTTGAAAAGTTCATTAAAAAAAATTGTTTCAGGAAAATTGTACTTCCGTAAGTACTCGTATTATATCCCCCAAATGAGCAGAAGGTATAAATAAAAAGGTGCTAAGTACAATATTTGCACTTTCATATTGATCAAACAATTTTTCCTGTCGTGTGAGCTACGATGACCAATTGTTCTGTTTTTTTTCAACAAACATCTTTTTTGATGCTAAATTAAGTAAATTTTTTTAAAAAACAAGTACAAAAGTTTCCCCAAACTATGTATTTTTAAAGAATCTTTCAAAAATACATTTTCCGAAAATATATTTCTTAGAAAACATAGTTTTTCTAAATTTAAATTATGAACTCTACTGGCTTAGGAAATGTCAATGAAAAAATGACAGAAAATCCTAAACGACCCGTTTTTTTGTTTGGTCAGATTTAAGTTTCCTTATGTCTGCAATGTTAACTCTGTAGTAAATTACTTAAAAAAAAGTCTTTTTAGAACCAATGTTTGAAAAAATGTACTTTATAAAAACATGTTTTCTTAAAAAATTTAATTTCGAAAGGTGGTAGTTTTCGAATAACTGTGTTCGAAAATATATTTTTGAAAAAAAGTGCTTTCAAAAAATATGTTTTAGAAAAATTTTCATGAATCAGTTGACATAGACAAAAGGTATGAATAAAAAAAATGCCAGAATTTTAGCAAGTTAAGATGACAAACCGCTTGGTTTTTGCAAGAACAGGTTAAGATATTTCGGCTTTTATGAAATAGTATACATTTCTCAGAAATGTAAACACTAAAAAAATAATGTAGCACACGAACTTGCCCGTTCTTTTTCGTATATACTTTTGTGTAGCTCGAGAAGCCGCTCCCACCCCCCCCCCCCCCCCCAAACGAAATTCTAAATCCGCCCCTGCGATCAACGTGAGGAATTTTGAGGAATTCTATCGAATTTTGTGAGGAAAACGATAGGATGCTGTTAGCAACACTGATAACACTGAAAATAGTATCGCCCGTGATGTGTAGGTTTTGACGTCTCTATCGCTTAGTGCTTAGTCTATCACCTTATTCGTCAGTATATTTATGGTAAAAATTATTATCATTAAAATGTCGCTTATTTCAAGGATGGTAGTAAAGCTTTGATATAGAAACCTTATCTCTTGCCTTTTTGCCAATATAACTAAAATTAATTATCAAGCTAACGTACATATGAAACGCACTAGATTATAGACTGCAATACATTGCGTGCAACACATGTCGAGACCGTAATTTACAACCAATAATAAATTAATTTAACGTCGCGCACGCAGTTTGACAGGTGAATAGACGGCCGCAGCTTAGTACTTGGTTTTGTAATTTCCCAACACAATACCCAAGTCTATAAAACGGTAGTAACGTAAAGTGCAGTTATGCATTTTATGGATATTTTCAACCGGTCGTTCGGTTCAAGGAAAAATAAGCTGTGAAACTATTAAATTGTCACAACAATTGCTGTTTTATTATTTTATTCCACACGCTTATTTATTTGCGACATACGAGTAGTACATTCGGAGTGAATTGTTTTGTACCAAAGTTATCCAAAACGTCGCGTCGTCAATAAAATAATAGACATTAAAAACGACAACAATAATAATTTTACCTTATACAGGGTGTTATGTAATGAAATTCACTGCATATATTGAAACCAGTAAATACTGGTATGAATTAGGATTAAAGAAAAATATTTATAAATGGCGCTTCACGATAAAAAATAAGGTAGATGTCGTCGCTCAAAACTTTTTTTTTAGTAACTGCGCACCACTGGGAATAAACATATGTCCATATAAAAAAGAGAGAAACATCAGTCACAGAAAAAAAGGTTTGTTTTGACGTCAGTACTCGTTGTGGCGTTGCCAAGTCTCTCTACCATATTGTTATGTAACAAGTTTGAAAACATAATATTTTTGTTACCTTTAAAAAAAGAAATCCGTGTATTAAACACATTAGCCACTATGCCGTGTGGTACCTCATGTTAAAAGTCTTCAAAAAATAAACATTTTAGCGTAAATCCGAGGTCCGCATCTTAGTTCGTTCTTAAATGGCAAGCCTTTAAAATTTAATCTCGTGAAAAAAAGGAAAAATTTAAATACCTTTATATCTCTTATTACTTTAAAAGTTGTTCAAAATGACCACTATGGTTGGCAATAAAATATCGATTTGAGAACTCACATTTCCAAGAATGTCAGAATGGCATTCTCGAAAATGTGAGAAGTGAGTTATTAGTGCCAAGAAGTTCATGGTGGCCATTGGTAGTGGTCATTTTGAAGATAAATAAAGGTATTATAATGTTTACTTTTTTTCACAATTTTTAATTTTTAAAGGCTTGCCATTTAAAAAATAAATAATATAAGTGAACCAAGGTGTTCTTTTAATCTGTTATCATAAATTCGTATACCTATCGGGGGCTTAGCAAACTGAAAAACATTTTAGAGACGTGACGATGATGATATAGAAAATAGTATCAAATTATGTTTATAAATCACATGGATTTATTATATTATAAGGATTCGATGTCCGTATACTGTGAGCGTATCGAACGTGAAGCCTTATATTTGTTGTTTGTTTTCCCCCAGGTTTTTAGTTTACGAACTACGTACTTGAATCAAGAAGGGTAGTAGAAAGAGATAAAATAACATTGGAGTGTTGGAGCTCAGAAGTATTGCTGTCTGTGCTGGTTGTTTAGGAAAACGACTGAACCTCGGTCTGAACACTCGGTTACACGTACGTCTTTGTCTAATGAACTAGAAAAGAAAAACTGCGACGTATAGATTTATATAGATTTATAAATGACTCGGAGCGACTTTAAATAAACACCTTTAGAAATAACTTAACCTATAAATAATAAAACCTTTTTAACTTAAATTTATTATTATTTAGCAGAAAAATAAAATATTTTAGGGCTTTTATTACTTTTAGTAAATCTTGTGATGCTTCTAACGTATTTTTTCTACAAAAATACAAGGTAAAATAAGATGTGGCCAAGGTTACAAATTGTGTTTACAGTGTCGTTTAGAATGGTTTGTTTTGGCTTCAAAGAGTGTTAAATCATTCCGTATCCAGTCTTAATAAATCCATGATAAATCATATCAATTTAAACATTTTCAAGTCAAGTTCCATTATACGATTCATCATATCGAACATGAGAAATTATTTTCTCATACAACAAAATGATTCTATTTGTGTGGCAGAAAATAAAGTAACAAAAAATGTATATCGAACACGATTACATCAAACTTCATTCTTCACGAAAGAAAATCGATTTTGCCCGCGGCACTCTTCAAGAGCAACTGTGGCGTGCGTTCGTGTGCTATTCTAGCTTTTATTCTTCGCATACGCCATGTTTTTGTAATGCAAATTGAAACATGAGTTTGAATAATGACTCATGCTTGACATATAGTCCTTTCCTTTAATGAATATGTAAATTATTTGCTATGCAAGACGAAAAGTGGTGTTTAGTTGGGCAAAACTAATTGGAAACCATGGAGTTGCAAGTAAATTATTTTCCCATGTAGGTGTCATCCGTGTAATGTCTACTAGACGTTTAGGATGGATAAATATACACATTAGTGTTTATATAGCAGTATGGCAATCAGGCCTGACAACTTTACGAGACTTATATGTAGTTCCTGCTGGGATAGCAAGGTCGCAAGATTGGTTATGCATATTTACGCCTTTAATTATATTATTTAGATATGTATAGGAATACAATTTTATTTTCACATTGAACTGATTTACGGCTGTCTAGTGTTTAACCCAAAATATGTGTTGAAACACATAAGCAGTTTAAATATGTCAAATGGTACGTTTTTCCCGACCTTTACTTTTAAATTCGATTTGATATGCCAATTTCTTTCATGAGATCTTCAGTTTCAATTTAAAAATTGAAGAGTTGAAGAGATATGTCGGCTAAGCGCTAAAACGTATTTAAAAAGCGGCGATGCGCCAGAAGACTGGAATTTAAAAGAGGGATAGCAGTGCAGTGTTCAAAGTCAAAAAAGAAGGACAACTTTTTTAATATGTTCTGAAACAATAAGGAATATGCATATAACCCAAATAATTTCGAAATATTTTTTTATATTCTCTATATAAATTAAATGTTTATGGCGGTTGCTGTTATCCATTTATTTTGGTATTTATTAACAAAAAAAAAGGATTTTCTACTGCAAATTTTCGCACGAATTTTACAAATTGTAAAACGTGATCCCATTGGCTATGTCGTCAAAAGTGTTTTTATCACTCATAATGAATACATGGCGAATTCCAGTGTTGTAGGGTTATCGAAAAATTCATAAAAATGACATCGTAACTCATTCAATGAAATATCCGTGCACTTAAAGTGCAAACCCAACCGAAAATTTATGTCGATTTAATCCACTTTTTCGACCTGTACCCGATTTCAACGGAAATCGCGGAAATTTCGACTTGACGTTTAATAGCCTCGAAACGAAACATCCTGTATAACTGAATTTTTTACCGAAGCTAGTTGCACTATTCCTCTATCAACCCAAAAAATTCAATTACTCTCCCTCTGACTGTTTCCGAGAAAAACAAACCTGTTCGACTTTATGTTAAGCTTTACGTTAACATGTAGATTGACACCTATTTTTGCTTATCTCCTGACGTCATTATTCTCAGAAGACAAATGGCTGCTTTTTAAATTGTAATAAATCATACCGAAAATTAAACATTTTTTGTAGCTAAATAATCTTAGTAATTTTCTTCAAAATAATTTTATTTTGGGTTTGTAATGATTTCCTTAAACGATTTATGCATTAAAAAAAATCATGTGCATATTCCTTCTTATTAAGCCCCCTACAGACTACGATGCTTTCATCCGTTCACATCGGCGATTTAAACCGTCGCGTCGCGTCGTCGTGTTGAAATTCAATCTTCGACAGATACCTATTAGAACGGACGGTTCGGCACGACCGTTTTCGGTCATAGACTATCAGTTTGGCACGCCGATTCGAATCGCAGCGATGAAAAACACCGAGCCTGTGAGGGGTTTTACTCGTACCGTCTTTCTCTATTCTCCACATAAATTAAATATTTTTGGTGGTTGTTCTTATCCATTTATTTTGGTCTTTATTACCAAAAAAAAAAGATTTTCTACTACAAAATTTCATACAAAATTCTAAACTTGCAAAACGTGATACTATTGGTTGTGACGTCACATATCATGTAAATAAACCTGGTGAATTCCACTGTTAATTTATTTTCTTGATTATTTCCCAGAGGTTAAGAGATTGTGTGGATAAGAAACATTACATTTGCATAAAAGGAAAGTTTAACAATGACCGGAACGAAATGTGTACAAGGACTATCAGATAATTTGCTGAAAGTTGATGCTTGTATGATTAATTATTTGTCTTTAAAATTTTGTTACAAATACTTATTATTTATTGTAATATAAAAATAAGCGCACAGGACACAATAAGGGCAAATGGCTGCTTTTTAAATTGTAATAAATTATAACGAGAAGTAACAAAAATATTTGAGTTAAATTTTCCTAAAAAATGAATGCATATTTCTTATTACATATATGCAACGATATTAGGAGAAACGAAGGTACCAACAAAGGTTTTACTTCAAGATTTAATACGCGATGAGACATCTGTGGCAAAGTTATTTAATAAAAATCTATGATACTACTTAGTATAATAATATACTCAACAGATATTTAAATGAATAATATGACACATATTAGTAGTTTTGTATGAAAATTGTTCGAACAATAATTTGTCCAATAGTAAATAACAGGTTTCTTCGTAACCCGACTATCAGCTTTCTGTATCACCCCTTAACGAATCCCATTATCCACATTACAACATAAGAAGCATAGTAATCTTTATAAATTTCACGCCGCATATTTCACGAAATACCGACATCCATCGTAAGGTCTTATCTCCTTTGAAACTATCCGACCGCGGTTAGTTAGTATACTGTCGCCAATCTTCACTATCTACGAAGATATCTCGCACCATTGCCCTATCTCGGTATATCTCTCCTTTGAATGGTTGCTTAGCAGGTTAGTTATGCATTAGCGCATAATCAAAATTATAATCTCGCAATTTCTGGGCTATAAATACGAAACTAATGCCAGCGGATAAGTGACAACGACCAAGGTAATTCTCAAATTTATTGTACAAGGGTTCGGATTATTTATATGACTTTTAAGATGTTGTGGTTTAGGACGGACATTGTGTGCAAATTTCAAAAACCAATTCTAAAATACGACTATTGTCATCGAAGTTCACTAATACATTTAAAAAAATTTTTTCTACAAACGTGTTAAAAATGCATTTTTTAACACGCCGCAGACGCCTTAAAAATGTTACTTTATGGCACTAGTGTTAAAAGTACTTTATAGCACTAGTGTTAAAAGTACTACTATGGCAACTACGACGCCAACAATATTTGTTAGATTTTTTGACAAATGTCAACTTCATAATTTTATATTATATCTACGATGCTACTTAAAACTATGTGTTTCGAATATGTTAAACTTTCTAAAAATTGTAATTGTATTTTTGTTTTTTATTGTCGTTTGTAGAAAAAATTTTGTATGATATTTGTGTTAAAAGTACTTTTAAGGCACTCATTTGAATTGCAGAATTCGTTTGGCTCATTCTGCAAACTTTCAAATTCGTGCCGTAAAATTATACTTTTAACACTTATGTCATAAATAACTATTATTTTCAATATGCCAAAAATAAAACAAACTTATTCTACTAGGCTTGTTACCAAAATTGGCAAAACGGAACAAAATGTTAATTTTGGTGCCATTGTAAATTTTAATATTAATAAATAAAACATAGGGTGAGTTTTTTAAGGGTTACAAGGCCATATCTCGCAAACGGTTTAAAATATTTTCATGAAATTTTGGTGAGTTAATAGGACGATGGAGGGACAAATTCAAACATATTTTTGCCATTTACCCCCTCTCTATTTTGAAGGGTGGAGGGTAACATACAGTAACGTGTATACAATATAGGCAAAAAAGCACTGCCTACCCTACGAACAAACGGTACAAAATTTTAACTTTATGTTTTTTTAAAACGTATTCAATTTTTATCCATGTAATATCCAGCTTTGGCAGGCAGCATTCTATAAATTAATATTGTAGAGGACCAAAAATTTAATCTTATATCATTCCCACACCCACGTAACGCCTTTCTTGCACTATTAATCTTAAAATAGATCGCTGTATAAGCATTTCATAAGACCGTCTTGAAATCACAGAGCTTGTTTCATATTACGCTCTTATGGCAAAGCAAAAGCAGTGCTTTTATAGGAGTAACAGCAAGAGAGGCTGTATGGTAGAAAGAGATGCAACAAATACACGCGACTCGAAAGGCGAGATCGTTCGTCAGCCTTCACCAGCGTTCTAACCCCACTGTTGCCAAGGTTGATGCTTTATCGTACTTTTCAGAAATATTAAACTCGTTCTGAATTTAAAAGCAAGTTGTCACTATATTTTTTACAACATGTAACTTTAAAATAGTTTCTTTGCAAAAGTCTTTGACAAGTATAATAATTAAGTCAACTTTTTTTCCTTAAAATAAGTCCACCATATACCATAAATACATATGTAATTATAAAGGAGGTAACACAATCAATATAGAGTGCCTAAATATTATTTTTATTTTATGATCCAAAATTGAACCTTCCCAAAAATGGTTGGAATTGGAACTGAAAATTGTTTAAAATTGCATATACATGAAAAAAAAAAATATAAAAACAATTTTTTGAATTTTAGGAAAGTAGCAAAGACAAGAAAATTTTACAAGAATAATGCTTTAGGTATATTTAGTGCCTTATAATTTTCAAATTTCGACACCGACATCTGACGCTACCAATTTTACTGTGTGTCAACGCAAAAACGCTTTCACAATTTGTTAACAAAAACCTCTTTTGGGTGGCCGTCTTGGTTTAACAGGCATTAAAATAGAGGTTAAAAACTCAGTGCACTTGTAATTTATCAAGAACAACATAATGTTCCACACCTTGAAACCAAATTATACGACCTTCACCGATAATTTTTAATTACGCTTCCCTGTTGCCCTTAAAAGTAAACTTGTTTCACATATTTGAGATCGTGATATAAACTATAAAGTGCATGTTGATTCTTTATCACAGTAGCGTACAGATGTTAATGCTGTTGGACATACGACATACGACATAGTTAATTGGGCCGGGTTTAATGTAGTTCAGTGTTGGGTTGCAGTCATATTATATTGGCGAGTCTTGCCTTCAATACAGCTGTAAAATAATTTTATAATTTAGAAATAACTTAATACTATCCTTTTATTTCCACAAGCAGACAATACTCCGTCACTGAAACTGCAACAAAAAACAAACAAGGTAGAGGTAGACTCTACCATAAATTGCATCGAAAAATGGCGTTAAATTATGATCGGCAGCAGCATCGAAGCAAAGAACTTTGAAATTTTTAATTACAGACTTGAGCGCAGGACTTACGACCAGAGTTATATTAAAAATACCTGCAGGGTAATATTAGTCATGGGCGTGTTAAAATTGAAACTGCGTGGAATAAAAAGCAGTTAAGTATGTAAAGATCTTAAGTTAATCTTTCGACCTTTGTCTTCGCTTGTTTTTTTGTTGTATGTCATACAGAACTGCTAAGGTTTCGTAGGAAAGCATTACTACTTTGTAAAGCAAACTGGAAGCCGGCCATTTTTGTTTTCATATATAGGATCGCTATATTTTACAGCATAATATATCTTTTAAGGAATATATACTGGTTCAATTTAGGTCGACTTAAGCTAATTTATCTTAGTACAAAAGTTGATAATACGAGACATACAGGGTGTCTTTATTTTACATTTTTATAGGCGGGGGTTTTTTGAGATGGAAAAAGCAAATCCGTTCTCAAATCTGCTGTATTTTGTAGGAGGCGCTACTTACTGCATTAAATGTCATTTTAAAACGACCCAACTTTTTTGTGCTTCAGTGTACACAATTTCCGAAGATAAACTCTTATTCCCCTACCTTTTTTACTTAAAAAGGTACACTTTATAAAGTTCTCTAGATGCAATTATTCTTAAGAAAAATGCATTTGAATTCGGTGTTGCACAAACTAAATAAGAAATACAAATGTTTAGTATCAGCAAAGAATAAAGCTTTTTATTAAGAAAATGAAAACACCAAGTGTAAATAATAAAAACCTTATAAAACCGGAATATTATTATAGTTTCATTTCATTAGTTGCTCTTGACGCTTGCATTTCCTTAATAAAAAGGTTTCTTTTTTGCTGATACTAAAATTTTTTATTTCTTACTTATTCTGACCTGCATGGCCGAATTCAAATGCATTTTTCGTGAAAACAGTTGCTTCTAGCGACATTAATAAAGTATACTTTTTTAAAGTAAAAAAGGTAGAGGAATACGAATTTCTACTTAGAAATTGTGTAAACTGAAGCACAAATAAGTTGGAATGTTTTAAAATGGCATTAATGCCATATGTGGCGCCCTCCACAACAAATTTGAGAGCGGATTTGCTTTTCTCATTCCAAATATCTCTCGCATGCCAAATATAGTGAATTTATTTAGTATTTTTCAAAAGATATCGATAAAAATGTAAAATAAAATTTTAGCTTTAACACCCTGTATCCAGTGCCGGATTAGCCAATAAGCAAAGTAAGTAACTGCTTAGGGCATCAGGTCCCGGGGGGCACGAAAATCACAGAACTGAAATGCGTGATGGTATCGAACTGTACAGCTGAACGATCTTTTTCTAAATTAAAGATATTAAAAAATTAAGAACGAACCACGATGCGACAAGAGAGACTCGACGCCAGCGCGAATGTAGAATTTCGTCGGGGGGGGGGGGGGGGTCTGGCTGGGGATGTCACCTCGAGCTACACAAAAGCAGATAAAAAAAACGGACAAGTTGGCGTGCGACACAGTAGCGGATTCAGGTTTTTGTGGAGGAGGGGGCACGTTTTTTTGAAAATATATTTTCAAAGCAGAATTAATACAGTTATTCGAAAACTGGGGGTGTTTTCCAATTTTTTTTTTGAGATGAACTTTCCAATTTTTTTTTAAAGTGCTTTCCGAAACTACATTTTTTTCTAAACAAGTTTTTTGAAAGTACATTTTTTTATTGTTTCGAAAAAAACTTCGAATGTTCATATTAAAAAACGCTTTTTTGAAGAAGTAATTTACTTCAGACTAACGTAGCATACTAGGAATCAAACCCTACCAAGCACAAAAACGGTTCGTTGATGTTAGTTCCAGATCTTTTTCTGTCTTTTTTATCGACTTTTTCTACGCTACCAGAGTTCATAATTTAATTTTTGAAAAACTATGTATTCGGAAAATGTAATTATGAAAGATTCTTTTTTACAAAAAAAATATTTTCTAAAAAATCTTGCAGGTCTGTTTCCGATAATAGTTATTTTTGTATTAAGTGCGTGAAGTGAGTGTTTTTTTAATGGCATATGAGAGTGTCAATTTTTTGCCGAGACCGCAGGTCGAGGCGAAAAATTCTCTCGAATGTGCCATTAAAACACGAATTTCACAAACGAAATACAAACAACATTTTTTGTACAACTGAAAGTTTGAATTAATCGGTAAAATTGTATATTATAATAAAAATTTTACCATATAATTTCACATAATCAAGTTAACAGCCCTGTCGTTACTATAGAAATGGTTTGTTGGCACGTTGCTTGTTTTGTTGTCATACGTTGATAGCTGTTCATATTTATTGCAATTTTTTAAATAAATAGTATAAGTACTTAAAATGGATGTAGATTACGATAGTGATAGCGAGATTCCTTCAGATATAGCCGATATAGCAAATTCGGCTATAGCTAACATGTTACCGGCGAAATCAAAATTTATATACGAGAAAAATTATAACCAATTCCGTGAATGGTGCGGCAAGAAAAATATACAAAAAGTGTCTGAAAAGGTACTTATATGCTATTTTGAGGAGAAATCAAAAACTGTAAAACCTTCTACTTTATGGAGTGTCTACTCAATGTTGAAGAGTATGTTGAATGTTAAAGAAAATATTGATATAAAGAAGAGAACTTTTCAAGGAATATCTAGCGTTTCTGATCAGCAGCAAGGTGGACTAGCTTCGGGAATTAATATTGGAAGCAATTGTTCGAACTTCACCATCAATTATTATTGTAACAAATGAGATTTTTTGGTAGTTGGTAATTAATTAGTAAATTTGTACAAAAAAATTCAATACATTTTTTAAAAAGTAATGTTTTATCGTTTTTTTTGTAAATCATTTTTCCAGTTAAAAAAAGTCTTTTTTTCACCGTGAAAAAAAGTCTTTTTTTCACTGTTAAAAAAACAAAAGGTTTACGTATCGATAGCGATGAAAAAATGTCAACTTTTTTTGACAGTTGTACAAAAAGTTGTTTTTCGACGAAATTTACTTAATTTAACATCGAAAAAATGTGTTTTTCAAAAAAAAACAGTACACGCGAGAGGACCAATAATTGTTTGATTAATATAGTGTAAATATTCTAGAATTTTTGCATTTATGCATTCTGCTCATTTGGAGGCATATACTTGCGTAAGTACAACTTTTCAAACACCGATTTTTCAATTTTTTTTTAAAACCCTTTTCAAAAACACATTTTTTCAGAGAACATCTTTTTCGAAAAACACTTTTCGAAAATCAATTTTTCAAGCAACGGCTTTTGGAACAAGTAATTTACGAGGAAGGAACGTACCAAACCTAAGGAAACCTGACGAAACTCAAAAAGGGCTCTTTTAGGTTTGTTCACGATAGTTTTTTGTGTTTTTTTTATTTAACATTTTTTGTTAACATAACTGTTTTCGAAAAAATACATTTTCGGAAATCGTATACTTACCTATTTTTGAAAAAAAATTCGAAAAATTTCGTAAATCCGTTTTCGAAAAAGCTGTTTTTCCAAGAAAAAATTGCTTTCAAAAAAGATGTTTTTCAAAAAAACACAACCTATTTGGTTATTTGTTTCCTTTAGTAAGGAATGATTTCAGAAACCATCTAAGAGCATGTAACTCAAAAATGCCGAAAAAGGCTTGCATTTTTATATAACATATTCGTACTATACAGGGTGTCTAAAATAGGTGACACCACTATTGCTATCTCCGAAACGGTAAAAGATACGAAGTCGGTCAAATTAGAGAAAATGTGCCATTTTTAGTCCCTACTCATATTTCGTTTACGAAGTTGCCAAATTATCTATAGTTTCTTATCTACCGGGGATTTTAAGAAAATAGTCAAAAACTTAATTTTTAAATATCTCGAAAACTATTACAGCTAGAAAAATATGGTTTTAACAAAAATCGCACGATTTTTTACCTTCTCTAAAGTAACGTATAGTTTTGTTTATATCATTTGTTTTTATTCAGCTACTGATACCTACTTGTTTTTTCCAAATATGGACCTGGACATTTTGCTGCATTTTTTGAAATAATACTTCATACCCTTTACATCTATCACTTGATTATGTTTTTCGACGTTTTGGTGAAGAATAGCATCATCAGGATATTCTACCAGTACGGACCTGACATGTTTCAAGTAAATGCGCCATTTCACAACCACAAAAACCACAAACCATAGCGATAGGTTGTGAATTGTGGCTTAACATGGACGATCCCAGGTCCGTATTGTCAGAAAATCCTGATGATGTTGCTAGTTTTGATCAAAACGTCGGGAAATATTGTCAAGTTATACACAGTTGTAAAGGGTATAAAGTATTCTTTCAAAAAAGGGAGCAAAAACTCCAGGTCCGTATTTGAAAAAAACAAATTAGTATCAGTAACTCAATAAAAACAAATGGTATGAACAAAGCAATAACATTACTTTATAGAAGGTCAAAAATTGTATGATTTTTGTTAAAAGAATTTTTTTCTAACTATATTAGTTTTCGATAATATATTTAAGAATTAAATTTTTGACTATTTTTTTAAAATCCCCTGTAGATAAGAAACTATAGAGAATTTGGCAACTCCGTAAACGGAATATGGATAGGGACTAAAAATGGCACAATTTCTCTAATTTACCTGACCTCGTATCTTTGACCGTTTCGGAGATAGCAATAGTGGTATCACCTATTTTAGACACCCTGTATATCTGTTATTCATATTTTTGGGGTATAATTTATATATTATAAACCTTACGTAGATAGCAAATGTTTGTTTTTGTTTATAATATTTTGTAGAACATGTACGAATAATGGTTAATATTTATGTTACAATATCTATTTTTTATAAAATTCGCTATTGAAATCCTTTTTGTATAATGCTCTAGGGCAGTCTAGGGGGGTGAGGCACCTGCGCCCCCTTAAATTCGCGCCTGTCAATATTGTACATAGAGTCAGATCTGCTGCAAAACCTTAACTGTTATCGTGAATTTGCTGTACTAAGTCGAATTTTATTAAAGTATAAATGTTATGCGTTAGTTTTTATTATACTTAATACCTTCTTTCCTTTTTTCTTATATTCCAAATACATAATGATCTTTCTCTAATAAATATACGTTAAAAACGTGACAGGAGACAGATAATACAATTTTTTTAGACCGGTATTGGAAGAATGCTTAGGGCATCAAGGAGTCTAAATCCGGCACTGCCCGTATCTCTCTTATTATCACCTTTTGTACAAAATAAGTTAGGTTAAATAGATCTACTCGTATATTAAGCCAGGGAAGCCACTGCTAAGGTATGGTCCATTCGTTATCAGACACCTTGTACGTATATATACTACATACTGGAATAACTATGTACGTCTTTTTACAATATCCTATTTTAAATGAAACTACTACAACATGATTTTATCATTAGTCATTACAATGAGGTTTTAACAAGGGGGTTCACTGATAGCAAGGTCTGTAAGACTTAGTACTAATTTAAAAGTAGATTAGTTAGGTTTTAACAAGTTTTTGTTCAGTCATTTGGCGTATTTCTGCAACTATATGTATAGTTAAAGCTGAAAAATGTAGAGCAGGACTCATCTACTTGAAGTACGATCTACAAATTTTGCAGCGGCGGAATAGCCTTGATCGTAGTAGTTAACAGATTCAAGTCAGAGGTTTGTTTTCTTTGTTATCCATAGAAACTTCACGATGAGTCGCGTTCTACATATTTCAGTTCAGAGTACAAAAGAATCAGATGTATATTGGATGGTCAGAAAATTATGTATACATTATTTCATATTTACCAATCCTTTACGTGCTTTTGTTTTTTACGTGCATAGCTGTTGTAAATGCCATTTATCTCGGTATAAACCAGTACCTGAAAAAAAAAAATTAAAATTAAAATAATGATTCTTCAGAATCTCATAAAGATTTTATCAAACTAAATATATGTATAGTATTTACGTATCCAGACTCTACGATAAACAAAATGTGCTTTAAAAAATATAGAAATATAAAATTTTCTGATACTGGGGTGTTAATAAGTTTTGATCTCTGACACGAGAAATTATCGTCCAGATTCACTAAAAAGGTACCAGTACCAAAGTACTGGTTTAAATCAAGATCTTCTAGTTCTGATCAGTTAGGTTTTTGGCCTGCCACTGTTAATAAGCCGCCATTAAAAACTTACCGCCATATTCTCCAACGCTAGACCGGTCTAATTTGACAACCAAAAATTTAAACTGACAAGTGTAAGAACAGAACTAAATTTATGCTATAAATTTATTTTTTCTAAAAATTTACTAAACTTATTTTAGCAACACGTTCCAAGATGAAAATCATTCGGAAACTAAGCAAATCGGTAAAATATTAGAATAACTCATTAGTTTTTAATGACGACTCACTAACAATGACAGGACAAAAACCTGTCAAAACTTAACTTATTTACTTTTAAAATATTTATTTCAAGAATAATAATTAATTACAAAGTCAAAGACCTACATCTATACTAAGCATAATTACAAAATACAGTACAAATTACATTTTATAACAAGAAAACGCTAACTTGTTGCAACAGCATACCTATCAACGTTGATGGTAAGTAACCCTTAGGAGGCCGTCTCGTTGTAACATCTGGTTAGCTGGCTTTTTCTCCCGGTGAATCCTTACAAAGCATGCGAGTTATGCGATTACTTACGCTTAAAAGAGTGGAATGTTTAGAGTTAATTATTTGTTCATTGGTATGTTATTTATGATTTTTTAGTGGAAAAATGTACCGAAAAAACCACCTAGATATTATTTAGGAACTATATGATTAACTAGAAGATCTTAATTTAAACTGGTACTAAAATATTTCAGCGATTTGCTTGGTTTCCAAATAATTTTCGAACGTGTTGCTAGAAAGAATGTACTATCATTGTGAAAAGTAAGTACTAAAATGGCCCTTTTCTTTATAAATTTGCAAAAAAACTTTAAAAAGAAAATTTATATTATGTAAAACGTACTTATTCTAACACTTGTCAGTTTAAAACTAGTTGTCAAATTAGACCAGACTAGCCATTTAGACCAGACCTCCTGACCATAAGTTTTTAATGGTGATATGAATGAATGATATGGACATATTTACATGTTGCAGTACCAGATCTAAAATCGACAACCACAAAACGAAGTCTACCAAAATAGTTCTTATACTTTTAGGAGTACACTATTTTTTATTGTCATCAATCATACAAAGATGGTATGTCACAACAGTAATATATACACAATAAGCCATAATTCTAAGAATAAATAATTATGCCCGGGTTATGCAGTCAGTAACACCATTAAACTCTACAACAATAAGTAGTTGAATATTTATTATTAAAGATAACTATTCTTAATAACATAAAAAATTTAAAACCCTATTAACGGTTTATTAACTTCTATTGTACCTATAATATATCTAGCAGAACCGGCTACTGTACTTTAATTAAAACCTAATGCTATTTACAATAATACCACCATGAAACTTGCTATTTCCCTACACCTAATTTACACAGAAATTTTCTCATGCCTAAGGCTTCTTTCACACGGACGGTTTTCTGCCGTGGTCGTGTACGGCAACGATATCGTATAGCATTGTTTTAAATGAAAGCTTTCACACCACACGATTTTAATCGGAACCGTACACGTGTAAATACAAGCACAGTTTTTTTTTTCCACGACACGATCGCTGCACGACCACGACCACGACCACGATTTCTGCCGTGGTCGTGCAGCGATCGTGTCGTGAAAAAAAAACTGTGCTTGTATTTACACGTGTACGGTTCCGATTAAAATCGTGTGGTGTGAAAGCTTTCATTTAAAACAATGCTATACGATATCGTTGCCGTACACGACCACGGCAGAAAACCGTCCGTGTGGAAGTAGCCTAAAGAGGCAATTCAATCTAGTAAATTTGGGTGTACTGGTATGAGAAACGATACGGAAGTAGTTCGTTCCCACAAGGTAGGTATAATATAAATGCCAATAAAATTAAATGTTAATAATAGTCAATATAAATTTTGGGATTATTCGGTACTAAATAAAGAAATTAAGAGAATAAAATAAAAAATAATTGGATCTTGTCAAAAATCTAATTAAATATACAATAGAGTACAGTAAGTCTAAGCGGTTATTATAGTCAAGTTAAACTTTTTTGTTCTAATACAATTAGGAATTCTTCAAAAGAAACAGTTAAATGTAGCAGCATAAAATATCTTCTTTAGGAAAGGCCGCAAAATAACAAACAACAACAATGGTACCCAGACTACCCAGAAACAATGGTGTTTTAGGATTTAGAAAAAAATCATAGTAACTAAAACGACATATAAAATATTGTAAAAAAATCTCTCATCCAGCAATAGATGCTTTTCTTGTGGTCGAACTGAAAGTTTTATATTGGTTGCCATGGAGATAGTGCTGTGGTAATGGTTACCATGGTAACTGTTTCGATATTACCCTAGCAAAGGGTATGGTGGACAAGAAGAAAGTGAAATTGGGCAAAAAGGAAAGGACTAGATTCACCAATAGAGATTATTTGCAAATAAAAGAGAGAATAAAACACATTTCAAATATTATAAACAGGAAAATCGTCTAGAACTATTTAGAAGTTATTTATTTAATCTAGTTCTAGTTTACAAATTGGTTTGCTTTAGATGACCTTTTGTTGAAACCATTGCTCAGTTTTTGAAGATTTATACAGGGTGTCCAAATTATATGGTTGTTCTTTTTGTAAAACCTTTACTAGGCGTTGCAGCAAAAAGACTTAAATAAAAGTTTCTGGGTTTAACAAAGCGCATGTTATGACGATGTCAAATTTTTTTTCAGCTGTCAGTTTGACGTAATGAGTAATGACGAAATCACTATTTTTTAATGGTAATGTAGATTTCCCCCCTTAATTTCGGTTTAGCTCTCTAAACAACGAAATCAAATTTTGGCATCTTAAATAAAAAAAAATGGGAAAAAAATATCAAAAATTATAGTCTCCATTAGTGTTACATTTCTTCGTTAAAATATGTGGAAATATGACTTTATTTACATGAAAATTCAATGTATATTGTAATGGTATATGGTAAATGGTTATGGAAATAATTGAAGCTTTGATGGTTGTTGGGTACGGGGATCGAAAAAGAACTTTTAGTGATATGGTTTCGTCATTTTTTAGTTTTTTAAATTTATTTTTATTTCTGTTTTGTTTGATTTAATATGGTTTTAAAAGACGTTGCAACTTTTCCTTAAAATAAGCATGAAATTGATTTTTTATTATTAAAACTTTTTAATTTTTGATATATTTTTTTTTAAGTTTCTTATCTACGTACCAAAAATTTTATACCCAGCAAACCCACAAACTTTTATTTTGTGTAACTATATTGTCTGCACACCTAATAAAGGCTGAAGAACATTGATTCCCTAGATTTCGGGCACCCTAGATAGTGATTGAAGTTTACCGGTAATTTTCATTTGATTTTCCTGAGTGGTAATTTACAGGAAATTTTGCGGTAATTTTGGAAATATTTTATATAACAAACATTTAGGACATAATGAACATAGGTACATAATATCACATTATATTTTTATGCTTTTTTTAAATACGTTTAAAAAACTTGTTCTTAGTATCGTCAGGGCCATTATTATGTATTTTTACCTAAAGAAGCTATTTATTATGTTATGCGTCAGTGTAAAGTGTGTCATTGTGTAACAATATTTTAACAAATAATAAAAATACAAATTCTGAAAACGAACAAAAAACAATATTCACTCAAACAAAAATAAAACAGAAATACATCCTCCTAATTAGGTGTTAAGTGGCGAATAGTGCATGGAAAAGATAGTCGCCTGAGTCTGGTTTTATTCAGAACATATTTTTGAAAATTATCGGTAAAGAAATTTGCCTGGTAAAATTACCAAAATTACCTTGCCAAAAATATCGTTAACGCAGTAACGTTACCGCACTTTAATCTGCAACCCTAGATATATCACCAAGATAGCGAGCTGCTAAATAAATTCAAATTTCTATTCATTAGTTAGTGTCATAGAGATGGGTTTTAATTTCTTTGACCTAAAGGGTGCATTTGGCGAAAATCACCTTTGAAAACATTTATTCCTTATCTAGATATTAACTACATTACAACTACATTACAAACAACCAATCCAAAAAACTAATTTTGCGACAATGTAATTCTGTCCTCTATAGGGAAAATAATTATCTCAAAAAAGCTTTTTGCTTTAAGTGAGTCACAGCTTCACCCTTGTCTACTGCTTTCAACATCAAAAAGCAGCTTATGGAATTTCTTTTTGCCTGATTAGTCTAGAATACCCTTCTAATGTTTTGTGATGGCCGGATTTAAGGGGTGACAAGCTATATGTGACTCATGTGCTTTTGTCAAAGGAATATTAAATTTTTAACAATCTATTAAGACGTTCTTAAAAATATTCTTTTATATAATAATTTCCTTGACCTTAAAAATAATAGAAGTTTGACTACAGATTAATATATATTGGGTATAGTTTTTTACCAGGACAATGTCGCGACTTTGCGGACAGAAAATTATTAATTGTAGTTATTTCAGAATTGTTTTGTCACTACTATATAGTAACTAGTAGTATAATAAATAATTAATACAATTTCAGAATAAGCGATATGCATATAATTCAAATAAATATAAAATATATTTTATTATATTCTCTATATAAATTAATTAATTTGTTATGTTAAGCCATCTTATCACAATTTTACTCTCATGCCATTTCAAAAAATCTACGGACAGATTCTCCAACGCTAATTTGACAACAAAATGTTTTAAACTGATAAGTGTAAGAATAAGACTAGAGTGTGAGAACTATGAATTTGTTTATGAGTTTTTGCGCACAATAAATATATGCACATATTTTTTTTTATTGAATAAATCGTTTAAGGAAGTCATTACAAACCCAAAAAAAATATTTTGAAGAAAATTACTAGGATAATTTAGCAACAAAAAATGTTCACTTTTCGGTATAATTTATTACAATTTAAAAAGCAGTCATCTGTCCTTAGTGAAATCTGTTGTCAGGAGATCTACCTACTGGTTAACGTAAAGCTTAACTTAAAGTCGAACAGGTTTGATTTTCTCGGAATCAGTCAGAGGCAGAGAAATCGAATTTTCTGGGTTGATAGAGGAATAGTTCAACTAGCTTCGGTAAAAAATTCAGTTATACAGGATGCTTCGTTTCGGAGCTATTAAACGTCAAAGTCGAAATTTCCGCGATTTCCGTTGAAATCGGGAATGTGAATTAAATCGATGTAAATTTTCGGAGATTGTAGGGGACCTGGAGCTTCAGAACTCCACTGAAACTGGTGAGGATCACAAAATGATAAGTAATTCTTTTGAATTTTTTTAGATCGAAAAATGTCATTTCCAGACCCCTCTTTGATACCTAATAACTCGAAAACATAAGTGAAACTTTAAAATCTCAAATACTTTTTTTGCAATACACTACATTGACCTAAACCTAAAATCACTGGAAAATGGAAATATTTGGAAAAACTGGAAATTTAGGTTTTTGACCCAAATATTTCACGGTTTTTAATTTTTTGTGGGGTCAAAATGATTCAAATTAAAATCCCATATCGGAAAAAGCTCGTCGAAGTATTCTCTCTAGGAAGGGAGCAATCTCCGATTAAATTTCGATTTTTTAACTTTTTTTGCCCTCGACATCGGAACATATGAATCACTCTGTATTTTTCCCGATCTAATTTTTTCCCAATTTTTCAGCACTATCTTATAAAGGGATATTCACACTTTAAAATGAATACCGAATGGGTCATCCAGGAGCGTACTTAAGGGGTAAAATTAGGATTTTCTTGATTTTTTCCGAAAGATCCTATTTTTAACCGACATTTTTCCACACTATTTACCCTATTTAGTGATTCTTTTTGGGTTTACTTTATCCGTTAATTATCTAGGCATACCTCCCACTAATTTAAGTCGCTTATTTTTTCGGCAAAGTTATAATTAAATAAGTTTAATTGCATCGGGGACATCGAAAATTTGTAAATTTTTGAATTTTCGAAGATTGGCATGAAAATAAAGAATTGCAGTTTATTTACTCGAAATTATTAAGATGATATGTCAAAATTTTGCAGAAATGCCAATTTTTGTTGCAAAATTGAAAGGTTCCTGAACCGATTTCGGCTTGAAGTATACATGAATAAGATTTTAGGAACCTTCTACTTTAAGTGCAGGGATATTTCACTGAATGAGTTACGCATTAAATACCATTTTTATTGAGTTGTCGATGACTCTACAACACTTGAATTCGCCATGTACTTATGATGAGTCATATGTTCAGTTTTGACGACACAGCCAATGGGATCACGTTTTACAAGTTTCGAAATTCGCGCGAAAATTTGCAGTTTTAAATCCTTTTTTTTTTTGTTAATAAAGACCAAAATAAATAAATAACAGCAACCGCCATAAACATTTAATTTATGCAGAGAATATAAAAAAATATAGTTTACATTTATTTGGTTTATATGCGTATTCCCTATTATGAAGAAACGGGCAAATTTAGGCAACAATACTAAATTTATCCTAGCAACACATTCCAAAATGAAAATCATTCAGAAACCAAGCAAATCGCTTAAACATTAGAATTACTCATAAGAACTTAATGACGAATTTTTAGTGAATCTGAAAAGTAATTCATAACGTGACGCCATTTTGTTTTAAATCGCATAAAGTTTTAAAATTTTAGAGTACTTTAATACTAAAGTAATATCTTTGAGTGCTAAGATTGCTAAGCGGCAACATGGAATATACATATATTCCTACTTAATAATAAATAAAATAATAAATGTTAACAAATTGGTGTTTATTTATAGATCTTTTTTCTAAATAAATAACTATGATTTATGATAAAACAGCTACATTTTAATAAAATAATTAAAATGTTATGTAACATTTCTTGACAAGGTTAATTGCTGCAAATTGCTGTGTCGTTTTGCAATAAAAGGTTTTGATTTGTGAGTTTATAGTTAATTATTATACCTATGGATAAGACAAAAATTGCATCTATTAACATTTTTCTTAAAAGGTTATAATAATGGTTCAAAGAAAATCTCGAATGCTAATACTGCTACTAATAGCATACTTTTTTGAAATCGTATCATTTCAAAATCATTTTCGTTTTTCTCCTCTCATTCTTACCATACATCGGCGTAATATAAAGTAATATTGTGCAGTGCCTACCATCCTGACACCCCAGTCTGCACCCAAAATACCCTTGGTTTCACGCAACCTTAACCCTACAGAGCAATCCACCGATTGGCGAGAGGGAAACTGAACCAGGGTTGTCAGATAAGATTATAAAAATTTCCCCAAACTTAAAAAATTTTCCCCCAAAGACGCACAAAAAATTTCCCCCTTTTTTATTTAATTGAAATTTAATAAAATTGGCATATTAGTAATGGATGGATGCTTTTGTACTAAAGCTCTGAAAACTGCTCCTAGCGTCTTATGATTTTATCAAATAATAACCCATTCTTGTATGTCAAATTTTCAGAACTGTCGAAGTGTCATAACCTTAAAAAAATTTGGCTCATAATAATGATGCAACGATAAAAACACATCATATACACACGTACAAGAATATCATAAAACAAAACAAATTCTCCCAATTTCTCAATTTAATCGGTTTTTATTATTTTCTAAAATTCAAAAGTATATTATTTGCCTTATTTGGTTATAAAATCGAGAATTTTCAGTATTAGGTATGTACTCACAGAAAATTGTGGATTTGCTTTCAAGCTAGTCTATAATGCCTTGTCGTTTGTGACATTTCGTTAGTGGACACACAGTTTTTGAGTTTTTATCTATGAGCACAAAATTCCCATAATATTTCAATCAATAAGAACCACGATAAATGTAAAAATTAAAAACACATTTAACATTTTACAACGTTACAGCACAGAAAACGAAAGGGTTTGTCGTTACAGCCACATACAGAATACAGCGGGATTGCCGCAGAATTCCAAACACAACAAATGAACAACCCGAATTCGCCGATAATAACCGAAAGACGAAGCAACGTTACCATATGCTTGTCTATGCAGCATACATCGTTTACCAATCAAGTTGTTGATCAAAGCGGAGTGCGCCAGGGCAAAAAAGACCTGTGCATCAAAGCGCACAGAGTGCGCCAGGCCAAAGTCTCGCAAAACCGCCCGCGCGCGCACTGTGCAATATTTACACGAACCATTTCGAGCACTTCTTGACCCCCCTCTATCTTCGAGACTAGTTGCGTTACAGGACTGAATTCTTTCGGGGGGATTAAGGTTACCAAAAAGGAGCAGTAAATTTCATACGTCTACGTGGAATAGTTTGCAAGATACGAGTGTCCAAAAATCACAATTTCGGGCACTCACTGACCGACTGATAAATCATCATAAATCTAAGGTACTTCCAATCGAGCGAGAGCTTTGAAATTTGGAACGTAAATAGTGATTAAGATGATAATTACGAGAAAAATCAAAAATCAATAAAAATCCAACATGGCGGAAAATCCAACATGACGGATTCTGATACGAAATAGGAAGCGACTTCTGCTTTAGAAAGTTAGGTGTGTACGTAGTGTAGTAGCCGTTATCTTACTTTTTGTTTATATACTTATATACATTTTTTGTTTATATTTATATACATTGTAACCAGGCGAATTGGAGAAAATTGAAAATAATAAAATTCTTTAAAAGTAAGTATATCCGCCTAACACGCGGAAGGTTCCCGGTTCGATCCCGGGCGGAAACATATTTTTTTTTTTAATTTCGGATTTACTTTCAAATACCTCTATTTTATGATAATCGCAACAGCGATATCAGGAATTTATGCAACCTTATCGACAAAAAGCCATTAATAAAAAATTTTGCTTGGAATATACACATGTACTAATAATAAATAAATATAATTTAGTATCTGAACAAAAAGTTATGAAATCCCACCAAAAACATATATGTAAAAAAAACAGGCCAAGTTTTCGTCAGGACGGTGTGTTTTGTTATCTGAAAAAAATAACTTAAATGTTATAACAACAACCCTTGAGATCGAAAATTATTACAAGAATTCAGGGGAAAATTAAGAAAAAATTTGAAAGATATGGCTTATATAAGACGCATTTTGAAATCAAGCTCAAAAATTGTATCTTACATGTCATTCTGAGGTTCAACCAAAAAAATGTTCGACCGTCACACACTTTTTTCATCAAATGCATTACCAATTTTCCTTGACATTTCAAATTTTTTTCATTACTAAATTTTTGTAATTGTGGAGAAAACACGGCAGAGTTTTTGGCGGCTAACACACTAATAACATATAATTTAATAAAATAATATTAATATAATTTTTTGGGTTTGATAAAGTTTTAATAAAGTTTTTATTGTTCGGCGATGGGGTAGACACTTGATAAAACTGGAAGGGAAATAAACTGTACAGCACGCCACAACAATTACCGAAAAGTACCCCAGGCCAACAATTACACTTTCCAAAATAAAAAAATATCCGCACGCCTTGGCAGCAGGATAGTTTGACGAGTTCATTACAACCCAGCCCGTGAGATGGTAATCTGCGTGTGTAAGAGGAGCCCGTCGACTTACCCCCTGCGGGTTTCATGTAGATTATCTCCCCTTTGGTTGGCTGACTCTGACCGGTAATTGGCGTTGGCTGTGAAGCCTCTGGGACTCAATTTTATTGTCTAGGAAGCTGGCAGAGATGCAGTAAATTATATAATGAGTATATACCGGCTGACGCTAAAATCTGTAAACAGAGAGTTAACGAAAAATAATCAGTCTTCGGATTCTATGTTTAATGGTACAAAATACAAAATTATTTTGAGTCATTTCAAAGTTAATGACATTGAAATCAATAAAAATTGTTGTTTACCTACTGCTTTCACTGTTATGTTAAGCCCTCCTGGGGGCTTTCAAGCACTATAAATAATCAAGCATAGCAAATTGGTAAAATAGGATTTTTATATCTGCGATAGATAACGTTAACGATCTAAAGTAAATACACTGCCGTAAGCTAAGTTCATACTTTTAAGAAAAACAGGTAAATTCATTAAAATCAATTTAGGACCAAAATTAAGCTGCCAAATTGTCATAATTTTAACTAAAAGTCTAAGGCGTGTGACAGACTAGAGAAATTAATTTCGTGAAACTTGTAAGTGAAACAGACCACATGAAATAAAATTTTTCGTTCAAAGTGACCAGTGAAACTGGTTACATATACAATTTACAATATAATACAATATAAATTTGATATTCTACCTTTCTGCATTTACAGCCAGATTCTCCATAGCTAGTCCTGTCTAATTTGACAACCAAGTCTAAACGAGAAAGTTCCTTTAAATTGGTGTCAACAGAATTGAAAAAGAAAGAAAATTCCAAAAAAACGTTAATCCATCTAGTTGACTATAGACGTCGCATCTGCCAAATACCGATTTTGGGATAATAAGGTTTAAATGCGATAGGTAGCCAACGCCTATGAATAAGTACAGAAGAAGAAAAACAAGAAGATGAGGTGTTAATAACAAAGACACGTGGTTTGGCTTTGCAAACAAAGCTTGTTTACATTTCGCCAAACGCTTTTAGATCAGTTAGAATTTTTTTGATTGTGGCCAATATGCTAATAATATATTAACTGTTTTGTTTTAGCAAACACAATCGCCTGCAACTTAAAATGACAAAAAGAAAGACTGACATACAGAACTAATGGAATTCCCTTTTAATCATTCGGATACGAAAACCTAAACAGATATAGACGGTATTAAAAGTAGTTCTGTTTCTAAATCGTTTTTCGAATTGAAGCACATCACATAACAAGCAGACGATTTTGTCTTAATTTTTACACACACTGTATACATATGAGAAATAGTTTATCCAATAACACGTTATAGGAAAAACGAAACAATTTTAATAAACCTGTCAATTATGGGAATATATGTATTGTATGACACTAAAATGCCGAATGCCTATAAAACCGAACTGGCCCAATAGACTGTCAGTAGCTTTATTGACAATTTTAACAGCCTATTATCTTAATCAGTCCTTTATATAAGTAAAATTTATTTGACAACTGTAAATTTTAATTAGTGTTAATAATTCTAATAGAAATCCAGCTATTTTACATAATTATTTTAATAATCAACCAATATCGAATTATCTTAACGTTTGCTCTTTATGAAACCTGATACCAAGGGAACAGAATTATTTCATTGTTATTAGTGATGTACTGGACTTTCGCTTCCGCCTTCCGTATATGTGGAAGTTCGGCGTTGTTGTAGTTCTCTGGTTCCGCTGTTGCTTCTGCATTTTTATAACGGAAGTTTTAACGGAACTTTTAAATTTCAGTGGTAGCGTCACCAGTGAGCAACTGTTTAGTGAAGCAGCCTTAATATATTATTAGATTAACCCCGTCGACTAGGGATGCCAGATGAGATTTTAAAAATTTGAAAAAATTTTCCCCTAAAACACTTCATCTTAAAAAAAATTCACCAAAACAAGTATGTTTAATTGAAATCTAATAACAATGGAATACTTGCCATGGAAGTCGCTCCTAGCGTCTTATACTCTAATTAATATTTTTCCAGAACTATCAAGCTGTGATGACTACTGATGACCTTAAATAATTTGGCTTAAAATAGTGTTACAAACGAATCAAACGATGTTTTGAAGACTGATAGATCAATCTGCACACGAATAAGAAAATGAAAAGCAAAATAAATCCGCACAATTTTTCAATTTAATATAACCTACTAGTATTTTGTAAAATTTAAAAGTATATTAAATTTATTTTATTTTGTTATGGTAAAAACTAAAACAGCAAATTTTTGATATCATGTACTCACCAGAAAATTGTAGCTCTGCTTTTCAAGCTAGTCTATATTGTCTTGTCGCTTTTGATATTGCGTTAGTGTATTCGCAATTTTTGAGCTTTTATTTATAGGCACAAATGCACATAATATTTAAATCACTCAGAAACAAGGTAACAGCATAAAAAAATAACACAACAGGGGAACAACTTGAAAAATTAAATTTGCCAATGATGACCGAAAGACGAAGCAACGCTAGCAAACTATGCTTGTCTATGCAGTATGCAGGATGCATCATTTAACAACCAAGATGTTAGTTCAAAAGTTTAAAGCAATAAATCATAAATATGGCAACACGGTTTTATCTCGGTGGAATTTGACAGATGTTTCATAGCCGCCGCTAAATTTGTTGTGATTTTCGCTTATTTCAAGTGTGTCTAGTTAAGTTCGCAGCATATGGGAAATTTTTTTATTATTAATTTTACGAAAAAAAGTTATTCCTCATAAAAAGTTCTGCATGGTCCAAAAACTAAAATGCAACCATCAGATATCGAAACTTCCGAGTCATATACGAGGTCTGTCAGAAAATATGAATTTTACACTACAGTAAAAAATACTTTTATTTTTGACAATATCGAAAACTTTTATGAAGAAAATTTATTTAAAATTGTACAATAAATACAATTCTAAATAAATTTAAATAAATTTTCTTCATAAAAGTTTTAGATAATGTCAAAAATAAAAGCATTTTACTGTAGGGTAAAATTCTAATTTTCTGACAGACCTCGTATATGACTGGAAAATTTCGATATCTGATGGTTGTATTTTAGGTTTTGGACCATGCAGAACTTTTTATGAGGAATAAACTTTTTTCGTAAAATTAATAATAAAAATGTTTCCCATATGCTGCGAACTTATGTAGACACACACTATATATATATATATATATATATATATATATATATATATATATATATATATATATATATATATATATATATATATATATATATATATATATATATATATAGTATGTATCAAAATAAATCAAGAGAGCAAAGCAAAATTCCTCCAAGATACCCGATTGAAAAAACATTTCCCCACATATTTTATTTCCCCGAAATTGCGAAAAAATCCCCCAATCTGGCAAGCTTGCAGTCGACCAATTGGACGAATAAAAATATTTACAATCGTATTATTCACCGCACAATTTTAACTCTATAATTTTGCTCTCTAGATGTCCCTCCTACGCCCAGAGAAAAATGACCAAATAAAGAAAAAATCAAGAAAAAAACCCGCATTGGCTAGATATTCTCATACTTTTGCAATGTTTCACGATGTAATTTTCTCTTGTGGGGTCGCAAGATGAAACAAAAATTAAATTCTGCAAAGGATTTGCGATGAGAAGAGAGTCAACTCTCATCGTGCCTATAATTTGTAATCCATGTAATTCCAGGGAATTACACGTTACGTGCGGTGCACTATGCCAGATTCACTAACACAAGTCGATGTA
Organism: Philopedon plagiatum; assembly: GCA_963971165.1. Classification (NCBI taxonomy): domain Eukaryota; kingdom Metazoa; phylum Arthropoda; class Insecta; order Coleoptera; family Curculionidae; genus Philopedon; species Philopedon plagiatum. The sequence goes on from OZ020190.1 coordinate 122,771,616, forward strand.
GTCGCAAACCTCGGGCTTGTGATTAACATGCATAGGCGCACGCACAAGAAGGTTTACTTTTTACAATTTAGCCTTTGGAAAACATTGTCATGGGGCCTATGGCCTGGTGTACATGAAAAGGGTTTGATGATTGGCTGTCCGAATCGGAAAAAATGACAGGCGCTTTATGACAGATTATACATTAAATTTACTTTACAACAGAACTTTATCAGTTTATTTTGACTGAGTGGGTGCAGGGTTCAGCAAATTTTGTTTATTAAAAATATGGCTCAGTAGAAAAAAAACGGATTTTATTGGGAGTGTTCCGGATTTTTTTGGGTAAGAACCTACTGAAATAAGTTGTTATTTTTTGATTTTATATAAACAAACTATCCCGGGAAGTTAGGAAAGCAATTTCATTCTTCATAGTTTTTGTGGCTGAAAAATCACATTGCATCACAAATAAACAGGGTCCAATTCATACAAATACTATATTCTATTCTATATTTCTATAAAAAATGGCGAAATTAAAATATGTCGGCAATGTTTTTATGCCAGATATTTGACAAGGGATGTAAGGTAATACTTAATATTTTAAAGTCCCCCTATTTCTCATACTGTTAAAAATTTGGGATGCTCCATTGTTGCAGAACAGCTAATAAAATGAATTGAACTGAATCAGCTTGTGTGCTACCAATGAACAAATTTGTGACAATCATAGCAACGCTTCCCGTGACTATCCAATGCGATCGACGGCTGACTGAACAAATAATATGTTTGCAGTTTTATGTGCATTCACTTTCTATTTATATACCCTTTTAGAAAATTATTTGATCAAATCCAGTACTCCCGTCATAAACAGACTGTATATATGGAGCCCCCAGTCTCCATTAAACTCTATCCTCCCATAGATCCTCATCTAGTTCTTATATCTTATTCTTATCTTATTTCCTTGTAATCCTCTCTCCAGCTTTTTCTAGATCTTCCTTTCTTGAACTTGCCTTGGGATATTCATTTTAAAACTTGTTTTGGTAACCTATTTTCATTCCACGGACGTCTCAATACCATTTGAGCTTCGATGAGCTGCTATTGTGTGAGCGACCCCATAATTTCCGAAATTCTATCATTCCTAATTTTGACTTTCCCAGCGGTGCGTCTCCAGAAGTCCTTTCAGTTGCTTTAAGCTTTTTTTCTGTTCTTTGCTTAAGGTACCATACCACACATTACGATTTTTCTTAGAATGCTATTGTAAATTCTTTGTTTGTTTTTTGGATATATTTTGGTTACCTGATACACTGTTCATCCTCCTTGAGTGTTTCTTTTCCTTATCGCTTTATTTATGTAGTCCCGTCATGTGTAATGTACATTCCTAAGTAATTATGTCTTTCAAAGTTTTGTATTTTTTTGTTGTTCTTCAAAAACCAGATTTTGTTGTATCCGTCCAATACACAACACCCCAGTTTTTTTTAGTTTATTCTAGATCCTTGTAGTCTTGAGCTAGTAATATCTGACCATTGGTGAAGTATATGGTGTATAAAGTAGTGTCGTTATTTAGAGGTATAGGGGAGACCGGGGTCGAAAGTAACAGGGGTCAAAAGTAACATCTCAAATATCTTCATAAACGTAATAGATATGCATGCGCTAATTTGTCAAAGATTCCGCCTATTCAGGTTCTAAACTCCCATTAGTACCATTACCGGCTCCATGAAACACAGTTGTGCGTATAGAGCCATTTAAATTTTGTATATCAAAAAGTAACTTTTTTCGAGTTCGTTTTTATTGTGATAAAGTGCAGAAAAAGCCATGTAGGTACAATTTATCGCACTAGACAGTTTTTTTTAGGTATTTTGTTATTGTATAGGCATAATTTTGTACCGTGTTGTTGTGTTTTTTGCTTAAAAATTGTAATACAAATTTGCAAGTACAGTCGGGGACGGTTGTAACAAGGCAACTCGGGGACGGTTGTAACGTTACAACCGACCCCGTTGTAGTACAGATAATATAGTTTTTTATTGCTTTTTTTAAGAATGCCCCGTACGAAGAAAAGGAAGACAGACCGTGGTACGAAAGATATAACCTTTTACGAACCAGCATATAAAGAAGTTACTAATGGGAATCTCTCTATTAAATCATAAGCAAGACAATATGAATTATGCCACGTGTCATTGACAAGATACAAGAAGAAACTGGAAGCCCCCAATGAAAATTTACCAGTGTCCATGATTGTCCTATATAAATATTTTATTATATCCCCAATTTTAAGCATAGTTCTATAATAAATGTGGTGTTACAACCGACCCCCCTTAGTGTTACAACTGACACTGGGTGGGGGCGGTCGTAACAAATTACATCACTTTAATTTTTAGTTACCTGTGAGGTTTTTACTTTGTTCAGCCCTAAAATATCACTTACATAATAAAGGTAACTAATTACCTTAACTATAGCCATACAAATAGTATTTCCAATTCTAATAGTTTTTTCATAATTAAATACTAAAGTCAGAATGTTACAACCGACCCCGGTCTACCCTATTCACAGTCTGACATTTTCGCTCACATGTTTTTAATGCCTCTTCTAGATAGATTTTAAATAGCATAGTTGAGAGACAGCATCCCTGTATAAGATTTTTGTTCGCTTTAAACCCTGTCGATAATTGAAAAAATTATCAACATATACTGTATATTTCTTAAGGCAATTGTTTTTAATATTAAAATAAAAATTATTTGTGGAAAAATAATTGATCATTAAAGTTATAAAAAAAACTGTTTTGGTGATCTGAGCGTGGTGGGCTGTCTGTTGGTTAATAAGGGATGGCTAGTTACTCGTATAATCTGTAAATAATTCAGGAATTGGTATTTTCCCTTTTTCGCGGCGTTTGGTTTTAAATTTTCAGTATTGTTATTAATATTATTCTGTATTTCTATACAGCATGTATCGAATGACTCGGATAATTTTTTTAACTGTTTTATATATGTAAATATAATTACGGTCAACAAAGTTGTTAAATTACTCATTGTTAAAGGACAACTTTCATAAATTATTATAGACATTTACAATTCAGTTATATGCATATATAAATAGAAAATGCAGTTACAGACACTTTGTCTAATTCTGGGTTGGCATTTAAATATAGTCATTAACTTACTAAATACCAGCAATATAGAAAAAAATTGTATTGGTTATATCGAACTTAACATGTTTGTTTTTATATAAATAATTGTGTCAGGTTTACATGGGTAATTTTACGCCTTGTATGCATAATTGATAATATTACATCAGGTGTGTGTGTGTTGTGTTAAATGTTTCTGAAAAAAAAAACGTTTATTTAATTGTTAGGGTAAAAAGATATCGACAATTTCCGATAATCAACTAAAAGTCCAAAAAAGCCACATAAAATCCATATGCCGATCTCGCTAGATACCTATCCCTTATTTAACAAGTGGTGTAAGTAGAATTTGTCAGTTTTTGGGAAATGAAGAATTTGCATTTATGTTACTAGAAAAATCCAGATAAGCTGGATTGCAGAAAGAAAATTTAATTCGGGATTAGCTAACCCCTTATTTTATTTTAAAACACTGACAAATTTTTGAAGTTACCACAGATTCAACTAAAGCTGGCCAAGGCCTGCATTATAAAGAACTCGCTTAACATCGGCGTTTACATTCGAAAGTAGTCGTGTAGCTGCCAAGCGTAAATGGTTGTACCTCACCTGCCTTATGTCTGCTGTTTGCTGTGTGACGTATTTAATCGTGTGTTTGTGGACGAATAATAATTATGGAAAAGAAACAAAGGGGCTGATTACACAATTAAATCGAAAATAAAAACATTTATTGCTAAAAATAGTAGGAAAGGTAGAACGTTTTACTTTTATTTAAATAAAGCTCTAGAGATATGGACCTATTTGATACATATTAAGATATTAAAGAACATCTAATAATAATTTCTAATGGGGTCAATCTATGGCTCGGGCAAGATATGGTGGTACAACATGTAAGTCATAGTTATTGACGGGAACGCACCCAACTTTATTTTTGGGTTGTCAAACAAGATTTTAATTAGAAGATAAGAAGGGCAAAAGAATAGGTGCTTTCTCGGTGTTCCCTCTGGATACGAGACCCGAAAAATTAGTAAAATAGTTACGCCACTGCCAGACCGGCACAGATTACAGCTACTTAAAAACAGATAATAAAAGAGCATTCACAAAAAATATATTATTAACTCAAGACATTTGGCTTGCTGTTGCTGATGGAGTTACTTGTATAATTAAACACAATACCTTAATTAGGCAGCGGCTATCGAATAAAAGGATGAGTTATTCCTTTATTCTATATTTAGGAAACCAATTAAGCATAATTTAAGCTTGATACAACTTAAATAAACCGAAAACGGAAGAGAAAAACTCGAGTAAATACGATTACTTTATAATAAATGCTTACTCAACCAAAGATCCTGCAAATATAAGCGGTTATTGTTACTTATTTTATAATTTTCTTGAATTAAAATAAATAATATATTCAACTTCCATTGCAGGTGTTGCAGTTTATTTTTATTATAATTACTACAACTGGAAGAAAATTCTAAGGCATTTATTTTTACTTTTTCATTTATTTTACCAAGCTAGCTCAAAAATAAAAATTATTTTATTATTTCTTCTTGATATAGTGATATTTTTTTGTATAAATGCATTGTAAAAAGATCTACTGCATTGTTAGTTTGTCAAAAAATATTAAAGACTAAAAAAACACTAAAAATGTAATTATAAATAAATTATAGAGAGTAACAAAAAGCATGCTTATTCTAAGAAGAGATTTTAGTATGATCAGTGGCGCACCCAGGGGTGGCCTGTGGGGCAGCAACCCCCCCAGACCAACATCCTAGACACACAAAAATTTAAAAAGTGCAGTACTAATTTGAAGAAATCCACCGAATTGCATTATTCAGCCCCCAAGACAAAATCCTGGGTGCGCCCATGAGTATTATAATGTGATAAAGTATACCCACAATATAAAAAAACTAATTATTGCATGATGTTTTCCTTTAAAAAATAATTTATATATCAGTACAAGAAATTAATGGAGGTTATGCTAAAAGCGACTCCCGGAATGAGTCAGTCTAACTCTAAGAAGTACATAAAGGACTCAAACCCGCGCCTCACGTAGGCTTCTCTTTAACTCAATAGAATTGATAGTGGCAGGGCATTATCACCTTAAAACGCAGCTCTGTAGAATCGGGATAGGAAATAAGTTCGAATGCAGCTTTCAATGCCTGTCTAGCAATCATCGATGCGGTGTTCCCGGTAATGTTAGATGTATAAGCCTCACTGGACCCTTAACATTCCACTCACTTGCACAGGTTCAATTAAGGTCTATTGCCTCTGCGAATTTTAAAAGCCTCGTTGGTTAAATTTGTTTAGTGTCTTCCGATGAAAAAAATGTATCTTGGTCTTTTCGAAAAGACAATGCTTTGACCAGACTACCTATAGATTAAGCAAGTTTAACCTAGGAGGCTTTTAAAATTCGCAAAGACGATTTTAAGTGATCCTGTGCAGAAGAGTGGGATTTTTAGGCTCCAGTGAGGTTAAGCATTTAACTTCTCGAAACAATTGTTGATTGATAAATGATTGATCCCACATCAATCATTTATTCATTCAATCGTTCATTCATTGATTTAACTGAACTGGTTTAAATTTAGATCTTATAGCTGATCAGTTATGTTTTGACAGGTTTTTGTCATGTCACTGTTAATAAGTTGTCATTAAAAACTTTTGAATTATTCTGATATTTCAACGATTTGATTGGTTTCCAAATGATTTTCATCTTCGAACGAGTTGCTGTAATGAATTTAGTTCTATTATTGTCGAAAGTACGTCTTAAATTGCCCTTTTCTTTATAAATTTGCGATAAAAGCTCAGAAATAAATTCATAGTATAAAACTTAGTTGTCTTATTCTTGTCAGTTTAAAACTTTTGGTTGTCAAATTAGACCGGACTACCGTTGGAGAATCTGGCTGAATAATAATATGTTTTATCCTGTGGTATTAACGATTGCATATATTAACCTACAGTAATAATTGCGTTATTTTAGTATAGTTTATCAATCTGAACATATGCCACGTAAATCGAAGCCTGGCAGCAGCCATTCTCAAAAAGTAGGTAGGGGATCATATAGTTGGCCAGATTAAGAGTAACCGCAAAATATCTGACAATAAACAGCATTCCATTCTCTATTACGCCAGCTAAATGTTCTTTTAGTAACTTTTTGGCAGTAGAAGAAGAAGCTAGTCGTTAATCAAGACTAGTGTGTATTTGAATCAATTCGAGGCAGTGTTTTTTGTGACCATGGAAGAGTGCCCCAAAACAAGTGCTGCAAAATATATGCACAAGTCGCGATCCTGTGTGCGTAAATGGGTGTAAAAATACAGAGACTGGAACTTCCTAGAGAGAGAAAAATAGAGCAAGGCATTAACGACGCGACAAGACTATTATTAGCCTCTTTAAAGCAAATCTCCTGCGAACATTGGTGCAATCACACCGAAAACTTCCTTAAAAGCACATATACGTCAGCATTGAGACCATTCGACAGATGATGTCAACAATAACAAGAGTAAAGAGTAAAGAGTGTATATTCCTCCATGCCTTCATTCTTCATTCAGTTCTTTCATTAGAATATGCCTTTATCTACCTTCAAGGTCCTGTATTTTCATCAAAAAATGCCTGTTTTGATTCAAAAGCTCAGTTTTTTGTTGGGGTACACACTGGTGTACAATGTTCAAGTACGTTTTTCCTACAATCTACTTATGTTTCCTGCCTGAATAATAAGTGTCTCATGCTTAGTTCCTGAGAAATTCCGGACAAACATTTATGGACCTTTTCCCGCCGGAGGCAAAGGCCGGTATATTCCATGTATTTGTATGAATTAACATCAATCAAATATGATCTGCCATGCTTTAAATAGTTATTTTTATACTCTTTATGCGTATTATTACCTAATTTAAAATGATATTAATTTTATAAATTATTCTCTTGGTAAAACTTTTCTGATTTGATATTAGTGTTACATTTCTTTGTGCGTGTCAATTTGATTGATCAATCAACCATTCGAATGCGTAATTAAGTTGGGTGGAGGTATTTTAAGAATTGAAATTCTGCGATCAGAAACGTAATTTTTTTAATTACTGTTAATGAATTTATTCTTTTTTCCACGTAAATAAGTACTGGAAATACTTATTAAATTTAGTCTATGGTAATCTGCTTTTTATTTTAACATCTTCTTTTCTAAGAGTTCATCTCCCAGTCTGGGGGTTCTTCTTCACATAAAGCAAGTTATACAGACTGGGTGGCGCCTTGTTAGACAAGTGAACCACACTACTAACTCATAGCCTAGTGCTCACCGATGAACAGCTGCCGTCGCTGGAACGTTCAAAAGTATTATATATTATATATTGTATATTACTTACAATATATTTTATTTTTGTGACTAAAGCCGTGACAAGTCACTAAGTTTCCGTTGCAGGGTATTAACACAATAACATTTATTTATGAACATTTTACTACTTTTAATCGGAAATAACTCTATACGGCTCAATGGCTAAACGGTATTTGAATCAACAGCAACCATCGATTAAACCGATTATTTCTTGAAGCAGGTGTCTGGTGCAGAGCGGTTTATTTCCATTTATTCTTTTCAGGAAGCTCATTAATCAAACAACATGGTGCGATTTTATATAATTCTGATACATTAAAAAATTAATGGTATCAATTAGGTTCACAACGGCTGCCTTAAAAATGTATTTGTAGCGACCGAAAAACGATATTCTACTTTCGTATTGTGACCTATTAAAAATGGTTCCGCCATGAATAATTTATTTTAACCGTAGAATAATGGCATATAAATTATATGATTTTTCACCTGTAGGATATTATATATGTTATTAGGGGCCTATGGTTTTAGTTTACCATAGACGTTTAAAAAACTAAAAACAAAGTTATTTACTATTGAAAGCAATCAATCAATCATTTGATTTGCACTAAAAACTGGTCGATTGTATTGACTGACAATCTGCAGGCGGTTGCCAAAGTGCACAAAGTGTCCTGGTTGATGCCATCCAAGCAATACAGTATTACCCAACATTTATTTGAATATATCTTCATCTAATAAAATTAGCATACACAAGTACTATTAAGTAATAAAAAAGGTAATACATTTTGTTCTATTTTCTGCATCATATCCGAATAAACTTTGGTTTAACAGATATTTACACTCTTTAAACGTAGATAATATTTAAAACGCTACCCATAGTGAATTTTTAAGCCATTTCTAAAATAATAATTAATCACGATCACAAAATAGCAAATCTAAACTCCTACGCAAAATTTCAGCGAATGTGTCAAGCAGTTTAAGCCTGAGAGTTTTATTAGTAATATTAGGATAACCTAAATTTAATACAAAAAAGCACGCCACTGGTGATGGAAGAGGCAGCAGCCAGGAATGTTGAACAGTGTTGCCATTTTTTCCGCTCTCTAGGCGCATCCATTGCATTCTTTAAACGGATGATTGATTTGGCACGAAACGATTTTATGAATGAAATTTTAGCAACCCAAGACATTAAAATGTTTGTATTTTATATCGCCGAGCCCGTTTTTTTTTTAAATAAAATAGTTAGTGTAAATATACTGCAGTTAAATTGTTGTAGTTAACAAACTAGATTGCGTAGACCGCCTAATCGCCCCCCGAGGGGGCTCTATAAGGTCGGTAATATCATCATTGTCATGCACTGAAAGGGGGCTCCATAATGTCGATAATATCATCATTGTCATGCCCTGAAAGTTTCGTGTTTCTAGAGCATGTATTAAGGAAGATATCACACTCCTACGGACTGATGATGCAGAATAGACCGCCCTTCGTAACCGTATCGCTATATACATACAAACACATATTACATATAAATACAATATGTACGATTTCGCTGAAACCCTACTAAATTAAACTTGTCATCTTTCGATCGGCTTTGAACCATACATTAGATAACATCATCTTCCTGAAATGGTCGAGCTGGATGAAGATTGGTGGCGAGCCCTTCGGGCACGCCACTGATGTCTCTATGGAAAAAAATTGTGCATACATATTATGACCGTCGCTTCTTTCAATCTAAGAAGCCTTTCGCGAGTTGTAAGTTGTTAACTTTACCCCTAATCGTTGCTATGGCAATCATTAAAATTGAAAATTTGCAATAATATTTTTCAATGATTGACCGAATTCTACTTAGATGCGAAATTTCTACTCTGCAACTCAATAAATAACGGAGAAATCAAATTGATCGTCGTCATGACTACCAAAACTCGAAATTATTTTCAAATAAAAAAGTAGTTTACTTCCATCCCTTTCGATAGCCACCTCACTGTTCCAATCCCAGAAGGCGTCCGCGAGTTATAAATTGTCAACTTTATCCTTAATCGTTGCTATGCCAACCATGGGAATCGATTTTTCCAGATATATTTTTGAATGAGTGACCGAATTCTTCCGAGATATCAGTTTTCAACTTTCCAACTCAATAAATAACGAAAATAGTCCCGGCAACGAAATGTCAAAATTATTTTCACATAAAAAAGTAGTGTACTTTCTAACATTTCGATCGTCACTTTACTGGTTTCAATCAGATAAGCCGTTCGCGAGTTAAAAATGATCAACTTTATGCTCAATCGTTGCTATGGTAATCATCGGAATCAAAATTTATAAAAATATTTTTGAATGATTGACCGAATTCTACCCAGATATCAAATTTCAACTCTAAAACTCAATAAATAATGGAAATAGCAAACTGTTCGTCGTCATGGCAACGAAACGTCAAAATTATTTTCACATAAAAAAGTAGCTTACTTCGTTCCCTTTCGATTGCCACCTCACTCGTTTCAATCAGATCAGCCGTACGTGAGTTAGAAATTGTCAACTTTATCCTTAATCGTTGCTATAGAAACCATGCGAATCAAAATTTACACATATAATTTTGAATGATTGACCGAATTCTTCCCATATATCAAATTTCAGCTCTCTAACTCAATAAATATCGGAAATAGCAAATTTTTCGTCGTCATGACAACGAAATGTCGAAATTATTTTCAAATAAAATAGCTTACTTCCTCCCCTTGCGATTGCCACATCACTCTTTTCAATCGAATAATCCGTTCTCAATTAATAACAAATCTAAGCAAAATTTAAATCAGACCCGTCATTGTGATTTACCCCGTATACTACCTCATGGAATAGCCTTTCTATGATGCTTCGCCGCGTCATCGAAAAATTGTTAAAATTGGTATTTAAGGACTAATTCTTCAAATTATATGTTCCGAAATCCACACGGGAAGGTCTATAGAGGCATTGCCCGGTATTTTTCAAGTCGAAAACGGTTCAGAAACCCTAAAATCTCGCAAGGAAAACTGACATTTTTGCGACATTTCGACCCTTCATATTTTAATACATTTCTCCGTATGAAACTGATTTTGACATGCATTTGCATGGTCTGAGAAAAATTAAAAAAATTCGTATTTAATGCTTAAATCGTCCAATGAAATGTATTGTAAATAAAAATATAAAGTCCGTTTTACCTTTGCCATGTATATTTCAAGCCGAAATCGGTCCAGGAAGCTTCCAATATCGCTACAAAAACTGTTATTTTCATGACATTTTGACAGGTCATATTTTAATTTCGATGTAAAGAGCCCGTTTTTTTTTTAAATAAAATAGTTAGTGTAAATATACTGCAGTTAAATTGTTGTAGTTAACAAACTAGATTGCGTAGACCGCCTAATCGCCCCCCGAGGGGGCTCTATAAGGTCGGTAATATCATCATTGTCATGCACTGAAAGGGGGCTCCATAATGTCGATAATATCATCATTGTCATGCCCTGAAAGTTTCGTGTTTCTAGAGCATGTATTAAGGAAGATATCACACTCCTACGGACTGATGATGCAGAATAGACCGCCCTTCGTAACCGTATCGCTATATACATACAAACACATATTACATATAAATACAATATGTACGATTTCGCTGAAACCCTACTAAATTAAACTTGTCATCTTTCGATCGGCTTTGAACCATACATTAGATAACATCATCTTCCTGAAATGGTCGAGCTGGATGAAGATTGGTGGCGAGCCCTTCGGGCACGCCACTGATGTCTCTATGGAAAAAAATTGTGCATACATATTATGACCGTCGCTTCTTTCAATCTAAGAAGCCTTTCGCGAGTTGTAAGTTGTTAACTTTACCCCTAATCGTTGCTATGGCAATCATTAAAATTGAAAATTTGCAATAATATTTTTCAATGATTGACCGAATTCTACTTAGATGCGAAATTTCTACTCTGCAACTCAATAAATAACGGAGAAATCAAATTGATCGTCGTCATGACTACCAAAACTCGAAATTATTTTCAAATAAAAAAGTAGTTTACTTCCATCCCTTTCGATAGCCACCTCACTGTTCCAATCCCAGAAGGCGTCCGCGAGTTATAAATTGTCAACTTTATCCTTAATCGTTGCTATGCCAACCATGGGAATCGATTTTTCCAGATATATTTTTGAATGAGTGACCGAATTCTTCCGAGATATCAGTTTTCAACTTTCCAACTCAATAAATAACGAAAATAGTCCCGGCAACGAAATGTCAAAATTATTTTCACATAAAAAAGTAGTGTACTTTCTAACATTTCGATCGTCACTTTACTGGTTTCAATCAGATAAGCCGTTCGCGAGTTAAAAATGATCAACTTTATGCTCAATCGTTGCTATGGTAATCATCGGAATCAAAATTTATAAAAATATTTTTGAATGATTGACCGAATTCTACCCAGATATCAAATTTCAACTCTAAAACTCAATAAATAATGGAAATAGCAAACTGTTCGTCGTCATGGCAACGAAACGTCAAAATTATTTTCACATAAAAAAGTAGCTTACTTCGTTCCCTTTCGATTGCCACCTCACTCGTTTCAATCAGATCAGCCGTACGTGAGTTAGAAATTGTCAACTTTATCCTTAATCGTTGCTATAGAAACCATGCGAATCAAAATTTACACATATAATTTTGAATGATTGACCGAATTCTTCCCATATATCAAATTTCAGCTCTCTAACTCAATAAATATCGGAAATAGCAAATTTTTCGTCGTCATGACAACGAAATGTCGAAATTATTTTCAAATAAAATAGCTTACTTCCTCCCCTTTCGATTGCCACATCACTCTTTTCAATCGAATAATCCGTTCTCAATTAATAACAAATCTAAGCAAAATTTAAATCAGACCCGTCATTGTGATTTACCCCGTATACTACCTCATGGAATAGCCTTTCTATGATGCTTCGCCGCGTCATCGAAAAATTGTTAAAATTGGTATTTAAGGACTAATTCTTCAAATTATATGTTCCGAAATCCACACGGGAAGGTCTATAGAGGCATTGCCCGGTATTTTTCAAGTCGAAAACGGTTCAGAAACCCTAAAATCTCGCAAGGAAAACTGACATTTTTGCGACATTTCGACCCTTCATATTTTAATACATTTCTCCGTATGAAACTGATTTTGACATGCATTTGCATGGTCTGAGAAAAATTAAAAAAATTCGTATTTAATGCTTAAATCGTCCAATGAAATGTATTGTAAATAAAAATATAAAGTCCGTTTTACCTTTGCCATGTATATTTCAAGCCGAAATCGGTCCAGGAAGCTTCCAATATCGCTACAAAAACTGTTATTTTCATGACATTTTGACAGGTCATATTTTAATTTCGATGTAAAGAGGGTCCATTCAATTGTTTTTTCAAGGCACGGCTTTTATTATATGCACTATTTAAAATTTTTCCTGCACCGATGCAAAAAAAGGTATTTATTTATAACTTCAACGAAAAAATATGTAATTTTAATTAGTGTGGAGTGTTCTCAGATGATGTAGGAAGAAAATAAACCAAAAAAGAGCTGTTAAATAAGAGAAATAATACATAATAATGCCATTTAAAGATGAATTTTGATGGAAAAAAACAGAAAAAATGAGTTTTTACCCCCTAAATCAGGCCCTGGATCACCCATTCGGGATTCATTTTAAAGCCTGATTATATCCCCTACGGATAGCGTTGAAAAAGTTAGAAGAAATTAGATAGGAAAAAATACAGAGTGATTCGAATGTAGAGATGTCATGAAAAAAAATGGTCAAAAATCGAAATTTAATTTTCAATTGCTCCTTTCCTATTAAGAATGAAGGAACCAAAAAATACGTTTGTAACGTAGTTCGGCGAGGTCTTTCCGATAAGGTACATGGGATTTCGATTTCACGCAAATCGAATACATTTGTATTTATGTTTGTATGTATACAGGGTGTCCGAAAAGTTTTTCGTTGGCAAAAATAGTTTCTACGTGTAGGCGTTTTTATGTTTGTAGCGATACGGTTACGAAGGGCGGTCTATTCTCCATCATCAGTCCGAAGGAGTGTGATATCTTCCTTAATATATGGCCTAGCAACACGAAATTTTCAGGGCATGACAATGATATTACCGACCTTATAGAGCCCCCTCGGGGGGCGATTAGGCGGTCTATGCACCCTAGTTTACTTACCATTAGTCAAACGGCTTACGGGCGAAAAACCAGACCGGGGCGAAAAACTGATAAAATACCAAATAGCAACATGAGTACCAATTTAAAGCCGAAAATAACCATTATTGGAGAGTCCTAAGCTAGATATCTGTAGGCAAAGTTTAGTAACTACTACGATGACAAAGACAATAAGAAAATAAATACATTCTACTTTTTAAAAGCATAGTTCAGTGATGAGATAAAAAGTGAAGGATTATGTCAAACCAATATCAGGATTTTTAATTTAAATAACAACCTTAAGTACAAGAGAATGAATGAATCGTTTTTATGCCGAAGTAACAAAACGCTGGTCTGTCCTGTTCCAACATGTCTTTAAAATGCGCAGTCTAATGTTATATACAAATAGATCCAATAGAGTAAATCTAATATGGCGGAAATTAGATTTCACCACTGACGGAGCTTAATAACTGAGGAAATTATAAATCCTTTATATGCTTGGAACCGTGCTATTTAAGTAACTATTATTGTGAAATATGTCTTAAACTAGAAGATGGTAAAAAGGCGATATAATATTTCATGACTTTAACCTAACAGTCGTCGTGGGTACATACAAAAAAATTTACCCCGGTAATACACTGATTCCTGGTGTAAAAATTGTCTTAAAAATTACATTGGTAATGTATGTATATTTATTTTTTTATACAAAGGCTCCAGCCGGTTAACTATATGAAAAGTGCCCCAACGTCGTTTCCATGATATTACCTCGTAAATTATTTTTCTTTGACAGAAACATTTTTACACCAAATTTCAAACCCCTCCTCTCAGTAATGAGGGAGATATGGGGGTGGCAACCCTTAACTTAAAATTCATTATCTTTAAAACTATTTGAGATACCTCAATGAAATTTTAACTGTGCATAGTTATTTATAAGGTTTATATAATATAATTTTTTCAGATTTTTATCTCATTAATAAATATAATGTTAATAAATAGATGTTTAATTTTTAGGGGTGGTTTATCATACTTACCCCCGAAGTGACAACAACTAAAAAAAATTAGTATAATCGTCTATTCTCTAGTAATAACATAAAAAAATTACACAAAGCTCGAATAGGTGGAACATTGTTAAAAAAAATAAAAATCAATGTGACATATAAAATGAAGCATATATTTTGACGAATTAATGTAAGTATAAGTCGTACAAATGAAGGAATCAGGAATAACACATTGATTTTTATTTTTTTTAATAATGTTCCACCTATTTTTTTATGTTATTACTAGAGAATATACGATTATACTAATTTTTTTTAGTTGGTGTCACTCCGGGTGTAAGTATGATAAACCACCCCTAAAAATTAAACATCTTTTTGTTTACCATTTATTAATGAGATAAAAATCTGAAACACTTATATTATATAAACCTTATAAATAACTATGCACAGTTAAAATTTCATTGAGATATCACAAATAGTTTTAAAGATAATGATTTCTTAAGTTGAGGGTTGCCACCCCCATATCTCCCTCATTACTGAGAGGAGGGGTTTGAAATTTGGTGTAAAAATGTTTCTGTCAAAGAACAATAATTTACGAGGTAAGAACATGGAAACGACGTTGGGGCACTTTTCATATAGTTAACCGGCTAGACCCTTTCTGGAAAAAGCTCTGTTAACAAAATATTGTTAAATTAAGAACTGGATACATTTGAGTATGTGATTTTTCATTAAAATGCATTTTTAAACGTAAATATACTGTCTTTATACAATTTTTTTGTAATCCTATCTAACTTTTACAATTTAGTGTAAGTTTATTTTACTTTTACTGTTCCATTGTCGGTATTTGTAAAGGTCGCCATTTTATCATTCTTCTAAAAGACAACTTAGTTCTTAATAAACGTTAAGCAAGGATTGGTGCTCTGCATGTGATTGTGCTTTGGTGGAAAGTTGCTAAGAAAAATTGTAATTTAAACTTAAGATGTTATTGATTTTTTGTTGTTTTTCTTTTATCGCTCTGTTTATTGTGGAAAGTATAAACGTTTCATGATAAGAATAAAGTGCATTCAAAAGAAAAATGGTGTTATTGATAGTTTAAGTAACGGTAAAATATAAATATTTTTGGAGTTTTTAAGAAAAGGATTTTCCTTAACGTTCTATTTTTTATAAAGATGAATACCAAAACAGCATAGTGTTAAATTATTTTTATGTTAAGGATATAGGTATTTAAAAACTTCCTAGGTTCTATATTGAAAAGTCACAGGGTGAGTAATCATATTTTGACAAACCCCCTGACTTTTACAATAGCAGCGTATGGCAAATGCAAAATATTGGCCCTAAATATAGCAAAAATTTGTATTTTTAATAATAAATTACAGTTTAGGGTTTCCATATTTTAGCCAAAATTACCGTATCAGAATAGGTAAAAGAAGCTTAATTTTATATGAATATTACAGTAATTGACAGGTAAATTCCTATAAAACTGTTTTAATAACAAAGCAATGTAATTTCACAAAATTAATTTTACTATTATTTAACAATTCAGCTGTAAAATTATATTAAGCTGTAAAAATACATTTTCTCTCGTTGGCCTTTTGTAACCAACTTTAATCGCTGTAAATTTATCATAACTTTTTTTCAGTGTAGTAAAATAAGTCATACCGTCTTAGACCCAGGCGCATTCGAATAAAAAAAGCGCACTTTTTATTCTGGATTTAAAAAGGGAAATTAAGGATCGGGTAGACCTACAATTTGGTTATAAATCTCTTAGAGGCATCAGGTTGGTCTAGTTTCATATTTAGCAATACTTGTGGTAATGGCAAGTTCAACTTCTCTGCCTATAAACGAAATCAATATGGCGCTTCTGCGCCTTTGTGATTTCGTCTATATTACCTCTATACCCAATGCTACATTTATTTTTTGATCAAGCTGTTAATTTTGCATTGCAACTAAAAAAACTTGTTAGTTAAAAGTTAATTAAAGTATTTACAGTCTTCTATTATTTAATCCAAATCATTCAAACTTAATTTTTGAAAATAAAATGAAGATAAAATATTTCTAAAGGCGGTTTTCCACCAAACCGACAAAACATCAACTTCAGTTGCGAGCAACTCAAGTCGCTAAATTGACAAACATTTTGTCAACTTTGAGTTGCTACGACTGTTTCTGGCAACTCAACAAAGTCCTGTCTCGTGGCAGAAAGATCAAAGGGTTTCCGTGTTGCGTTGCTGTTTTTGTAAAATCAGTTGCTTTGGTGGAAACCGTGAAGACTCACGTGCGTGGTTTATTTTATTTTTTGGTTCAGTTGTGTCTGAACTTGGGCAGGAAATTTAGTACCTATTTTGCTTGCAAATTTGCGGTCCTATTAGGCAAGGTGACCAACCGTCCCGATTTGGCCGGGACAAGTTCCGGTTTTTGATAAGTCATCCCGGAATAAAAATACGTCCCGAAATGCCCCGTTTGTGTTCGTACTTGTACCAGTTGTACCGAATTCAAAGAATTTTCGAAAACAATGACAACGCTGCATTAACCGTAACTAAGATTTGTGAATTTTACGATTGGGTTTTGAAAAACCTCACTTGGCCGACATCTTACGACGAAATCGGAAAGCAATATTTATTTACCTCGGTCGAAAACGCGACAGGTTTCAAAGATTTCGGGATTTCCCCGGGGACACTGCATAAAATATTTATTTTACGAAATCTATCGAGAATATCGAGCCAACTGCTGTGGCTGTGATTAGTGAGTGGATGAGTGCTGTGAACTGTGGAAGCCCTGTTCTTGAATCGGCCAGTGGTCAGTAAGTAACTCTTTTAGGTTTTGATATATTCATATTTAGCCAGTAATATAGTAAAGTCCAAAAATTGCTTAAAGAAATGTTACTTACTGTTCAAAAAATGTACCTAAATTAAGTATGTATAATTTTAATTTTTTTTAGATCCTACGCTACGTTATGTCTGAAAAAGGTGGCAAAAGACGAAAGTGCATATTTAATGCAAGCTTGCAGGCAAAATATCCTTTCATACATAATTATAGTCAAGATGAATCAGAAGTACAATGCAGTTTCTGTGCATCCAAATTTTCAGTGGCTCACGGAGGTAATACAGATATTCAATGCCATATAAACTCAACCAAACACAAAAATAGTGCAAAGGCAGTAGCTAGCACCAGTAGTATTAAGAATTTTTGTATCACAACATCGTTTAACGAAACAACAAAAAAGGTACTTGCTGCCGAAGGTACATGGGCCTACCACTTAATTCAGCATAACCACAGCTTCAGATCGGCAGATTGTACGTCCAAATTAATTAACGTAATGTTCGAGCCCAAGTACTCGTCGGCTCGTACTAAATCAAATGCAATAATTAGTGGGGTATTTGAACCTATGACCATGCAGACCGTCGAGGCTGATTTAAATTCAGTAAATTTTATAACTGTATGTTGGGATGCATCAAATCACAAAAATACAAAACTAATGCCTATATTGGTGAGATTTTTTCTTCCATCAACTGGTATTCAACTTAAGATTTTAGAGTTAAAAGATATTCCAGGCGAGACCGCCGACCTGGTGAGCGAGTATGTTATTAACGTAATAACAAATTTTAATATAAATGATAAGGTGATTGGGCTATGCGCGGATAACACTAACTCAAATTTTGGCGGGGCAGCCAGGAAAGGCGCAA
The DNA here is from genome assembly GCA_963971165.1 of Philopedon plagiatum. Taxonomy (NCBI): domain Eukaryota; kingdom Metazoa; phylum Arthropoda; class Insecta; order Coleoptera; family Curculionidae; genus Philopedon; species Philopedon plagiatum. The sequence goes on from OZ020190.1 coordinate 122,789,849, forward strand.
ATAATGTTTATACCAAAATCAAAAAAGGTCTCGACAAGCCTAACTTAGTGGGAATTGGTTGCATGGCACATGTTGTAAATAATTGTATCAAAACCGCTTGCGACATTCTTCCAGTTGATATAGAGACATTTATACTAAAAGTGTTTTATTTTTTTAATACATACACTGTCAGAGTGGAAAAACTCAAAAAATTTTGCGAATTTGTAGATATAGAACATAAAAATTTATGGGGTACAGTAATACACGTTGGCTTGCTCTTCTTCCGGCAATTGAAAGACAACTGAAACTTTATCCAGCGTTAAAATCATATTTCATGTCAATAGAAAAATGTCCCACCCTAATTAAGAATTTTTTCAATAATCCGGAGACGGAATTTTGGCTTCTTTTCGTTCACAATGTTGCATCATTATTTCACAAAACTGTTTTACTCATTAAAAGCAGTGAAATATCGGCTTTAGAAAGCCTAAATATATTTAAAGATTTAAAGCAAAAAATTGCAGCTCGGAAGGAGGAGAGTTATATTCCAATTATTTTAAAAAATATGCTAAAAACTGAGGACTTTCTTGATAAACATCACACAATAGAAAAACATATTTTTGAATTTTATTTAACTGCCGAAGAATACTTGAGACAATGGGAAAATCCTGACTGTCAAAATTTGGAAACTTTTAGGTGGGTTTTGTTACAAGAAACTCCTCAATTTTCAAGCATTCAGCCAAGCCTAGAAGTTGTTTCATTAAACAATTCCAAAATAAAAATAGACGAGGATGGATTATTTGATGAAACAACCTGCATAAAACAATATGTCACAGAAAAAAAAATTGAAGAATGGCAGGCCAGCAATATCAGTGTTAGTTGCAGATGGACTGAAATTTTTAATTTTTGCGTGAAAAATAAATTAAATTACTACAATACTTTATTGTTGGTTGAATTCGCTTTATGTCTTCCTGGAACTAACGCTGAGTTGGAGAGGGTGTTTTCTATAATTAATAATATTTGGACAGCAGAAAAAAGTCAATTGAAGGTTGATACTTTAAAATCGATGATCATAACTCGGGTCAATAATAAACTAACGTGTTTAGAATTTTATAAGGCTTTACTTGAGAACGAAATGGCATTAAAATCCATTAGCAGTCAATCAAAATACAAATTTAAGTAAGAAGTGCAGGGTACATTATGTTTACTGTAAGACTTGATTAATTTTATTTTAGTTTAGTTTAATTAATGTTAATAATTAAAATTAAGGACTAACCTGAATATCTACATAGATTCATATGTCGTATGTATTAAAAAGACAAATTAAAAGTACATTCATCTTTATGCAAAAATTGAGAATAAATTCTCTAACCACCTGAAAATTCCTTATACAATAAGGATTTCAACAAATAATGGTAAAACAGCTATTCTCCGGGCTATATGCCCCTCCGAGCGCTGAATTACATACCAAAATTTGCCGTATTTTCTTCTAACACAGTTAGATAAGAAAATACTGTTTCAAATGCAAGAAACCACCAGGAAGAAGGAAGCTTTTTCTTTAGTTAGAATGTCGTCACCTGCAGACCGGTTTCGAACTCGTTGGTTCTCATCAGTACAGGATAGACGAACATACCAACCTTCCGAAAAAGTAATCCCTTAAAGCTACAACTGTCGTACTGCATAAGCAGTGAGACACAGGCAGCGCCATCCATTAGCAGTTTCAAGCATTCAGAGTAGAGTTTACCGTAAGGTAAAATTATCAAACGTATGAATGAAAGTCTACTTGTCAGGGGTACATATAAATATGCAAAAATTGAGAATAAATTCTCTAACCACCTGAAAATTCCTTATACAATAAGGATTTCAACAAATAATGGTAAAACAGCTATTCTCCGGGCTATATGCCCCTCCGAGCGCTGAATTACATACCAAAATTTGCCGTATTTTCTTCTAACACAGTTAGATAAGAAAATACTGTTTCAAATGCAAGAAACCACCAGGAAGAAGGAAGCTTTTTCTTTAGTTAGAATGTCGTCACCTGCAGACCGGTTTCGAACTCGTTGGTTCTCATCAGTACAGGATAGACGAACATACCAACCTTCCGAAAAAGTAATCCCTTAAAGCTACAACTGTCGTACTGCATAAGCAGTGAGACACAGGCAGCGCCATCCATTAGCAGTTTCAAGCATTCAGAGTAGAGTTTACCGTAAGGTAAAATTATCAAACGTATGAATGAAAGTCTACTTGTCAGGGGTACATATAAATATGCAAAAATTGAGAATAAATTCTCTAACCACCTGAAAATTCCTTATACAATAAGGATTTCAACAAATAATGGTAAAACAGCTATTCTCCGGGCTATATGCCCCTCCGAGCGCTGAATTACATACCAAAATTTGCCGTATTTTCTTCTAACACAGTTAGATAAGAAAATACTGTTTCAAATGCAAGAAACCACCAGGAAGAAGGAAGCTTTTTCTTCTCTCTTTCTTTCTCAACGAGTTCGAAACCGGTCTGCAGGTGACGACATTCTAACTAAAGAAAAAGCTTCCTTCTTCCTGGTGGTTTCTTGCATTTGAAACAGTATTTTCTTATCTAACTGTGTTAGAAGAAAATACGGCAAATTTTGGTATGTAATTCAGCGCTCGGAGGGGCATATAGCCCGGAGAATAGCTGTTTTACCATTATTTGTTGAAATCCTTATTGTATAAGGAATTTTCAGGTGGTTAGAGAATTTATTCTCAATTTTTGCATATTTATATGTACCCCTGACAAGTAGACTTTCATTCATACATTCATCTTTATTTAAAAATTTTCCTTAAAATGTCCCGATTTTATACTTTAGAAAGTTGGTCACCTTGTATTAGGTCTGTTAAGTTCAAAGTCGTTACTAGATATTCTACTAAAATTTTGAAGTAAGGATCTCACTTCTTCATTAATTCTCAAAACATCGTTTCTTAAGTCATTAATCACTTGGTCACGAGTGTAATTTCCTCTTCGCCTTAAATATGGTTTTACCCAATACCGCTTCTTTCTTCTTTGCCTCAATTTCTCTTGATTCTACTTGATAATAAAAAATCCACAAGCAACAACCAACCGTCGTCGGTCAGAGATTTTTAAAAACTGTCGCGTTAGTGGAAATGCGGCAGAAAAATCAACCAAAACTGGGTAATTTTTTGTCGGTTCGGTGGAAACATAGTTGCTGTCAGTTTTCCAAAAATATTGACCAAGAAAAGTTGCTGCTTTTGAAAACTGAGTCATTTTGGTGGAAAACCGACTTTATAATGCTTTTTTGTTTCCTTTAACGGGCTAAAGTCAAAGCTTAGTCAATTTTCAAAGGGTCAATGTCATTTTTTTATAAATTTTGGTTTTTGCAAGTTATGTTTATTGTTTTATTGTTTAATGACCCAGCCCTCACAAGAAAACTCCCTCCTCTCGCTCAGCGCCGCGCTGTTGGGGATTTATCCCTTTTCTACCGCTACTTCCACGGATTTTGCTCTGAAGAGTCGGTATTATTCCCCCCTTGACTGTTCCTAACAAAACACCAAGAGGCGCGTTACGTATGCATCCCTTTACTGCCCAGCTACAAAAGCCTAGAACAGACCATTTCTCTCGCTCATACCTAGGGTCTCCAGATTATGGAACAAATTGCCTGCAGATGTTTCCCTTCCCGTCCCAACCTTCAATCCTTCAAATCCCGTGTCAATAGACATTTTCCTTCTCGTCAGACGCCCACGGTACGTTAGTACTTAGGCTTGAAGTCTACGTGGAATGTCTTATATAAAAAAAATATACCATAAAGAACCATAACCCGTTTACCGGAGAACTTTCAAGATGCTCTATACTCTATATCTATATAGTTTTTGAGGTCATATAAAATATATAATATATAGTATAAAAAACTTAAAACCCCTTTATCTTAAAACATTCAATTTTGACTTTGGCCTTTCTTGCACCAAGCCACAGATTTATTTGAATCGTTTGAAAACTGAAAAGTTAAAAAATAGTTTTTATAAAGATATTGTTCTTAGCTAAGTAAATTGAAACTGTATATTGTTTTAAGTCAACTCTATGGATCCGGCAATCGCAAAGCGAAATAAGGGTTGCTTCCAGATTTTTTAATAGACCATCATAGAAAACTCCGAAATACCGCCAAAAACCTTTTACGGTCTGTATAGTGTGCCCAAGATATCTGCAACCCGCAAAAGAATTTAAATAGTGCAATGGAAGGCTTAAACAACGTTACCAATTGTAAAGGTTAATTTTTCGCTAATAAGATAAAAAATTTTCTTCCCGCATCTGGTATAGGTAGAAACAAATCTGCAACGTTGTTTAAGCAGTCCCTTGCATTCTTTAAATTATTTTGCCGGTTGCAGATATCTTGGGCAGACAATACTAGACTCAAACAAAGTAAATATTAGGTTTACATGAAAATACTGTTTTTCACCTGTCACCACACCAAAATAAGATTGGTGCATTCGACACGCCTTTCGTTAACTGTATTACCAGGATGATACTAACACAAACAAATAGCATATTTAGCGAGACAAGCGTCAAGATCTAAATTTTTATTTTAATGTTTGTGTTAATATGCCAAAAATTCCAAAATCCCAACTTAGTTTACGTGTAAATCGTATTGTAAAATATAATACCAAATTTAAAACGGCTGACAGTGAAAAATTAAAGTTGGTAGTTTAATTTTTTTACAGTTTCAAGGTTGATAAAATGAAAATATATTAGCACATTACATACAACAAAACCAATGATAGTGGTTGTAAGGACGAAAAAATTTTAAAAAAGGAAAAACGTTTTCATACAAAAATGTATTGAAAGTATAAAGAATATGTATAAAGAAGATTGTTACGAAATAGTAAATAATATAATGTAAACATCTATTTATTCATTGGCAATAAATAAATGACATCTATGGATTATATTATGGATAATAAAATGTAAACAAATAGGCACCTAAAATCTTACTAAACCACATAATAAAATCTTATATTCTCTAGAACTATAAGCAAATCATTCTTAGTTTAAAAACTAGAATATTATGTAATGTATTTTTTCATTAAACTGGTCAAATCACACTTTCTGACAAAAGACGCTAAGAAAGAGGTCCTTCTCTAGTCATGAAATGTGTGTTGCCTACATTAAAGCTTGTGTTGTTCAGAATTTATCTGGACCTTGTTTCTACGGTTAGCATGCTATCCTTCTCTAGCTGCGTTATGTAAACAAGAAGAGCACGCAGAGCGACTGGAACCGGTTTGTCCGCTGGTGAATTCTGAAAAAGCCAATACGTATACTGCGCACACGTACTTGTGGCATATGTTTAGCTCATAGTGGAGTTAAAATATTGTGCGCAACCCATATATTTATGAATAGGTACCAGCAATCCATTTTAATTTTAACGTCGTTCGTTATGGCTGCTCCATTCATTAATATTAAATTTATCAAATTTTAAACGAAGCAAATTTTACTTTTCAAAAAAGTCATTTGAAACATCCTGTGAGGTAACATTTTTGATGAAAAAAAAAACGACGCACTTGTGCTCATTAAAACGAAAATAAGTGAATACAAAGTAATATTTTTTAAGTTCAAAGTAGCAGCTAAATAATTTTAGTAATTTCGTGCCAGGTCAGTGTCCGCCAAGTATTTCACCTGGCATTTTCGAAAGGAATTTCGGTACTGTACAAAGGAAGCGTAGTTAAACTAAACTGGAGAACTAATGACATATTATCTAAACTGGTGACTCACTGCATGTTATTATACAATGGGTTTAGGTGTTGATATTACAATAATTAGGTTTGCTCAATTACAAAAAAAGTGTAATAAACTCTTAAAAATAATGAGTAAATTTTAAATCAAAATCAACACAATTCCGATGAAATCCTGGTCCATGCCAGATTGATTTAAAAAATTAACACTTCTTATTGGTTAAATTGAGAGATCTGTGATTAAATTGTCTTATTCAAAACTGATTAAATTAATAGTAAATCTGATTACATTTTTAATCAAGTTGTAATAAATATTAGTGTATTGCCTCTCACTCCTTATTAAATATGGGTATATTGGTATATCATTACAGGGTGTTAGTTTTATGAAATAACTGTAGAGCATGAAGACACAAAAAGTAAAGTGATTTGTACGTAAAATTGTCATTTTTAATTAACAAAAGACAATTTCCTATGCAGTTGCATTATTGTACTCGTAATATACAATATACATCCTAATTAAACCGACATCCTAATAGTAGTTACATAAATAAAATAAAGCATTTCTATTTTTAGTACACAAATTATTTAGAAGTTATCTCTATAAAGGAAGAAACGGACTGACTGACTGACTGACATATCAACGCACAGCCCACACCGCTACGTCTAGAAACTTAAAATTTTGCACAGAGGTTTCTTACATAACGTACACATCCACTAACGAAGGGTTTTTAAAAATTCAACCTCTAAGGGTGTGAAACAGGGGTTTAAACTTTATATGGAGAAAAAATATTACATAGTTCATGGTTCTATTAACTCGAAACTTCATAGAAGTACTCTAAAAAATAACGTTCAGATTCACTAAGAAGGTTTAAGATTTAGTATTGGTTTAAATTAGGATCTTATAGTTGATCTCTTATGTTTTAAATTTTGACAGGTTTTAATCCTGTCATTGTTAACAGTCGTCATTAAAAACATGAATTATTCTGACATTTCAGCGATTTGCTTGGTTTTAAAATGATTTTCATCTTGGAACGAGTTGCTGTAATGAATTTAGTTCTACTAACTATTGTCGAAAGTACGTACTAAAATTGGACTTTTCTTTATAAATTTGTGAAATAGCTCCGAAATAAATTGATAGTATAAAACTTAGTTGCCATACACTTGTCAGTTTAAAACATTTGTTTGTCAAATTAGATCGGACGAGCGTTGGAGAATCTGGCCGTTAATGTTTAAACACTTCTTTAATAAATCAACCCCTAAAGCGGTGTCTTTAATAAATCAACCCCTAAAGCGGTGAAATGGAGGTTCAAAGTTTATAATGGAGTAAAATTGTTATACCGCGGACGAAGTCGCGGGCAAAATCTATATAAAATAAAGAAAAATCAACACACTATAACGAGTTAAGTTAAGCACACCGCTATAACGACAAACGACTAACCAAAAGCTCACTAAGTTACATGCAATTACCTATTATTGCATTCCACGCCAAAACTTTTTTGACATTTTTTTTAAAGAAAAATCAAGTCCTGGCCGTAGAATATATTTATTATAACCATAAAACCACTTTTTACAATAAAAAAAATTGATCAGACGTTTTTCTACCGCCACATGGGCGCCATAACGACCATAGGTATAGTAAAAGTGGCGGTGGAAGCACTTGACACTTTTTTTTCGGAAAAATATTTATTTTTGACTTATCGAAAAGAGTTCGTCGAAATACTTACATAGTATCGATATTTCGATTTTTCATTCTTTATAGGAAGGGAGCAATCGCCGATTAAATTTCGATTTTTTAAATTTTTTTAGCCCTCGAGATCGGTACATTATTTAAATCACTCTGTATTTTTTCCTATCTAATTTTTTCCCAATTTTTCAACACTATCTTATAAAGGGATAAAATGAATACCGAATGGCTCACTCCTATTTTTAACCGACATTATTCCACACTATCCTAATATAGTGATTCCTTTTGTGTTTATTTTATCCGTTAACTATCTAAGAATACCTCCCACTAATTTAAATAGCTTATTTTTTCGTTAAAGATATAAATAAATAGGTCTATTTGCATCGGGACGTGTACAATTTGAAAACTTTTTAATTTTCGATGATTGCCATGATGAAAAGAAAGAATTGCAGTTTACTCAAAATTATTAAGACATGATATGTCAAAATTTCGCAAAAATGTCAGTTTTTGTTGCAAGATTGGAATGTTCCTGGGCCGATTTCGGCATGAAATATGCATGTATTAGATTTTAGGAATCTTCTACTTTAAGTGCAGGGATATTTCATTGGATGAGTTACGCATTAAATGCAATTTTTATTGATTTTTTTGATGACCCTACAACACTGTAATTCGCCATGTACTCATTATGAGTCATAAATTCACTTTTGATGACACGTCAACCAATGGGATCACGTTTTACAAGGTTCGAAATTCGCGCGAAAATTTGCAATAGAAAATCCTTCTTTTTTTTATTAATAAAGATCAAAACAAATGGATAGCAGCAACCGCCAAAATCATTTATTTATGTAGAGAATATAAAAAAATAGATTTCAGATTTATTTGGGTTATATGCATATGCCCTATTAGATCATTTCAACTTTTGTGAAGTATATTATATTATATATACGCACATCAATGCTGCCAGGCTAAGTATGTGTCATATATGAAAAGCACGCACGCTATTACAGCTGAGCAGCCATATGTTCTCACCTAAATTTGTAATTATAACAAGCGTTCCTACAGGGAGTGACTACAGGTACAGGACGGTGACTACTATGCATGACGCAAACGAACGGCTAGTTACGAATGAACGCTGTTGTCTCCTCTTACTGAAGGTCAATGAGTTGGACAAATCAGCCTATGACGATGGTATAAAGGCCCTGCAACATCGCTGAAATAAATGTATTGAACTACACAGAGACCATCTAGAAAAAATAAAACGTTTTTTAAACAATACTTTGCTGTTTCTTTTTCTAGGGCAGAAATTTTTCATCCTATCCTCGTACATCTCGACCTCTTTCTACTCACAAGCAAAATTATAGTCTTTTGATAAATAATTATATGTTTGTTTTATAAAGACCCAACTTTAGGTACTTGGTAAAAAATCATACCACACGCATGTTATCATAGCGTGATGCTTATTCACCTAGGGTAATTCTATTTACACGTCTAAAAGAAACCATGCATACACTCAGAACAATCAAGAAATTTAATAGTAGTCATGTATATATGCACAATATCAGCTTGCCCGATGGGAACTCGCGTGTGGGGCTTTTTCCTGTGAGAACTAGGGTATCGGCTGTGTACAAAGCCTGAAAAGCCAATATCAAAATATCGATAAAGCTCTATTTATGAAGCGCTGGAATTTCAATTTAACGTAATGGATACGCGACGATCAAAATATTTAAGCTTCTGGTGGAAAATATCAGCGGCTGCACGTTCAATGTGCGATTTAAAATAAATTCACAAAATATTTTTTTATCTTCTGACAGTCCACGAAGACCGAAGTCTAAGTATTACGTACCGTGGGTATACTGGGGAAATCCGACACACATCCAGAGCTGGAAACATCCGCCCTTTAAGATATAAAATCAAACTTTAAATTTCGTCGGTAATCGTCCCTAATAAAAAAAAATTCAACCAAGAAAAGAAACAGATAACTTCACTTTTATGATCTGCTTCCCAAACTGAGGGCATGAGCAAGAGTTTTCTTTTAAGACGACGCGTATTAGTAAGTCACTGATCTAGCTTCCATCCAATTAATGCTAGTGTATCCCAAGACTCAGTACTGGCACCACTCCTCTCCTTCACGTCTCTCTTCCATATCTGACCATAATTGTTATACTGACGATAGTGTTTCTTTTTGGCATCATAAGCCTTTCCCGGTTTAAAGCTTAGTATCCAAAAGAAGGTCTAACCCAAAACACTGCTGCAATCTGAGAATCGGCAATATCTTCGACTTTCCTTTGATAACAAACAGATGTTTTCACGGCTTCGGATTAGAAGAACTAGTTTCTTTTTCAACAGAGCAATAACGTTTACTGTTCTGCTCTTTTGTTACTTCGTATGAAGAGCGGTATTGATTATGGAATTTTTCGTCAAGAAAAGTTTTTTCTTTTTACCCAACCCTTAATCTTATAAGCGCCGCATCAGCAGTTTGCAGTTTTCCAGATAACCACAGCATTTAGACTTACAGCCTACTATACATAAACTGTCCTATCAGATAAAAATCATGATTTTTTGATTTTTTTTTTCGAAAATTTTTATTTGGGACTAATTTTTGTTAACACACATATTTTGTAACTGTTCATATCTTGTTTAGTCAAACTTATAAGGTAACCTATTTTTAAGCGTAAATAATACAGAAACGAAACAAAATTCGAAAAGTCGAGTCGGAAAAATTCCGTTCGCGACTTCGTCGATACTTGCAGACTTACGGAAAACGCTCGGCTATATAAACGACAAGCGCCATTTCCAGTTATCAGTAATATTTTTACTTATGAGAGTAGTGTAGCACGAAATTTTGAATCATGACAAGTCGGGGTAGAAAGGAATTTAGTAGTTAACAACATTTTATTAAAAAAAGTGGTTGGCAAACTAGGGTACAGAGCGGTGTGTAAAAAGTGTGGTCAATGGATCAACCACACTTTTAATGTTTAATGGATAGACTGAAAAGTCACTGTCTCAAATAAGGTATATGAGATTTATCGGTACATTCTGAAAAATTCTTCTTAATAAAATTTTTCGATATCTTGTCAATTTGACCCATTTTTCGATACCACCGTCAACTTTCTTTTAAATTCCCGCCAAACCAGTGCCATATGGCATGTGTTAAAATGGATTTTTTGGTTGTCGGACATGCAGAAACGAACCCCCAATGGAATTTTTTTAAAAAATATCAGTAATAAAAATGTTTCCCAGCCAACTTTATGGCGCACACTATATATTGGACTAATGCATAATTGAATTTTAGCTTTGGTACTATTATACAAACACAAATATTGAGTAATTATTAGGTATGATTTATCGGTCAGTAGAAACAATAAAATTTGTAAATTTGCAATTTCTAATTTTTTTATCTTCAGTAAAAGGAAATTTTAACGCCAACTGATGATAAATCATCAGTCTATTATCTATTTTGATTTTACTGAATGCTTTTTTTATGGAATAAATATCCCTTAAGAAAGGTAATGAAAATTACATGCTCCACTGTTCCCACATTGGCCACACCGTTCTCTTCTTAAAGGTGCGCGCCCACTTAGGCGAAGCGTCGCGAAGCGAAGAGATTTTATCCATCCAAGAACCTTACATGCAATCAAATGGAAGCCCGCACACTGAAGCGGCGCGAAGAGCCGAGAAGCGTTGTGCGGGCTTCCATTTGATTGCACGTAAGTTTCTTGGATGGATAAAATTCTCTTCGCTTCGCCTAAGTGAGCGTGCACCTTAAGAGGAAATAGTGAATTTGAAATAGAGAACGTATGAATGAAAGTCTACTTGTCAGGGGTATATATATGCATATGCATATGCATATGCATATTGAAATAGAGAATTTAAAGGTTTTTTTTTATTCTATATATACACCGTTCTCTTATTAGGAGAAAATATAGTTACAGACACGGGTACACGTTAAAGAAATATTTCTGTGAATTATATCGAAGTCCTTTCTTACTTTAGAGTAGTTTTCCTTAAAAAGAGTTTCTGTCGGTTGAAAAAAAAACTAGCTATCACCATCTATAAAAAAACAATAAAAATAAACGTCCTAAAAAATTCAAATAACAATATTGATGTTATGAGGGTAATTTCGACTTTAAAATAGGATCATTAACTAATAAGTGTAAAGTGGACGAAAAGAGCAAATTAGCTAAATAGCCCCCATCATAGGTAAGCCTTAGTAACGAAGGACCATTATATATTTAAATTCTTCTGACGATAAAAAGTTTAAAGTCTGTTTCAATACCCTCAATGAAAATGGATTTTAATTTAGTCAGCTCGCTCTTGTCCAAATGTCAATGCACTTTAAGGAGCTTGAAGATACTGCCCTGAGGAGGTTAGTGAAATTTATTATTCAATTTTAAAAAAGTTATAATTAGAGGATGTTACAGAATGGTCTATATTTATTTTCAGGGATCTGCTTCATATAAACTCTGCTTCTACTACGATTGCAATGCTTACTACTACTTTATAACTCTTTTAAACACGGTACGAATTTCGTCATCAATCTTTTTTTTTAAACATTATCAATTTGGTTCAAGAATACAATCTTCAACAGATATTTTTTTTAAATCAAGATATTTTAAAAAGCTTACTAAAATAATTTTTATTCTTGAAGGAAATGTGTATAAACTTCATTGGCAACACAATTTCATTTGTCAATGGGGTAAAACATTATCCCGTTCCGGGGTTATTCAAGATTCATAACTATTCATAAGTGTATTCCCATAACATTATATTTTTTTGTTTGACAGCATCTAAATATAGTTAAATAGTAAAATAGCCTTCTTACTTAGATATAAGTATATATACACTCCTTTTACACTTGTGAAATTACAAACAATCATCATTGGTAGGAAAAAGGCTGCAAACATGCGGCGGCATTTCAGCTTTTCCTTCCTCTTTAAGAAAACAAGGTGGGTACATACAAACAGCATCCTGCATGATTGCCGGCTGACAGCAACCATTTGCTGCGTTTTTCTTTATCCCGACTGTCGGAATTTTAAAATCGCTTTTACGTCTTATACCAGGTGTTTTTAAGCTTTTTTCAAAGCAAAGTACTTTAATGTTAAGACAAAGCCAAATAAACTCAAACATCAAGTAAATTAGGGAAACGCGTGCAATAATGTAACATACTCAATAGAAAAATCACAGAAATTTCAATATCGAATGGAAGTGTGGTAATTTTTTTATATAATATATTTTGCTACATAAAGAAAATATACAGGGTGAAAAAAATTCGTCACTGATAATTAGGATCTTGTAAACGGTAAGAGATACAGACTAGTTTAACATAGACATATACGAGTATCAACGTGCATTTTTGAACTATACTAATTATAATAATAACTATAGATAGTGTATAAGTTAAAACGGAGAAGTATTTTGTGGCTCGGAAGAGCTACTGATGCGGCTAGCGAAGTAACGTGTTTGTGCCGGCTAAGATCATGTTGAAGTGTTGCTGGATTTTCTACGACAGGGAGTAAAATTTGGTTTTGGAGGCGTTAAACTGAACAGGTTTCTTGGCACCCTAATCTAAGATTAATTAGAGATCCTACGAATGGGATAAGTTCATAGATCTGCGTCTATTATCCAACTCTAGATTCGAGACTTGTTTGGGAAAATAAATACTGGAGTGAAGATTACTACCGTCAGCGTAACTTTGTATCGGATTGGTAGTAGAAGAGGGCATATCATTAACGTGAAGATGAAATAGGGTTGGTGCCAGGACAAATGAGGGAAAAAAATTTAAACGAGAGTTCTTGAAACGTCAAGTCAAACGAAAAAATTTAAATAACCTTACTACTATCTTTCTAACTATCACTGTACAGTGGACTATGATACAATAATTATTTTGATGATATCTTTGAATAATAATATTTACGTTGTACGCTCTACTTCACCAACTTATCCAAAACCACCAAAGATAACAACCGCAAAAAGCGTAACGAACTCGCTTGTCGCTTATAAAATTTGTTACTTTATATGCATAACATTCGTGAAACCCCATAATTTGCATTAAATGTATATTATCAGCAATTATTGCCATAATAAATGAGAAAGATAACTCCGAGTTAAACAGACGACGAGTGGAAAAACTTGCTTTAAGCAACAACTGCTCAGGAAGTCTGCTTGTTGATGGTTGGGTATGTCTAAAAGGCACTTACTTACTTAGACAATGCCCTTGGGTTATAAAATGCTTACGTTATATTGTAGGAAGAAACAAATCTAAATGCGGAATCTAAGTGTATTGGAGCGTACCGTGATACAATAGAATACCTGTCACTGCCTGAAAATTATATAAGATTGTTTCTAAAAGAAAGCACTTTACTGCAAGTACCCAATGTTTAAAAACTAAAGTTTATAATTTATTCGAAGGAGACTGATTCTTTTTTATCTTTGGACAGCCCACGAAGGTCTAAACCTAAGTATGTACTATATATTATGTAACGTGGGTGTACTAGGAGTGTCAGACTCACACATCCAGAGCTGAAAACATCCGTATGGGTTTCACCAGCCATTTAAGCAGATGTGTGGTGGTGGTGCCTTCTCGGACGAGGACGAAATCCTCTACAACCTTCTTTCAACAAAAAAGTCTGGACTTAAAATTGAATTCTATAACAGCCGGCCAAACTTAAAGTTTTTTAACAAAATGATTTCTTGTCCATGTGGTAAGTTCCTAATATGAGATTCACCAACGCTCCTAATATTGAGATTGTCTCATATTGGGATGCCCTATTTTCTTCTACTAACTTCTTAGTTTTTTTATTATTTAGATACCTTAAGACGCAAAAAAGCAAAATGGAGTAGAGTAGCGACCATCAGATCTGCAAAACTCGTCAGGAATAAAGAAACGGGATATCGCCAGGTATCTAAAACTTTAACGTCCGAAAAGGTCAATTATACAGTAATTTTTTTTCTCTATTCCAAATTCCTGATCTCAGGAAATATTAAGAGATATGTAAAAGGTGGTCAGAGTGTGGAGCCAATTTTTTTTGTTAAATTTCATTAATTAAAGCAATTTTCTTCCAAATAATATTTTTGGGTTTGTAATAATTTCCTTAAAAGATTTATGCAATAAAAAACAGGTGAACATTCCTTATTAATCTGAATTAATTTTTGTGTCTTTTTAAAAATAAATGTCTGCACCCTTTAGAATGATAAAAGTAAATAACTGTTGCAACACGTTCCATTCCAAATCCCATTTGAAGAAGGAATATGTCGCAGAATAGAACGTAACACAACTTAATAGAACGTGACACAACTTTAAATGGCACTGACACGATCAAAATCGAGAGAACTGAACTGGTCAACTGAATGTGCTAAATTTAAAACCGCAACAGAGTTATAACAATTTTCAAACATTGAAATAAACTACAGAAGAATTTTCACTTAACAACTCGGATTTAAAACCTAAAAGAAACAAATATACTCTCCTTCGGTTTATATGCCCCCTGTAATTCACAAAAAGGGATTACAAATTACAATCAGTACTGGCTTAAATTTAGATCATCTAGTTAGATCGGTTAGGTTTCGGCAAATTCTTTTCCGGTCGTAACGTACGCGTTATTCTATTATTTCTCCGATTCATGGATTCCAAATGATTTTCATCTGGCAACTTGTTCAAGTAAATTTAGTTCGACTATTGTGGAAAATACATATAAATTGCCTTTTTGTGCACTAAAATGTTCCATGTATCATAATGACAGGTCTGCAACTACATTTATAATTGTTTACTTTAAAACTCTTACCAAACAAAGCGACCACCCAAAAGAAATTTAAGAAGTAAAAAGTAGAACGCTTGCTTTAAACTAAACCGTGATTCTTTCTTTCCTTTCAATGAAACAACTTTTACAAGATAATATTTAAAGCCAGATTGCATTCAGTTCTACCAAGATTAAGATAATATTAAATTTGGCCTTTCTATTAAATATAAAAACAAGAAATGCAACTTTTTATAAAATGTATCCATGTTAGCGACAGTCTGAAATATTAATATCAGAGAAAAATCTTATTTTTCTCTGTTAATACTATCTGATCTTCAACCCATTGTCAGTTGGAAATTGACAGTATAATAGAATAATAATTTTATCTAACCGATATTTTTATGTTAAAGTGTATCTACAGTATGTCCGCGGATGGGGTTTAGAAGAGGACAAATGCACCAAATTTTGCAAGATACGTAAAAATGTCACTCCTGATAATAGTTTTTGCTTGTAAAATAGAAATGATTCACGTTATGAAAAATTTAATTTTTACACAGGAAGCATAAAAAACACAAAAACGTTATTTTGCGAAGGGTAAACATCATCTTCGACCAAAAGAACAAATTAATATGAAATATATGTTTTAAATTAAACCCTAAACCGAAGTACAAGATTTCATTAAAAGTCTTCAATATTAAAAATAACGAGTTTTATCACATTATTTTTTTAGTCCCAACTATTTTCTCTTCTCACACCTTTAACCAGAATACTAGTTTCTGTTAAACAATAATGACACCTATGGACATGTTTGTTAATGTCTTTACTAAATGAAGCAATTATTAAATTCAAAATACTACTTATTCAAGTGCAATTTTAAAAGAACACGAACATTTAATTAAACTCAAAAGAATATGATATAAACTAAGCAATACAATAAAGATATCAAAATTCAAAAATTCCTACCCCATGTTTAACACATTTCTCTAATTGCTTTCTTCGATATCTGAAGGAATTTCTAATTTATTCCTGGGATACCTATAACGAACAGCCTTTTAGCACGTGAATATTTTTTGGTATTGAAGTGGCATAAACAATTTGTTTTAAACGGCACCATAGAAACATATCGGCCAACGTTAAGTCGGGGCTCCTTGGGGGCCACAAAATTGGGCCATTTCTACCAATCCACCTTAGATCAAACCTGCGGTGAAGCTGTGTGCTGGCAACCATATTGTTGAAAATACATTTTTTGGCGAAAATTGAATGGCAAATTTTGAAGTTCATCGCTAAAAATTGTATCCAGCATTTCTAAGTAAGATATTCTATTGCAGGTGATATTAAAAAAATATTGGCCTATAATGCCATGGGCAGACATCGCGCACCACACGTTCTCTTTTGTAAGATATTGTCTTCGCCTCATTACTCCAAATTCGGGGTTTTCTCGAGACCAGTACCTGACATGCTGGGATGCTACAGTTCCATTAGTAGAAAATGTACCTACTACATTCATCAGAAAACATAATACTTTATAAAAATGGATATATCCACATAAAATTTGGTCTCTCACACATAAACAAAAATCTCGTCTTTCGCGTCATCTCATCTCCCTCTTCCAAAAAAAGGATGTTTTAAACGGAAGTAATTTATTTTCTTTTAAAATCATCTGAATATTTTTTTCACAACTTCTAGAAGATGTTTATCACGATTTCTAAGGGACATCATAGGAGTTTCTCTAACAGACTGAAGAACTAAAACTGTGTGGCAGCATCGTTTTGGTCTTATTTCTTCTTCTTCAAGATTCAAACACCAAACCCGTTCATTGGAACTTTTTTATTGTGTTGAAGATTGTCATTTCAGTTATTGGGAATGGAATTCATAAAAATTTCTCGCTAAATTGTTGCATGATGTAGCGGTATGATACTTGGCAAACCCCATAACACTGGACTATAAAAATCCTTCGTTCAGTAGACAGCATTTTGATGAGAAGTATTTTTCAAATTAAATAATTGCTTTATTGAATAAAGACATTGACAAATATGTCCATAGGTGTCATTATCGTTTAATATGTAGAATATGTTTAATATGTAGAATATGTTTAATATGTAGAAAAAAAAGTACTCCCGTTAAAGGTGTGAGAGAGAATGGTTGGGACTTTAAAAAAATAATGTGATAAAACTCGTTACTTTTAACATTTAAATTTTTTAATGAAGTGTACTTCATCTTAGTCTTTAATTTAAAACATATTTCATATTTGTTCTTTTGGTAAAAAATAATAAACAAGGTATGTTTACTCTTACGCAAAATAACGATTTCGTATTTTTTATATTCCCTGTATAAAAAATTAAATTTTTCATAATGTGAATCTTATTTATTTTACAAGCAAAAACTTTTCTTAGGACTGACATTTTTACTTATCTTGCAAAATTTGGCCCATTGGTCCACTTCTAAAGTCTATCCGCGACATACTGTATATATAATACAAATCTTGGTGATTTTTATAAATACACAAATAGATAAAATATTTTCGGCCTACTGGCTGGTGCACACTTAAAACCTAAACGGCCAGATTCATTATCGCCGGGCCCAAGCAAACCGGTCCAATTAAACAATTAAAAGTTTTAAACTGACAAGTGTTAAATATTTGCAAGACAATTAAGTTTTGTACTATAAAGATATTTTTAAGTCATTCTGCAAATTTCTAAAGAAAAAGTACATATTTTCCACTACAATGGAACGAAATTCATTTTAGCAACCCGTTCCAAGGTAAACATTATTTGGGAACCAAGCAAATCGCTGAAATATTAAAATAATTCATAAGTTTATAATGACAAATTATTAATAGTTACAGGACAACGACTTGTCAAAACATAGCTGATCAACTAGAACTACTAGAAGATTTTAATTTAAACTAGTACTAAAATTCCCGTGTTATTGTTTAACAACTGATAAAAAGTTTTGTTTTTCCCATGTATATTATTTGTCCTCGTCCACTTCCTCTATAGGGTTGTTAAGCTTTTAAAAAAATTGCGTACTTGCTTTTTAAAATTTTCAAATTTTAGTCTGCATTGCTTGGAACACACTGTTGCTAAATAGTGCCTGCATTTTCATTTGGTCATTTGATATTAATACATATTTGGCCTTCCTGGACACACTGCGTCCCAGGAACAAACAATCTAAGCATCATCTCCTGATGATGTTAAGATCGGTATCGCAACGTGCGTCGAATGCAAAAATCTAGTTTTGCTGTATAGTTAAACTATATAAAAATAACGTAACTACGAAAAACGTTCCGTAATCCCAATATACTTATGCTTTAAATGAAAGATAATACATTTTGCACAAATTACACTTTAAATAATATTTTTAATTAATATTAACATGTGTGTAGCCATAACATCAACAAAGGCACCTTTGGTCAGAGGCATCATTTCAGATCTACTTTGGGAACAGGGGCAAACTTATTGTTGATGTTTGTGTTTATTGTTAAATGCAATAGAAGTCTTATTTGCTAAAAGTGAAATAAACTTTCGTCTCTGTAAATTTGACAAATTTGTATGGGGAGAAATAAATGTCTTAAAGTTTTTAGTCTTCTACATATTACATACAGAGTGGACAAGTTCAAAAAATAATGTTGGTCTATTTTGGCTGTAGCTCAACTTAGTTACTCTATATGCTGTAGTTGATATGTACACTGTAAGGCACGAAAAATGGACACCTTAAAAGTTTAACCACTTTTAAAACTTTATAATATTTTTTTGCTTCTGAATGGATTTTAATGATTCTTTAAGTAATTTATAGGTATATTATTCGACTTGTCTTTTTTTAAATTTAAAAGGAAAAATTCAATATGTCACATTATACGAGGGACAACAAAATGTTTTCTTAGCTTAAGTTTGAAACACCCTGTGAAGTCACACGCTCCAATACGACATACAACGTGTCAATCATCTGCTCGGCCCAGATCGGCGTCAGAGTGTGCTTGTGTCAGCCGGTATTTATCCACGAAGTTTCCGAGTACAAAATGGAAAAAAAAACTAATGGAATAGGTCGGAAACTACGAATTCCTATACAATGTCCAAAGTAAGGATTATTGCTTCTCTACTTGAGTTTTTAGTAAATTGTGAAGCATGTCAAACTCGTTCTTGGTCATTCTTATACAAATTTTACACTTCACGTGTTAATAGCTTGCTGCAGCTTAATGCGAAGCCTAAGATCGCCCTCATTTAATACAAAATTAATTAATTAAACCTCAATAATTGCTGTTTTGTTGCCAAATATTAGAGCTCAAAAATTCACAACTACCTCAGACAACTTAAGCAAATAAAAGTAATTTGTCTCAAAATCGCAACAGAGGCAAACCTTAATTACACAGAGAAAAAAGCTGTACAATATGTAACCTTCAATCCTTATGTTTGCAGGCATTTATTATCCCCATCATAGCATACATCTTTACGGTAAATAAGTGTCTTTAAAAAGTGCTGTTATTCAAAATTAATGGCCTGCATATGCGTATATTATGCAGGCTGATGCATCGACCTGCAGTTTTGCGTGAATAATATAAATAACACCAACAGTTGTGTGCACATGCACAAGTGTAATGACTAAAGACAACGTAAGGCAAATAAAGTAACTAAAAGTATAGTCGGGTCGTCCTAAGATCTCCGCTTTCTAATAAAAATCTGATCTCCATATACTAAAAAATTAATAATAAAGTTAATTTTTGTAGGACTCAATTTGCAAATTAACTTATCAGAATAAATAATAGTCTGATTGTGTGACAGTTACTAATAATTCTAACACACGCATGTGTAGATTTCTTGCAATTGCTTCTAAAGTAGAAATCTTGGGGCGGACCGACCATAGTCGCAATTTTTCCAACAACAATGAATAATAAATTTTTTATCGTGTTCATTCATATGGTTCATAACATAAATGATTTCTGAATAAAACATTCGAAGTAATAAGTTGATAAGAGAGAGAAACCACAAAAAATATTTACACATAAAAATATTACTGTAAAAATTAATTAACATACAATAAAATAATTAAAAGAAATAGTTGAATGAAGCATGAATCCAAAATTCTCCTTGCAAAGCCTAGAACACCGTCGCAGAAAATCGTTGCTAATCTTCTCATACAAACCAATTAAGTGGTACAATTTGCTGCAAAAGTTTGCTTGAAGAAGTCCAAATTTTGGTCCCTACGAGGCGAACAAGGCAAGAACAACTGTTCTTCCTAAGAACGCACCGTACCAACTATGGTCAAAATAGGCCAAGCAACAGAGCAAAATATTAGCGATGTTTTGACATTAATCTTATTAGAAAACCGCCTGTGCCATCATCTGAAAGATGATCCGTAGATGATTCCTGTTATATTTCCAACTCTGAATTTTTTTCCTTTAATTTGTTATAAACATTTTTAAGCAAAAAAACGCGATTGTTTTAGTTTTTTGCTTATAAAATGGAAAGCAATGAAGCCATCTTAATGGTGTAAATGGCCGATTTGTAGAGAATAAAAATACGAACAAAATGAGAGGTCGATAGGATAAGTAGCAACGGAGAAAATCTGGAAAACCGGAAAATTAAGAGTTTTTTTTTTAAATTCATATATCGGCCGTTTTTAAACGTAGAGGGCTCAAACTTTGGGAAAAAGTAGTAATTTGTAGCTACTTTATGTGTGCAAAAACCCCGACGCTGTCCGACGATTAGTTTTGCCACAATCGTCATTTTAATTTTTCAACACACTATTTTGCAACAGGTCTGGATGCTCTATGGATCGTCCGATTTTAATTATTGAAACGGATTTCAAAAGTACATGTTTAATTGAACAATATGTATATTTTAATTTTTCCATAAAATGCTACGAAACCGGTTGAAAATGCACGTAAAGATGCGTGAAAATGGCCGAGCGCGCGAATATTGGCTCCCCTTCGATCCGCTGCTCTCCCGCTACGCGACATCTTCGCGCGCTGGGCCATTTTCACGCATCTTTACATGCATTTTCAACCGGTTTCGTAGCATTTTATAGAAAAATGAAAATATACATATTGTTCAATTAAACTTGTACTTTTCAAATCCGTTTCAATAATTAAAATCGGACGATCCATAGAGCATCCAGACCTGTTGCAAAATAGTGTGTTGAAAAATTAAAATGACGATTGTGGCAAAACTAATCGTCGGACAGCGTCGGGGTTTTGCACACATAAAGTAGCTACAAATTACTACTTTTCCCAAAGTTTGAGCCCTCTACGTTTAAAACGGCCGGATTTTCTCCGTTGCTACTTATCCTATCGGGACGTTCGACTTCTCATTTTGTTCGTAATTTTATTCTCTACAAATCGTCCATTTACACCATGAACATTGCTTCATTACTTTCCATTTTATAAGCAAAAAACTAAAAAAATCGCGTTTTTTTGGTTTAAATTGTTTATAGGTAACAAATTAAAGGAAAAAATTTCAGAGTTGGAAATATAACAGGAATCATCTACGGATCGTCTTTCAGATGATTGCACAGGCGGTTTTCTAATAAGATTAATGTCACGACAACTCGCTCTATTGCTTGGCCTAAAATGCCTTTACTTCTAGATTGCTCAGAAATTATAATAGTCATTTTTCAGAGTGTGATATTTTTAGGTTAGGTATAAACTCTATTCACATACGTATTAGCATCCAATCTATCCGTTGTTAAAATTTGAAGCAAAGATAAAATCTCATTTGCTTTTGTTTTGTACCACGTGATGTAACAGCACTTGACGGAACTGTCACTGTCAGATCTGACAGCAGTTTAAAATGTGAGCTTTTACCTTTCAAAACTCAAGATACCTGGGCAAATCACATGGTTGTTTAGGAGGGATGTTCAATACGTCATGTGACTGGTTAGCAATTGTTTCCGAAGGCTACGTCTTTTTTTCGTCGTTCGCTGCAACCCAAACCCCCCCCCCCCCCCCCGGGTATGTTCAGTAGTCACGTGATGAGTGGTTAGCAATTGTTTCCAAAGGCTACGTCTTTGCTTCCATATTTTTTCGTCGTTCGCTATATAGTAGTAATACGCATATGACTCTATTCGACGATTGTAGCTTGGTTAGTTATGCGCGTACTTATTATATCACGTGTTTTACCTACCATGTGCCTGTTAATTATTCTTTTAGCTTTAGGCCTTACCATTTAGAATGTAAATTTTCTGTAGTGCAATGGATGAGAATGAATAAATAAATAGAGAATCCCTCACACACAACATCCAGAAAGATATGAAAAACATATAATATACTTAAAAAATTTTAGAGTACTTACCCATTGCTGACTAAAGTTGAACACCGCGAATCCGATAAAATAATAAGAATTTGCATATTCCTTTTAAGATGCTTAATTCGCGTTATTACGTAAAGCTCTCAGCAGTAATTTTATATCTGCTACTTAAAATCTCCCGCATACGTACTTTATCTTCTTCCTGTGTTGCCTGCTTGATGTGACTCATTTAATCGAAGACCAGTCAGGAAATTTAAAAAGCCTGACAGCCAGAGCTCACTGATGCATTGTTATGGGATATTTGCATTCGCTAACTACTTCCGCTAGAGGTCGTGTGTGGGCTGCTTCTTTATTAACGAGTGATTATAAGAACGCTATCGTAAAAAACTCCCAGAAAGAAACATTGATGGAAAGTTGTAACTGAACGTGTATTATGTCGTTCTTTATGGAACTTTTTTCAATAATATGAAAAATCAGAAGAAAAAAACAGTGAAGAAAATAAATGGGTTTATCTACTTATATGCAATACCGTCAATACATATATTTTGAAATATTACCTAGGTCAGTGGCTCACAAATGGTGGTTCGCGGACCCCCAGGGGTCCATTTAATAAAAGTGACATTTTTTAATTAGAATTTTTTCGACTTTGGACCTATAAATAAAACACCCTGTAAATGAGATGTCAAATATTTCATAGTGGATATATTTCTTGACTTAATTTACTCAGGATACAAATTATGAATTGCTTGGAGTCAAAATTTAAGTAGTATTTTCACAACAAAGAGATGCCTGCAAATGCTAAATTTTCATTATAAGTCGAATTATGTTGAAAACTATGACTTTTTCGTATATTAAACCATAGTGATTCAACCAGAGTGAAATTACACGTAGAATTCAAAAATCCATTCAAATACAATATGTCTCATTTAAAAAATTAAACTTTATGACGCCCTACTTTTTGAACGCACTCTGTATAATTCAAAATATTTTTAAAATGTGCGAATATTCAACCCACACAAAAGCATATTATTATCGACAAATCTTATCTTCAAGGCATACAATTACTCCGCGCAATTGTTGACTCACCCGGTATACCTATTATTATTGCAGCAAAATATAAGTAGGTACCTAATAGTAACAAAATAATCTTGCTCATTTTCAGACCAAAACTAGGCCACTATTTTAACGTTATGATTAGATTATTTTAAGATCAAGCACCTTAATTGGTAAATATAAATAAGAAATGTATTAAAAAGAAAAAAAATTACATACATACAATATACATGTATGTTAGAATTGTGCCGGTAATGATTGATGAAGCAATCGATTCTAGATGTTTCTTACATGAAGAAGGCAAGAGTTCAAGCATAATATTCTCCGCCCTGACACTTGTTTTAAGTTTTATATTTTTTAATTTAATAAACACATTTTTGAACATTTATCTTTAACTATTCTTGCAAATAAAAATAATAACACAATAATCCCAACTAACTGCACCTAATAATAAAGCCGTTAAGTTTGATAAATTATAGCACTCTCAGTACATTTTGACTTGTCCGGCTTCGTAGCAACGATCATAAAGGTCGATTCGCACTAAGTGTTCAAGTGTGGAACTGTGGAAGTTTAATCCACACACTAAAAATAATCTTATGCATTTGCGTTGATTTTTTTTATTTTTCAGTATTTTTGGTGAATAAGGAAAACAATTGTGCTGGAATTTTGGTTCTGAGTTACGAAAGCATCAAAAATGGATCGGTGCGGCATGTCGTTTTATTGCTAATATGAATAGGTACATATTATTATAATCTATACAAAAGGTGTGTAAAAATCCTAGGACGGCTAATTATTTTAAAAACTAGACAAGTTAGCGAAAAATGTTTTAGATAAAAGTCCTAGGGCTTTCAAAACTCTATAATTTGAAAATTAGTTGGAATATACGGGGTTGTTCAGAAAGTTGTGACGGATCAAAGTTATATTTTGTTAAATGGAGTAGGTAAGTACCCTATTTTTTGCTTTAATTTCTGATTCAGCTTCAGATTATAGGCAAGTTTAGGTAACACTCACTATACCCAAGTTTCAGAGATATGGCGATCTTTATATAAAAGTGTATTATTTTACAAAAAGTACCGGTTAAAATGGAATTCAATATCTTTATCCTGAAATAAATTTCGAATATACGGGATGACTTTGCCCACTTTAGAGGAGTGGACTTTTGCCTAATGCAGGACAATGCAAGACCACATGTCGCACGGGTGGTAATCGAATATCTGGACGAAGTTAACATTCAGCGGTGACAGAGTGGCCAGCTCGTAGCCCAGATCCTAATCCCATTGAGCATGTTTGGGACATGTTATGTCGATGAATTCGGCAATGACAACCAGGTCCCGAAACCATACCCAACTTACGAAATGCTCTTTTAAAAGAATGGGACAATATTCTCCAAGAACGAATTGCCAACCGCCTTGAAAGTTTACCACGCCGCATGACACATGGGCTTCGAGCTCGTGGGGGCAATATACACCCTATTTATTTATTAAATTAACTTTTAAATTAGCCAATAGCAATATTGGTTTATTTGTTTTCTGTTTTTAAATGGTATTAATTTTGTTAAGTTTCCTGTTTTTGTTTAATTAATAAAAAAGTACATTTTCTGTTTATTTACCATGTATCGCACATAACGCTAATACAAGACACCTATTATTTTATTAAGAAAAATTGGTGACATAATATGACCCTGTTAATATAAAAATTCTAAAACTTGCAGGGATTTTCTAAAAAATTGATATATTTTTAAAGAGAACAGATATCGGGATAAATAAAAAAGCAAAATATTGAGTAAAGATACGACTTCCATATGAAATGCACTGGAACATCATCGCATCGCCTGCTTTCTCCACAGGGGGTTCAGAAATTAAAGAAAATGAGTATCATTTGCTTCCTCCCGTATAATATTACACATGTCAAAATTTTTCTTAAGTCGCAAAGCAGGTAATAATATTGATAAATGCGTCTACAATCTAACGAAAATTTAGTTAAAAACGGTTTAATTGTGGAAAAGTTATTTACCATCAAACATGATCCAAATTTTTCTTGTCCGTTTTTTTTTGCTGATGAGTGTATTTCAAAGTAAATATAAATCATTTGGGTTCTGCCCACATACTAACTCGCCTAATTATATTTATTCTGCCGCTATTGAAGTAAAAAAAATATAACAAAAAATATTCCCACTATGTACTTCAAGCTATAAAATAAATGGTATCTTAATGTACACAATAGATCATTTTCAAACATTTAAGACAAAATAGCTATCTATTTCAACCTACGATAATACCAGACATGACAGAATTATTAAGTAAAAGAGTCATTGTTTTGTCTGCGTTTAAGAATACTGTAACAATAACAACAATACCTGGTAATGTCACAGTTTTTCATCCTACTTTCAACAACGTTATTAGCATATGATATACTTTGTTTACGAGTATATTATCTAAGGTATCTATACGAAAGAAATGCATTGTTCAACTGGAATTTTTTGTAAATATTTCTTTTGACCCCAATTAATTCAAACTGGAGAATAACGACATACACGTCGTGCACTTACAGGGCCTATTTTCCCAACAGGCATGGAAATTAAGCATGTCATGGAAAAAAAACAGTGCGGTTTTGTGGTTAATTTAGACAGTTCAAAAATTATCAAGTTGGCTTATCTTATATAAGCTCTAAGACGCCAACCAAGCCTTTACCCAAGCCTTAATTGAAGTATATTTTATTTGGCGGTATTGTTGAAAGGTACATTTTTATATTTAATAATGCATTTAGAACAAAAAAAATCGGTCAAATGCAAGTTATACCTGCACAATTAGTGTTCCGTGCCTTCAGCTTGAGCAAACCTCGGCCGCCCTTTTCTCCGCCCATCTGCCGCGCAACCCGTCGCCGACGGCACCAATGCCGTATCACATCGCGTATGCGAGGAGCTGAGAGGGCCAAATTAAAAAAAATTTTGAAAAACGTCTAAGGACAGAAGTTGTTCCTTACCGTCGTGAGGAATATTTTTTGTCAAAAGAATTTTTCTCTAAAACTAACGGTTCAGCAGTTATAAGGAAATAAACAATTAAATTGTTTATAACAATTGATCGCGCTAGAACTTTTCAATCCCGATAATTTTCGTTCAATCTACACATAATTCTCAATGTTTATGTTTTTTTTTTTCAGATTTTTCTAAGGTATCCTTCTGGTGATAACGGTGGGAGACAGCAATTTTAAGCGATTTTTCCGATAAATGTTTAAAAAAAGCGCATAAAAATACATCATATATATCGTTGAATTCGTGCTTCAATAAGCTTTCATTTGATACCCTGCACGATGCCCTTGAATTTTTTTTCCATTGCCCAATTTACCCCCGAAATTAACCCGCAGAATCAAAATTTAACTTTTCATACTTCAGGTCTATACTTGGGCCACCACACTCTTTCTCTGTGCTAAATTTCGAATTTTTACGTTGAATAGTTTCAGAGAAAATCGCCCGTGACGGACGGATGGATTCACAGAACATTAAAAAGATAATTTTATATAAAAATGTTCTAAATTTAAAATATTTAGACGGGTAATCTATCAGTCAACTTTTGCCGTCCGTGTGTGCTGAACAGTGGCGCACCCGGGGGGGGGGGGGGGGTTGTGAGGGCTGCAGCCCCTCCTGGGTGCGCTAATGGTACCGAACATAACTCACAAACTACTACGTATAGAGTAATAGTATATTGTACAACGAGCATGGAATGACATGCATTTCCTACGAGTATGACGTTTGCAGCATGAGCCGCAGGCGAATGCTGCAAATCATACGAGTAGGAAATGGTCATTCCATGCGAGTTTTACACTATACTTTTTCTACGAATGTTACTGTTACATAAAATGGGATTAGTAATATTTTTCCTTTTAAGATGTCAAAAAATGTCAATCTGACATTCCACAAATAAAAATTATAAAGATTTTGGATGTCAACGCCACCGTTGTAAAAAATACCCGTGCACAATGGGAACTTTGTAGTTCAATCACCATGGTGATTGAAGCACAATGAAAATGTGTAAAACACAATGCACCATGTTCCGAAATTACTATTGAACATACAATAAAGGTTTTTATTGACATTCGTAGAAAATAGTATATTGTACAACGAGCATGGAATGACATGCATTTCCTACGAGTATGACGTTTGCAGCACGATGCCGCAGGCGAGTGCTGCAAATCATACGAGTAGGAAATGGTCATTCCATGCGAGTTTTACACTATACTTTTCCTACGAATGTTACTGTTAATAAAATGGGATTAGTAATATTTTTCTTTTTAAGATGTCAAAAAATGTCAATGAAATTATAAAGATTTTGACGCGGCACCGGTCAACGCCACCTTTGTAAAAATATACTCGCGCACAAAGTGAACTTTGTAGTTCAATCACCATGGTGATTGAAGCACAATGAAAATGTGTATAAAACAATGGACTATCTTCCGCAATTACTATTGAACATACAAAAAAGGTTTTTATTGACATTCGTAGAAAAAAATATTTTTTCTACTCATGTCAATAAAAACCTGTATTGTATGTTCAATAGTAATTTCAGAACATGGTACATTGTGGTTTACACCTTTTCATTGTGCTTCAATCACCATGGTGATTGAACTACAAAGTTCCCATTGTGCACGGGTATTTTTTACAAAGGTTGACCGGTGCCGCGTCAAAATCTTTATAATTTCATTGACATTTTTTGACATCTTAAAAAGAAAAATATTACTAATCCCATTTTATTAACAGTAACATTCGTAGAAAAAGTATAGTGTAAAACTCGCATGGAATGACCATTTCCTACTCGTATGATTTGCAGCACTCGCCTGCGGCATCGTGCTGCAAACGTCATACTCGTAGGAAATGCATGTCATTCCATGCTCGTTGTACAATATACTATTTCAGCCTAATTTAGATTTTAATAGAAATATGAAGTTGGGAAATATGGCTTGAACTACTTATGCCAAATATTTTTTAATATGAAATTCAATATAAATTCAACAATAATGTTTTATTAAACTGCCTTCCTAAATAATTTTTAGTTTTGACTCTTACTTTTAAAAAAATCGTAAACTATTTCAGCAAACTTAATTTTTTCCAAACACCACCAAAATAAAATAAATATTTTAAGCTACAAAAGAGATGTCTTTTAAAATTTTAATAATTGCAGTTGATAGGCTAAACCGGTATAGAATAAACTATAGCAGCGGGGGCCGTAATCAATGGATTTTTTGGAGGCACTTTAATGGACCATTAAGAGAAACATAAATACCGATCCACCTTCCTGCCTGATTTAGCTGTCATGTCAGTATAAATGTTTCGGATTTAATGTAACCTATCTAATCTTCCTGAATTATGTAACAAAGCTCAAATCCAATATTTTACTACAAACATAAAATTTAAATCAATGGAAAATTAGGTCAGCGAGCCGACCTAACGCGTGGGCTTGCCAGAAAGATACAGATTTTGTGGGCGGAAACCACCAACGCCAAACCCAGGGTCGTGCCGTGCTTTTGAAAAAGATTTACTGCGAAGCATTAAAAAACCTTCGATTCTGAATTATTTTCAGGAAATATATGGTATTTGCAGCTATACAGGATGTAAACTGCCATAAATTTAGGAGAACGAAGTTCAATCTTAAGCTAAATAAAGTCCTTGTATAAAGAAATCATTTTAAAAATAATGATACTATCTGAATTTTAAATTTAGTCTACACCAGTGGTCCAGTGGTTCCCAAACTTTTTCGATTCCCGGCTAGGGTTACCATCTGACCGGATAAATCCGGTCTTGACCGGACTCCGCCCGAATTATATTAAATTCATGGTTTTCTGTACCATCAGGCAACGACGCAATTTTCGGCAAAAAGATTTTTTAAAAGCTGTTTCAAGTAGCCAAAAATACAAATAATTTAAGGGATTATAAAAAAAACTTATAAAAACAATAAAACAGTAATAAAATATGTTAATTTTATGTTTTACACCAAAGACCCGACTTTTTTTTATAAAATCAGGATTTTTTACCGGTCACGACCGGTTTTACGAATTTAGCACCTGGTAACCCTATTCCCGGAGCACTTAATAAACCAAAAAATATTTATCTAGGCGCCTCGCAGAGGAAGCAACTTCGAGCTACGTATTACACCTGAGATAAACGTTGTAAACATATACATATACGGTGTTAAGAAATTCACTTCATATATTTAAATGAGTGTCTCCTGGGGTATTCTACAGACATACCCAATACTTTTCGTACCTCAACTCAACCCTCACACTTTTTTATTTTAATTAAACCATCCCCGTATCTGGCGCTTCTAAAGAGCCTGAAGTCATAAGTTCTAATATTATAAAGAAAAAACGAATGATCTAGGCGGGGCATTGCCAAACTTAAATATTATCTTCACTTCTCATTTTTTTATCAGTTTTAAATAATCCAAAGTATTTTTAATTCCACAGACGCATTTTACCAAAAATATGTAGGTATTTTAATTTAATAGCAATTTTTTTATTTTTTAACGTATACCTAAAATCTCCCTTTTAAAATTAGGGAGGTTTTGCAATTCCAGACACGCTAACCCCCAAACGCTAAAATATATAGTGATGTTTGAAACATGCGATTTAGCAAAATATTAAAAATTGAAGAAATGTTAAAAGCCTTCCCCATTTGTGGTCGGTTTAGAAAGTCGATTAGTAAATGTTGCAAAAACTCTGATTAAAACACCACTCTAAAGTTTAGCGTTTAGGGGTTAGCGTGTCTGGAATTTCTGCTTGCAAAGTCTCACTATTACTTTATACATTACCGAAACACGTTAATTTCCGTAATATAAATTGATTATATTTACCACCTACCCCGTGATATTAAAATTTAGTGACACCTACGTGAACTGCAGTGAATTTGAAAATTACCTGTAGTAGTATATTTAATTTTACTACCCAATTTTGCTGTACATATTTAGAAAATTTACAGCTGCTGTAAGAATTATATTTCTTCCTTCTTTCTAATTTCTTAATATTATGTATTTATGTTATTCGTAGGTACATAATTGTGGATCTTAAATACAAACTGCTGGAAATGGAAAAAATTTTTCCTTTTTTTCCTAAAAAAATATTTGTTAGGATCGACAATAATTGCGGATAAAGTTTAACTAGTGACAGAATAATAAATTAGAAAACACTGGAAACAGAAAGAAATATAGAAATGTAGACAATTTACTTTGTTTAATATAACTTTATTATCACAAAGTAACGGACTTCTCAATCCAATACAGAATGAAATAGTAAATTTACGTAGATAGTTCCATTGTTGCATTTTATAACTTTTTACTAGAACATTCATCAAACGAACAACGAACGACACAAAATGCTTGTTTATTGTTGCAAGATTTACAATAAAATGACCGTAAATGCCGGCTTGCGTTTAATCTCGCGCAGTAGCGCACCCAGGATTTTGTATGGGGGGGGGGGGGGGGGGTCTGAATAGTGCAATTCGATGGATTTTTTCAATTGATGATGATGTTGGTCTGGTTGGGTTTGAGAGTAGGCACAAATCTGAATTGTTACTACAATTTGAAATTCAAACAAAATGCACCGACTTTTGTTGTATTTCTTTCAACAAAATCTGCTAAATATGCAGATACTTCGAGGCGTTTTTACGAAAAGTCACATATTTTAACATAAACAGTTTGAGATCCGATATTATATTCTTACCACAGAGATGATCTTATGCTTGTCCAAGAACTCGAATGAAATTCGAGCTTAATTTTTTAGAGCCCACTCACCTGTAAAAATAAAAGAAATTAATACGATAATACTAAACAATATGGATTGAGATGTCGATTAAAAACCATAAGGACAAAGATTTTGCATAATTATGTAAATAATAAAAAAAAAAGACCACGCAGAGGGAGTCGTCTAAAAAAGTAAGGACACGTTAGGATGCTAAAGCTACGAGAATGGGGGTGAAAAATTTCTTGCTTAACAAAGAAAACAGCAAAATATTGGTTAAGGCGACATTATCCACGTGGCGTCTACGTTGGCCAACCCAGTTTCATTTTGACATGGGATTTCGACTTTAAAATTTTTAACAATAATATTATACGTATATTAAGTATAGATTCATATTGTGCAAGCAATTTTCAGTCAATTATTTAAAGTTTCAACGTGTATAATGACTTTATTAAGAAGATTAACACGTTAAAAGATATAAGGTGACATTTTGTCTGTCACTAGGACCTCAATATTGTTTGTAAATAATGATTTTCTAAAATATTTCATAAAATATCTTTAACTTTTATTAATACGCTAAAAATACCAACAGGACAGTATGAATCTACGGTTAATATTGTCACCATATCCATACAAAAGAAAAATAAAGCAAAACATTGTACTAAAATGAAATTAAGTTGGCCAACGTAGACGCCAGCCTTAAAAAACGTTTTTATTTTTCTACATCGTCTCCGTGTAACTCGATACATTTATTACAGCCATGTTTAAGAACCTGTAAACCATCGCCATTGGCTTGATTTGTCTAACTCTTCGAATTAGACGTTTGTGACAGCAACCACTTTTAAATCCGACACGAACTTTTTGCCAGTAAGAAATTTTTTCACGTTCGGAAACATATTGATGGGGCCAAATCTGGAGAATAAGGCATCATAGCTTTTCTGGCAGATGGAATTGCTTTTGCCTCCTTCGAAGTTGGTTCATCCCTCGCTCTCCTTTGTTTTGATTGTTGTTTGGCCCCTGGTATGTAGTAGTGAATCCATGTCCAATTTACAATAACAAATCGGCGTAAGAAGTTGGATTTTGCTTCAGCATTGTTAAACACTCGCCTAAAACGGTCATGCGGATGAGTTTCCTCTCTGGTGTCCAGTAATCGCGACACCCATTGCGCGGAATGGCATCAGAGAAGAACCATAAAACGAAAAGCGACAATCTTGAAACGTTGTTTCAAAAACATGTGCCATCGTTCAAAAATAAGAGAGTGCTTTTTATTGTTTTAGGTTTTTTTAAAATATCTTCAAAACAACTTTCCCAACTGGAATAAAATTTTTATTGTAAAAAGTACTTAAGTAAAGTACTTATTCATATTTTGGCACTAAGAAGGTACATACAGCTTCACCAGAAGCGACGCTGAAATAGCTTTGTAAAAAATATGTAGGTTCACCAATGACTTTGTTACTTTTTGACAGCCCAGTAATGTAGGCAGTTAAATGCATAATAAAAGTTACCTCTTGATATTTCTTTGATTTCGGCTTCGTTTAGGAAATAAATGTAATTTAATTCTGTAGCGTCCGACATGTTTTTTGAAACACTCTGTATAAAGAGAAGCCAATTTTCTAACATGGACTCAATCATTTTCCACGACATGATATAATAGGGATGAAGTTTTAAAAGCTTAGAAGTTTAAGGAAATTTATTTATAAATACGTTTTTAACCACAAAGCTTTTAAGATGCCTAAGCCACAAAGACATTTTGTAAATAAACAGAAATATGAAAAGTAAACAGTAATATGTGTACTTAAGGAAGCTAAGACATCAAAGTTTTCACTTTATGCTTGTTTATTTTTAAATTTTTACAATTTATAAAAAAGGAGTACCTTTGTGCACATGCATTCAATGTTGTTTTAGCGTCTTTTGTAGTTCCATATTTATAGACAAATTTTATTTAATTATACTAACTATAATATAATATGACCCAGGATATTTAGTAAGATCTATACCCAGGTCTAGACTACCCACACACTCGAGGTCCCTATCTTAATTCGTTTTTAAATGGCAAGCCCTTGCAAAAAATCGTAAAAAAAAATTAAATATTTAAATACCTTTATTTCTCTTATTACTTTAAAAGTTGTTCATATTGACCACCATGAACTTCTTGGCAGTAGTAAAGTCGATTTTGGAACTTACTTCTCACATTTTCGAGACTGGCAGGTATAACTTCTTGGCAAAGTTCCAAAATCGACTTTATTACTGCCAAGAAGTGTATGGTAGTCATTGTGAATCACTTTTAAAGTAATAAGAGAAATAAAGGTACGTACATTTTTTTCACGATTTTTAATTTATTGCCATTTAAAAACAAATTAAGAAACGGACCTCGGGTTTGCGGTAAAATGTTACTTTTTCGAAGACCTTTAAAATGAGGTACCACATGGCATAGGGTTGCATTAAAAATTTTTGACCTCAACTCCTTAGGGCCACCCCTCAAGGGAGTTGAAAAAATTAAATTACATAAAAAAGTAGATTTATTAACCAACAAGATACACCTAAAATTTGGTGTCTCTATCTTTACTAATAGCAAATATATTTGCCCATACTAATACTTTTTGGGCACCCTGTATAAATTTTAACATTACTGTATATTCGCCTCCAATAGCAACTGGATATTGAGTTATTTAAAGTTAATTGTTAAGTAACACAATTTTTTCGAAAACTTTTGTTACATGTGGATGAAATCAGTCAACAATTTGTTGGATCACCTCCAACAAATAATTAAATTTAAAACGCTTTAGCTCAAAAAGCAAAATGTAGATTATTAACCATTCGAACCACATTGACTGACAACAACCGAACAGAGTTGTTCTAGGGTGTTATTTTAACAAGGTAAGAAGTACCTGCAATGCACTTTCCATGTAAACATTATAATTGTGATTGATCACCTATGGCGACACGATTCAATAAGCAATGTTTAATTCATAACGTTGCAATAACTATGATCAATGCATTATCATAAGTCGGTACCTACAATCGTTATTCGGTCTTAAGCGGACGTAAGCAGTCACAGAGGCTGTTTTACATTAATAAATTCGCAACAGCAATGGAAATTTTTAAAGGCATATAATCCAAAAATTTACCATATGTCACTTTTGTTGCTTGTCAGAATCTATGAAAATATAATCACTTGGACACGTGTTTCTATTGTGATTCAGCACGAGACGAATGTACACCGGGAAAGGTTCAATAGTGCAAGTCTAATTGTCAGTACTAATATATCATGAGTACGAGGGAAGTGCAATTTATTTATAAGGACTTCAAGAATTAAAAGTTTAGAGAGGACGGAAGATCCTCTGCAGGCATTTTGTTCCATAATCTGAAAACTCTAGGTATGAAAGAGTAGAGGAAAAGTGAAGTTTTAGGTTTCGGTAAGTAGGCAGGAAAGGCAAGGGTGGTCCTGAAACGATGTCTAAGAAACGCGGACGGGCAGCTAAACATACAAAAAAAACTTTTTAAATGCTACTTTTACAATATGTAGTTCAAGAGCATATTATGTTGTGGTTTAAACGGTAGTTTAATCTTTAGCTTAAACGTGTTTTAAGTGCATGGAATAAACTGCCCTATACAGCTAGTGAACTATAAAAAAATTAAACCGAAAGGCAAATAAATTTCTGTTTTAGTTCTGTTTAAATACCTTTTCCCTTTGTATACCTAACTTAAATAAAAAATATTAAATTACAACGATTGAAAATCAAAACGAAACAATTAAGGTTAAGTAAACGACGTATTCTTTTTAATTTAAGTGGTTACGCTGTAACAAATTTTCTTAGCTAAAATATATTTTCAGCTTTTCTTCCTGAAACTACTATCTTTTTTTAATTTGTAAAAATTTTTAAAACTACCGAAACATCTACACAATATAAACAAAGAAGTGTACACATTATTTTTCTTATTACAAATTCATGTAGCATTATATAATTGTAAATTTCCATCTTTATAATGCTTTTTCTCTTTAATCTGATGAAATTTAAAGCTGGGTTATTTTACTGGATTACGGGTTTTAAGACAAACACTGGATTACCTGCAATAGACTTGCATCCACTCGGTTTCAGCTCATCGGGATTTCACGATGTACTATCGTGCCGAAAAAAAACTGGTACAGCAAAATATATTTTAATCTCCTAGACTATTATAAAATAGTTTCTTTGAAACTGACAACCAGTTATCAGCTTGATTTCAATTTATTATTGACGTGTGAATAAATTTTACTTGGCCAAAATATGCCTGCGTTAACCCCTGAGCAAAAAGCCATAATATACAGTCGTTTGCGGGATGGGGTCCATATGGAGGACTAAGAATACAAATATAGACCAATGACCACCATGTTTGTTTTTCAGAAAACGAACTCAAAGTTTCCAGTTTCCCGTAAATTGACATGTTAGGATTTTATCGGGTTTTTCGTTTTAATACATGCACGGAGAAAAAAAGAAAAAAATGCCTAGTATTTTTTTTAAATATTGTATTTTAAAGAAAATATATTTAACATAAATATATTTCTACTAAAGGTTTAATAATCAGTGTATTTATCTCAAATACATTAAATGAGATTAATGTTTATTTATTTAAAACTAATAGACAAGCCAAAAACGAGGCTTAAAATCCAAAAATTTTAAAAATTAAAATACCTTAAGTTTGTAAATTAATATGCATTTTATTATAGTTTAGCTTTAAAACCCAATGTTTTAAAAAACAATACTTCACATTTTGTAAATGTAATATCTAATCTATTATAAATTTATTTTAAACTAGTTTAAAAACCAACATTTTAAGTCTTTTGAATGTTATATCCAATATATTACAATTTTACTTTAAAAGCCAATATTTTTAAAAAGAATACTCCAAGATTTGTAAATGCAATATCAAATGTATTAGAAGTAAGCTTTAATTCAATATAATAGGATTTACTAAAAAAGCTTTTAACAATTAAGGTGCTTACATACCTTATTTTAAAACATAATATGAATATATTTAAATAGTTCCACAGTTTGACAGAATGCTCGGTGGTTTGATCTAGTGATGTAAGGATACGTATCCAAAAATCCGTTGGATACGAATATTAAAAGAATCCGTATTATCCGTAACCGGCCAAGAACTTGAAGACGGATTCGGAATCAAAATAAATACTCATCGGTGGTTACTAAGTAGTGCAAAGTGCAAAGAGAAAACGGAATCGGGATCGAGTGTAAGCGAACAACACGGTCTGCGATTTGGCATATTTGATCTTATGCTTTCTCTTTCTAATGACATTTCCTAAAAAAAGATAGCATACTTATCGGGGTTACGGGTATCATATGGGATTAGATCCATTCGTTAAACTTGGCCCGCCTCACCCGACCCGGTCAAATTTCCGAGTGAAAAATCGCTCAAAACCGCAACAGAGTCAAAAAAGTTGGAAATCGCAACTTAGTCAAAAAAAAATTTTAAAAAATTTTCAGTTTAATATTTTTTTATTTTCCATTGCAGCATTTGCTTGTTAAAGTTTGTTTGTTGTTTTTGTAATTAAAAAATATTGACTAAGATATTTATTTTCATTCAATAAATTTTCTCAAAATTGTCATTGGCATTGATTTAAGTTGTGATTTAAAAAAAAAATCAGGTGATTTAAATCATGACATTTATCTCGATTTAAATCAGCCCAACCCTGGCCTATAAAGAATTTTCGAAAATGAATTTTTTTAAAGTAAAGTTCGTCGATAACATCTTTTTTTAAAAGTACAATTTTCAAAAATGTATTTTTTCGAATTTTTTTTCAAAAACGAATTTTTTCTATCCATTTTTTCGCAAAAAAATAACTTTTAGAAAATTTAAAATAAAACGTAGTTTTTCCATTTTAAGTAAAAAATTATTTTCGAAAAAACTGACATGCGGAAAAAGTGTTTTCGAAAAAATGTATAAAACATTTATTTTGAAAAAGACGATTTTCGAAAAAATTTCGTAGGTGTCCCCCCTCCCTCGAGGTTAGGGTTAACAATCATTAATTGGAAAGTAATATACTATTTATTGTTTTTCGGAAACAAAAGATTTCCGAAACTTGCCATTTTTTATTTTTAGGACAAGGACCGAAGTCCTACAATAATTACTTGCTACTCAGCTTACGGGAAATTTTTATTTGCAAGGAACTTATGTTTCTTACAATTTTTAATTACAGGATGTCGTGAAAAATGATTATGGTAATGTCTCGAGTAGGTATCTACATAATAAATCAAAATTTCATTACCTCTTCGGTAAATAATTTACTGCGTGTCATGCTTAATAATGAATAAATTTCCTTAAATACTTTGCAAGAGAAAGGTGCAAACTTGACAGCTTTAGGATTACATCAATATACAGTCAGAAATTATCTGTTTATCCGAGAAAATACACGAAATTAAATAAACAACAATTTCCTTTCTTAGCCAAAACGTCATAACTCTTTTCTTTTACCGCTTTCCGGCCAACGACATCTGGTCAGGTTTATTTTTACACTTCTTGCTTTAAGACTCTAATGAAAAAACAATACGGTAATACTTCAGTCAATTGTAAATAAACCAATTTACTTAAAAGGCTCGAAGAAGCGTTATATCTGTGTGACTTAAAAAGGAAGAGCTTAAAGAAAGATACTTGACGCTTAGGAAGTTTTAAATTGGATGAAACTATGAAACATCGCATTAAGCGACATTTTTTACTTCCCTTGCTAAAAGGAAGTAAATCACATATTCAGATTTCTTTTAGATCTCTACATTTTTGGATCTCTAGAACATATGGTTTCCCATTTCCGTCGGTGTGCCTATCTGTTGCCGTGAAAACTTAAAATATACTTGATACAAAATTTGGCGTTAATCTATTTCATGTGGTATGTTTGCTTTAACTCAACAATGATTCGTTTGCCAAAAAAATATATCTTAAGGAAAAAGGGCATCTTTGATAAGAGCATAAGGTATATAAAATTCCATAATATAGTTATCGATATTACTTATCGCCGCCACAGTCGTCGCTGTTACTGCAATAGGTATGTAGTAATATGTTAAAAGGCAAGTTTTGAGGAGAAAAAAAAACATTTTTGTAGAGATTCACTAATATTTAAGACCAATCTATTTGAATTAACAAATATCAGAACAGGAGAACTAATCTTCACCACAGGGTAAATAAAGCCTAATATTTGTTTTTACACTGTAAATCTTTGGGTTTAATTTTCAATTTATAAACCACTAAAAATCTGTGCTCCGGTTTTAGGATTTGTTATATTGCATCAGCTTATATTTTTTATTACATAAAAATAATATAATAGCTACTGTTTACACTTACTACAGTTACAATTTAAATTTAAAAAAAATTTCGAAACAAGTTGTCACCTAAAACATCAGAAGGAATTATGCACACAAAACAATTATTAAAAAATAAAACGAGTTATAATTTTCCAGTTAATAATTAGCTTTATAAGAAAATGAATACAACAGTGACTGACAAGTAACCTTTTTTGTTTACGTTGATTCACTGTTCCTGAGGCTGGTTTTTCATTTGTTTTGTGTTGTTTATATTGCCATAAGATGTATCAAACTATTTTTGTTTTTTACAAATTTAGACTTATTATTATTTCCTCAATCTTCAAATAACAAAACCTAATAGGTACTATGAGTGCTAGGGATTTCTAGGGGAAATGACAGATAAATTTAAGAATTTCTTTAAAATTTACCTGGCAATCCTGGTCACCAGCTTTAAATTCACAAATTTTTCGTATCTCCGAGATATCATGGTGTCGCAACGTTGCCAGAATACATGAAATTAAAATCGTAAAAATTGACCACCAGAATTCGTGAGAAATCGTAAGACCGTAACGATTGCATCGGAAGTAAAAATAATAATAGGATGAAATAATTTTATTCTCTATCATTTATTTTAATAAAACACAAAACATTTTAATTAAATATATTAATGTTATTAAAAAATTTAGAATTTTAAAACAAATACCTATTACTTTGTACTTATAAAAAACCACTTTATTTTTTATAAACAAAACAAAAGTGTAGAAGTACACGAAACAAACAAAGAAGATAGCTTTCGGGAAATTCCCAATGTCCGTTAGATCGGTCGACTGTCGAACAGTAACACAGAGGCAAAGTAGATGAAAATTGATTCTTCTTGCGCTTGCTATGACATATTATGTATTTATTTTTTTATTGTAATAAGTTTCAAACCTCAATTTAAATTGCAATTGTGTTTCAATGAAGATCAAAATTGTTAGATTCGCTGATTGAAATTTCTATAAATGTAAAAATCGTGAGATTTTGTACTTGATTTGTGAGAAATTAACCAAAATCAGAAGATCCCACGAAAAATCGTGAGTTCTGGCAACACTGCATGGGCCGCCGCGAGAGTGTGAAGCGCCGACCTCCCACTCCCGTACTCACAGTGGCATCAGCACCACAGCCATTCAATTTGAAGAGTATTATCAATAACATTGGATCACTTTTTTAGTAAAACTAATAGATTTTCATAAACTATAACTCGTTTTCTTTCTTCAGTGTAAATATCAAATCTTAATATTAATAATTAAAGGCGCAGGAGTTTTTTGGAAAAAAAATTCTATCTTCGTTTCTAAAGGACTTGGAGCGATGAACTTTGCCTTGGAAGCTGCATCAGAATACCAGTTAATCAAAGCACCAAGTCCGACGAAGATCCGATGGGTCATTTACGAGATGTTGTTAAATCTTTAGAAAAAAAAACAGGCCTATTCTTGAGGTTTTGTTATCGCCACAGTAACAATGCAAACTAACATAAAACCAGTTTGTCAATTACACAAAAGTCTCAAAAAATTGTTTTACGCCCATGCTGGGGTCTGTAGCCTTGCCCAAAAAGTCAGAAAAGAATTTTAAATAATTCTGCTCTGGACATGGATTTATTATATAAAAGGATTCGATATCCGTATACTGTGAGCGTATCGAACGTGAAGCCTTATATTTTGTTGTTTGTTATTCTCTTGGGGGAGCAGTTTACGAACTACGAACATAGACAAGACTACGAATTACTACGTAATTGAATCAAGAATGGTAGTAGAAAGAGATAAAATAGCATTGGAGTGTTGGAGCTCAGAAGTGTTGCTGTCTGTGCTGGTTGTTTAGGAAAAACGGCTGAACCTCGGTCTGAACACTCGGTTACACGTACGTCTTTGTCTAATGAACTAGAAAAGAAAAAGTGCGACGTATATATTTATATAGATTTATAAGTGACTCGGAGCGACTTTAAATAAACACCTTCAGAAATAACATAACCTATCAATAATAAAACCTTTTTAAATTAAATTTATTATTATTTAGCAGAAAATAAAGTAATTTAGGACTTTTATTACTTTCAGCAAATCTTGTAATGCTTCTAACGTATTCTTTGTACACAAATACAAGGTAAAATAAGATGTGGCCAATGTTTACAAATTGTGTTTACAGTGTCGCTTAGAATGGTTTGTTTTGGCTTCAAAGAATGTTACATCATCCCGTATCCTTTTATATAATAAATCCATGGCTCTGTAGCCTAAACCGAATAAACAAATAGAGTATATTTTGAACTAAAAATGCGATCGGGCTCAAACGCATACAGCACATTAAACATATAAAAAGTAATATCCTGGTGTACTTTGGGGAAGCCCAAAAGTCTTTTTTGCAAATGGCCATTTTCAATGGTTTTTTTTGCAATTATCTTGTGAACTATTGAACGGATTTGGACGATCAAAAACTCAAATAAAAGGTTTTTTCAATACCTACAACTTTCCTGTGGACCACTTTTACCTACAGTGCAAAGGAAAAGAGCTATGGAGGAAAAACTAGTTTTAGAATATTCAAAAAATAATTAAAAATCATAGCAGCTATTTCAGCTGTTACTGGAATAGTAGATACAATCAGACATGCCCACCCTTTAACGTAGAGCAGACAAAATGCTTCTAAATTTTTTCTCGAAATCGATCTTTTTGAAACAGCCAGCCTGGGCTGGCAACAATATTAAAAAGTAAGAACTACAAAAATCTTATTTTTCCTTGTTCTATAAGATGATTAAGATCGCACCAAAATCAAAATTTAGTGAAATTTAGTGAAAATATTTTCATCTCGTATGTTCCTGGCTAGTACTTTCTACCATTCTATAATTCCTGTATCACCTACTTTATTTACGGCCATAAATACAAAATGCTATTCTATTGTTAATTTATTTGAGGCAGACAACTCCTTTACTACTATTTTCGACACACGAACGTCCGATTTAATTAGTGGATTAAATTTATTACTAATCTAACATCGTAAAATAGCAGTGAGCATAACGTGAAAGTAGTATCCCGTGGTTCGATTTGTATATATAACCCTATTAATTAAAATTTTTACTTTGGATAATATTTTGACATTATCTCGATTATCAGTAAAAGGTGTGTCATACAGATTAAATACTTTGGCGTAAGTAGGATTAATTACAGCTTGGCAAGTTTTATATTACTATTCTAGATAGAAACAAGTGCAGTAAATCCTAAAGGCTTAAAATTTTTTGTTTCATAGGGTCTCTTTCGGAATTTCTTGACCCAATAGCTAATAAATTGCACACTGTACAAGCATCGACTTATGCCACAAATGTGCGAAAAATCGCACAGGTCGGATCTACATAATATGTCGATTTGGCCTGTACCAGTTTTTTTCGCATATTGAACTCCTTTAGTTCCGTCCATAACATCATTTATTCCCAGTTGATAAATAGTGCCCAAGAAATATAAAGGGTGTTAAAATTCACTGCACATATTGGAATGGGTGACTCTAGGGGTAGTCTACAGACATTCCCATATTCTCCAAACTCTTCCCCTCAAATCGCATATTTTTTTTATTTAAAACAATGCTCAAATACCGGCCCTTATCCGACGCTTCTAAAAAGCATGACGTCATAGGCTCCAATATTATAAAGAAAAAACAAATGGTCCAGCCGGGACATTGTAAAGACCTAAATATTATCGTGACATCTCATTTTTGTATCAGTTTTAGTGAAAACCGAAAATAATCCAAAGTATTTTTAATTCCGCAGACGCATTTTACCAAAAATGTGTATTTTACTTTAGTAGCAATTTCTTTACTTAATATGAGAAAATATGGATCACTCGGTGAAATCGGTTGAAATTATTGTAACCAGAACGAAACAGGTTATGTTATACCGGTAACACAAAGAATAATTATGACTTACCCTATATTACTTTATTAATGAGATGAGCACTATTCCTACTAGCTTAAACTTTCTGCTAAAAAAGGGTTAAAAATCAAAACGAAAAACACTAATTAAGCACAACTACACAGTATTTTAAAATTATGACCAGCATCTGTCAAAAAAACACATTATTCTGTTTTATACAGCACGTTCAGAAAGTTGTTATTCGTCGTTTGTCAATAAAATTAACGTTACTTGCCGATTTTTTTGGAAAAATCCCCTAAATGAGTTTTTCTAAAGTCAAGATGTATCTAAGTAAATCGCTTTCTTGCACCCGCAAACGTTACATACACACGTAATACGTAAATATTAATAGTGTTAACTTTAATTTAGTTTTCAACCTATGAGGCTAATTTAAGAAACACTATAATCAAAGTACAAACTAGATAAAACTAATCAAAATATTAACTAACAACGGATCGACGAAGACCATTTTCTAGGTAGCAAAAAGAAACTACATTATTATTTAAAACTAACTTCTAAAGAAAAAGTATTGATAACATTCATTAAATATGCATGTTTGTATAGTTGCCTATGCAGTAGAGTAGGTACGTTGAAATACACAAAAACCAGACAGGGGTAAAAAATAGATATTTCAACGTTAGTCGCAGAACGTTTTTTTTTTATTTCATATAAATGCAAATTGCAAAATTGGCGAAAAATCGATGAAAGGATTTAATTGCTGAATGCTGCTATTATTTCCACACAACTTTTTTCCTATCTCTTATGCAACAACAACTATTGTTTAGTTTTTTTCTTTGGGCTGCCTAACTTTTTTATGTCAGGGATAAAAGTATTTGAGCAAGAGTTGTGTTTTTTAATAAATAACTTTTTAGTTTTTCAGTGCTGATAGTAAAAAAATGAAGTGGATTCTTTTAAGCATTGTATTTTAATTAGTTAGTGGAGCGTTTTTTACATTAGTGGCTATACCTACTGTTTTGTTAGTGTTGTATAAGTTTAACAACGTAAAACCTAACAAACCTATTATATTTTCTATATACAGGATGTATATTCTACAGAGATTTTACTCCACAAGTAGCAAAAACATTAGTTTCCGTATTATGTGTTTCTTGCCAGTGGTGGGTACCGTCGGTTAGAGAAAGTTTAAGGGGCGATTACCAGCTTATTATTGCGAAGCGCCATTTATGAATATTTTTCTTTAATCTGAATTCATACCGCGATTTACGGGTTTTAATATATGCATTGAATTTCATAATACCCTGTATGTGTTTAACACTTTCAAAACTCGGTCTTGCCCGTTCTCACACAAAAAATTCACTAATACCTAACCCATCTATAGCGTGTGTAGAAGTACTCTAATAGTTTCTTCATTCTGGATATAATACCTCATTCAAGTTGTTATCACAATTTTAATTTACTCCACATATACTGTAGTTTAAGGGAACATAACGACTGATCTTCCACTTCCACAATATAGCACTCTTTTGGCACGTTTTGTAAAGTAGGTATTCAACTGAGGTAACGCAAAAATTATTATTATTAATTAGTAGGGCAAAACCCTTGCCCATGTTAGCATATTAAGTTAAAACTAATTATTTTGTCAAGGAAATGCTCATAGTATATTAACTGAGTACTACAATTACGGTAAACACCCAGAATAGTTGTTGAACAATTCAAATAGGATTTATTGGTCCTGTTGTTCACAACAGGTTACCGTATATGGTAGCATCCCACAGAATATTAATTTGGGCAACATTCATTCATAAAAAACATAATGA
Organism: Philopedon plagiatum; assembly: GCA_963971165.1. NCBI lineage: Eukaryota > Metazoa > Arthropoda > Insecta > Coleoptera > Curculionidae > Philopedon > Philopedon plagiatum. Next base: position 122,833,970 of record OZ020190.1, read on the forward strand.
TTATATTAAATTTGATTTGTTGCATAATCAAACTTCAAACCTAACTGATTCAATATTGTTTAGGATATCCTGTGGTAGAAGGACAAAAGGATCTCCTTTTAAGGCTTCCGTTTAAAAGAACTCTTAAAATACGACTATACTATGTTATTCCTTATTTCCGAAAAATTGAAGTACTAAATATTTCGACGTAAAATCCTATGATATATAAGTATTATTTTCTACTCTAATATCACAGATTTAACAACAGGCCTTATCGGTTCCTGCAAAGTTTTAGGAATCTAAACTCTGTAACCTCAAAACCCCCTGTGTGTACCCCCTGATGTACAATAGAACAGTTATTTGTATATCCAGTTTCAAAGTAGTGCTTTGCAATGCGAGCACCAGGTTCGTCGATTGGGACGCAGTCGAGAGCTGCGATGGTGCGAGTGATTGCAAAGCACTTTCGACACGTGGTGTACACACTATTTTTTCTACGACCGTAGACTAAACACACAATAATTTTTTTAATTACCCTTTTTCCCTAAATTCAGTGCTTATGACAAATTGCACTGTCAATGTCAATTTTCGCTAAATTGCATAATATCTATGTTTTTAAATAAGGTTTTTTAAGTTCTGCCAAATTAACTGTTTTTATATGTATGTGTAGTTACGTGATTGTTTTTATATAAAATTACATTATTTCGTACAATTTCGGTAAGAATATTTCGCATATACCGTATCCAATTTATTTTGAGAATGATGACAGAAACCCATTTTACAACGAAGAGATCAATTATGTCTCTCTCTCATGTTCTTTCTCTCTCATTTTTTTCTCTCTCGTCTCTCTCGTCTTCTTTCTCTCTCATACTTGTAAAATTTTTACAGCTGGTAGACAGTTAGGTTATGAGAAAGATAAACATGACATTATTTGAAGCCTGTCCCATAATATAAGTTGTTTTTGCAGTGTAAAAATTTACTTAAAAAGTTTATATAAAGTATTAGCAGCTTAAATTCCTGTGTTCTATGACTCTGGAACTGACTAACAACTATTGAGTTGAGAATAGTGGGTATTACAGAAGATTTCCTTAGTTATTGAGAAAGTAGTGAAAATTGCGCCCTAGAAACGTTTGGTTTCAGTTTAAAGCTGAAGTCACAGTGCCATTACAAAGTGTATCTATCCTTCTGGAACTAAGACTCGACATTTACAATTACAAATTGTGAAACTACTTGGTATATTCGATTAAACAATTTTTATCGCGTCTTTAACTTACACAAACGTCACTGTTGGCAGGTAGCTGGAAGCGACTCAAAATAAAAGCTTGTGATTGGTTAGAAAAAGTGGGTGCGAAATTTTCTATGTAATTGTTTTCACAAAGGGCAAGATAAAGGCATGAGTGTCACTTTAATTTTAACGAACTAAGATATGGAGTGGTCGATCCATTACGAAAGTAAATGATAAAACGGGCTTCATTTTAAATAACTTTTATCCCGATAGGTTTAATCTAATCGAAGTTTTTGGTTGGAAAAATCCCGTTTGGCTCGCGCATATGCACCTATATACAAATTCAGCACGCGCAGGAACGTCAGAGGCTGCGGGGATATATTGGGGGTGTTTCCGAAGAACTTGTGATCTGACGAACAGGTTCGAAATCTTCGAAATTAATTTCCGTATTGAAAAACGAAAAAGCAATTATTACAATAAAACATGCACTATCCAGACTCAAAAATCGTGTTCACCGGTGTTATTAAGTAACTATATAATGGCATCAAAGACAGTTTATATCAGCATTCAAACTTTTAAAAACATAGGTATCAGAAGATTTTTTGATATCTATCTTTAACATAATATAAACAATCGCACGAAAACGAAAGAAAAATTAGGCACGCCGTCCTTTGAATGCTTTATCGTGCGAAATATTTTCGTCAGAAGTCGGACGAATACTTGCAGACGATCCCGTTAAATCGGTTACTACAAACACAACCTGCAACGAGAAATATTTTACGATAAGCCAAACAAACCACAAAAATCTAGATAACTTATTTTACTTTCTATGAACCCCCCCCCCCCCCCCCCCCCCCCGGTCCATGCATGAAAACTTTAGATAACTTGTTTTAACTTCTATTATCAGTTCTTTTACAAAGAACTTAAAACAAATATATCTCCTTTTTAATGACCCTCCGACATTTAGTATCTTGTGTGGGCTCTCCTTTATGTAATTCAATCCTGAAACGGTGCACCTGCACCCTTAAATTTCGCTTGAACAAACTCGTCTTTAAAGCATGATTCTCTTTAACAAAGGTGGACACAATTGGGAGCCATGTCCGACTTTTACACAAGAAAATATACATCGTGTCATGTTACGCTTAATCTTGCATTCTTTGAATTACATTCTCGGGCTTTTAACAGTATTCATTAATCATGTTTATGTGTAGACCGTATATTTACAAGAACTACAAGGGTTAGTTGTTGTTGGCTCTTAGCTGAGTACGTTGCTTGCTCTACAAGTATTGATATAATGGATATTAATTAACCTCTTCCTTTAACGTCGGAGACTTGTGAAAAGAGACAGACTATTTTCATTAGCGAACAAAATTTAAAAATTAGTTTTTATTGATATAGTCTTTTGTTGATTCTAAAGGGTAATATACAAAGAATAATGCAAAACAATATAATCACAAAGAACTTCCTAATTTACTTACTAAACGTCACTTGAGTTTTATACATCTTTTCATTCAGTATAAGTACAAAAAAAAATAGTATATTAAAAGTATTACACGTCACTAAATCTACACGAAATAAGCTTTCAAAATGCGAAAACCTTATTCCAACTGGTTAGCTACTCGTAAGAGCAATGCTCGGATCCAGGAGGGTCATGGGGTCATGACCCCAAAAATCATCAATAATACATATAACTATTAAAATTGAAAATATAAAAAAGTTAAAAATATATTACTGTTCCCTAAATTACCCCAAACCCCTAACGAAGTTCCGCGCCTGCGTAAGACCCTGAAAACTTTTGTGGTTTATTCCAACGACCCGTTTATTAATATAATTGTTGCACTGTTGTGAACAGATAAGTAATAGTAAAATTATTGCTATTAATTAATAAAATATATTATTACACAATCAAAATGTGAAAATTTTACTGTTATTTGGAGCTCTGACTTTAGATATTTAATAGTCTGGTTATTTCTTTCATTGGTCCATAATGCAGTACACAAGAGAAACTTCTCTCTGCATCAGCATTTGATGCCTAAATAGAAAAAACAAATTGCAAAATTTTTTAAAAATTTTGTATGTAGTTCGACATTTTTAGCAAAAATTAGGTTGCGTTTTTCTATGGGTGAAATCTTCGAAGAACTGGGTAAATCTAAAGCTGGTTTAATTTTAGTATACTCTTCGTATAGGATATCCATGTCTAAACTGTGGTCCAGTTTTAAATCTGTAATGGGAAAACTAACTGAGTGATCAAGTTGAGCCAGTGGCGCCCCACAAAAAAGTTTGAGGGGGTAAAATGTAACATGGTCCGGGAAAAAGTATCACTCGGTAGATTATTTCACATAAAAATAAATTTGTTTTAGGGGAACTACAAAAATTGTTAGATACGTGTAGGGCATTCAATCCCGGGATCCCGTTTTCCGGGATCCCGGAGACATTTTTCGATCTCTAAATCCCGGGATTGTCGTTTATTTAATCCCGGGATTTTCGGTATTTATCTTTTCATTTTTTCATTAATTTATATCGTGCACAAGCGTTACGTAATACAGTGCGACCTCGATAATCCGGAGCTTTAGTAGATCGGATTATTCGGTAATCCGGCCAAGCATTTCAATTGCATTGTGTACTTTATAATCCGGATTTGATAGTACTCGTTAATCCGGACCTGCGTTTGTAATTAAATTCTAGACTTCTTCATACAAATTAATGAGGGATATCTAAAATCGATTGTGTGGGGTTCCCCTAACTTCCGAAATTCGGCCGGATCAGATGTCTGGGCGTTCACATAAGCAGTGCGTGCCTTTGTGTTGGCTACGCGCGGCCCGTGAAATTTTAAAGTTGTATATCTCTGTTGCTACTTATGGGACCCACGCCAAGTTCAGGTTTTTTAATAGTGGGCCTACTAGGAATATTTTGGCGAACAAAAAAATATTTTGTAATTTGCGAAAAAAAGTTGAATTTTTGAATTGACCCACCTGGGTAAAAAATTAACACGCTTAGATATTTTACTTATTATTTTTTCTAAACAAATTTTACATAATTTTGTCGACAATTCTTAAATTTTAAGAGAAAAAAATGTGTTAGTAGAAGGTTATCGTCATTTGAATTTTTTTAAACCTAAAATATAATTAAAAAAAAATTCAAATGACTATAACTTTTTTGTTAATATGTATATGTACTATTTGCTAATTATTTTGTATTACATATTTCACTTTCCAATAAAAATCTGTCCCGCTTCAGTAATCCGAATTATTTAATAATCCGGATCACCGCGGTTTTAATTAGTCCGGATTATCGAGGTCTCACTGTAGTACAATTATGCGTTAATAGACAACCCTGAATGTATGGCAACAATGTACTTATTGCTGGAATATTGTGTAGTAAAATAAGGTCTAGTTTGTGTGATGACACTCTTGATCAACTAATTTTTTTAAGAAATTTTTTTAAAAAGCAAGTTTAGATTCACCTTTTTTCCTACTGTAAGAATCGTTTTTTTATGTTATGTTTTAACATTTTTTTATTTATAGGTTATGTTATAGTGTACTTATGTTCATTTTTATGTTTTTTTTTAGTTATTTAAATTAAATGAAGAGAGTATTCTTGAGTTTCTTGGTTTTGTATTAATGTTTTTTTTTTAAATAAAGGAGTGACGAAGAAATAAATGATTTTGCTTAATTAATAAGAAAAATTCCAAGAAAAATCGTTTTTTAAAAATCCCGGGATCAATCCCGGGATCCCGGGATTGAAAAATTATAATCCCGAAATCCCGGGATTGGAAATTTCCTCCGGGATTGAATGCCCTAGATACGTGTACTAAATTTGACTTCATTTTCTTTTGTTGCACTGACCGCAGGAGACAAGGTCAGTGGGTCGCAATAGGATGAATAGTTAAAGTCACAGTTTTGTATAGTGCAAATATTCGAATACAGAACGTTCTTCAGAGACTACAATTTATAATTTTTTCTTGTTTTTAAAATGGCATCTGTTTCGATATGTATTCGGCAGCTTCCTAAAGAATTTATTCGATGTGGCCGTGAAAGGTTAATAAACTTTCTTCAGAATAAATTTCCTTCTTATGAAAAAGATAAACTTCAGAAAATTTTAGGCCAAATTAAAAAAAACATATGTAAGCGTCTTTAATTCCAAGTGGAACCAGTGTCACAGAAAAAAGCGTATTATTTTAAAATTATTCTGCATGGTTGGATAGCACTTTCATTGTATAGATGCATGATGAAGAAATGCCCGCCCCCCGAAATACGCGTAGTTTAAGTGCTGGACCATCAATGAAATCCTTTTAGGAATGCAGGGTTAGCGTTATAAAATCCAACAGCTTCGCGACAGTTACTCCGAAGAACAATCGAAGGTCGCAGCTGGAAAAACTTCAGTGAAAAAGGGGTATATGGATCCTCAGAAAGCGTTGGATATGGTAATGGATGCACAGTTATCCAAGCATCAATACGATGCTATTCTTAATTTTTTCGGGCACGACTTTGAATTTTACCCTGTTTACCAAAGAGTGTAAAATTTTTACCGACCCTGTACTACTCTTCAATACTAAAATATACGTTCTACTGTTACGCATGCACAAAAACCAACACCATTATCCAAGCATTTATAAGATATAAGATTTTTTCCGGATTTTTACCCACTGTGCGGCGGCGGCTGATGGTGTTTGCGTTTTGATTTTTAACCTTTTCTTAAAAAGGGAGAAAGTTTAAGCTAGTAGGAATAAATAAATAACGCTCATCTTATTATTAACATAATAGGTAAGTCATAATTATTGTTGGTGTTACCGTATCGTTCTGCTTACAATGTCAACCTAATTTCACGAATGTATGATCCATATTTTCCCATATTAAGTAAAGAAATTCATATTAAATGAAAATACACATTTTTAGTAAAATAAGTCTTTGAAATTACAAATACTTTGGATTATTTTCGGTTTTCGCTAAAACCGCTAAAAAATGAGATGTCAAGGTAATATTTATTTTAGATTTGGATACGCCACGGCTTGGTCGTTTGTTTCCCCTTTAGCTTATGACGTCATGGCTTTTAGAAGCGGCAGATACGGGGGTGGGTTTAGGGTAATTTTTAAAATAAAAAAATGCTATTTGAGGGGAAAAAGTATTGGGTATAGACTACCCCAAGAGTCACCCATTCCAATATGTGCAGTGAATTTCATAACACCCTGTATATGTGTCATAATTCTAATCATTATTTTTAATTTCTAGTAACTTATAATTATGTTTAGTAAATAAAAGCTACGTTTTGGCAATTACGATTATTTTAACGTGGTAAAAAAACTCGCATCTAGGAACTTATTTCACATGGTAGCCACCCCCATCAAACAACCAACATAAACCCCGTTGGTGGCATATATTGTTGATATAACTGCACAAAAACTAGTTAGATTTTGGTATTTATGATGGCCTGAAAAGTTTTTCAAAATATGCAAGAAAGCCCTATTGCTACTATAGCACACCAACATGCATTTTGGTATGTTTAGCACTTACCAAAAAAATTAAAATTAACAAAATGTGCTAACCAAAGACCATCCACGATTTATCTAAATTTTTAATATACTTACAGCGGGTTGCACAAAACTTTTAATCAAGTAGTGAATTTAATTGACATTTAGAGTCAGCTTTGTCAAAGACGTTAACATAAGTGCTGTCACATTACAAGTGTCTAATTAGTTTAATTCGTGATTAAATTGTTTGTGCAAGCGGACGATAGAGGAATAAAATATTCATTCCATACATAAAAAGGAAGTAAAAAATAGCATGTTACGTGTTGCAATACATTTTTAAATCAGTCCATGCAACAGTAGGTCAGTGAACTTGAGAGCCTTGTTGCCAGACAGCGTGACGCCTCCGCTAAAACTGGGCAAACAATCACAAAAAGCGGCGCTTTAATCGTTTCTACCTACTTCTTTTCACTACGGATGCATTAAGAAAAAGTTTTAAAAGCAAACTAATTTCGCGGTGTTTACTTTACGCAAGCCCTGCTGTTGGCAGGAATAATTTGCCTTCCGAATGATTTATGGTTTAAGTTCAGCAGCGAAGATGAGGAATTTTTTTCATGAAATGACATCAACAAAAATCTGAAATATCGGTTCTTGGGCCTTAAAAAGCTTAAGTTCTTATGCAAAATGGCCAAAATATACCAAAAACTGGAAAATACCGTTATTTTTTGTTCTCTATATTGATTCCATAAAATATCTTCGAATATAAGCAAAAATTTGGGTTAAATAAGTGATGGGTAACATTGTTAATGTTAATCAAAAGACCTCTGTTAGCAAAATGCTAGTTGGAGTCATTTTGAAATATTTTTTAAATGAAAATGGAGCCAAAAGGTCCCTCCTTAACAAACCAGAAAAAGTAATCGTACTTGTAGTGAATCAAAGTTCTTTCTCAAACGGACTTTTAAAGCTGTCGTAGTCATAAATCCTATTTTAGCAAATCAAAAACTATTGTTGTCGAGAAGTATACAGGGTGTCCGAAAAGTCTTAGTATGGGCAAATATCTTTTCTATTAGTAAGACACCAAATTTTAGGTGGATCTTATTGGTTAATGAATCTACTTTTTTATGTAATTTAACATTTTCAATCCCCTTGAGAGGTGGCGCTAGGGAGTTAAGGTCAAACATTTTTAATGCAACCCTTCAAAAGAGAAAAATTTTACCGCAAACCCGAGGTCCGTATTCCAATTCGTTTTAAAATGGCAGGCCTTTAAAAATTTTAAATTGTGAAAAAAAAAATTAAAATTCAAATACCTTATTACTTTAAAAGTTATTGAAAATGACCACCATGAACTTCTTGGCAGTAATAAAATCGATTTTGAACTCACTTCTCACATTTTCGAGATTGGCAGGTGTTATTTCTTGGCAGAGTTACAAGATCGACTTTATTACTGCCAATCAGTTCATGGTGGTCATTTTGAACAGCTTTTAAGGTAATAGGAGAAATAAAAGTACCTACTTAAATTTTTAATTTTTCTTTTCACGATCTTTAATTTTTTAAAGTCTTGCCATTCAAAAACGAATTAAGATTAAGAAATGGTAGGTACCTCGGGTTTGCGGTAAAATATTTCATTTTTAAAGATCTTTAAAATGAAGTACCACGTACCACACGGCATATGCTGGCATCAGTGGCGGTCTTTGTGTAGGATCAATTGTGCAGTGAACACCCTAAAAATCTACGCACAAAGATGGTTTTCTATACCTTATATCTATACTATTATACCATTACACATCAACCATAATTTGTTTTGATTTCTTTATTATAATTTCAAATTTTCCATTTACTTTTACTACTGTATGATAGATTTTAGTATTTTTATAACAGTCAAGCTCTTTTCTTTCACCGTCTAACATTAACATTAATACGAGCTCTAACGCGTTCAATATCAGAACTGAACGCCGAGAGTATCGACAAAGACCGTGTGTTGGAGAAAGAGGAGTCCGGCGCGTGAGACAAAACATCGTCGTATCAAAATGATGCAGATTTTAGTGTTCTGGCGTGCACTGCACAATGCACCTGAATTAGTGTTGTAAATATCCGTATTCTTTAGATATCCGAATAATACGGAATCGGAATCAGCTAAAACTAATATCCGTATCCATTATCCGAATACGTATCCATTTCTTGACCCGCGCGAAAGCGGTTACAAATCATGTATACGTATGCAAAACATTTTCTATCCGGATACGGCTAGGTAGGTGGATGCGGTATCATATCTTTCGAAGTCGAAGTTCTCGTTTGAATTCGGTTCTGGTGAGGCGGGCCAAGTTTAACCAATGGGTCTCATCCCATATGATACCCGTTACCCCGATAACTATGATATCCTTTGTTAGGAAATGTCATTAGAAAGAGAAAGCATAAGATCAAATATGCCAAATCGCAGACCGATTCCGAATCCGTATTCAAGTTCTCGGCCGGTTACGGATAATCCGGATTCTTTTAATATTCGTATCCAACGGATTTTTGGATACGTATCATTACATCACTAACCTGAATCATATCAGTAGTCAGCTGATAGAATGGTGATATACGCGGGAGCCCAGATGGCTAGTAGTGGTAGTAGGTTATTTTCGAAGTTATGATTAAAATGCAGTAAGTACCAGATTTTAAATTTTAATCGCGTAATTGAAGTTTTTACAAAAATGAAGAACAGGAGAATGGACTTTTTACATAGATAAGCTTAAATTGGTATGTTTTTTTTTGCAATATTTCTCTTCGTATTTTTCTTATATAACCACCGAGTTGAACACCCAGTTTAATACCTCACGAGCGGCCACTGGCTGGCATTTAAAATTTTTGACCTCAACTCCCTAGCGTCACCCCTCAAGGGGATTAAAACAGTTAAATTACATAAAAAAGTAGATTTATTAACCAATAAGATACACCTAAAATTTGGTGGCTCTATATTTACCTACTAATATCAAAGCCCATACTAAGACTTTTCGGACACCCTGTATATGTGTGTTGCAGGCGCGGCCCGTGAGTTTTTTTACAGGTGGGTCAAAATTTTTGGCCAACTAGTGATATCAACGCAACAAGCAAAATCCACTTTTTTAATTAAGAAAGGTTTTTTAATAATGTGCCAAGAAATTATTTACCTACAAATAAACACTGCAAAAATCATATAATAGGTACTGCAGAATATTGAACATTACTACTCTTGATGTTTATGACTTTTAGTATCACTTTTTTGTTTATGGCTTTTTTCTATGTGTTTTAATACTCTAAAATAGTAGATTTTAGCGGGTTCCGTTGTGATAAGTTTAGCGTCTTGTACTAAAATCCCAGAATATAAACAGAACAAAATTCTGAGGTAAAAGCAGAGAAAAATAAGAAAGAGAGAATAATATCTCGTACGGAGTTCATTCATAAATACGATTCGCTTTCTATGACCTCCAAACCGACGTCGAAATAAGCTGCCATGGGCGTGCACTGCAGATTTTGGGTTATTATAAAGCACAGAGAGTGAGTATTGAGACGCGCCGCAGAAAACTCTCTCTTCTTACCGTGTTGCTACCGCACTGGCTAATGTCGGGTTGTCTTGTGAGAATTCTACGCGCCAATCTCGGAATGCTGCCGTTTGAAGGCCATAGCGTGGTCGAGCTGGCGGGAAGAAGAGATATTATTCTCTCTGTCTTATTTTTCTCTGGCAAAATCATGATTATTTGTAAAATAAAATTAGGAACGCTGCCGAAACTCCGTTTTCTTTAATAAATACAATGCTGGCGACTAGAAATAGTAATACGATATTTGTCTACGCAGGCTCTAAGCTGTAGTAAATATGAGATTGCCAACAATCTAACAATTTTAAAAATATTTTATCGAGGAACAACTTGTTGCCAATACACCTTTTAGAGCCGATCTAATTTTTTAAATAACAAAAAATTAAAAAAAAAAGTTCTTGCTCCAGCACGGATTCGAAACCGCGACTGTGAGATTAACTCGCTGCGGTTATAACGCTGCACTACGCTCGTTAGATAAGAAAATCGGTCCGATATCGTTAAATAACATGCCTAGCGCTGGCCTGACAGAAATCGTATTTATTTTATGTTTAACCACTAATAATTAATATTATTAATAAGATGCAAATACAATTCGCATGTTAGGTACCTAATTAGCTTTTCTTTTTCCGAACCAAATGTTTTGAAATAGTATATTTTAGGGGACGGTTTGAGAGTATTTCCATAGTGGGAGTGGCCAGATATTATGGGTGGGCCGTCGACCAATTGTGTCTCTTTTGAACTTCCTAAAGGGCGTATGTCTGTTTCTCTCTTACTTTTAATGAATTTATATCGTCCATATAAACCTATAAGATCAATTTAAAATATGACCCAGCCCGGAGCAAGCTTGGATATCCTTTGACGATGTCTTGGCTTGATTCTTTCTTGGGGACTTTTCGCATGGAACTTTGAAACAAAATATGATTTTTTGGTTTTAAAAAATTAAAAAATAAATTATTAGGTAGATCACTGAAAATTTTAGGTGGGCCATTGACCAAATGACCTTATGGATGGGCCGCGCCTGGTGTGTTGCTTAAAAACCTTAATATTTATTAGGTATTGTAATATTAATATTGTAATTCTGTTTTATCATGCCTTTAGCTTTCCTTTGAATTGTCAATAACTTTGCGTTTTGCTAATTTAATATGAATGTATTTCACCAAATATTTAGATATTAAGCGAGAACATACAAAAAACAAACACGAATATCAAGGGCGCAGCAAATTTGTTCGTCATAAGCAATAAAATAGTATCTAATAATAACACCGGCACACAAAAAAAAGTGGTCTGTACATTTGACCAGACCCATCTATCTATATGCATTTTGATGCGCTGAATCCAAATCCGAAGTCCGTTTGGCCCGTACACCCTCAAATTTTGAGTAAATTGCAAAAATCGCTGAAAATGGCTAAAAATTGCGAAAAAGTGCAGTTATGAAAACGAAGAAAATTTTAGTGAACTAGATCAAGTACCTATGTTGCTTATGTATTTTGATGCGCTAAATCCAAATCCGACGTCCGTTTGGTCCGTACATCCCCAAAATTTTGAGTAAATTTCGAAAAAACGCTGAATATGGCTACAAATTGCGAAAAACTGCAGTTATGAAAATGAAGAAAACTTTATTGAACTAGATCACGGAGATCACGGATCACATGTATTTTGAATCCGAAGTTCGTTTGGCCCGTACACCCTCAAAATTTTGAGTAAATTGCGAAAAAAACGCTGAAAATGGCTAAAAATTGCAGTTATGAAAATGAAGAAAATTATATTGAACTAGATCAAGTACGGTTCTTATGTATTTTGATGCGCTGAATCAAAATTCAGAATCTGTTAATCTCGATCGTTCATATATCAAACATCGTAAAAAATAGCAATGAAGTAGCAGAAAATAGCAAAAAATAGTACCTATTGTTCTTACGTACCAATGAGGACTTTTATTACGTATGGGGGAGTGATTTCTTGTAATATTATATTCTACAGAAGCCTAGTGACCCATTAATGTAGAGTTGAAGTCGTTTGATGACGAAGCCTGCGGGCCTGCTTTCTCACCCTGACCAGATGCCGATATTGAGTTTGCCTTTGGCTTCCGTTGCGTTAACATCTCTCGGTCGACTACATAGTTAGATTTCGGGTTAGATCGCCTAGAAGCGGTGAGTAGAGTGTTTTGTGACGGAATACGAAGGGAAGCTCAGGGGAGTCTTTACCAAATCCAAGGGGGGTGAGCGATGAGGCCTAAAATCCCTGTTCGTGCTGCGTTTTTTCATCCACACAAGGTGGACATGTGACGGCCATGTCTTGTTGTGGGAGGAGCGTAGGGCGGAAGTGTGGCTTAAAGAAAAGGTCATGCGCAATAGACTCTACCAGAGGCGGGAAACTCCATAACCTCAACTGTGCCAAACCGAAAACATTGGCGTTTTGTCATTGTTATTGTTTGTATTCGGAATCTCCGAGGGTACATACCCGACAAATCGGAGATTCTAAGGGAATTACCACCCAAACTGGGTAACGTGTAAGCCATCCCTAAGGGTAGCTAGGGCTCTGGTTAAGCGCCGGACCGGGTGGAGAGCTGGCCAACCTGTCCCATGGACGAGGGCCAATAACAGGTGAAGAAAGAAGAAAGAAGATGCCGATATTGGGGTTCCGAATCCCTGCATCGTAAACCACTTATCGCTGGTGCCTGCCATGACGGCATACACGCCGTTAACCCAGGACTCTGCCATACGGTTCTGTTGCCCACCGTCACCACGTGCTATCCTGCAGGTGCCCTGGTTACAGGCAAAAGCAATCAGTCCTCCGAAGTTGAATTGCAAGTTCTAGCTATTTTTCGAAGTTTTTCGCAATGTACTCAAAATTTTGAGGGTATACGGGCCAAACGAACTTCGGATTCAAAATACATACGAAACATACTTAATCTAGTTCAATAAAATTTTCTTCATTTTCATAACTGCAACTTTTCGCAATTTGTAGCCATATTCAGCGTTTTTTCGCAATTTACTCAAAATTTTGAGGATGTACGGGCCAAACGGACGTCGGATTTGGATTTAGCGCATCAAATTACATAAGACACATACTTGATCTAGTTCACTAAAATTTTATTCTTTTTCATAACTGCACTTTTTCGCAATTTTTAGCCATTTTCAGCATTTTTTGTAATGTACTCAAAATTTGAGGGTGTACGGGCCAAACCGACTTCGGATTTGGATTCAGCGCATCAAAATACATATAGATAGATGGGTCTGGTCAAATGTACAGATAACTTTTTTTTTGTGTGCCGGTGTAATGAGTAATTAAATAATTTTATATTTTTTCTAAAATTGATGGATTAAACATTTTTTACCATGTACAATACAGACCAGAGTTAAAATTGATGCATGAATCCTGACTTCAATACTGTAAAACCGCATAACTAAGATATTCAGACCCAGAGTGACATTCTTTTGAAACCATTGGAAGACAATGGCGCTTTTAAATTAATCATTTTAACCAAAAGACATAAGATTATCACTATCAGTCGCTAAACAACTTTTTTCCAATCTAATTATTTACAGATTTATATCGACCTAAAAAGTGGGAGGAGCCTCGCAATACCCACAAACTATTGGCGACTCAAATTAAGAAAGCCAGCTGCAATCAGGTGATTTTTAACGGGGAAGAAGGGCTCATTAGACGACAAAATTGACAAAGATGCCAAATAACACGATAATGAAGACAAAGACGAAACGAAAACATTCCCCTGCGATGTGACTAGCAATAAAATAAATAACACCGTTACGAGAGCTATTAAAAAAAACGGTCTGATTTAATTTAAAACTAATACAGTTCCTGATTATCCCTAAAAAAAGGCGTACCACATAATATTGCTCTAGTTCTAAAGAGAAGTAACTGCCTACTGGTCGATGTCAGACACCATAGACTTAATAATGGCGCACCACCCGACCGGCACTTCATCGGTTATTTTATGTATCTTATTATTATCTTGTCTAGTAACATCATTAACACAAAATATCAAAATCTCGTTCGCTTCTCCACAACGTTCAATTAAACACCAGGTGATGGCAGACTTGAGATGCTCCGACAACATTCAAAATACAATTTCTTTGAAGTGACTTCAATCGATGCATTTTGATTTCCTCAAGAGACCAGGCGAAGTGCCTTAATTAATTTTAAACAAAGAAATTCATTTCTCAGTTTATTTACTTTTACGCCTGACATGCCTCCATGTTTATTTATAAACAACTGCTGTAGTTTCGTGGCTTGAATTTCAAACAGTTTTTAAAGTATGGACTTTTCTATTTAAGAAAGAAGGTGCAATGATTACACGCTAGAATAATTTTTGTTTGGGCGACTGCATTTAAAAAAAGTAGCCGCTTTGGATAATTACTTGGTCATTTCACGAAATGTCTGAACGGTGCGCCAAATGGTGAAATAATTTAGTGTTTCATTAAATGGCTGGAAATATTATTAGACATTGCATGTAATGCTTAACTGTTTCTGGTCGTTAGTGAAATTCGCTGTGAGTGAAATAAAATTAGATCGCTATAAATATTTCTGACGTAGCCTGCCTGCGTTATGGAAAAAAAACGTAAGTTAAAACGTTGCGGTCGGGTAAACAGGATCATTTATAGCCAAAAAGGTTGTTATTATACAGGGTGTTACAAAAAGATGTGAAGAAACTTTAAGGGCAGATTCTACATCTAAAAATATGAAAATAAGTTTATATAAACATGGATCCTCAAATGCTTCTTTTTCGAGATACAGGGTGTTTAATATTTTCACACCTCAAGTATTCCGAAGAGTTCGGAGGAATATGCGAAGACGATTTACAGCGTGTATTGAAGCGCGGAGAAGCCATTTCCAGCATTCACTATAAATTTAAATCAAAAAGCACTGTTTCCTGAACAAAAATTATGTTAAAAAAAATCATTTTCTTTATTTGTTTTTATTGTAAGAAATAAATTAATTATTATCTCGAAAACGGTGCATCAGAGCGAAAAAGCTCAAGAGACACTTTTTACGCCGAATTAATTGGGCTTTAAGAGAACGATATAAATTTTGCAAAAAATCAGTGGCGTGCCATTTTTTCGCTAAAAATATAGACTTACCAGTACGCACGCCACTCAGTCAAGTAGCAAATACATTTTTGTACGTAAAGGTACCCTTTGATTACATACTGACGTATACTAAAATTCATGTCAATAACTTAACGCATTTTCGAGATATTAAAAAGAAACACTTAAAAAAGAAAATGTTAAACACCCTGTATCTCGAAAAAAAGCGTTTGAGGATCCATGTTTATATAAACTTATTTTCATGTTTTTAGATGTAGAATCTGCTCTTAAAATTTCTTAACATCTTTTTGTAACACCCTGTATAGAAATTGGCCCATACCATTCTAAAACTGCGACTAAAATATTTACACGAAGCAGAACATCAGTAAATATTTTCAGGAATTTGCAGTTGCGAACAAGTACGTTTGCACTTTTATTAGGCCAATCGGGAATGTCACTTTTAACATTACTGAAACGTCTAAAATAGTTAGCCACTTGATGTAATTTTATATGTCGTCACTAACGGCCAGAAACAGTTTAGCATTACATGATTGTAATGTCTAAAATGTCTAGCCATTTAATGAAACACTAATTTATTGCACTATACGGCAGCAATTTATGAGTTGACTAGACGTTTCATAAAAGAGCTAATTACACCAAATGACTACGACAGACTTAAGGACAGACAAGAATTTATGGCGGCCGGCATCGAGAACAGGACTTTATGATTTGCCTAGTACCTAGTACTCGGCTGAACAGCAATACCAAAGTACTCACCAGACTGAGTAACTCGGCTTACAGAGACGCTTATTTTTGAAAAACCATACAACAATGCCGAAAACAAAGATGTAAAGAAAACAACTTCCGACAGAACAGTTACAGCAGTAATCAAATTGGCTGCTGCAACCAGCAGAGCTGCATCATCTTTACATAACTTTTCTTCCTTTCTAATAAATGGAAAATTGCCGCAACTTAGGGCAAACAATTTTAACTATTGTTACCAATAACGTCATTGTCAACACAAAGCTCAATAATTATTATTAGCATGTGTTCCTAACCTATTGTATTTTGGTTCTAGCCAACCACATAGGTTTATTACGGCATATTTAACGTACGTTTTATTGCAGAATGGGTGCGACTGTTGTTATTTACAACTTCACAATTACGTAACTATACAATATACATGGTATCCCATTACACCCATTTTCTATTAAGGTGGATGACATTCAACTTTTATGTTCTGTTGTTGAATAAATTTACTGCACTATCGTACACGGAAAATAAATTAAATGCATTTATTGTTGTTTAAATAAGTCTGTCTTGTCGATAATAGAATAGTTCCATGCTGCTATTTACAAACAAAGTATGCAAACCTAGGGTGTTTAAGAAAATAAAAGTGGTAATTTCATGTATTTAACCACTGATTTCGAATCAAGTATAGATATCTACCATTATTCTCATTTCAGAGCAATCGAGATTCCCAAGCTATTTATAACCCGCAACACTATATGGTCCCCCACCTACTTTTTGAGAATGGCTGTTGCCAGGCTTTTAGTTTTGTAGAATATTTGCAGGTTGATAGACTCCACTAAAATAACTCAATTACTGTGGGTTAATACTTATCTACAATCATAGATACCACAGGCTAAATCATATGACTAAGGATTAATAAAATATACCAATATACCCATGGATAAATTACAAAGGATTCAATGTTCCGTATACTGTGAGGGTATCGAACGTGAAGCCTGTTTATTTGTTGTTTGTTATGAAAACATTTCCCCTAGAGCAGCGGTTCTCAACCTGTGGTACATGTACCACCGGTGGTACACGCAATTATTCCCGGTGGTACGTTAAACAAGATATAAAATAAACATCAACCAAAAACATAAAAACGCATAAAAAAAAGCGACAAGCGATCTTGTAAATACATTAAAGAAAAAAGGAAAGATGGCAACATTACCAACACTGATTGTGAAAACTAGGTATAATAAAAAATACTTTTAATACTTATTCTTAAAATTTTATTCTATCCCTTATTTAAACTTTAAATTGTACTTAAATTGTAATTATTCAGAATTACCTAGAATGACCTAGATAGGTATTCTAATTAGATGGTACCTAAAATTACGAAACGTTTTTGGTGGTACGCCATTAAAAAAGGTTGGGAACCGCTGCCCTAGAGGTCTAGTTTATGAACTTTAAGGAAATACGTAATGGAACCAAGAATTGTAGTAGAAAGAGATAAATAGCATTGGAGTGTTGGAGCTCAGAAGTGTTCTTGTCTCTGCTGGTTGCTTAGGAAATACGTCTGAACACTCGGTTACACGTACGTCTTTGTCTAATGAACTAGAAAAGAAAAAGTGCGATTTATAGATTTATAAATGACTCGGAGCGACTTTAAATAAACCTTTAGAAATAATATATCCTATAAATAATAAAACCTTTTTAACTAAAATTTATTATTATTTAGCAGAAAAATACAATTAGGCCTTTTATTACTTTTAGTAAATCTTGTGATGCTTCTAACGTATTTTTTGGACAAAAATACAAGATAAAATAAGATGTGGCCAATGTTTACAAATTGTGTTTACAGTGTCGCTTAGAATGGTTTGTTTTGGCTTCACAGAATGTTAAATCATCCCGTATCCATTCTTAATAAATCCATGAATATACCACTATTTTTCGGGATAATAAATTTTTAGAAATTTATTTCCATTGCATGATGCCGAAATTTAGATTGAAAGTGGCAACGTCGCTTCACGGGGCGTCGCACGGTGTAATATTTACTAGAGTCTGCGCCGCGAACCGAACTTTACAAATTTCCAAAAAATGCACATTTGAGTACATATGAGATTAACAATAATATAAAAAAATTGCACCCGAACAAGTGCTAAACTCGTTGCCTATACACGTTTTAGGGCAGATCTAATTTTTAAATGACAAAAATTAAAAAAAAAAGTTACCTATCGGTTCATTAGCGGGTACCCTACCTCCAGACCACGGTATTGATGCAAGAAGAAGAAAAATCGGGGATGGACTCGGGTAACTGATAGAAAAGGTAAATGAAATGAAGTTAATATTAGATGCTGCCAGGTTGTATTTATAAATTATTGCTCCTAAAAAATAAGAACATGTTGTGAGTGCGCCGCGTTTACGTAATAAACATTATTTAAAAAAAAATTGTTAACCAATATGATGGATGATCGAAACTTGGTACAACTAATAAATAATTATGATGCAAATACGTACTATCTTTTAATGTAAATATTATTGTTTAAAAATGAAGACGGAGCGCGGTGCAGAATATTTTTGTATGGAGTAGTGTGGCAACATACACAAAAAGGGTCAAGATGGTACGCAATTTTAACGTCCGGGCGGGGTATAAGTCGACAACCGGTAGTCGACCTCTGGTGCCAGGCAGTGACAGCCTGCGAAGGCGCGCGCGCGATATTTTGTTTTGTTTTTGTCGGGAACTTTTTCCCAACTTTATTTTCGATTTCTCTATTTTAATTTTTTTTATATTATACATTTTTTTTGTAATCTGCGCAGTAGACCAAAACGTGTACCACGCGCAAACCAAGCGTGCTAGACATGCGCACGGAATTTCAGGGGATGTACTTTGGTGCCTACATTCAAGCCCATCCGCTTTTAAGATATATATGAGGCGCTCAAAATCAGAACGGCCCAGCCCCGTAAAAGACAATATGGAGAAAATGAGGTAAGAAAAAAACGATTTTTTTTAATGGTTTAAACCGCAAAGTTAAACGGATTTCTAATATGATTTTTTTATTAAGTAAATGTCAACACACTTTGAACAGTCGATAATAAACAAAAACAAACAAAACAAAACCCACAAAACAATCAGTTAAGTCACTCTGGCCCTACAGTATAGTTGTATATTATAAATGCCAGGTTATGCTGCCATCTATGTACCAGTGACGAAAGGTGGGTTGTTTCAATTTGGCCCTAACAGATTACATACTGGAAGTTCTAAATCTGAATTTTTCGTAATTTTGTGGCTTGGGCCGTTCTGGTTCTGAGCGCCTCACCAATAGTTAAGATACAACTACGTATTTAACTTTTTAATTTTTTTCCTCAACTTGTTTTCCGACTTCTGTATTTTTTGTTTTCTATATTTTTCGTTTTTTGACGACGCATTTCGGTGTCTACATTGGAACCCATCCAAAAATTAAGAATAAATCTCCAATAGTTAAACTACAACTACGTATTTAACCTATTTCTACGAT
Source organism: Philopedon plagiatum (assembly GCA_963971165.1). Lineage (NCBI taxonomy): Eukaryota > Metazoa > Arthropoda > Insecta > Coleoptera > Curculionidae > Philopedon > Philopedon plagiatum. The sequence goes on from OZ020190.1 coordinate 122,853,487, forward strand.
TTTTGTGATGTCTTACTTCTTTTAACATTCTTAACTATGTGACATTTTAACACCGCACATCAAGAATATGGAATGAAATATCAGCTTTATTAAGAAAGACTCGCACTTGATCGATTTTTATATTTCACACGATCACGGCAATACCCATGAATTAAATTATTTTTGTCAAATGCCGTGTCCGTACGTACCTACTTATTTTCGGCATCGACGCCTCTGGTGACAGACCAAACATGCCAGCCTTACTAATTAATTATATATATTGGAATAATTTACAGTTCTAAAAACGGTTTAAAAATTAAAATAAACCGAAACGTCACACATAGTTTTCTAATTTTAAACCAATTGACCGATAAACCCAAGGAAATTCAAGACTATTAAAAGGCTAGTTTTTAAAACACATTATTTATATTTTGGATTTGTCTGTGTACTTTTGTGAGATGGTATTGAACATTTATTTAGTTCTTTTTGCCCTAAATATTTTTATAAAGTTCGTTTTTTTTTTAAGTTCTATTTGTCGTATTTATGATATTCTGTAAAAAAATTCCTAAAAGAAAACTTAAACTATTACAAATTTTAAGGATGTATGTAGACTTTTGTGAACCACTGCATATAAAAGTTGTAAGGATTTAGTTAACTGTAGCAATAAAAACTTCTCACTATTAAATCGACGTACATTATAAAAATAGATTAATAAATTTAAATTCTGACCATGAATAAAAATAGCTCCATATCAGGTCATAATTACCTAAACCAATTAATTATTTTCATCATCTTAAACTACTTTTTAACATTTGCTGGCCGCCTGTAAAGCAGCCTACCACCATTAAAACAACATTTACTCACAGCTGTCGGCAATAAATGAGCTACAATAAAAACTAACAATAATGAAAGTCACATAAACACGTGAAAATCGCTGGATTTTAATCGGCGATTGTATTTAATCACTTTCAGTATGTATGGAGCACCAGTATTGGGTAGCAGGAACTAATCGGATACACTTGAAAATCACGATGCAAACGAGAAGCATCAGTATTTTAACTCAGTCCTATTTCGAAGATCTGAATTAAATTAAACCTGGTGAAAAGAAGTTTTCGTGCATAACCTATTACTTCCGAAAGTCCAGCCCAAGACTTGAGGTTGAGAATTGTTTGGAAAAATGAATACTCGTGTGAAGAGACTATCTTCAACATAACTGTGGATAGAATTGGTAGTAGAAGAGAAAAGATCATCAATCAGGGTCAAACAGAACTAATAGGGTCGGTGCCAGGACTGGAAAGAAAGCTACCGATCCAGGAATACAGTTTGCAAATCGTAAGAAAATTTGTTAAAATAAAAAAAATTGTAAAAAAAAGCCTGAATAAAGCGGTGTATGCGTGCCGAATGAAGGATAGTGGTTGAGAAATTTTTCCTAGGCCGAGGAGGTAACGTAAGATAAAAAAAAACACCTCGCAGCAGTGGCGGCTGGTGAAATTTCAAAGTTGTATATCTCTGTTCCTACTTACAGGACCCGAACCAAATTTACGGGTTTTAATAGTGAGCCCACTGGGAATGTTTTGGTACAGAAAAAAAACTTTTTGTAATTTGCGAAAAAAAGTTAAATTTTTGGTGTGCCCCTCCTAGGAAAAAAATGAAAGCGTCTAGGTATTTTATTTATTCTTTTTTCTAAACAAATTTTACATCATTCTGTCGACAGTTTTTAAATTTTGAGAGAAAAAAAGGTGTTAGTAGAAAGTTATAGTCATTTGAATTTTTTCTTAAATTTTATTTTAGGCTTAAAAAAATTCAAATGACTATAACTTTCTACTAACACCTTTCTTTCTCTCAAAATTTAAAAACTGTCGACAGAATGATGTAAAATGTGTTTAGAAAAAAGAATAAATAAAATACCTAGACGTTTTCCTAGGAGGGGCACACCAAAAATTTAACTTTTTTTCGCAAATTACAAAATGCTTTTTTTCTTTACCAAAACATTCCCAGTGGGCTCACTATTGAAACCGTTAAATTTGGTTCGGGTCCTATAAGTAGGAACAGAGATATACAACTTCGAAATTTCATCAGCCGCCACTGCCTCGCAGTATTGTACGCTTTGAAATTTTTCCGCGTGTCAATGAATTATTTATTTTTTCATAAACTACGCCTTAACCTGTTAGCATAAGTTCTTATTACCTGGCAATGTAAATTAATTTAATAATACCGGGTTTAAAAAAATAAAAATTTTATTTACATTGTTACTTTTAAAAATCAATTTAATTTTTTTTACAAAACTTACTTATGATAAATAAGCAACCTTGCTCCTTCGGACAAATTCGAATTATTTTTTATATAGAATCAAAAACATTATTTAGTTTTTCAGGAGAGTTGTTAATTTCCTCAAATATTAAAGTGATTTGCCCTTGCAGCTCCTCCAAATTTGGACATGGGGTTTCAAAAATCATTATATGAGGCCATAAAAATAAATCAGTCTCATTCCGAAGATCTGAATTAAATTAAACCTGGTGAAAAGAAGTTTTCGTGCATAACCTATTACATACTTCCGAAAGTCCAGCACAAGACTTGAGCTTGAGAATTGTTTGGAAAAATGAATACTCGTATGAAGAGGCTATCTTCAACATAACTGTGGATAGAATTGGTAGTAGAAGAGAACAGACCATCAATCAGGGTCAAACAGAACAAATAGGGTCGGTGCCAGGACTGGAAAGAAAGCTACCGATCCAGGAATACAGTTTGCAAATCGTAAGAAAATTTGTTAAAATAAAAAAAATTGTAGAAAAAGCCTCAATAAAGCGTGTGTATGGTGTATGCGTGCCGAATGAAGGATAGTGGTTGAGAAATTTTTCCTAGGCCGAGGAGGTAACGTAAGATAAAAAAAACACCTCGCAGTATTGTACGCTTTGAAATTTTTCCGCGTGTCAATGAATTATTTATTTTTTCATAAACTACGCCTTAACCTGTTAGCATAAGTTCTTATTACCGGGCAATGTAAATTCTTTTAATAATACCGGGTTTAAAAAAATACAAATTTTATTTACATTGTTACTTTTAAAAATCAATTTAATTTTTTTTTACAAAATTTACTTATGATAAATAAGCAACCTTGCTCCTTCGGACAAATTCGAATTATTTTTTATATAGAATCAAAAACATTATTTAGTTTTTCAGGGAGTTGTTAATTTCCTCAAATATTAAAGTGATTTGCTCTTGCAGCTCCTCCAAATTTGGACATGGGGTTTCAAAAATCGAATTCTTTATATGAGGCTATAAAAATAAATCGCACAGGGTAAGGTCGCATGATCGAGGTGGCCAGCTTATTGGCACATTCCTGCTAATAATTCGGTCCTCAAAAAATTCTTGCTGAAAATATCCTTGTCGAAGTTCCTGGTCATCGTCGAACTGCCTGGTCATCTAATTGCTCTATAAAAGGTAAAATTCCGTGTAGGTATTGATCCGCATTAAGAGTGCCTTTAAAAAATATTGACACGAAATGTCTTCGATTACTTATCGTTTCCCAGACACTAATTTTCTGAGGATATAGAGGCTTTTCTATAAAAAAAAATGTGGATTATTTGAGCTCCACATCCTCATCTGCTGCGAGTTCACGTACCCAGAGAGGTGAATCCATGTCTCGTCGCAGAAAAATGTCTTCTCAAATCCATTACTATTTTTGTGTAGGTTATCCATAACATAAACCATTGGGAAAACTGTACTCTCCTCAGCGCACAGTGGGGCCGCTTATAGGAAAAATCGGCGAAAATCGTAACACCTTTATTTATTTGCAAATTTGCATGATCTTTTTTAACATACTTTTTATCAAAAATCTATCCCTCTGTTGTAAAAAAGTGGTAAAATATTGACGTATAACTTTTTGTTATTAGGAATTTCTTTGTCTAAATTTTGCAGAATAAATTTTAAATGATTGTTTTAATAAATGGTGTGGTAACAAAAAATGCTATATTTTGAAATATATAACAACAACAAAGATATTAAGAAATTAACAACTACCGATACAAATCTCAAAAAGGAAACATACCGGGTGTCCCTGGACGGGGTTACCTATTCCACAAATGGACCTAGTTTTTAATCCTTTGACAAGAAGACAGTCTTAATTAAAAAAAATTGAGAGGCCTTTCAAACAAACTTAACCTATCTTCCCATTTAAGATTTTCAAGGGGGTTGATATGACGGCTTAAGGGATAATTGTACCACAATGAAAATAACATTACTTCACTCCTATTTTATCGTATCCAAGAGGTATCTATTCAATCCCGATATTTGTTGTTACTTTTGTTAAATAACTACATCACAGATTATACATTCTAAATCAAAATATTTTAATGAGCATCTCATCAATGGGTTATTCAATTTGAAAATCCGAAGCGCCACAATGTACAAAATTGAGAGGCCTTTCAAACAAGGTGTCACTTAACCTATCTTCCCATTTAAGATTTTTAAGGGGGTGGATGTGACGGCTTAGGGGATAATTCTACCACAATGAAAATATCATCATTTTACTGCCCCCTTCATACTACGAGAACGGTTTTAAGCGTTTTGAAATTTCTTTCTTGGTTCTAAACTTATAGCCCACTGATCGTTTTAAAATTGTCACCCTGTATATAACATATCATGTCCTGACTGACTGATTCATCATCGCCGAGCCGAAACCGCTGAAGCTATAAATATGAAATTTGGTCAGTAGTTTTATTTTATAATGTAGAGCAGGCATGGGCAACCCACGGCCCGCGGGCCAAATGCGGCCCTCCAGTGGATCTTTTCCGGCCCGCCATGGAAATGTGTAAAAGTAGAATTTGTTTGTAAACTCCTTTTCTATTACCCATTAACACCTCGTATGTAGGTATTTTTATTGAGAATTGGTTTCCTTTACATCTGACACGGCCGTAGTTCATTTCTTTATTTTGCACGAGGCGGCAGCGCTGTTCATGAGCATTCGAGATGCTTCAGCCACGCGCGTTAGAACTAGTTTAGCGTTTGGAAATGTTAGAAGTGCAAAATTAAGGTAAATAATAGCTTTGTTCGCGGAGACGATCCGTGACCAGTCCGTAACCTGTACAAGTTAAATAATCCCAAACATTTATGCGCATGTGCGATTCGAAACCGATCAGGAATTGACAAATCTCCGCGAACGTTTTTGGTGAATGTGCTTGTCCGGAACACCTGCGAATCACTTAACCTTAATATATTTTATTATTTTGAATTAAATTTTTAGACTGAACAACCTAATTTAACATTATATAATGATTAAAATTGCCATAAAGACATATTTGTTCTGTTATGAGTAATTTTAAATACAAGAATAATTGAATATACTAGAGCATATTATTATATACAAATTTATATCTACCTTTATACAACTAACAGCATATGAAATTTAACTGTTCGTTATCGCAAAATACAGCCCGCCCAAAATTAAATGACAATTTTCAAACAAATTTCACACTGCACTTGCGCGGACAATTAATTCATGCGAAAATCCTCGGATCGTTTTGACTGGTTACGGATGTGTCCTGAACTTGTTCTCGCATCACCGCGAACGCCAAATTTATTGTCAAAATCAGTGATTTTCTGCTCCGCGAACGCAAATAATCGCACAGCGCACGCGCACTTGTCACGGACTAGTTCCGGATCGTCTCCGCGAACAAAGCTAATGTTATACATTGTTTTGGAGCTCTGGAAAATTTATTTCTAAAATATGTCGGGACCTTCATGTAGTAAATACAGAAAGGTTGACCAAGAACGTCGTACCTTTCAAGAAAAGTGAACCCAAGAATATTTGTTTGTTATTTATAAGGAAAAGCCAATTTGTCTGATATGTAATGAATCCGTCGCGGTTTTAAAAGAGTACAATTTAAAAAGACATTATAATACGAAACATTTGCAAAAATATGAAAGTTTAACAGGGCAACTAAGAAGTGACAGAATCGAGAAGTTAAGAAAGAATTTAACCGGTCAACAAAATATTTTTGTTAAACGCAGTGAAGAAGCTGAAGATGTCGTTCGGGCAAGTTATATTATTAGTAAGAAAGTGGCGGAATATTCGAAGCCGTTCTCAGAAGGCGAATTTGTGAAAGAATGCTTAATCGAATTGGCAAATATCTTGTGCCCAGAAAAAAGAAAAAAGTTCGCAGAAGTTAGTTTATCCAGAAGAACAGTCACAAGACGAATAGATGCAATGGCCCAAAACATAAAAGTTGCTCTTGGAGAAGTAGTAAAAAACTGTGTTGCATTTTCCATAGCATTGGACGAAAGCACCGATAAAAGTGATACAGCTCAACTAGCAATATTTATTCGTGCAGTCGACCAAAATTTGAAAATAACAGAAGATTTGCTCGCGCTACGAGCCATGAAAGACACTACAAGGGGAGAAGATATTTATAAAGAAATTGTTAATGTTTTTGATGCCTTTAATCTGAACTGGGAAAAGTTAAGCGGTGTCACTACTGATGGAGCTCCTGCGATGGTAGGAAACAGTGTGGGAGTAGTTGCTAAAATAAAATCAGAATTATCACAGAAAAATATTGACGTTAAAAATTTGTTTACATTTCACTGTATAATTCACCAAGAAAGCCTGTGTGCTAAATCATTAAAATTTATGCAAGTAATGGAGACAGTTGTTTCATGTGTAAATTTTATTAAATCAAGAGGTTTGAATCACCGCCAGTTCCAGCAATTCCTGCAGGACTTGGAAACAGAATATGGAGACATTATTTTTTATTGTGAAGTTCGCTGGCTCAGTAAGGGCAAAATGTTGAAGCGATTTTATGAATTAAGAGAAGAAGTTCAAACTTTCATGGAAATGAAGGGCAGACCCGAAGTGGTCCAACCTTTGGAAGATGATGCATGGTTATCAGATTTTGCATTTTTGGTTGATGTCACCAGTTATTTAAACGAGCTAAATACAAATATGCAGAAACAAGGACAATTTGTCCATGAGCTATTTACCCATATAAAGTCTTTTCAAAGCAAACTTCGGTTATGGGAAAATCATATTCTTATGGGAAATACTTATCATTTTCCTACCCTGGCTGCTTATAAAACTTTCGATAAAAATGCCTTAGCACAGGAACTATCTTCATTGAATACAGAATTTACACTTAGATTTCAGGATTTCCGTTCACGTGAACTTCAATTACAAATATTCATGACTCCTTTCGACGTGGACGTGGAGCAAGTGGAAATGTCCCTTCAAATGGAGTTAATTGAACTTCAGGCAGATGATGTTCTGAAAAATCTATTTCATAAGGTACCACTGCAAGACTTTTACGCGAAATATGTTTCGAAAGACAAATATTCAAATTTAATTAATTTTGTTTGTAAAATAATGTCCCTCTTTGGCAGTACTTATTGCTGTGAGCAATTCTTTTCAAGAATGAATAACACTAAATCGAAGAACAGATCAAGGATTATTGATACTAATTTGGAAAACACATTACGCGTAGCAACAACATCACTTCCCCCCGATATTGAAGTTCTGGTAAAAGAAAGGCAATCCCAAGTTTCTCATTAGAGTTGTATCACTATAAGAAGTTATTTAGTTATTTCTTTGTTAAAGTTTATGAGTTTAAGTTTAATTTTTTCGATATTTTATTATAATAAAAACGCTAGGTATGCTTATGTATATATCTATAAAATATCCTTGTTAATAAATAGTATTACTATTATTATCAACTTTTTTCTATTGGCCCTTGATCTACATTAAATTATTCGATTCGGCCCTCTACAAAAAAAGGTTGCCCATGCCTGATGTAGAGACTCACTAAGAAGGGATTTTTCTAAATTCAACCCCTAAGGTGGTGAAACAGGGGTTCAAACTTTGGATGGAGAAAAAAAAATACATGGTCCTATTAACTGGAAACTTCATAGAAGTACCCTAAAAAATATCGGCCAGATTCTCCAACGCTAGTCCGGTCTAATTTGACAACCAAAAGTTTTAAACTGAGAAGTGTAAGAATAATGAAAAGGGCAGTTTTAGTATGTACTTTGGACAATAATAGAACTAAATTGATTACGGCAACCCATTCCAAGATGAAAATTATTTGCAAACCAAGCAAATCGCTTAAATATCGGAATAATTCCTAAGATTTTATTGACGACTTATTAACAATGACAGGACAAAAGCCTGTCAAAACACAACTGATCAACTATAAGATCTTAATTTAAACCAGTACTAAATCTTAAATCTTCTTAGTGATTCTGAACGTAAATGTTTAAACACGTGTTTTAGAGTTTTTAATAAATCAACCCCTAGGAGGTGAAATGGGGGTTCAAAGTTTGTAATGGAGTAAAATTGTTAAGTCGCGGGCGCAAGCTAGTTTAATATATAGGTATCTTTATCACTTTTTTCTAGTTTTAGGTATACCTGCCATGCGGAACATTTTCAGAGCTTACTGTGAGGTAGTTTTTTTTATCTTACGTTACCACCCCACACGCCCTCTTAAAGGGCTGGCGAAATCCTTATGGATGTTTTTAGCACTGGGTGTATGAGTCGGCTTTGCGATATACAACCCACGGTACCTTGGTACTTAGGCTTGCTGCCTTCGAGGGTTGTACGAAGATTAAAAAACATGTGTCAAGAGCAACAACTTGTTATTCTCCGTGAAATTCGACCTTAGTTTTATTTCGTGTTACAAAGGTGAGATCTGCTTTAGACCTTTGATGACGGAACTAATACAGTTTGTCGTGATAAGCTTGTGCTTTTCTAGATATTTTAGAATTGGCGAGTAGATGACTTTTTTCATAAACTTGCGGAGAACAGCGAGATAGAATCAATCGAAGTGTTGTTAATGAGCAAAATTATATATAACACAGATACCAGTAGAATAAAACTTAAGCATTTTTATGGAAAAAATAAACTTTAAATGGGTTCGAAGATTTAAAGTTTAAATATATGTACATTCTTAACTTGCATACCTTTTGTTTCTAAGCAATCCACACCAGGGAAACTTATTTCAGTTTTAACTGGCTGTTATTAAAACTGAAATAAGCATTTTTATACTAAACCTATAAAACGCAATAAAATATTCCCAACTAAAACTTCCTGTGTTTTACAGACAGGTGATGAAAATCACTGAGGGTAACGAGATATATACCGGCTTGGTCAAAGAATAGAAATAATTCTCGCTTAGTTAGCTTTCTTCCAAGCCAGCGGAGCGAATTACTACAAGATTTTAAAAAATAATCGCCTTTCTTTGAAAATTTAAGACCAAGTCAGGTGAATTAACTAACACATTTTTAACGAAGACCGATTGCATGTGAAACAGACCATTAGCTAGACATTTTTTAAAGAAAGGTCGACAAGTATTCACTATAGAATGCTTAGAATGATTGGATGAATATTTTTAAATATCATCACAGCGACGATCCATTAATGAAATGTCAAATACTTGCATGGGGCATTAAGTTTTTTAATGACGGTGATATAGAACGTGAAATACTACAAATAACGTAAGAAATGTCGATCCAGGACAGCGTTGCCAGACGTCCCGAAATTTGAACAAAATAAAATGGTCCCGCGCGGGATATGATATTAATAAATTAAAAATTAATAAATAAAAAAATAAATTAAATAAATTAATAAATTTATTAGTTTGATGTCATCATTGAAATCTGAATCATCAAAAAACAAATCTTCTGTCAATCTAATAAAATCAGAATTGACGGTAAAATTCAATTTTAGTTTAAACTGTAGTGATTTCTACTAAGTATTAAAAGAACGCAATGATATTAGTGGAAAAATAAAATCATTTACAAAGTATAAGTAGAAACTACCTACTTAAATGAACCCACATTTTTATTTTTTTTTTGTTTCGTATCACAGATTTATGAAAATGTTGTAGACCGCGAACGGCGGTCCATATACTTCCCGTTAGTGGGGAAGATGTGTGTCTATTGTAGATTTTGACATTTTTACCATTTCAATTTTTTTTTCCCGAAAAAGATCAGAGGGGGATCAATCCAATTTTCTGGGCTAATAGAGGGATAGTGCGACTAGCTTCGGTAAAAAATTCAGTTATACAGTGCGTACCGTTTCGGAGCTATTAAACGTTAAAGTCGAAATTACGCGGTTTCGTATGATATCGATTACAGGTCGCAATACTGAAATAAATCGATTGTAGTGGATCCGGGGCTTTAGAACCCTATTAAAATTGGTGCGAGTATCGAAAAATGGCAAGGGGTTTTTCTGAATCTTCTTATGTCAAAAATGCACACCCTTGTTTGGTACTTAATAACTCGACAATGAAAAGTCGAAACAAAAAACGAATTCATACGTGAAACTTTAAAATCTCAAATACTTTCCTTTTGACGTACATTTACCTAAACCTAAAACGGCTGGAAAATGGATTTATTTGGGAAAAACTGGAAATTTCGATCTCTGATCCAAATTTATCACGGTTGTTTTTTTGGTTAAAATAGATCCAAATTAAAACCCCATATACCTCGTCGGACAGACCTCGTCGAAATACGTGATATCTATATTTTTTAGTTAGGGATATGGATACGAAGGGCGATCTGTTCTTATATACGACATGCTCAAGAAACGTGAAATTTTCAGTACATGGTGATATTGCCGGCCCTTTAGGCCCTAGGGGGGGGGGGGCGGTCTACACCCTAGAGGAGATCAATTATGTTTAAAAGACTTAATACTGTTGCGGGCCCAACTTGTCTTTTATAATTAATAAAAAAATATATAAATAAAGGAATGATTTTTTGAATTTTTAATTTCCAAAATTTCTTAATATTCATTCCCCATCTCATAAGTAATTAAGTCATTTATTAAAATTCTTGACAACCCTAACAAATTGGTTCTTTCAAGTTCGTTATGTTTTTTGGGGTTTGTAAACTCTTGATACTTTAATATTAATTTCTTTCTCCCCGTTGCATAAATCAACTCCTCCACCCATCTATTTATTCCTTTCGTTACTTTTTTTTTTTTTTTTTTTTCTCCTTGGGCTCCGTCCGAGACCGGAAGCACTGCGGCCACTAGAGGCCTATTGTGCCTACCCAATAACTTTTGTTACACCCACTCTGTTATCCCAGTTTCCTGCACAAGCCTGTACAGGTCCACAAGGGAGCGGGTGATCAATTCCTCCGGTTCTAACTTTGGTTGCCCGAACAGTTGGTGGCGCTTGCGATCTAGTGACTCACAATTATATATAATGTGCTGAACTGTTTCCCTGTCCCTACCGCATAGTCTGCAGCTAATGTCTCCCTGGTACAGTTTCATTTTGTTGAGAAGGTCCTTTACAGCCATGTGTCCTGTTAGTACCCCTACGATTGTCCTCAACTGGATCCTGCTCAGATTTAGCACTTAGTTCCCCCTAAATCCATACTACTAACATTACACATTTATACGAGTGATTTAAGTTCTTAACATTTCTTTAATGTTTAGATATTTTGAATTAGTTTGATTTCTTTCTTATTTCCAGAGAAGTAAAATTTACAAATAATATTAGTTTTTGAATCAAAATTTAAATCTGGCTCATTTATAACCAAACTTCACACCAGGTCTCTCTAGTTACAAAATTTTTCCCCTAACAATTTAACAACCTCGTGGTTCATCTTACACAGTCAGAAATGTGATCGTTTAAGCAGAATTTTGAAACGGTTTTGAAAAATAATTGTTTGATTTTAATTGTGATGTGTAAAAATATTTTAATACGTTCCACTGTTGTTCGTCCAAATGGATTTTCGACTGGCTTCCTGACAAGTGATTAATAAACCTATAAAATAAATTTAAATAAAAAAAGTCCCCTTTAAATTTCAAAATTAAACTTGACTAAATTAAACTCTTAATATTAACTTGTTTATTCCTTACTTTCAGGAAGCACTGACGATGATCTATAGGGTCGAAAGCGCTCTGCTAATAAATTAGTAAAAACATTCTTACACTTAATACAAAGCTTTGTTTCATTCATACTTAAAAAGTGCACACATTCCATAATAAAACTAGACAAACAAGACAATTATGTGTGACTAATAATTTTCCACAACTGAAATAATTAATTTTTCCAGAAGCTCTGAAACAACCGATAGGAACACCTGATAAAAAATAAATTTAAGACAAAACTACTGCTTACTGTCACTTTCGCAGGGAATATAAATCACTGGCCAGTGTTGCCAGGACTAGGTTAATTTTCCTAAACGTAAAGAAATGCTTTTTAAATAGGTCTTGTACTGTAAATACTCGGAAGTTCTTGGGCTTAATAATATGTTAATATCTTTTTACTTTCACAACGTCGTGGAAGTGCATACGAGTAGAGCCATTGGTAAATGATAAAATTAATAAGATTCAATGAGATGTGAAGTAAAAAAAGTTGAATTTTGATTCTTGGGGTTAATTTCAGGGGGTAAATTGAGAAACGGAAAAATCATTTCCAGGGTATCGTGTAGGGTGTAGGGTGACAAATGAAAGCTTATTGAAGCACGAATTCAACAATATATATGATTATTTTTTATGCATTTATACATTTTTCGGGAAAAACGCTTAAAAAATGCTGTCTCCCACCCTTATCACCAAAAGGATCGCTCAGAAAAATCTGAAAAAATCATGAACATTGAGAATTAGATGTAGATTGAGCCAAAATTATCAGGATCAAAAAATTCTAGCGCGATCAATTGTTATAAACAATTTAATTGGTTATTTCCTTATAACTGCTGAACCACTGGTTTTAGAGAAAAAGTTTTTCACAAAAAAATATTTGTCACGATGCATGTAAGGAACAACTTTTGTCCTCACACGTTTTTCAAAATTTTTAATTACTCAGCGCCGAGCTTATGCGATGTGCTACGGCGTTGGTGCCGTCGGACGGGAAGCGCGGCTAGTGGGCGGAAATCGGGAGGCCGAGGTTTGCTCAGGTTAAGTGGGGGGCTGATGGTACGGAACACTAATAATTGTGAATTGGCCGATTTTTTTTATATTACTTACCTACTGTTCGCCTTAGTCATTATCAAGATTTTACAATTTGACCTGTTTCTACTCAAGTGGCAACCCTGGCCGAAGTGTGTATATTACTCACTAGGGTTAACGGCACCAAAAAACAAGAAGCAACATGGTTATCCATTATCCATCAATAACATCAACCATCTCGGCCATTGATTGTTGTATACCGTACAAACCAGCTTGCTGCTTAACGCATGCCGACTGTCCTTTTATGGCAAAGTAAGATGGGTTCAAATCTGCACCGTCAGCCGGTCTACAGTTCAATTATTTCTGCTTAGTGCTTAATGTTAACAAGAACGAAATGAACCTTCGATATGCTGCACTTATTGCTTTCATTCACGCGTGTAAATACTTCAAAAGAAAGCAAATTTTGGTAACATCTAATTTAAACGAATCAAATAAGGAATATGCACAATTTTCTTATTGCATAAATTGTTTAAAGAAGTCATTACAAACCCTAAAAATCATTTTGAGGAAAATTACTAGGATAACTTAGCTACAAGAATGTTTACTTTTCGGTATAATTTATTAAGATTTAAAAGGCAGCCATTTGTCCTTAATGAATAATGGTCAGGAGGTCAGCAAAAATAAGTGCCAATCTACTTGTTAACGTAAAGCTTAACTTAAAGTCGAACAACTTTGTTTTCTCGGAATCAGTCAGAGGGAGAGCAATCGAATTTTCTGGGTAATAGAGGAATAGTTCAACTAGCTTCGGTAAAAAATTCAGTTATACAGAATGTTTCGTTGCGGATCTATTAAACGTCAAATTCTAAATTACGGCAATTTCCCTTGAAATCGGGTACAGATCGCAAAAGTGAATTAAATCGATGTAAATTTTCGGAGGTTGTAGAGGACCCGGAGCTTCAGAACTCTATTAAAACTGGTAAGGATCGGAAAATAGCAAGTAATTCTTTTGAGTTTTTTTAGATCGAAAAATGCCATTTGCAGACCCCTATTTGTTAGGTACCTAATAACTCGAAAACAAAACGACGCGACGGATTGAAAAACGGATTCATTAGTAAAACTTTTAAATCTCAAAAATTTTCTTTTTGCAATACATTTACCTAAACCTAAGATCACTGGAAAATGGATAAATTTGGGAAAAACTGGAAATTTCGATTTTTGACCCAAATATTTCACGATTTTAAATTTTTTGTGGGGTCAAAATGGTTCAAATTTGGAAATTTCGATTTTTGACCCAAATATTTCACGATTTTTAATTTTTTGTGGGGTCAAAATGGTTCAAATTAAAATCCCATATAGGTACTTACGTTATCGAAAAGAGCTCGTCGAAATATATGGTATCCATATTTTTTAGCTTCTTCATTCTTTATAAGAAGGGAGCAATCGCAATCGCGTAAATTTCGATTTTTTAACTTTTTTTGCCCTCGACATCGGTACATTTGAATCACTCTGTATTTTTTTTCTATCAAATTTTTTCCCAATTTTTCAACACTATCTTATAAAGGAACAATACGCGCATGAATTCGGTATTCATTTAGAATGAATACGGAATTCATGAGCGTATTTAAGGGGTAAAAACCGAATTTTCTTGATTTTTTCTGACAACTCCTATTTTTAACCGACATTATTCTACACTGTGTTTTTTTATTTAGTGATTCTTTTTGAGTTTATTTTATCCGTTAATTATCTAAGAATACCTAACACTTCTTTTATTAGTTTTTACACACATCTATTAATTATTAATTTTTTCAGTTTTGTCCAATTACTCTTGCCCTTTTTAACTAGTATAATATGCCTACCTCATACATATTATGTGGTTTTAAAGCACATTAAAGTTCCGCCTGACTAGGTCGACATGAGAAAAACGACGACAAAGATATTTATATCCTCGGAAGTTATAATCTATGACCAGACCTAAGCAAAACAACATTATATTTATGCCTCAATGAGTAATTTATAAGCCGAAAATATATTATCTTCTGGGTGTGTCACGAGGTCACATCAAATCACGACGATGGGCTATTACCTCTATTTAGATGTAAAGCTTGAAAATTCATACTACAAGGGTTTGTTGAAATGTTAAGTAGATCTGGTATTCTTCATAACGCAGGACATCTAACAGTGTTTAATTTTTGAGCTTCTAATTAACTGAAATCCATTCTTTCCCACTACCGTCTGACTCACGGTGTAATCTGATTTGCCTGTTTTTTCCTAGAAATGAAGTCTTCACATCTAAGCACCGTGGTTGCTTAAAGAGAAGGGGAATAAAATTTACTGGCACGGGACTTGATAGAGGAGAAAGAAAATAACCTCTCCAGCAAGAGGTTCCGTAATCTGAACACTCTAGATAAGAATTATGAGTATATTTGCATGTGCCAAAGAAAGAATTAATAGATAGGTTAATTCTTCTAAGCAGAAGTGGTAAAAATATCTCTAAAAGAGGCAGATTATCACAGTCACATCGTTGGGCAGGAGAGTTTTCTTGGGTCACTGATGAGTATATACCTGATTTGAATATTACCTTCCAGGAACGGACTCCGTTGGAAAGACACTTACACAGAAAATATTAAAAATATTTTTGACAAGACTATGGGGTTATTGAGGTCAAAAAATCTAATCTTGTCGAACAGATGGTAGAAAAAAATAACGGGAAGGGGAGGGTGGATAACAAGGGAGCGGTTGGCAATTTCTTCCAAATATCTGAACTAATATGCCATTGTCGGGGTTATTAAGGCCAGAAAATCTAATTTTGTGTAATTGATGTTAAGAAAATTAAAGTGGGGGGGGGGGGGGGGTCTGGAAATTTCTCCAAAATGTTAACTAATAATTATGTCATTTTCAGGGTTTTAGGTCAGAAAATCTAATATTACGTGGACATTGCAAATTTAAAGAGGGGGAGATAAGATGAAGGGGGTGGGGGAATAGGTGCACTAAAAAGAGAGAAATACTTTTTTTCATAAAAATAAACATAATTCCATTAACCGCAGTAATAAATACGCAACAATATTATTTTGATACCTTTCAGTGCTTTTCCTTGTGTGAAAGTTCATAAAAAAAATGTAGGAACAATAATTTATAATACAACCTGACAAAATATAAAATTAATTTCATTTTATTTACCTTTTTATCATTTACCTGAGTCCGACTCCGATTTTTGCGTCTTGTAAGATTGAAATTCGGTCTCTAATGTATGTTAAATACGTAGATGTAGCTTTACTAGTGGAGATATATTCTTAAAAGTTGATCGGTTCGAATGGAGACACCAAAGTACATCCCCTGAGATTCCGTGCGCATGTCTAGCACGCTTGGTTTGCGCGTGGTACGCATTTTAACTTTTTTGGAAGGGGGTGTTATGTTAGAAACGCCCATCGTGGATGCCGATTTTCTATCGGAAAAAAATATTTTTCGAAGATACTTATATATAGGGCGAAATGGATGTTTTTTCCGTTCTTTCCGGTATCAAAATGACAAGGAAACCTATTTTCAGAAAAATCTGAGAGATGAAGAATTTTGACCTTTTTGTAAGGTGTTATGCTAGAAACACCTATCGTGGATGTCGATTTTTATCGGAAAAATATTTCCCGAAGAGATTGGTCGAAATTAATGTTTTTTCGTTCTTTTCGTAAAAGTTAAATAAGTAGTTGTATCTTTACAATTGAAGATATATTCTTAACTAGCATACGTAGAGCGCTTAATCGCCCCCCGAGGGGGCTCTATAAAGTCGGTAATATTATCATTGTCATGCCCTGAAAGTTTCGTGTTTCTTGGCCATGTATTAAGGAATATATCACACTCCTTCGGACTGATGATGCAAAATAGAGCGCCCTTCGTAACCGTATCGCTACATACATACAAACACCTACACGTAGAAACTATTTTTGCCAACAAAAATACTTTTCGGACACCCTGTATACATATATACAAACATAAACACATATTAATACAAATATATTCGATTTGAATGAAATCCGACCTAATAAAGTTCATCTAAGTAATAGTAGGGGTATTTGCCCATACGAAGACTTTTTGGACACCATGTATACATTCAAACTAACACCCACACGTTTAAATAGTAATATAGTCGATTTAATTAAAATCCGAGTTAATTAGGTTTATCTCGGTACTAGTAGAACTATTTGCCCATACCAAGACTTTTCGGACACCCTGTATACATATATACAAACATAAACACATATTAATACAAATATATTCGATTTGCGTGAAATCCGACCTAATAAAGTTTATCTGTTATAATAGGAGTATTTGCCCATACCAAGCTTTTTTTACACTCTGTATACATTCAAACTAACACCCACACGTTTAAATAGGAATATAGTCGATTTACTTAAAATTCGAATTAATTAGGTTTATCTCGGTTGTAGTAGAAGTATTTGCCCATACCAAGACTTTTCGGACACCCTGTATACGTATATACAACACATATAAAAACAAATATAATCGATTTGCATGAAATCCGGTTTAATTACATTTATCCTGGTACTACTAGGAGTATTTGCTCAAACCAACACTTTTTGGACAGCCTGTATACAGACATATATTTCCGTACACATAGAAATGCAAATATATACGATTTGCTTTAAATCCGACAATTAAGTTTATAGTTGTACAAATAGCAAAGGACTTTGTCCATACAAAGACTTTTCGGACATCCTGTACTGTACATTATACATACAAACACAACAAACACGACACAGTAATTTAAATATTTTATATTTTTATATTTTTGCGATTGAAAACCGGCTCAATTACGTTTATATTTGTACTAATTGCAAAGATGTTTGCGCATACAAAGACTTTTTGGACATTCTGTATACATACCAACATATAAACAGCCACATAAAGGAATAAAAAATTTACGTTTTCCTTGAAATAAGACTCATTTAAGTTTTTCTTCGTTTCAATGACAAAGATATTTGCGCATACAAAGACTTTTTGGACATTCTGTATACATACAAACATAAACAACCACACAAAGGAATACAAAATTCACGATTTCCTTGAAATAAGGCTCAATTATTCTTCTCTTCTTGCTAACGACAAAGATATTTTCGCATACAAATACTTTTCGGACACCCTGTAGACATATGTACAACCATTCACATGCCCGAAAGTTATAAAATGTGTTTTCGAATCGTTCTGGTTACTTTAAAACGATCCGAATCAAGTCATTTCCCTAAAATTAAATTAAAATTATTCAATAATAATTAATATATTGTCCCAAAGGTATACACGCTCATGGATAGAAAAGAAAATGCATATTTTGGGATAACATATAGCAAATTTTTCGATGCCACTGAGCTCCATATTAGAATCTTCAGTGATGCTTGATAGCGTCATCGGAAAATCGATTAAAATGGTATTTAATCGGTATATTATGAAATGAAATGTCTTTCTACCGAAAGTATAAGGTCCCTAATTCCCTTTCCCGGTAAATTTCAAGCCGAAGTTGGTCCAGACTGCTTCCAATTTCCCAAGAAAAACTGGCATTTTTGCGACATTTAGACACATATTTTAATACGTTTTTCGGTATAAAACTGATTTTGACATGCATTTGCATGGTCTCAGAAAATTGAAAAAAATTCGTAGTGAATGCTTAAATCGTCCAATGAAATGTACCGTAAATAAAAATATTAAGTCCGTTTTACCTTTGCCATGTATATTTCAAGCCGAAATCGGTTCAGGAAGCTTCCAATATCGCTACAAAAACTGGTATTTTCATGACATTTTGACAGGTCATATTTTAATTTCGATGTAGAGTCCGTTTCATTTGTTTCTCCAAGGCAAGGCATTTATTATATGTACTTTTTAAAATTTTTCCTGCAGCGATGCGAAAAAAACTCTTTATTTATAACTTTAACGCAAAAATATGCAATTTTAATTAGTGAGGAGTGTTCTCAGATGATGTGGGAAGAAAATAAACCAAAAAGAACTCTTAGATAATAGAAATAATATATAATAATGCCTTTTAAAGATGAATTTTGATGGAAAAAAATAGAAAAAATGAGTTTTTACCCCCTAAATCCGGTCCTGGATCACCCATTCGGGAGTTGTTTTAAAGCCTGATTATATCCCCAAGGGATAGCGTTGAAAAAGTTGGAATAAATTAAATAGGAAAAGATACAGAGTGATTCAAATGTAGAGATGTCATGAAAAATAATGGTTAAAAACCGAAATTTAATTATCGATTGCTCCTTTCCTATTAAGAATTAAGGAATCAAAAATTCGTATATCACGTATTTCGGCGAGTTCTTTCCGATAAGGCACATGGGATTTCGATTTGAATTCATTTTCACCCCCAAAAAATTAAAAACCGTCAAAGATTTGCATGAAAAATTTTAATTTCCAGTTTTTCTCAAATTTTTCCAATTTCCAGTCGTTTTAGGTATAGGTAAATATATTGCAAAAAGAAAGTATTTGAGATTCTTTAGTTTTATGTTCAAATCCGTTTTTCTGTCCGACGCTTCGTTCTCGAGCAATGTAGAATTGAATATGGGTCTGCAAGTGCCATTTTTCGACATAAAAAAATTTAAAAGAATTACTTCCCATTTTCCGAATATCGCCAATTTCAATAGGGTTCGGAAGCCCCCAGTTCTCTACAACCTCCAAAAATTAAAATCGATTTAATTAAGTTTTGCGACCTGTATCGTGTATCATACGAAATCGCGGAAATTTCGAATTTGACGTTTAATAACTCCGAAACGCGACACCCTGTATAACTGAATTTTTTATCGAAGCTAGATACACTATCCCTCTATTAACCCAGAAAATTGGGTTGCTCCCCCTCTAACCGTTTTCGAGAAAAAAAATTGAGAATGGGAAAATACCGGATTCGACGGCAACCGGCGAACATTTTTTCACTGACGGGGCGTTATATAGAGCGCCTTTGGCGCTCTATAAAAATGAATGGATTCAAATGACTAACGTCTAGCTACCAACAGGAATTTCTGTCCCGAACGACTGTTGGATTTTTTTCGCACCGATCCCTCTTCGCTTGCGAGGAAAGAGACTGGTCAGGGCCCCTAACCAGGTGATAACCCTGTTCCGACCTTAGGGTGCCCTCCGATCCGATTTTAAGTGACAAAAATTTAAAAAAAAGATCCGGCCGAGCCCGGATTCGAACCAAGACGTCTGGGTCAATAAGCCTCTTTCTTTTTAAAGACTTTTATTAATTAACAATATAAAACTATCTACAGGGTGCGCATAAGTATATAGAAACAAAATGTATAAAGGGCGCGCTGGAGTCTGCGACCATGGACGGCGCTTACCTCTCAGCGGAGAGAACCGGCGCAGCCGGCGAGCTAATGTCGGCTCTGGGGGCACCACAAGTAGACGCAGAAGGTGATCAGCGGGCCATCGTCCGAGCGAGTGAGCTCCTACAAGGCACGAAGGTTAAGAACTGAGCGAATGCTCTTGGAAGTAGTAAATGTCTTGTCGGTGAGAATTAGTTGCAGTGATGTTTGTTAGTGCTGTTTCAGTAAATAAGTCAATAAGCCAATGCCTTACCCTCTAGACTACGTGGCTCATGCTAGGAAATCGGTAAACTTACAAACACTATACAGATATGCTAACGCACTCGGCTTTTACCTTCGGAAATTATCGGGACAGAAATTCCTGTTGGTAGCCAGACGTTAATGTTCAAATGTAGACACCAAAGTACATCCCTTGAAATTCCGTGCGCAAGTCTAGCACGCTTGCTTTGCGCGTGGTACTCACTTTGTCACTGCGCATATGTCAAAAAAACTTTTAAAAAAAGTAGGAAAAAAATTCCCACCAAAAAAAAATGTGCGCGCACTTTGCCTGAGATGAGTACAGGGTGTCCGAAAAGTCTTAATATCGGCAAAAAATATATTTACTATTAGTAAAGATAGAGACGCCAAACTTTAGATATATCGTATTGATTAATAAATCTACTGTTTATGTAGTTTAACTTTTTCAACCCCCATGAGGGGCGCGGCTAGGGAGTTGAAGTCAAAATTTTTTAATGCAACCCTATGCCCTGTGGTGCCTCATTTTAAAGGTCTTCAAAAATAAAATTTTTTACCGCAAACCCGAGGTAAGTATCATACCTAATTCGTTTTTAAATGGCAAGCCTATAAAAATACAAAATCGTAAAAAAATTAAAAATTTAAGTAATTTTATTTCTGTTACTGAACTTGTTGGCAGTAATAAAGTTGATATTGGAACTCTGCCAAGAAGTAACGCCAGCAATTCTCAAAAATGTGAGAAGTGAGTTCCACAATCGACTTTATTACTGCCAAGAAGTTCATGGTGGTCATTTTGAACAACTTTAAATGTAATAAGACAAATAAAGGAACTTTATTTTTAATTTTTGTACGATTTTAATTTTATAGGCTTGCCATTTAAAAACGAAAATGAAAATCATTTGAAAACAAGCAAATAGCTGAAATATTAGAATAACTCATAAGTTTTTAATGACGACTTATTAACAATAACAGGATAAAAGCCTGTCAAAACATAACTGATCAACTAGAAGATCTGAATTTGAACCAGTAATAAATCTTAAAACTTTTAAGTGAATCTAAACGTAAAAATGTTTTACGATGGCATCATTTTTTTATGAAGCAGTCCCACGTTTTCACCACATACGTCATGGTATATACATATACCTCTAACCAATAATAGAATATTAATTCACTATCATTTCACCATAATAACTATTTGACGAATTTTATTATCCCTGGCAAGAGTTATAAACTCTTTAATGAGTCCTCTAAAAACGCTTTGTTTTACGTTCTGACATAGAAAATGTTTTAAAATTATTAGCAATAAAAGCAAATAATGGTGAAACACTTGCAATCGCTTTAACATTAAACAAATGAGAACTCATCTTTGCGGTCTACTTTCTACACTATATTTATTTATATTGCAATTTTCCCGTAACTAAATAAGTATTTTGTGTGTATTATATTGGTTAGTCAAGATAAATATATATGAACAAACTTTAATCCGTGTGAATTATTATGAAACAAGTGGTAAGTCACCAATAAAACAAAAATTTAAAAATGCAGATTCTAAAAAATATTAAACTTGTAAAACAACAATCCATATACACAGTAAAAATGCAATTGATACAGTTTATTGTTTAGATTTTAAATTAATTTTATGGTTTTCATTATTATTTATACAACTACACATTTTTGATTATTTTTAATAGGGTAGGGCGAAGGAAAAACGAAACGGAAACAGTAATTGGTTCGTATGGGGAAGATGCTAGAAATGTAAATGGTATAAGAATAATTGAGAAAATAGCAGCAAAGTTCCATTCCAAAACAGAAGAAATATTTAAAAAAACAAAAACAAATACATCTATTGAAGAAGCCTGGGAATTTTTCAAGAAGACAATACTCGAAAGAGTAAAAAATATAATGTGACAGAGTAAAATTACATAGTAAAAGAAAACACACTTCTTGGTGGACTGAAGAGATAAAAAAGAAAGTCAAGGTAAAAAACAGAAATGGAAACGATATCTACAGGAAAAAACAGACGTGAAATGTAACGAATATAAAGAGCAAAGGAACAAAGTCAAAGAGCTGGTAAAACAGGCAAAGGAAAAATCGTGGGAAGATTTTGGAAATAAAATAGGGGAAAACTTGCATTCAAACCAAAAATTATTTTACAAGATGCTCAAAAACCTACGTACTGGAAATAGAAATGGCACAATTTAATCCTAACAAAGGAAAAAGAAATAATGGAAACATGGAAAAATTATTTCCAAAACAAACGGACAGCAAGCAGGATGAACCAAGAACTGGGACGACAGAGGTGGTGGATGCTACAAGAATGCTAAAGAGAGGCAAAGCTGCAAGAACAGATTACGACAGAAAAGGTAGATAATGGACTGAAACTGCTAACGGATCTATTCAATAAAATCATGGCTTCTAAAAAGGTACCAAAAGATTGGGAAATCGGCATTATACTCCCAGTGTTCAAGAAAGGCGACAAAATGAACTGCTCTAATTACCGAGGAATAACGCTGTTAAGTATAGTATCCAGAGTGTATGATTCTGGAACAACAACTAAGGGTGAAGCTTGAACCGCAATAAGACTAATCACAAAATGGCTTCAGAAAAGTCAGAAGTACACAAGACAATATATTCTTGATGAAACAACTGACAGGAAAAATGAAAGAGACCAATAGGAAAATGTATACAGCCTTCATTGACATAGAAAAGGCATTCGATCAAATACCCAGGAAATTGGTTATGAAAACCTTAGACATGAGATTCATAAACAAAAGTCGAAGAGAATCAGTAACGAGCTTATTCAGAAAAAATAGATATTATAAATATAATAACTGATAACATAGAATCCCAGGCATTCAATGAAGGTTTAAGGCAGGGAGGAGTAGTGAGTCTATTGCTGTTCAATATTATGATGGATGATGTGATTAAGGAAGGCATAAGAGACGAATCAAGTTTTCATAGAATACAGGAACTTGAAACCGATGTGGATTAGATAGTGTTCATTTGCGGATGATCTGGCGATATTTGCTAATTGTGAAGATGAACTCCAGAAAAACCTGGAAGTATGACATAAAGCTCTATTAAAGAGAAGAATGAACATAAAGAGTAAAACCCGAGTTAAGGTTTTTAGCCAGACACATACAAATGTCAGTATTATGTTAAATGGAAGGCAAATAGACCAAGTTGACACCTTCAAGTATCTGGGAGTGGACCTGAATAGTAAAGGAGATCAGGAAGTAGAAATAAACTCAAGAGTACAAAGCGCATCACGAATATTTCATGTCTTGAAAAATTCATTCATAGGGAAGAAAGAGATTTCTAGGAAAGTGAAATTAAATGTATTCAATATATATATATATATATATATATATATATATATATATATATATATATATATATATACAGGGTGTCCCAGGATAGGTGTTACGATAGGACAAATGGGTCAAAAACTTTTGAATTTGAAAATGGCATTTTGGGAACATGCCCCGCTTGGTCCAAAACTGAGGAATACAAAATTTCACTCGGATTGGTATTATACAGGGCGAGTTATAACTAAAAATATGAAAAATGGCCAAGAGTAAAGTACTCTTATTTGTCCAAATGGAACAAAAGCTTAGTAGAAAAAGTTGTTCAGATATGAAACTAATATTATAATTGGAAATTAGAGCTTTCTAGTCAATATTTTTATTTTTGTCAAATTTTTGAAATGTAATAGTACATTTTCCACCACTGTCGTATTCGGTTTTTATTATACTTGGAAACTACGTTTTCTAACATGTAATATGTACATTTACCAGGTATAGCCTAATAATGTATTGTAATACGATATTGGGGGAAAATGTACTACATTTCAAAAAATTTGACGAAAATAAAAATATTGAATAGAAAGCTCTAATTTCAAATTATAATATTAGTTTCATTTCTGAACAACTTTTTCTACTAAGCTTTTGTTCCATTTGGAAAAATAAGAGTACTTTACTCTTGGTCATTTTTCATATGTTTAGTTATAACTCGCCCTGTATAATACCAATCCGAGTGAAATTTTGTATTCCTCAGTTTTGGACCAAGCGGGGCATGTTCCCAAAATGCCATTTTCAAATTCAAATTTTTTTGACCAATATGTCCTATCGTAACACCTATCCTGGGACACCCTGTATATATATATATATATATATATATATATATATATATATATATATTATATATTTAATCGCTACTGATTAAGTAAATAAAGATATGCAAATATTTTAAATCATCTCTTATTAAGTTCGACAAAAAAATCACACTTAATTAAAGCTACTGACGACGTATGCGCGGTAAGCGACCTTTGAATCAAAATCGGGAGACTCTGTTGCATTATAGCGCTTGGTGTCAAGTCTTGTCAGGAAACCTAGCAGGCCAGAAATTTTCAACAGACGACGATGGTAAAGCGACTGTCAGTTGCGAAGAGCTTGACAGGTCTAAACTTTACCAAGTCATAGAAGCTTCGGATCATCGCCGGTTTAAATGTATTATTTTGAAAAATAAGCAATGACATCTTAAAAAAAATCATTCTCTTTATACCATTTTAGTTGTGCCCAATCATACAGAATCGATAAAATACGGAAAATTTAAACCATATATCGACTGTACTAGCGTGTAGGTTTATATTAAGACGAATGCGGAGTGCCTTGCATAACTCTTTTGCGTGTCCGTATTTCCTGCCCACGGAACGTTTGTTTTAGCCCTATTTAATGAATGTAAGCCGCCATTGTAGTTAAGGAAATACTATTGTATTTCGACTGAAAATGCATCATTTGGATCCGAAAAGGTATTTCAATTGTTGACAGTACAATGTATGTTAGCACCGGTCCTAAATCTTGATCTTCCTACGATTGTACGGCATCGTCAAATAAGTTAATGGGAATAACAGAGAGTTTTAATTGATGCATTAAAAGTTAGACTTATTGGTAATAGATTAGTATTCAGTATTAGAAAGAAAATTCCTACAAGTTAACATTGATAAATTTCAATCTTGTAAATACACCGAACAAACCTCTCTTTGGATTAAGAAAAGATCCCTTGGTAGGAAGTCATAGGTACCACTTCGCTTTCTTGTTATTATATTTTGCATAGGTATTTACCTAAAATGATGTATTGGTTTTTATTTTAATTGCACATTTAGAGCAGGTTGGATTTTAATCAAACGCACACTATTTCAGTGCCAAGTAGTCATTTAAGTTCTTATCACAACAAACAGACCGACAGACTAAGCGAAAGGCATACCACGGGCAGGGCCGTATCGAAGGCACTGGGGGTGGGAGGGGAGGGGGGGGGGGGGAGGAGTGGAGGGAAAACATCCAACCATGCGAAGAGAAAAATCGAAAATTGTCGACCTTTTTTTGCAAATCCTCTCCTAGCAAAACTGTCGACTTTTGGTGCTGAAAGTGAATGTGTGCGAAAAAGTGTAATTTTCCACACGCGTACTTTCCAATGCGTACAAAAAAAATCTTGTTGAGAAGAATTTTTTTTGCTTTTACTACCCTTGGAAGATGCAGGGTCCATGGTGTATGCGTGTTCCCTAATCGGAATATAAATGATTATATTTACCCTTTAAAATTGCGTAATATAACATTTAATTTTACTACCCAATTTTGCTGCACATATTTAGAAAATTTACTGCTGCTGTAAGAATATTTCTTTCTTCTTTCTAATTTCTTAATATTATGTAACGGGCATAGCCCTCTCGATGTGCTTCGCTAGACAGAGACAAATTCTGTGTCTAGCGAAGGCTATGGTAACGAGTTATTCATACGCAGTTGTGGATCTTAAATACAACCTGCTGGAAATGGAAAAACATTTTTACTTTTTTTTTCGTTTCTAAAAATATTTGTTCAATTTAGGATCGACAATAATTGCGGATAAAGCAGAACTCGTTACAGAATAAGAAATCAGAAAACGGAAAGAAATTGAAAGTAAATATACGTAGATAGTCCCACTGCTGCATTTTAAAACTTTTTACTACAAAAAGTTGGCTATAAACACTATTTACAAAACAGGAAATCTGCAGGTAACAAAAGAAAAGATACCAATGTTGGAATACTAAGCGTATACTGGTGGAAAAAAGGCAATATAAACAAATAAATAAAATAAATATATGGTTGGGTTTTTTCTTAGAGTAAAAATTATAAATTTAGTTTTAAACATATAAAACACATTTGACCACAAACATATTAAAACACATTATAGGATATACTTTACAAAAACAGTGCTTAATTGTTTTTAAACTAATATTACAAAGTCTGCACATAAACATAGTTAAATAATATAGTATTTGTAAAACACAAAATTTATCAAACTAACAACGAACTACACAAAATGCTTCTTTATTGCTGGAAGATTCACAAGAGAGTGACTATTCGAATTCAAAATATAGAAGTATTCGATTCTGGCATGTATTCGAATGCATTCGATTCTCAACGAAGTATTCGAATACCAAAAAAATCGAATCTTGCGAGTTGCGTGTGTCGGCGAGCGAGATTCTGCAGATTCTGCGAGGAAGCGAGATATTACAATACAAGAAGAGAAGAATCGAAGACTGAATAGGAATGAATCGACAAAATTCGCGTCGGCTCCAATTATGCGCCGTAGCGTTTGTTGTTAATTTTCGAATACCTGCTAATTTAGTTTTAGTCCTTGTCCTTACATATTTTTTTAATTTCGAATAGGCCATATTATTTAAATTTTTGAATATATATTTTTTTAATAATAGGAGGTTTGACTTTCAACTTTGAGAATTAAAATTTTATGTAATAAAACGTAATAAGCTTGGTAAATACAAATACCTTAATAGACTTTTTACAAAAAGTCTAAAAAAAGCAACTATAATATAGGTAAAATATCGATAAAATAAAATACAAAAATAATAAAAGATAAAATAAACACTTTTTCCTAAAAGAATATTATAAATCTAAAAAATATAAATATGATATTTTCCAAACATAAACGATAAACAGAATAAAAACAAGAAACATACATAAAAAATAACAGAACATCTGATAAAAAATATTAAAAACAACTATTTATTTAAAAACATTACGGTTTGTTAAGCTTAGTTTTTATTTTTTGCGAATAATCTCAGTTAGAACATATTTTTTGGCTTTTACGCAAAAATTACTAAATATATAACAATTAGAAAAGACATGTCGCTAGTATTGGAAGAACTATATCTGTTCCTACACAATACTTTAAACATTAATTGCTTATTAAAGAAAAAATCTTTAATAAGCAATTAATGTTTAAAGTATTGTGTAGGAACAGATATAGTTCTTCCAATACTAGCGACATAGAATTTATTCTTTATTTAGTAATTTTTGCGTAAAAGCCAAAAAATATGTTCTAACTAAAAACATTACCATGTACAAATTTTTGGGAGCTTGGTCTAGCCACTTTTGATTCTTCGATCTTCGATAATATAGCGGAATTCGGAATATAAATAATTCGATTCTTTGTATTCGAATAATCATTCGATTCTCAAGAGTATTCGAAAACAAAATAATCGATTCTGAAAATCATTTGATTCTCCCTTCACTAAAAATGACCGTAAATGCCGCCTTGCGTTTATTCTCGCCGTATTTTCAGTAACAAGTTATGCGATTCCGTCAACAATTGACTTGTATAGCCGGTGGCGCCGCCGCGCCGGCGTGACATATTTACAGAACATATACCGTAAAAATTGACGCTAATTGGTGACGTATAATTTTTCGGAATATAAACTGTATTTTTAATTTGTAATTTTACTTTACTTTGTGAAATTAAATATTTTATAAATGATTTTCTTTTAGGAATTAAATTTGCATAACTTATTTTGTGATGACAAAATAGCATAATTTATTAAGGGAAACTATCCAGGCTACACCTATTTAACAAAGTTTAATGTTCTTTTGTTTTATTTTTACTCAGAACCAGTGTCGGCTCGCCAGGGGACGCGAGTGACGCACCGCTTCACTTAAAATTTATGGTTTTTCCAATTGTGTTATTTAAAATTATTATTAATATAATATTGTAACTTTTATTTTGATATTGAAAATATATTCTGGTTTTTTATTTTCCAAAACAAAATAATGTTTATGCATAATTTACCAAAATCAGTACAAAAAGGATAAATATAATTATTATACAACGTAGCGCGCCGAACGCATTTTCAAAAAACAAGGCTTTAGCTGAGCCGGCTGAGCGCGACTATAAGATTAACGTCTGGCCGGTGCTTGGAATATCTGTCCCGAAGGTAAAAAGCCGAGTCATTCAATTGCGTATATGTAAATGATGCACTTGTTAATAAGTTTACCGATTTCCTAGCATGAGCCACGTAGTCCAGTGGTAAAGAATCCGGCTTATTGGCCGAGATGTGTTGGTTCGAATCCGTGCTCGGTCGCATCTTTTTTTTTTCATTTTTGTCACTTAAAATATTATAAAAACTTAGGAAATCGGCTCTAAAAGGTTTATTGGTGTATTGGAAACGGGTTAGCACTCCTTCCTCGATAAAAATTTTGTTTTGTCTTTTTTTAAAGCTCCCGAGCAAAAAATTTATCGTGTCTAGGTACCTTAACCTAAAAATTATGTTTTGTTTGTTGTGGGTCCAGAAAATCTAGCGAACGGTGGATCGGAGGGCACCCTAAGGTCGGAACAGGGTTAGCACCTGGTTAGGGGCCCTGACCAGTCTCTTTCCTCGCAGGCGAAGAGGGATCGGAGCGAAAAAAATCCAACAATCGTTCGGCAAAATTCGGGACAGATATTTCGGGTACCGGCTAGACGCTAGTGACTATAAGCCTCGCACATTCACCACAAATAAGCAAGTGCCGGGGATTCGCAGTCAAATTAAACCCGCTGCACTTTACAATGTTATTTACGGCGGTTGCTATGACAACGGGACGGCCAATGGGCGACTAAATCCTTGCGGGTGTCGCGGAGCGTAAAAGCCGCTTCGCCGGTATTTTATCATACGACTTAAGAATAGTTTTTTATCAATCGGAAAATTGTTATGTTCTTACGTTCAAATGAGTTATGTTTTATTTATAATGATTAAAATACACCAACATTGAGTTAGATCAAATTCTGAAAATTTTCCATGAGAATAGAGACATTTTAAAGGAAGCTTATAAATTATTTTGCCTATCGTGACGATTCCTTCTACGAGTGTATCGGTGGAACGGAGCTTTTCTTTCTTGAAAAGAGTTAAAACTTATCTGCGAAACTCAATGATAGAAGACAGACTTACAAATTTAGCAAAAATTTCAATTGAAAAGGGACTTTTAAATGAACTTATAAGTGCAGAACCATTTTATGATGACATCACCGATAAGTTTGCAGCATTAAAGGATCGAAGAATAGACCTTATATTTAAAAAGTAGGTGGGCTTTGGTAAGTGCTCTAAAATTATTTTTAGTTATAAAATTGCGAATTCGCCGCTTAGTATTTTTTTGCGTACGCTGACCTATTATTAGGTACACGAGCCGCCACAGCTCAGAACGGTACGAAAAAATTGCTAAGTGCAGATGTAAAATATGTAATTATGTATCTACAGGGTGGTCCACATAAGATGACCCACTATCTGATCTCAGAATCTGTAAGTGCTACAAAAAAAAAGTTAAAGACAAAAGTTTCTTGTCTTGACTTTAATTTTTTAGGTATTTAGTTTTTACGTATACAGGGTGTTTAGTTTTTTCTGGCCAAGTACCAACTTTCTTATTTTAAATGGAACGCCCTATATATTTTTACATATTCGGATGTTACAGTTGATTCTAAGCAAATTTCAATATAACATATTTACTGAAATTTTCAGTAGTTTTCGAGATATTTTAATTTTTAAAATTTTTACAGCGAAACCATTCATTGGAAAAATATCATGTATTTATGTTTAATATTGCTCAATTTCTAAAATAATTTAGGATTAGCTTCCCTATTAGATACTCAGTTATTTTTTTCTAATCTAAACCAAAAGCACCATACAGGGTGTTAAATATATTAGTCCAAATTTGTATTTTTAAACTTCAATATCTCAACTTTTTTAAATGGAACACCCTATATATATAAATGTTTTATATAAAGCAGCATTTAATTCCCTATCATTTGACTATAATATATCCTATTCCTAAAATTAACTGTTTTGGAGATATTGGTATATTTCTTAGCTTATTTTATTAAAATTATCAAGTGTTGGCAAAAGTTCGACTAAAATTAATAATATTTATTTGCATTCGCTTATGATATATTTACCAAGTCATAATAAATATATATTACCCTTATACCATTGGTAGTAGTTTGTCCATCACGTTGAAACAATTCAAAATTCCGCATTATTCGATTCCTTAAAAATGGTAAAAAACAAAATTTATCCATTATGAAATTATCGTCACAACAATGTCATTTATATAATGTTGTTTGCAAAAATACTTCTATATACCGAAAATAAGATATATTAGGCTAAATTTGTTAAATTTTTATCAACAAATCATAAATTTTTAAAACGGATTTATATTAAACGCTTATAATGATTCCTATATCTGAAATCAATAATTTTGTAGAGGTAAGTAAATTTCTTAAAGTTATAGTTTTTTTAAAAACACTCACTAAAATGGCAAACATAATACTACAGTTGGAAATTATAAGTTTTTAATAAATATGTTTATATTATTGCACACTCAGTCAATCGCATCACGCACACAAAAAATTATGTCGGTTGGACGGATAATAACTAAAATATTAAGGTTTAAATTTCACAAAATTTCCAAAAAAAAAAACTACTACCAATGGTATTATTATAAGGGTAATATATATTTATTATTACTTGGTAAATATATCATAGGCGAATACAAATAAATATTATTAATTTTAGTCAAACTTTTGTCAACACTTGATAATTTTAATAAAATAAGCTACAGGCTTTAAGAAATATACCAATATCTCCAAAACAGTTGATTTTAGGTATAGGAAATATTATAGTCAAATTATAGGGAATTAAATGCTGCTTTATATAAAACATTTATATATAGGTGTTCCATTTAAAAAAGTTGAGATATTGATGTTTAAAAATTGACAAATTTGGACTAATATATTTAACACCCTGTATGGTGCTTTTGGTTTAGTTTAGAAAAAAAGAACTGAGTATCTAATAGGGAAGCTAATATTAAATTATTTTGGAAATTGAGCAATATTAAACATAAATACTTGATATGTTTCAAATGACTGATTTCGCTGTAAAAATTTTAAAAATTAAAATATCTCGAAAACTACTGAAAATTTCTATAAACATGTTATATTAAAATGTACTTAGAATCAACCGTAAAATCCGAAAATATAAAAATATATAGTGTGTTCCATTTAAAATAATAAAGTTGATACTTGGCCAGAAGAAACTAAACACCCTGTATACGTAAAAACTGAATACCTAAAAACTTAAAGTCAAGGCAAAAAGCTTTTGTCTTTAACTTTTTTTTGTAGCTCTTACAGATTCTGAGATAAGAAGTGGGTCATCTTACGTGGACCACCCTGTACATATATCCTAGTGAAATTTACAGTTAATTATTGCATAAGTTTTTCTGAAGAATATTCGCATGTTTATTGTTGTTTTTACTCGTTTCAAATACTATTATGTAGATATCGTTTCTATTTTTATGAGCTTTCTTTAACATATTAAATCCAGGATGTATGATCAGTCTTAGTATGGGCAAATATCTTTGCTATTAGTAAAGATAGATACACCAAATTTTAGGTATGTCTTATTGGTTAATAATTCTACTTTTTTAAGTAATTTAACTTATTTAATCCCCTTGAGGGGTGAACGCTGGGGAATTGAGGTCAAAAACTTTAAAAGCAACCCTATGCCGTGTGGTACCTCATATTAAAGGTCTCCAAAAAAGAAGCATTTTACTGCAAACTCGAGAGATCCGTATCTTAATTCATTTTTTAATGGAAAGCCTTTAAAATTTAAAAAGCGTGAAAAAAAATAAAACTTTATTTTTCTTATTACTTTAAAAGTTGTTCAAAATGACCACCATGAACTTGGCAGAAATAATGTCGATTTTGGAACGCACTTCTCATATTTTTGAGAATGGCAGGTGTTACGTCTTGGCGGAGTTCGAAAATCGACTTTATTACTGCCAAGAACTTCATGGTGGTCATTTTGAACAAATTTTGCAGCGGACTGCACAAAATTTTTAATCAAGTAGTAAATTTAATTGACGTTTAGAGTTTTAGAGTCATCTTTGGCAATGACGTTAACATAAGTGCTGTCACATTTCAAGTGTCTAATTAGTTTCTAGTCTAATTCGTGATTAAATTGTTTGTGCAACAGGGCGTAATAAAATAAATAAAGGTACTTAGATTTTAATTTTTTTACGATTTTTAATTTTTATAGGCTTGCCATTTAAAAACGAATTAAGATACGGACCTCGGGTTTGCGGTAAATTTTTTCTTTTTGAAAAGACCTTTAAAATAAAGTCCTACACGGCATAGGATTGTATTTAAAATTTTTGACATCAAGTCCTAGCCTCACCCCTCAGTGGAATTGCAAAAATTAAATTACATTAGAAAGTAGATTTATTAACCAATAAGATACACCTTAAATTTGGTGTCTCTATCTTTACTAATAGCAAAGATATATGCCCACACTAGACTTTTAGGACACCCTGTATTTCATTTTTCCTTGGTTTATTTAAGTTCTTGTTATGTGAAAAATATATAGTTTTTTTAATGCCTGTTTGTTTGTTTTAATTCTATTTTGTTAAATTGATTTTACTTTTATGGTTGATCTCAAATAAAACAATTTATAAAAGGTCGTTAAAATATTTTTGGTTCTACCCCCTCCCAGAAAAAAAATCTACGCCCTTGGTCTGAATAAATGTGATAGATTTGCCTTTACGCGGTCTGTAGTCGTTTTTTTTTTCTCTGTTGCCGGCTTTAGTACGCAAAGGCGTAATAATTATAAGATTATACCATTGACTTTTATATATAGAATATAGACCCCTACACCTGACAGCGTGCGTAAACAAAAGCTAAGTTACCATGGTGAAATATTGTGTTTGTACGCACGGCCACCGGTCATATTTCTCGAGCCAGATCGGCGAGGGGCATGCGCACAACTCGCTTGTTGTCATCTGCTACACGGTTTGCATAACCAGCTGGAAAACAATCAGAGTCGGATCGACGCGTCCTGTTCATCACAGATGACAAATTTGCCGTGCGCATGCCCATGGCCGATCAGCTTTGTTCACATGCGCAAGGCCAGAAATTTGCCACTTTCGCGATCATTGTTCGCGGATCCATGTATTACAAATCAATGGATTATACATATCTACCTATTTACTTTATAGCCACAAAAAATGAACGTTTTGCTAACTATAAGTATTTTCAAATTAATTGTCCCCTGATATAATATGGAAGTTTGAAATAATTAATAAAATAATTTCTATGATCGTGGGAACGTTATTTAGTTATAATGAACAGCAATCAATCAAGTTAATAATTTAATAACGATTCACAGATTTTAATTTAATACGCAATGTTATTGCCAGAGTAAAGTACAATGCATCGGTTGTTAGAAACATTTCTGTGTCAACGTCCTGCAACTATTTTCGTTGCATATGTGAATACTGCATCACCGTAGTGCCAACAGTTATAAGCCAAATCTCGCTTATTTGTTGAGTCATTTTTAATTTTAATATTTGTTTAGGTAATTTACCGTTTACTATTCATCGAAACCTTCAGGTTAAAATGAATATTATAAAAAGAACTTAACGGCTCCTCGATGGCTCTTTCAGAGATAAACAATCTGTGTTGCACCTTGTGTTGAGATTTAGTTACATATTTCTATTTTCAGGTGCCATCAAGTTGGAGCAAATTTTGCCAAAAAGATACATTATAATTATGTAGGTCTCCCAAGACAATAATAGTAGGTACAGCACGTGTTCAAGAATGAATTTTTAATTGGTTGGTTTAAACAATTTCCTTATTGCACACTGATAACATTTATCACGTATTAGCACTATAACGCCAGCGAATGACTTTGATATGGGACATCGTCACGTAGTCAAGGCTGGACAAAGGGGGTAAATAAGTCGTGAAGAACGTGAAACATGACCGGCGTCATGTTTTGTATCATTCGTATTTTGAGCCGACCCTAAAACCTCGATTTGAGTGGATGGAACCAGCACAAACGCATAAATAAGTTGTGGAATCAGGGTTGGGTAATGACATGTTAAAAATTGATTTTCGACACAAGTGTTGGCGTTAAATGCCGGAAAACATTTAAATTCACAGGTGAGGTGCCTCGCCGTTAATTGGTTAAAGCGTATTTTAACTAGAAAAAAAAATCAAAATCACTAAACGCCTGCAGAAAACAAAATTTGCCTTGACAACCACCAATTTTTCTACTAACTAAGTAAGTTATATCTAATTACACCTAAGGCAAGCCCGCACATCAAAGAAACTTAAAACGTGAAACAGGAAACATGAAAATATTTTATAAAATAACAACACATCAGTGGCGGCTGGTGAAATTTTAAAGTTGAATATCTCTGTCGCTTACGGGACTCATGCCAAGTTCAGTACTTCTGATAGTGAGCCTACTACTCCTACTAGGAATGTTTTGGTAAAGAAAAACAAATTTTGTAATTTGCGAAATTTAAACATTTTCGACAAAATGATGTAAAATTTGTTTAGAAAAAACAATAAATAAAATACCTAAGCGAGTTCATTTTTTAACCAGAGGGGTCAAAGCAAAACATTTTTTCGCAAATAAAATATTTTTTTCTTTACCAAAACATTCCTAGTAGGAGTAGTAGGCTCACTATCAGAAACCCTGAACTTGGCATGGGAACAGAGATTTTCAACTTCAAAGCACACAGAGTGCATCGGCCAAGTTCTCGCGCGCACTGTGTTTACAAATAAGAAGATATGCGACACTGCGCAGGAAGGCGTGGCCATGATACGTCACGCTGTGAGTAATTCCACCATATTTTGTAAACTAAACACATCTTTGTTAAGATCGCGTTGTGTTTTCAAGTTATTTTTTGGTATTTTTATATCACTTTTAAGGGTTTAAAAGTGATATATTATGACCCAAACAAAAAATTTAGGAGAACAAAATCATTTAAAAAAAATCGCTGATTTTTTATTTTTTTTAAACAAAATCATGATTTTTATCAACCCTGGAAATAAGCTATTTCGTCGTACTAGATTTATTTTTACATATTAAAAACATCAAAAAACAGTTTTTCATTCGACGGATGTCGAAAATTATTTTTCCTAATTTTGACATATAAAGTGACACTTTTCAAAACCGATGACAGTTTTAAACCATCTTACTCTTCGTAACTAGTTACGAAAAGTAAAATATTTCCTAACTGGTGATGAAATATTAATTTTGTAACTAGTTATGAAAAAATAGTGCACAAGAATATACATTCTTCGTATTTCCCTCTCGACTTCTCGGGTACAACAGAAGATAACGCGTTTTGAGCTGCCTCTTCATTTTCACTTGGACATTTTCAATATTTTTAAAAGAAAAACTTTAATTTGTGACGCAGCACTTTACAAATATAACTTCAAAACCACATCATGACAACCAAGACACCTGTGAACTGCGACAACTAGGTACCTACTAGATGAAATACAAATTTATTCGTGTGATGCCTACTTAGATGTGAAACACGTTAGGAAATGCGATTTTGTTTAACTCGTATAATTTTGAGGGATCTCGCTTCGCTCGTTCCTCAAACATTACACTCGTTAACCAAAGTAAAGCATTTCCATAATTTAAAGAATAAGGAGGAAGATAAGTAACTTAATTTTTTGTTAATCTGTTATTCAAAATAGTCGATTACTTGTAAAAAATAATCTAAAATCCGCTATGAATGAAAATATCTCCGAAAAATCATTAGCACGACCAAATGTAGTAACTGAATAATTATTGCGTCCTGAGCTGAGTAAACCTGTGAGTTTTGGGTTCTCGCCATATTGACAGAACAAACTCAAACCTGCACAGATGCCTACTTTTAACTCGTGTTAAACAGTAAAGCAAATATTACACCAATCTTAATAAAATCGTTGTCATTTGAGAGACATCACAAAAATAACTGTAAAAATAATCGAATATGGCGCCACAAATATTTGGACAATCCACTGTACTGATAGCGTTATGCTAAAATACATAGCATTCTAATCTAACAATGCGTATATCTAATAATAAATCAATTTAATTATAAAGACGATTTAACTTTATTAGAGGCATAAATCTACATTTAGGTGGGTGGATAAAATGGGACAAAATAAAGGTGGTGCCAAATTTTTTTGTTCAATAACAATATGTAAGTCAGTTCAGTTCCTTAGTCAAACCTTAAGATTTTTATACTGTTCGGTTCATGACTTATTTATACTGTTATAAGCATTTTGCGAGGCATTTTGTCTTCATACCATACCATCTATATATTACGGTACTAGGTGTAATACTTAGTTAATAGCTTAAACTATTGAAGCTATTATAGCCATCTGTTTTTTTTTAATGAGAAGCAAGAAAAATCAAGATAGAGAAATAAAGCAATAAAAAAGTCAAAAACTAATTAGTTTTCTACACTTGATGTCAGTCATGCTAGTAGAGCCATCATCGAAAGATATTTGAATACTTCGACGATCTTTATCTTATAGTTTTAATCTTTTTTTAAAATTGTTTAAGTCCTCATTAAAAACAGCGTGTTGCTCTGCAGGAATGTTACAGTAGCCACGCCGGATAACCACTAAACTAAATTAGTTTTCTAAACAAAAAATAACGAATAGCGAGAAATTTTAAAATTTTAAATAAAGTAGGGGAGGGTGGTATATATTGGGACATGGTATATAGTGGGACAATCATTCTAGCTACCACCTGTTAGTTGTTAGATAACATGCTAGATTACTTTTGTTGCCTTTATAAAGGGACCTACTCTTAGGTTCATAGTGCTCTGTTTTACCGACAAAGCAACACAGCTGAAATTGACTTGCACATTTCCATGTGAATCATATTTACCTTTCGTACTGCAAAAATCGGGATCTGTTAGAGAATATAAGTGGATAAAAAGGTTTTGTGAAGTCCCTTTGGATTCTTTGGTGTGTTGGCAAGGCAGGAAAAATACATAATAAGTATTTGTGACATATTAATTTTAGACAAAATTATTTTATTCAAAAACAAAAATTGGTTGTTGGTTTACAGTGGGACACGCTCGTGGATACGTCAGAATGGTATATAGTATCACTTTGTCCCACTAAATACCATAGTACTTATTTGGTTTCGTATTGTATCACATAACTAAATATATGTGAAAAGATCTCGGAAAAGATTTAGTCCTATTATAATAATAAATAATTAAATATCGCTTTTTTGTTAATATTTGATATTGTCCCATTATATACCTTGGTATGGTCTATAGTGGGACAATGCCCATAACACTCCGTTTTTCAACATTTTGAAATTAAACGAATGTAGATAGATTCCTATAAACTTTATTGGTTTAATATTTGTTAATATTTAATATTGTCCCATGATATACCATATACCCATAATATATAGTGGGACAGTGGTGTATAGTCGGACAACGGTCACAACTCTTTGCCTTATTAAAACTTAAGAATCATATTTGTGCCAATATATTCCTATAACACATTGTCATGTTCCATGCAATTTTTGTAAATGTAAATAGGTACCTATATACAGATTCAATAACTAAAGAAAAAAACTGTTGTCTCACTACATACCACATACCACCCTCCCCTAATAATAAGTTAGCAACAAATTAGCCTTAAATGCTGATAGATATTCATAGGTTTTAAGATTTCATGGCTATACATAATAGTATTTATTTGCTCTCGTATTTATTTATATGTTAGATTAAAATGCCGTTTTTTTTCTAACGGTTTATTTTTTTCTCGGTTTCTATACATATTTTGGGAGCAATTAACTAGCCAAAAAT
Organism: Philopedon plagiatum; assembly: GCA_963971165.1. NCBI lineage: Eukaryota > Metazoa > Arthropoda > Insecta > Coleoptera > Curculionidae > Philopedon > Philopedon plagiatum. The sequence goes on from OZ020190.1 coordinate 122,891,886, forward strand.
TCAAGTATAAAAATATTTAAAAAAACAGTTTAGTTTAGTGCCTCTGCTAGCATAAACTTATGTTAAAGTAAGATCACTCAAATTTGAAATCCTTCGTTCTGCCGCTGTCGAGTAAAAAAAAAGCCCATAAATCTGCAGACAAAGATCCGTGCAATAGACACTTGCGACCGTGAACTGAATAAGTAAACATTAAGTACTGGCCACATATTTCTTATTTTAAGTAAAACTATTTTAATGTTGTTCATGGCCTTTACTAGCCGAACTTTTATAACATAAATTTCAGGTGTATTTCATATACATAAACTACATGTCTAAGTTTGAACGATAATTATCAAGATATCCGCATGTAAACTATTTTTTTTATCGAAATATCCCCATGTATCTAAACTATTTTTCTTTCTTTTGACAGCTAAGTCAAACATCGAAACAGTGGAACTTCAAGAAAAATATGTGCACATTTCTGCCTTAGTTTTTCGCTCGGTATTTTGTTACTTTACCGAAACCACAGTTTAAAGAATATACCTAATATATAGAATATATATATTCTGTAAACTTTGCCGAAACAGTTCCTAAATTGGAACTGGAGCAGTAACAACTTTGGTAAAATAGTAAAATAATAAAACTGGGATAAAACTATACAGGTAGGCTTAGATTCAAAGCTAAAACCGAGGCTAAAACTATTAAGTACATAACAAATAAGCAGATGGTTTATAAAAAATTTAATTAACATTTTAACAAGTTTTCAGTTAATGTAGGTAGCAGTAGGAAAAACTGGGGGAAAATCAATACGCAGTCCAGGTCTGTAGCAAAGCAACAGTGAAACAGCTGAGATCCCCAGATGGGGTGGGTGGCATTGAATCTGACAGTTCTCGATCAATAGAACATTAGAATGGCCTAGAATACCTATTACTCATTATTTTGACCATTTACCCACTTTTGTTTGTATAATAATGTTGTAAAACATATTGCTGAGTTTGTGCTTTTCGTCTTTATATAAACATAAACATTGCAAAAATTACTGACGAAATTCAAGGTGATATTGAAGTCTGTATTTTATATAGAAAACATTTGATTCGACAATCTAAATGTACGTAAATTTTTATGGAATGAGTCTATTTTTAAAAAGATAAACATACCGCGCTGACTTCACCAAGGCCATATAACTAAAAATAGGGAACAATTCTTTAAAGCCGTACCTTTTTGGTTTCCAGCGGCGTTTTAAAACTCCCAACATTTTCGCCTATTTCCACAATTCACCACAAAAACACTTGAAACTGTCACTTCTTCGACAGGTGTAAGACAAAACGTTAATTAACACTAAACACTAGCTACTAATGTCGAATATTTAGTGCATGAGCATTACAAAACATTTTCGGTAAGTTCATAAAATAATCTAATCAAGTCTCGTTATCATAATCGTAATAAATTAACAAATTTAAATGTCCAATATCATCGTATTATACCTCGTAAAAACACAGCGCCCAAGCATACCAACCACGACTCGCAATCAAGATGCTGTGGCTCAAAATAAACAGTCGACGGCCGATCGACTGTTCTACAAGTCATGTGACCGCGATTCGAACTTACTCATTGGCGGTTGTGAAGCCAGCTGAATTGCAGTCGGCCGGCAGCGGTGTGCGGAGTTCAAAAGCTGCGGATGTGCATCATCACAGGTGAAAAAATATGAGTAAAGAATGGTATCACAGCTGGAAGACGCTCTCATTGCATTTAGATAGCGTGCGATTAATTGATTTCCATTATTGTTCAATTTTCAGTGACAAACTCGAATAATAGAGGTATGCTTTAGTATTTAATTCATGCCTAATTTCGGTTGATCATGGAAACAAGGGGTTTTCTTTAAAAAGCTGATCAATGTGAATGTTGTAAATACCTACCTAGTACTTATAGGACATTGATATTTTTATAATGTTTGTTCAAAAATTATTTTTTAAATCAGGCACCATAAGTCAGGGCCGTAGCCAGCGGGGGGGGGGGGGGGGGGGGGGTCCGGGGTTAGAACCCCCCCCCCCCCCGAAAATTTTTGTTTTCAGGTGTTGCGATTTACCGCCAAATGCGCGATTTTTGAAGTCCGGAGGCGATTAACCGACACCCCCCCCCCCCACCCCCGAAAAAAAATCCTAGCTACGGCACTGCCATAAGATTTCTGTAGGTACCTAAGTACCTACTATTATTCCATAGGCAGAAGTATATTATGTAGGTAGGAGGGTTGACATAAATCATCTGACTCATATCGGGACACAAGGCGGGGGGAGCTGTTAAAAGTTAAAAAAAATTACCCAGGTCTAAATGCCAAAACACAAAAACAACTATATAGGCGCGGCCCGTGAAATTTTAAAGTTGTGTAACTGTTGTTACTTATGGGACCCATGCCAAGTAAAAGAGCTTGAAGAGCGTTGGTGGACATTTATTACTTTTAAAATATTGGATCGCTGGAAAAAAAAACACTGAAATAAACAGCTTAAAGCCTCTGAAGTATGTTTATAATACTTTCAGCATCATTTTCGTTTAGATTTCTTGCTTCATTTCTCACCTTCCTTTGAATTTCTTCAATATTTTCATTATGATTGCTGTATACGACATTTTTCAAATGACCCTAAAGAAATGTATCTAAAGATGTGAGGTCTGGGCTATTTGCAGGCCAATGTAACGTTCCATATCTACCGATCCATTCGTTATACTGATGGCCCAGTAAAACCAGACCAGATGCGTAAGACTGTCAAATATCGTGTTCAATCTCAATGACCGTGAGGCACGGCACTTAGGCTGCCTGCACCATCGCTTTGCGATGGTGCAGGCGTCTGTACTATATGGCAGTTACGTTACATTTGAAGAAGACACGGCAGTGGCTGTGATTTAAGTTTATAACCACGGTCCCAGTACTTGATGCCAGACGGCCGGCCGATCGTCTCGTCAATCCTTGGCTCGCCGTCGCATGAAGTACAGGCGACATTGGAGCTGACGCATCTGGTCTGGTTTTATCTGGGCTGATGGTTCAAAAAATTGCGAACTTCAATTATATTATGGGGAGGCGCTCCGTCCTGTTGCCATATAATACGTCGACGTTCTTCAAGTGGCAATTCGACGAGAATATCTTCGATTTCATTTTCGAAAAAATTAAGATAGCATAGCACTGGCCAGTTAATGCTCCCCAAAAAAACAATGGGCGTAGAATTTTATGTTGTAATATCCCACACCAAACGTTGATTGAATAACGCCCCTGAAAAGCAATATCGTCGACGGTAAAGGGATTTTCATCCGACCAAACATAAACATTTCGTCTTTTAAACATTCCCTCAGTTGAGGAAGTTGCTTGGTCTATCCAAACCATGCCGATGGTATGAAATAAATTAGGATCTTACCGCATTCTTTCGTTAATATTGGTGACAAAAGTATATCTCCTTTCTTTACCTACGAAGAAAATTTAAAAAGTTAGCAGGTATTTCGTTCGCAACCTGGATAGTTACGTTTAAAGGTAGGCGCATACTATTCACACTGCACGGAGCGGGCGGAGCGGATTTTATTTGATGGCTACATCGCATAATATTCGCAAAATTTCGTACCGGAACGGATTTATTTCAGTACGAAACCAACTGTTCACACAGTCATGAATGCATCCACAGTTTTTTTAGTAAATAAAATTAAGTATCGCAATGACTTCAGAAGAAAAATTGTTTTTAATAGCAGCTCTGCTGGAAGAAGAAGAAAGAGAAGAGCAGCACAGAAAACGTAAAAGGCGTTTTTCTGTCCATCCTATAAATATGGGTATAGACACTTACATCACCGAATATATAACACATAGAAGGGTCACTCCTGCGCGGCACTGTGATGTTCTAAGATCAAAGCATCGCCGCCTGCAGCCGAATGTATTTTCTCGAATTTTAAGACTTGGGAGGTCGCAGACGGAAATCCCAAATTACGAGGGCGATACGTGCACGCGATATGTGTAAGCGGGCCGAGCTGTTTTACGAGGGTTACTCTGTAGGAACGGAATAAAACTAAAAGTAAACTACAGTTTTTTAATTAATCAGTTGTATTAACATAAAGTTACTATAAGAACGCAGTTCAATTTGTTAGCAACAACACTGCAAACTATTATTTATCTACAATAAAGTAGTTACAATAGAAACAACATTAAAGTGTGTTTTAGATCGATCAAATAATAAACTTAATATATCGGATAAAAAGAAACTGAGAATATATTTTTTAAATACATGTAGGGAAATATTTTTATTTAAAAACACACAGTTGAGCTGCGTTCTTTACTTATAGTTAGTTAAATTTGAAATAAAGAAAAAGTTATTGGATTACTGTTTTTTCTTAACCTAATTATATACAATATAATTTGCGTAAAGTAAGTTCCAGCACCTACAAATAAATTAAATACTAAGTTTTTTTTTATTAGAAATCAGTTAATACTGAAAAAACGAGTGGTAATATAATATACCTAAAATAACTAAGAAATTATTAACGGCGTAACAGACCTTCCGAGATTTTGACAGATGTTACCGTTTTGGGGTTCCTAGATGACAACAATGTATGTTGTCCATTTCCGTCTTCCTGTCTGTCGGTCTATCTGTTAGCCCGACAGCTCCAAAACTAGTTGACGGAAAAGGATGAAATTTTGTATGCAAAGTACGCCTTAACCCTACTCGAAAAAGTATATCCTTTGTGTTCAATATATACACGGTGAACACTATAAAAAATTAAAATGTTAAGATTTTTGGTTAAATTTTATAATTTAATATGACAGTTATAGAAGAATAGTTAAATATTTAATGAATCCAACCATATTGTGAGAAAGTTATACAAAGTGACAAAGTTTGTTTTTGTTTCTTTACCTACTGTTCTGTTTAAAGGTAGGCAAGTTCCAAGTGGTATATATTATATTCATAAAAGAAGGCACATTAATTTGTAATTATATTGGGATCATAATCGATTATTTCGGTACATGCCTTATTGTCATGGCAGTATGTTGACGATAGGAGCAAAACAAAAGGAACGTTGTTTGTCATTCTAAATAAAATATTTAAAAAATCGACAAATATAAGTTAAAAAAAATTGTAAGGTACAACTACATGGGACCTTCACAGAATGATTGGCTAGGGTCTAGGCTATCTGAAATGGCCAATTACAACATTTTTTGGAAGGTCAAATTTTTTTATGACGAAAAATGTCATAAATGTGACAAAATTAATGTCTCTTACATTTTTACACATACCTCGCGAACTAATCGAGATAGTTCCGTTATATATTTTTTAATCCATAGAAGAAATGTGAGCGAAGGCTACTGAGTCATTTTGTTTTTTTGAAAACTCTAGTTTTTTTTTTGTAAAACTTGGTGAAACTTCAACATGTAGGTACTTTAATTGCAGCACTTTTTTCAGTAAGCGAGAAACTTTTATGTTTTAAAGAATTTGGTCATACCATCTGCATACGAAGGAAAGCCAAAACATCGACGAAGTTTAAAAAAAAAACGCAGTTTCTACGACTTATAGTGTTCAAGTTACCGTTAGTTAAAATTGAAAGATTCGGCTGCCGCGTGACCCAAAACGTCTCGCCATATTAATGCTCGTCTGCGCGCAGTGCTGGGCGATGTTAGAATGTTTAAAAAACATCGATGTTCTCTTATTGATATTCGATGTTTTGCCATCGATGTTAGGGGTCATAAACATCGATGCCAATATCGATGATTATCTTTCGATGTTCGACCTTCCGTTCCGAATCTATTGACAAAAGATTTTGGGAGCTAAATTAATAAACATTATTTATTTAGTTTTACGTTCTTTAATTTTGTAAGGGTATGCAATTCTTTTGTTTTTATTTTTACTACACAAAGAGATTAACACCACCACCAGAACGAAAAAGTAAAAAAATGTTCAACACACAAAAAAGTATTAATTTAAATTTATTCAGTCACCCCTATATAAACAACACAGAACTCTCCGTCCGCTTATTTGGTCCACTTTATACCACCACGCGTCGTCGAATGAATCACCTCGGGCGAATTTGCCCTCAAGCGGGGTCGAGATGAGAAGGGAAAATTTCGTCGCGCAGTCTCGGGCGTGTTCGCGCTTATTGGAGAGTGATCCTTCTATGTGTTATATATTCGGTGCTTACATGGTGAAATTCATACCTTATTTAATCAGCTTGTAGAAGATGATGCGAAATTTTTTAAGTATTTTAGAATGGCCTATGAAAAGTTCTGTTATTTACCAGATAATTTACGTTTGACTCTACAGAATGAGGATAATGAGGATGTTTTAGATTGTATAATACTTCATAATGCTGTATGACCGAAATTAGGATAGCATCGTCCATTTTGCTAATAAATATTAATAACTAAGTACTAAGCTGCTTTATAAATAAAAATGAAAATTACAGTCGAAATTAGCACTCCAAACTTTGCAGGGGCTTTGCGTGTTGGTACAGACCGCATAGTGTGCGGAAAAGCCAATGAGTCATCAACACACACCGACTCTGACGGATTTGTTGGTCTATTGACGATGTTCTTTCGCAATTCCGCTGATGCGATCCTTCCGGTGAGAATAGTATGCGATACCCTATATTATTACATAGGACGGCAAACAAAAATGCGATCCATCCGTTCCGTCCGTTCCGTGCAGTGTGAATAGTATGCGCCTACCTTAAAGTTTATTTATGCGAAATTATTTTTAATTTGAAATATTTCAAAAACGATTGAAAAACCGCATAGGGTATGTTATACAAAAAATGTCTAGAACTCCTCCTAGAATCAAAAAAAAATTGATAAAAATCATACCATCCAATTTAAAATAAGCAATAAAATCGATGTTCTATACTATATTTTTTTTATTCTATGCTGAATTGTTTTGCTGATAAGGTATATGAATGATCCATAAAAATCCCCAAAACTTTCACGTATTTAACATTTTTTCCCATCTTTAAAAAAAAGTTATAAGGCCTGTTCACTTTTAATTGGATATCGCTGTACAATACTTCAATCATGAGTAGGGTTGCCATACATTATCTGGCTCATATATATATCGGGACACAAGGCCTGGGGGAAGGGGGCTAAATATATTTTTAAATTTTTACTAAGCTCTAAATACCAAAACGCAAAAGCAACTGTATTAGGAACGAAAATCTTTATTATAACTACTAATAAGAGACTGTCAGGAAAAATTCTAGAGAAAAAAAATCTATAATTCTGTCAAGGTGCCCTCCTGCTATCATGATTTCTGGGCCGTTACCCTTTCTCAGGCAGGCTTGCATCCAGGATATCTGCTAAAGAATATAGACCACGTTTTACCAAAATCTAAATCAGGCCCTTTACATCCATCAGTGAGTGTGGTATGGGTGAGATGTAGTATGTCGCGCCAACTAGTTCACCCAGTGGTGTGTGCTCCGAAATTGTATTCGGCTGCTATGTCGAATTTCTTCGACAGTACGAGTAACCACTGTACGTAAAGATAGGGAAATTCTTTCGATTTATAGATAATATGGTTAAAATGCAATATAAATAAGTTCTTTGCTTGTGCATTAAAAGACCAACATTATTCATAACCTGCTTCAACCCTTCAAATGTCTTCCTCTTTAGGAGTTCGAGAAGAGTTTATTTTCTTAAATTGACCGTGACTTCACAAAAAAACTTCAGTCTTTGTAGTAGCCACAGCCACAAGAAACAAGGCCAAAGAATGCTTGTCAAACTCCTTGACCACAGCAGTGTTTTGTATTACTCAGTTACCTCATCCAGGACTTTTCATCACCTGATATGACCCCATTCATTTGTGGCTAATCCCGATTCCGAAAAAGATCTGGACAGGGGACAGGGATTTGAATATGTAATATAGACAATGAAGATAACGGTATAGCTGGGATAATGAGACGCTATTAAGGTGTATTTTATAGTAGGTGACTAGATAAACCTAATATTGATTTAACTACAGTCAATAAAAAATACAAGCATCGTCAGGCATCTCGCTGCCACAGCTATCAGGATCGCGCGCCGGTATACCGGTATAATTTAAAAATCAAGGTTCTAAACTAACAAGACAACCAAGCCTCGTATTAGTGAAAATTTGTAAAGAAAATTATGATTATTTAAGTATATATTTTCGACAACAATAGGACCAAAGTCATTTTGCAACAGGTTTCAATGATAAAAATTTACTATAAAATTTAATAACGATTTCTTAACAGTGACAAAACAAAAACTTGTTGAGACAGAACAAGTTACAGGTAGTGGGGTGGCAAGTAAAACAGCGAATTATGGTGATAGTTTTATTTTCCGGTTCAAAACGTGCTAAAAACAAATAACAACGATTAGGTCGGCCGCTAACAAACCGACAATAAATAGGCAGTGACAAGCCAAAATCATACATGGTATCTTAAATACATTTAGAAAAATACCTACATAAGCTACACTGCTAAAAGAAAAATAAACAAATTATATTAGGGCCGGCATCGGCACAAACTTAGTTAGTTTCGAAACACTTACCTAAAAACAAATAACACCAGGGTGTTATGGGAATTATTTTAAACAAATTAATTTCCAGTCAGCAACCCAAAAGGTTGTTACAACGTTTAGAGCACACGTCCGTAACAGGAAATAATGTGTGGCGATCCTAATTTAGACGGTCCAGATAGTCGTTTTTACGTGTTTAATAAAAACAGGTTGCAAAGAGTTTTTTGTTAAAAGAAAAACAACATTCCAATATACACTTTTTCTCTCCGCGCCCATAGCCAGCAGAGCGGTACCCGTATAAGCATTCTAGGCTTTACCATTCCACTTAGCTGGGAACTACCATATAACTACAAGCTAGGAAGCGCTTTGCTTCATTGTCTAAACCTAATTGATCAACTAGAAAATCTTAATTTAAACCAGTACTAAATCTTAAACCTTTTTAGTGAATCCTGGTAATTAATCACGTGATGACCACAACGGTGCTTGGCACGATGTAGATTGGAACGCAATCAAGTTGCTGATTGAGCCTCCTATGTTTAAGCCATAATATTGTTTATAAAAAGTCTCATTTTATTTTTTTGTTTTCTCAAAAACTACTTGACAATATTAAAAAAAAGTGTCGATATTTCTATTTTTACTTGCTCTTACAATGGCCTCGAAATCAAAATTTAATTAAATATCCCACTACTGCACATAGTGTAATATACATCAACATACTTAACATTACTTAAGCCTCATTAGGCTTAGGCCGGGCTGCTCAGTCAGTATATCGATAACGAGTGGCTAATTATACGATATCTTATTAATTATAACTAATATTCCCGAAAACTAAATAAAAAAATTATTTATGATTTGCCAGTTTTATATTTCTTCAATGAGGTGATTTTCTTTAGAACATCTTGCTGATCTTGGATGAACTTATAAAATTCTGCACATGATATTTAAAGCTATACTGGCAGAATGACCTCAAAGGATTTAGCTAATAAATGATTTCTTTCTTCTGACCACTCGATGGACATTAAGAAAAAAATCGTTCGCAATTTACATTGTGCGCAGGAATTGCGAGCAGGTATTTCCAAAGAATACCGACACGACGCCATGCACAAATCCGCAAGATAGAGGTCTACTGCACCTCGCTATTGTAGTGCGTTACACGCAAAAGCTTTCTTTCCAAAAAACCGTTCAAAATCACGTTTGTTCGTGCGTGTTCTTTTTAAAATTCAATTTAAAATATTTACCTTGATAACGTCGATCGGGATTTTTGATACCTTTGTCGATACGGCGGGACGTGAACTTCAGTAACGGTGACAATCCCGACATATCGGGACGGTTGGCAACCCTAGTCATGATATGAAATAGTCAAGAAATTTGCGTAAACGGAAAAAATTTGGATTCAATCTACAAGATATTAAAAAATAATTATGCCATAGAAATACCTACCTAGCAGTGGCACGCGATGACAATTATAATGAGGGAAGCAATCCGATAAAAATAAATTAGAAGTACCTACACTCCGAAAAATCCGTAAATACACTTAAAATTTTTCAAGCGAACTTGTCCGAAAAAACTAAGGCGCGGAAGGCAGCAGGAAGATCGCTACCCTGGCTTTTAAATTTCCCGGTTTCTCGCGTAACGCGTGCCGTTGCCTCTAAGCGGAGTCAATAACAACGTACACCTACACATGACGGCGTAAAGCTTCGGTTTCCTACAAAGCAGTACCGTAAAATAGCGAGCGTAATTTGATGGCCGTTTTTTGCCAGAGTAAAGTACGGCCGCTTTGACGGTGAACATTATTGTTAAGTAACGAAACGGTGCAATAAAATACGGCCGCTATGACAGTGCACTTCACTGTGAAAATTGTAATGTTTTGCAAGATGGACGATTTAGATCTGGCTATCCTAATTTGTCTTGAAGGCGAAGAATCATCAGATGAAGAAAGCAGAAGACCAGAATCTGATAACGGAGGGCGCCTATCTCTTCACTGGAGCACCGCTTAAAAACGTGCTTGCAATATCCCACCTTACGAGCGGCCGCTTCCAAAAGTACGGTGCCGTATTTGTATGAAGCGGTAGCGCCGTACGCTCTGGAAGAAAACACTTGCTTTGCAAGCATGTACACGTTTTTTGGTGACGTCCAGTGGAGGCTGGTGAAATTTCAAAGTTATATATCTCTGTTCCTACTTACAGGACCCGTACCAAATTTAGGGATTTTAATAGTGAGCCCGGTGGGAATGTTTTGGTAAAGAAAAAAAACATTTTGTAATTTGCGAAAAAAAGTTAAATTTTTGGTGTGCCTCTCCTAAGAAAAAAATGAACACGTCTAGGTATTTTATTTATTATTTTTTCTAAACAAAGTTTACATCATTTTGTCGACAGTTTTAAAATTTTGAGGGAAAAAAATCTGTTAGTAGAAAGTCATAGTCATTTGAATTTTTTTAAGCCTAAAATATAATTTTAAAAAAATTCAAATGACTATAACTTTCTACTAACACATTTTTCTCTCTCAAAATTTAAAAACTGTCGACAAAATGATGTAAAATTTGTTTAGAAGAAATAATAAATAAAATACCTAGACGTGTTCATTTTTTTCTTAGGAGGGGCACACCAAAAATTCAACTTTTTTTCGCAAATTACAAAATGTTTTTTTTCTTTACCAAAACATTCCCAGTGGGCTCACTATTAAAACTACTAAATTTGGTACGGGTCCTGTAAGTAGGAACAGAGATATACAACCCAAGTAACACATGAGAACCTCTTATTACGCTTAAAGCTTTATAAACGATATATTCTGGCAACTTATAAAGCTAGCTGGCTATATTAAAGCTTTGTTCGACACTAAATTGCTTATAGAGCGAATCGGTGAAATAAAATTGCTGATAAAACGCTCTCAGCGCTTAAATACGAGTCTGCTTTATTAAAGAATCTAAAATATCCTTTTATTACTTTATAAAAGGTTAAGTAAGATCCTTTATACAGATACAAATTGTGCACCTTTATAAAAGTCTAATGTCTTTATATAACATTCATATAACTGTTTTACAGCTTCGCTATTGCCCTATAGTGGCTATATAACGTTGAGTTTTAGATACTTTTAAAGCAACATTATACAGCAATATAGTTGTTTAAGCCAAATTCCAACTATGCAAGTCCTAATACAGTATATTTATAAAGGATTTATGCTTGTAAAACAGGCGTGTTTTATAAAGCATTTATACAACTAAAATTCTGTTTTGGAGCTATGTAGCTGGAACCTTCTACCTTAAAAGAACTATTTTATAGTTAAACGACGTACACAGAGCAGAGCTACCTAACCTCTAAAATCGCTTAGATATACAATAAGATTTTGAACAAAATTACATATGTGCGTATGTTTATTGTGCTGTTTGTTAACTCATGTTACCCTACAATATGGATACATATTGGAAAAAAGTGAAGCGAAGTGGGAATTTCAGAAGGAAAGTTCATTTAAGACTTCAAAAGATTCTCGAAGAGTCAAAATCGCAAACCACTGGCAATAAATCAATAACTGAACAGAGTAGTTCTACGAGAGAAACTCCAATAAATAAAACCGATGAGATATCTGAAGAAGTAATAGTCAACGCCGATTTTGAGGAGGCACTCCATAACTGGGACATCGAACTGAAGGAAGAGAACTTTCCAGTTCGCGTTGCAGTTGCGCTTCTCCCCTTTCAATTGTCTGGACTATTTTAAACATTCTAAAAAAGAACAATAATATGTAGGTAATTAAATTTATAAAACCCTCTTGTTTTGTGGATTTTATTCCCTATAATGTAAAAAAATACTTACTTTGTGAGTTGTGAAGCAGATACTTTCATGTATCTGAACCAAAAACTACACACGTTTATTTTGTTTTCTTGAAAATATTTATAGGTTATGTTACTTGCTTATATAGCAATAACACCACAATGAAAAGCAAGCAATTCCTTTTAAATAGCTACTTATATAGCAGTAACACAGATACGGAAGAGTCACGAGCTCTATTGGACGAAATCACCAACGGCGGGACGGCGATGCAAACATTTAAAAACTCGATGCCTACTTACTATACCAATAGGCAAGAGCAACACAAATAACTAATAGTTAAAGAAATAAACTGAATTTAAGATGCTGAAAAGATCCGCTATTTTGTTAGTTTATACTCGCTTTATAAGTGAGCTTGCTCGAAAAATATCTCTTATAAAGTAAGTAGCACTTCTATACAACCGAAGTGCTTTTTTAAGGATCTCTCACTGCTTCTGTGGTAACCTTCTTAAATTATTTTAGGGAACCATATTGTAAATTGGAAAAGAATATATGACAGGGCGGCCATTGTTTTCAGTTTAAGAGTTCGAACTGTATTTGACAACTTTTTGTTATTAAAAAATTACAATTTTGCTAAATATTACTTATGAGGCATTATAATCACATAAATGCCTCATTTCAAAACCATTTTATGAAAAAAAAATTAAACCAATTTTTTTATATTTATTTTTAAAAATATCGAATTGCAGAAATTTTAAAGGCGCATTAATTATTTAGAAGTAGAAAAGCGTGTTTAAACAGAAAAAAATTCTTCGTATGGCAAATTTGGTTTTCCATGGACGTAAGTACTTAATATAGGTCAGCCAAAAATATATAAGGAGGCTAGTGCACCCTACTCATGGATTTATTAAGAATGGATACGGGATGATTTAACATTCTTTGAAGCCAAAACAAACCATTCTAAGCGACACTGTAAACACAATTTGTAAACATTGGCCACATCTTATTTTACCTTGTATTTTTGTACAAAAAATACGTTAGAAGCATCACAAGATTTACTAAAAGTAATAAAAGCCCTAAAATATTTTATTTTCCTGCTAAACAATAATAAATTTAAGTTAAAAAGGTTTTATTATTTATAGGTTATATTATTTCTAAAGGTTTATTTAAAGTCGCTCCGAGTCATTTATAAATCTATAAGTCGCACTTTTTCTTTTCTAGTTCATTAGACAAAGACGTACGTGTAACCGAGTGTTCAGACGTTTTTCCTAAGCAACCAGCAGAGACATCAACACTTCTGAGCTCCAATACTCCAATGCTATTTTATCTCTTTCTACTACCATTCTTGATTCAATTACGTATTTCCTTAAAGTTCGTAAACTATACCTCAAGGGGAAATATTTTCATAACAAACAACAAATAAACAGGCTTCACGTTCGATACGATCACAGTATACGGAGATGGAATCCTTTCTTAATAAATCCATGACCCTACTACATATGTACATAACCTTAACTTGAATACAAGGAAATCATTAATATAAAGATTTATTTAACTTTAATAATCATCAGTACAATTTTTATTTTTTGGTAGAGTAAGTCTTTCCGGATCAATGCGATTTTTACTCAGAATGTGATAAATGTAAGTTCGTAAATTAACGTCGATTTCCTTTTTTCTTGCCCAAATCCAAACAAGATCTGAAATTTAAATATAAGAAATTAGCAATTACCTAGATCTAATCTTTTTAACTTTTTTAGATAGCCCAAGTAGCATATTTAGATACAAATTCTTTGATGCGAAACGTTCCGAAACATTTTCAATTCAAATTATAAAAACTGAGTCGAGACACTTGTGTTTTGAAACGTTTGCGACGCATTTTCGAATTTAGTTACTAGAAAAACTTTAGAACTGCTTATTTCGAAATATTTTACAAACCACAGTGTCCATACATTTTCGACACGCGGAAATGAATATTTTTCGAAACATTTTTAGATAAAATTATGAAGTTGTGGTAAGACACACGCGTTCCAAAATTGTAGCAACACATTTTTGAATTGAGTTAATCAAAACAAATTGGTATTTTCGAAATATTTACCAAACAATGGTATCCATTCATTTACGAAACTTGTGCAAAAAAATATTTTTCGGAACATCCAGAAACATAAACATTAACACTGAGACTACGACCTCTTGGAAACATAATATTATCATAACCTATAATTTTTACATTTTGTTTACTTTGGTTTTTTGAATCACCTATCTATCCATTTTACGGTTTTTTTTTAAATATGGGACGAAAACAATAGTATAGACTATAGACAAACATTCCTCAAGGATTTACAAGACACTAAAAATAAAGAATTTGAAATTGAAAAGGAAAGAGTAAAACCACGAAACAGTGCTTTTGCTTTGACACATTTTCCATTACTATATAATGATGTATGAAACATTATAGAAACCAAAAAAATTGTGTGTTGACTTCATTTTAGGCCAGAATAATTTCTCGCTTTCTGGCGGCCATTTTGACGAATGAATGTTTATCATTGTTAAAATTGGTTTTAATTAAATTCCTGCATCTTTTACATTTTATATTTTAAATTAAATTTTTTAAGGATTATTTTTTTTGTAAATGCGAATAAATATAGAGCGCGTTCAATATATAAATCTAAATTACTAAATGGCAGAATAGAATTTATTTCGACAATGATTTTTGGTTCTCTTTGGCAATAAATGAAATAAATCTACCATAACTTATAGAGAATACATTTGTGACAAATTCATGATGGCGAAATTATTTTTTCTTCATATTGTTTTTCTTTTATTTCACAGCGTGCAGGTATTTCTAGTTATTTGTTTCCTTATTTTGTCGATTTTGACATATTCAAATACAAATAATATCAGCCAAACTTGGAAAAACTTTTACCAACATTTTTGCGCTGATTTTGCCCATGCTCCAACAGGACTACTCCCGCTATATAAGATATTGATCTGTCGCTCGTCACTTTTGAATAAACACATTTGATGTAACAGTTTAGAAACATTTTCGAAAGATTTCTGAAACATTTTCGATAAAAGTTTCGATTGTGTGTCGAAACAGCGAAAGTCACAGCTAGTACCCAGCACTTGGAAACACGTGCAATGCGCTATTTAAAATGTATACGTTTCGAAAATATTTCCATATTTTTTTTTGTCAGCAGTTTCCAATTTGTGTCTAAAAATGCTACTTGGGAGACCACATTTGAACATATCTCTTAATCTAAACAACGTTTTCTAATAACATTTTGTCATATTTTAAAAAAAGGGTATGACTGGTGAGAGATGCACTATGCACTATCTTTGTTTGCAGGTTTAGCTCTTACAGGAGCTGATTTAAGTTGGATTGCGCCCTAGGCCAATTCCCAGTGCCGGTTTACCTACCCATTAATTACTTTATAGGCACGTGCCAAGTGGCGTCGAACAAGAATGGGGATTTCGAACAAAAATTAGTATTTTATCTGTACTTTTAAACAAATTGGGGGGGGGGGGCAAACTTGGGCAACTAAGAGCTATGAATTCGACTAAATTAACATATAAGTGTACTTTTTTACGCTGATTATTATGCTGGTGTCAAAAAAACAATTGAACATCATTCAGAATCACGTGATATTAACAAAAATGTATTTTTTTAATGGAATGCCCTGTATCTGCTATAACCGTTTGATAGAGAGTGAAATTCTAAACAAAATTTGTCTTTTAGTACATATCGCTAAAATTAATAATAACGCAGCTGCTTACGTTTAAATGTAATTATACTTATTCACAGGCGGCCATCACAAAAACAAAATTAATACATGCAGTTGTGATTAATGATTTATAATTATGCTATTTATAATAACAAATTTTAAAAAATAATTATAAAAATGACATACATTTTCTGTTGTAATTTCCAAAACAATTAATTGGGATTTTAGTTGCCGTTAACAAAAATAAAAATATTATTAACTCAAATCAAGTGTTCGAACCCATCCCATTCTACTTCTACACATTTCCGAGCACACTTCAAAACTTTCTTGTAGCCTTCATATCGGTTCGCCCATCGATGTTATTGATAATATTAATAATAGATTATTTTATTTTATCAACATTATTGTACTATTTTTTTATAAATCTAGTTTTTTAAAAACCGCCAAAAATAAAAATCTAGAGGAGTAGTGTCTGGTTAACGCGGATTCGCCATAAAATTCCGCGTGTAGCTAGCCAACGGTGTCCAAAAAGTTCAGTACTTTTACAAAATCTTTATTTGTTACTATATTTACATGTCATCTTATTGCTACTTTAATAGGGAATATGCATATAACCCAAATAAATCTGAAATATTTTTTATTATATATTCTCTACATAAATTAAATGTTCATGGCGGTTGCTGTTATCCATTTATTTTGGTCTTTATTAACAAAAAAAAAGGATTTAAAACTGCAAATTTTCACGCGAATTTCGAAACTTGTAAAACGTGATCCCATTGGCTGTCGTCAAAACTGAACTTATGACTCATCATGAGTACATGGCGATTTCCAGTGTTGTAGAGTCATCGAAAACTCAATAAAAATGGCATTTAATGCTTAACTCATCCAATAAAATATCCCTGCACTTAAAGTAGAAGGTTCCTAATATCTTATTTATGTATACTTTAAGCCGAAATCGGTCCAGGAACCTTTCAATTTTGGAACAAATATTGGCATTTTTGACATATCATCTTAATAATTTCAAGTAAATAAACTGCAATTCTTTATTTTCATGACAATCTTGGAAAATTAAAAAAATTTCAAATTTTAGATGTTCCCGATGCAAATATATAACTTATTTATAACTTTACCGAAAAAATAAGCGATTTAAATTAGTGGGAGGTATTCTTAGATAATTAATGGATAAAATAAACCCAAAAAGAATCACTAAATAGGGTAAATAGTGTGGAATAATGTCGGTTAAAAATAGGATTTTTACCCCTAAATACGCTCCCGGATGACCCATTCGGTATTCATTTTACAGTGTGATTATCCCTTTATAAGATTGTGTTGAAAAATTGGGAAAAAATAGATAGGAAAAAATACAGAGTGATTCAAATGTACCAATGTCTATGGCACAAAATATAACAAAATCGAAATTTAATCGGCGATTGCTCCCTTCCTATAGAGAATGAAGAAATTAAAAAATAACATACTTTGACGAGCTTTTTCCAATGACGTATATGGGATTTTAATTTGAACCATTTTGACCCCACAAAAAATTAAAAACAGCGAAATATTTGGGTCAAAAATCTAAATTTCCAGTTTTTCCAACTATTTCCATTTTCCAGTGATTTTAGGTTTAGTAAGTGTATTGCAAAAAAGGTATTTCAGATTTTAAAGTTTCCCTTGTCAATCCGTTTTTCGATCTGACGTTTTGTTTTCGAGTTATTAGGTACCAAAGAGGGGTCTGGAAATGACATTTTTCGACCTAAAAAATTCAAAAGAATTACTTGCCATTTTCTGATCCTCACCAGTTTCAGTGGAGTTCTGAAGCTCCGGGTCCCCTTCAACCTCCGAAAATTTACATCGAATTAATTCACATTTGCGACCTGTACCCGATTTCAACGGAAATCGAGGAAATTTCGACTTTGACGTTTAATAGCTCCGAAACGAAACCTCCTGTATAACTGCATTTTTTACCGAAGCTAGTTGAACTATACCTCTATCAACCCAAAAAATTCGATTTCTCTCCCTCTGACTGTTTTCGAGAAAATCAAACCTGTTCGACTTTGGGTGAAGCTTTACGTTAACATGTAGATTTTTGCTGATCTCCTGACGTCACTTTTCAAGGACAAATGTGGCTGCTTTTTAAATTGTAATAAATTATACCGAAAAGTAAACATTTTTTGTAGCTAAATGATCCTAGTAATTTTCTTCAAAATATTTTTTTTGGGTTTGTAATGACTTCCTTAAACGATTTATGCAATAAAGAAATATGTGCATATTCGTTATTAGTTAATCTTAACCTGAGCAAACCTTGCCGCCCGATCTTCGCCCATCTGCCGCGCTACCCGCCGCCGACGCGGATCTGAGTGGGGAGCGTTTCGACTGAGCAAAATTTTGAAAAATGTGTAAGGACAAAAGTTTTTCCTTACATCGTGTGAAATATTTTTGTCAAAAAACTTTTTCTCTAAATAAACAATTAAATTGTTTATAACAATTGTTCGCGCTAGTCTTTTTCAATACTGATAATTTTCGTTCAATCTACACCTAATTCTTAATATTCAGGATTTTTTTCAGATTTTTCCGAGCAATCCTGCTGGTGATAAGGGTGAGGGACAGCAATTTTAAAAAGTTTTTCCCAAAAAATGTTTAAAAAAATGCATAAAAAATACATCATTTATATTATTGAATTCGTGCTTAAATAAGCTTTCATTTAATACCCTACCCGACGCCCTTGAAAAACTTTTTTTCATGTCCCACTTTACCCCCTGAAATTAACCCCAGGATCAAAATTAAACTTTTTATACATCACGTCTATAATTGGGCCACCACACTAGTGTTGTAAATATCCGTATTCTTTAGATATCCGAATCATACGGAATCGGAATCAGCTAATATCCGTATCCATTATCTGAATACGTATCCATTTCTTGTATCGCGCGAAAGCGTTTACAGATATGTATACGTATGCATGCAACACTAAAACATTTTCTATCCGGATACACATACACGGCTATGTAGGTCGATGCGGTATCATATCATTCGAAATCGAAGGTTAGGGATAATAGGAAGGCACCGTCGCGCCGTTCTCCTTTGAATTCGGTTCGGGTGAGGCGGGACTAGTTTAACCAATGGGTCTCATCCCATGTGATACCCGTTACCCCGATAACTATGCTATCTTTTTCTAGGAAAGGTCATTAGAAAGAGAAAGCATAAGATCAAATATACCACATCGCAGACCTTGTTGTTCGCTTACAGTCGATTCCGATTCCGTTTTCTCTTTGCACTTTGCATTAGTAACCAGCCGATGCGAATTTATTTTGATTCCGAATCAAGTTCTCGGCCGGTTACGGATAATCCGGATTCTTTTAATATTCGGATCCAACAGATTTTTGGATACGTATCCTTACATCACTACGTGTCTATCTCTGTGCTAAATTTTAAATTTTTACGTCGAATAGTTTCAGAGAAAATCGCCTGTATCAGACGGACGGACGGACAGACGGACACCGAAGTGATTCCATAAGGGTTCCCTTTCATGGAACACTAAAAATATATTTTTGTTAATATCACGTGATTCTGATGTTCAATTGTTTTTTTGACATCAGCATCAGCGTAAAAAATACACTACTTTGCTCAATCAATCGAATTCGTAGCTCTTATACTATGAAAGTTAGCAGTAGTGCCGACTTCATTTTGAAAAGGCTCATGGGCGCCCGCAGGGGAGGGCCAGGGCATAGTAGCCAGGGGGAGCCGTGGCCCCCCTGAGATTGTGATACTTCATACTTTTTATTAGTGTATTTGGATAAATTACTACAAATCAAATCTTTAAAAACATTTTTGCCCCCCCCCCCCCCCCGTTTCGTCGCAAATTAGAATTAAAGATTTTATTATCATTAAATCAGTTTTTCAAATGGAAGGAAAAAATTAAGTTACCATGGAAAAAAACTTAATTGAAATGTTTTTTGTTGTTAGATATACATAAAGAATAAAAAAGCACTTCTTTTCCTTTTTAAAAGTATTAGTTTAGTGGTAAAACTTCCATTTAATTAAATAAAATTGGGAATAAATTGTTATCGTTGTTATTTAATTGTCCGATAACCTTATGGACATCTTATAATTTTTAATAACATTTCGATTAGGTTATTGATTTAACTAAATTTGAACCATGGTAACTTGATTTTTTGCTTCCATTTGAGAAACTGATTTAATGATAAAATCTTTCAGCCAGATTCTCCAACGCTAGTCCGGTCTAATTTGACAACCGAAAGTTTTAAACTGACAAGTGTAAAAATAAGACAACTAAGTTTTATACTGTGAATTTATTTTTGAGCTTTTTCGTAAATTTATAAAGAAAAGGGCAAATTTAGTACGTACTTTCGACAATAATAATAGAACTAAATTCATTACATCAACTCGCTCCAAGATAAAAATCATTTGGAAACCAAGCAAATCGCTGAAATATCAGAATAATTCATAAGTTTTTAATGACGACTTATTAACAATGACAGGACAAAAACCTATCAAAACATAACTGATCAACTATAAGATCTTAATTTAAACCAGTACTAAATCTTAAACCTTCTTAGTGAATCTGAACGTTTAATTTTAATTTGCAACTAAACGGTAAGGTTCATCGACCAATACCGTCACCGTCTAAAACAGGGGTGGCGAACCTTTTTGTAAGATGTGCCACTCTTAAAAACAAAAATTTTGGGCGTGCCACTCATTTTTCGAAAGGCAATATTTTATGTTTATGTATAAGGTTAACGCCGCCGCAAGCAAAATATTTTTTTGTGCATATGTTGGTTGGCAATGCGGGGGACTTTTTTTGCTTGGGTGAGTTTTCTACTTAGTGTATTGTGATTTTTTAAAATATTTGTTAATGGCAAATGTTTGCGTGCCACTCTAGAGAGCCAGGCGTGCCACTATGTGCCGCGGGTTGGCCAGCCCTGGTCTAAAGCATTGTTTGTATTTCAGTGGGTATTGCATCGACTCGGATGAACAGTACCTTTTTTGTTTAGTATTTTGATATCTATATAATGCGCGTTTTTGAAATACCTGTTAAAACAAAAAAGATATTGGAAAAATTATATTTGGGTTTCAGGTAAAGTGTTCTCTGGTGGCACAGTAGAGAAACATTTTTATAACAATATACCTAAATCGCCAAGCTGAGTCTCTGTGCCAAATATCAATTGATTGGTTGATCAGTTAAGAAATAATTGAAATATGTTAAAAATAAAAAGAAAAAATTGAACTTTAATAGGCTATTATAACTAGGAAAAGACAATATTGAGATTTCGAATTATTGTTACATGGCTTACCACCTTTATTTTACCATGTAGAATCACCGGTCCAAGTATTCTGGCGAATTTTAAGGACACCTAGTATAAATAAGTTTTCTGTGGTATTCGCACATGAGTCCCAAGTCAAAATCGGTATTCGTTGAAGAATAGTTTTTATTATTGTATATGTATTACCAAAAAAATTTTATGACGAGATATAATGGCTAATTGGGTATATCTGATTAATCCTTAGTCATGTTAGCCTGTGTGTGGTATTTAGAATTACAGTTATTAACTTTTGTTGCGTTATTTTATTATACTTATTTTATAAATCTGAAAATATGCCACAATTGAACGCCCGGCAACAGCCATTCTTAAGATGTAAGTGGGGTACCACATAGTAGCTTGGGTTATATAACTTGGAAATCCCTAATCGCTCTAAAATCTAAATAATGGTATCTCGCATTTGTTTCTAAATTAATGGTATGTACAGGGTTTTCTCTTATAGTTTGAACGGGGTCCACAGTCCTTATTTTTAGAGATATGGAAAAATGTTTAATACAAAAATTTTAGGGTTTTATCTAAATCATCAGAATTTTCTAAAAAAATAAACAAATGATAATCAGAATGTCAAAAAACGCTATCAACTTTAATTTTTTAAATAGAACACCCTGTATATTTTCAACCATTTAGAAAGATATCTTTTTTCTGATTTCAAAAATATATAGTTTGTTTATGTTTCTTTAAGCAGTTTTTAAAATATTTAGATTTAAATGTTTAAAAATGTTCAAAGCTATATACGTTTGCGATCGCTGAACAAGTGATTCCAAAGCCACCTATGCTTGAGCGGCTATGACTTAAAACTGAGCATTTTTAAAGATTTAAATCTAAATATTTTAATAACTGATTAAAGAATCATAAACAAACTATATATTTTTGAAATCAGAAAAACGATATATTTCTAAATGGTTGAAAATATACAGGGTGTTCTATTTAAAAAATTGAAGTTGATAGCGATTTTTTGACATTCTGATTATCATTCGTTTATTTTTTTAGAAAATTCTGAAGATCTAGATAAAACCCTAAAATTTTTGTATTAAACATTTTTCCATATCTCTAAAAATAAGGACTGTTCAAAATATAAGAGAAAACCCGGTAAAGTACATGTACCATGACAAATAAACGTTGACATTTTGGAACAGTTCTAAACTGAACGAGAGTTTTCCAGTAATACAGACCTTTAAAAACAATAGTTATTAAAGTGTACCAGGCTTCAATTAAAAGGAGAAGCATTACAGTAAACAGAAATTTACCTGTATGAAACAAGTGAAAATTCGTACACGAATACAAAATGGCGAATCGTTTATAATCAGTTTTGACTACTTGGTAATATCCGGCACCTGGAAGATATCGATTGATAAATCTTGGCAATTTACTGCTAACTTTATACAACAATAAACTAGGATCTTTCTTGGTTGAAATAGCCACTCCTTCACTGATGGAAAATATTCCAGATCTAAAAGATAATAGGTGTATTAGTAACTGGTTACTTATGTATGCAAACAAAGTAGTCAGTTAGGAAATCTCTTATTCCGTGTAACAAGGGGGATGCATTGGGGGGGGGGGGGGGTCGAGCGAAGCGAGGTTCCGTACATCATGCAAGTTGCACGAAATCGTATTTTCTGTTCATACTTTTTTTATTTCTGAAAAACAGCTGTAAAGCCATTAATTATATAGGCTCATTATTCTTTGAAATGAAATCTACATAATATTATTTCAAACATGTAAAAACAAAAATTAACATGCGAATATTCTTCAGAAAAACTTATGCAAACTCTAAATTGCACTAGGATATAATTACATATTTTACATCTGCATTTAGCGATTTTTTCGAACCATTCTGGCCTGGGATTGCTTTTCGTACCGTTGTAGGGGGTAATTACCACCTCTGCCCCCCCCCCCCCCCATATCTACACCCTTGGATTATAATATCTTTTAATTTTGTTTCTAGGTATGCACGAACTTTGCGTAATCGTTATACATTTATAATCTTTAAGAAAATAACTTAAGTATATTCGTTTGAAACTTCTTGAACCACCCTGTAGATGCACAAAAGGGCTCGCCAGCCAACCTCTACAATATTTATTCACTTTATTTTTACCTGATAGACAAGTTTTATATTTGTGAAAATCAAAGAAATCCAACATGACCGATAAGCATATACCTAAATATATTATATGAACCTTTTTACTAGTGCTGTAATGTAATCATTACCACACTAATGCTTACCGAATCAAAAATACTGTCCTCTAAGGCATGTTACCGCCAGGCACGTAACTAGACCTACATTTTTGGAGGGGCACAGAGGGGGCACCTGACAATTAAATGTGGGCATATTGACAATCAATTTTGAAGGGTATACATTATGCCAAGAGGTCATGATTTTACAATGGGACAAATGAGTCAAATTTTGAAAGATAAGAAAAAAAGAAACTCGATAAAAAAATTTGCTTTAAAAAAGGTTAAACCGAAACCTAGGTTTCTATAGGATTAGACATATAGGTATCTCATTTATACTCGTAGTTTTATCTCAAAAGGTTAAATACAAAATATGTTTAAAATGAAACTGTCAGACAAAATCCAGAAAGTTTGAAAGTAACAAGTTCAAAACATTATTTACAAAACTAGGACTTACGACTTAAGACTAAAAAGCAATAATATGCTAAAGCTCGATACTTTCAAACTATTAATTAAAATATTGTATTGTTAGTAAATGACATATTGCTTATTTAACCTTTTTAGATAAAATGATAAATACGATGTTTACTGTTTACTCTTACAATTTTGCATTTTTTAAGCTCCCTGTAAAAAAGTTTTGCATATAAATCTTTCTGGCTCTTCTTCGTATCTTGCAAAAAATGTTCGTCGATTTGTTCTTGCAGTTCTTTCTGTTTGGTACAGTGACGTGGTAGAAATACAATATTTAGAAATAAATAATTTCTAAAAATTTTTGGGTGGGCACAGGGTGGGCACCACAATTTTTTGGGTGGGCCTGTGCTCACCCAGGCCCACCCGTAGTTACGTGCCTGGTTATCGCACGGTAATAGAGAAATTTTTCATTCGAAAGAATAGAAACACATCTAAAAAACATGTTTGCCCAGGAGAGGATATTTTAAATTTTTAATGGCTTTTTTATTTATGATTTCTTTAACGATAAGCTTTCCAATGCCAGGGGCGGATTTAGAATTTCGTCTAGGGGGGGGGGGGGGGCAACGTCACCTCGAGCTACATAAAAGTACAGACCAAAAAAAAAACGTGCAAGCTCGAGTGCGACATTAGTTTTTTATTGTTTAGGGTTCTAAGAAATGTACAGGGTCTTCCAACGAGGACTGAACAGGGGCTCATTTTTGAGCTTCCTTGTATTTAAAGAAAAATCTAAAATAGCCAATCGATGTACTTTTTCCTGCAGAATTCAAAAATGAAACCAAAAATTTATTTGAACCAGAAACAAAAGAGTTACGCTATGGATAAGGTGTTGTTTAAATGGAACATAGCTTTTTTTATACGATTTTCGGAACGAGTGATTTTTTTTATGTCCGTTCTGATTAAAATATTTAATATTGTGACAGCTATTTTTATTAAATTTTAATGTTTTATCCAGTATAATTTAACTTCAACCTGTTTGAAACATACCTACACTAGGTAATAAAGGTAAAATCACCTTGAAATCCTTCAAAGTCAAAAAATTTGACAAATTTACTATAATATTGCCGAAATGAAATATTCATTAGATGAGAGATTGCAGATTGTTATCTTGTTCTACAAATGCCAAGAAAATGAATATTTCATTTCGGCAATATTATAGTAAATTTGTCAAATTTTTTGACTTTGAAGGATTTCAAGGTGATTTTACCTTTATTACCTAGTGTATGTTTCAAACAGGTTAAAGTTAAATTATACTGGATAAAACATTAAAATTTAATAAAAATAGCTGTCACAATATTAAATATTTTAATCAGAACGGACATAAAAAAAATCACTCGTTCCGAAAATCGTATAAAAAAAGCTATGTTCCATTTAAAAAACACCTTATCCATAGCGTAACTCTTTTGTTTCTGGTTCAAATAAATTTTTGGTTTCATTTTTGAATTCTGCAGGAAAAAGTACATCGATTGGCTATTTTAGATTTTTCTTTAAATACAAGGAAGCTCAAAAATGAGCCCCTGTTCAGTCCTCGTTGGAAGACCCTGTACACCATTTCATAATGGGCGAAATATCTAATCCTGTTCTTGCGAAACCAGAACGGTTTGTCATCCTAACTTACAGCATTTTTTTATCTGTCCATTTGGACTGATATATAGAAATTGTTCGAAAACACATTTTTTCGGAAATATATTTTCTCGAAAGCAGATATTCGAAAACTAGGGGATGTTTTCAAAATTTTTTTCTGAAACCAACAATTTTTTAACCACTTTTTGAGACTAAATTTTTTCAAGAAAACATGTTTTTTGAAAGAACATTTTTTAAACATTGTTTCGAAAAAACTTCGAATATTCATATTAAAAAACAACACTTTTTTGAAAGTAACTTAGGTACTACAGAGTAACATAGCAAATTCAAGAAAACGTAAATCTGACCAAACACAAGAAAGGTTCGTTTAGGATCTTTTTGTCATTTTTTCATTGACATTTCATAAAAAAATATATTTTTGAAGAATCTGTCTTTCGAAAGAATTTACTTAATTTAACATCAGAAAAGATTTTTGTTGGAAAAAGAAACAGCTAAATGAGTTGGTCATCGTAGCTTACACGCGACAGGACAAATTGTTTGATTAATATGGAAGTGTAAATATTGTAGCATTTTTTTATTTATGCCTTCTGCTCATTTGGAGAGATAAACGAGTACTTACGAAAGTACAATTTGCCTAAAACCAATTTTTCAATTTTTTTTAAAGCACTTTTCAAAAATACATTTTTTCAAAGAACATCTTTTTCGAAATTAAATTTTTTCGGATATTATAAATTTTCTCAAGCAACGACTTCTTGAAAAAGTAATTTACGAGAAAGTAACGTACCAAATCTAAGGAAACCTGATCAAACCCAAAAAAGGTTCGTTTGGGTTTGTTCAGGATCTTTTTTCGTCTTTTTTTCATTAACATTTTCTAAGCTTCAGGTCACTCATTTTGCATAAAAATAAAATTATAAATTCACGGCGACTAAAGTATTATTATCAACCTTGACATTGACTTACCTACGAAGAAAATTTAAAAAGGTAGCAGGTAATTCGTTCGCAATCTGGATAGTTACGTTAAAAGTACATTGATGCAAAATAATGGTTAATTTGAAATATTTCAAAAATGATCCTAGAATCCAAAAATATGATAAAAATGATATCAACCAATTTAAAATAAGCGAGAAAATCGAGGTTTTTTTATTATATTTTTTTTATTCGATGCTCAATTGTTTTGCTGATAAGACATATGAATGATCCATAAAAATCCCCAAAACTTTCATATTTAACATTATTTCCCATCTTTAAAAATAAAAATGTTATAAGACCTGTTCACTTTTATTTGGATATCTTTGTACATTGCCATGTAATTGAAGAATTGAAGTAAAAAACGGGGTATGTGCCAAAAATTTAAGAATTGTGTTTGTTCCGTAGAAGTGGGCTATGTGGCATCGCCTTTAACGTATAAACCGGGTTGTGCAAAAAAAAACTGGGAAGTGCTTAAAATCTTAACCGCAAGATCGTGCATGTGTCAAGTGCCAGGTTCTTATCGGTAAATAACGGGCTAAGTGCCAGTCGGGGATCTTAACCGATTAGGGATAACATTATTATTTTTCATACATTTGTACGTTCAGTGGCGTAGCCAGGAATTTTAAAGTTGTATATCTCTGTTGCTACTTACGGAATCCATGCCAAGTTTAGGGTTTGAATAGTAAGCCTACTAGGAATGTTATGGTAAAGAAAAAAAAGCATTTTGTAATTTGCGAAAAAAAGTTGAAATTTTGGTTCGCTCCCCCTGGTTAAAAAATGAGCACGCTTAGGTATTTTATTTATTATGTTTTCTAAACAAATTTTACATCATTTTGTCGAGAATTTTAAAATTTTAAGAGAAAAAACGTGTTAGTAGAAAATTATAGTCATTTTAATTTTTTAAACCGAAAATATAATTTAAAAACAAATCAAATGACTATAACTTTCTACTAACACATTTTTGCTCTTAAAATTTAAAAATTCTCGACAAAATGGTGTAAAATTTGTTTAGAAAAAATAATAAATAAAATATCTATTTTAAGCTTGTTCATTCTTTAACCAGGGCGGGCGAACTAAAATTTCAACTTTTTTTCGCAAATTACAAAATATTTTTTTTCTTTACCAAAACATTTCTAGTAGGCTTACTATTAAAACCCCTGACCCCTGGGTCCCATAAGTTGCAACAGAGATATACAACTTTAAAATTACTATGTCCGACCTGGCTACGCTACTGTACGTTTTTCAAATAAAATAATATAAAAGCCACTTTGTCCCTAGTTCAATTTTTAAACCATTATAAAATGGTGGCTTTTAGCCCACTATAAATCGAAATTACTAATGGCACTTAGCCCATTATAAACTAAAATTAGTATGGCACTTACCACCTTCTAGGAATTTTGGAATTATTTTTTTTATTTCTTGTATTGGAAAGACCTACATACAAAGTAAACCCATTATGTTGTTATTGATATGGTTAAATTTATTTAAAAAATTATGGAAGTAGGTTTTATATATATAATTTTGAATTACACTGTTTTTTTGAAATAACTCGGAATAATTTTGTTGGCACATAGCCCGTTATTTACTTCAACTCTTCAATTGTATATAATGTAAATAAATAGTTAAATAGATGCGATGTAATGGTGATACGTGAACTTATTTTAATGAATAAAAAGTTGTCAAAGTAAGTAAAGTAGCTTATTTTTCTGTGAATACCAGAATAGTGTTGGCGCTATTGGCATGTCTGTGTAAAAAGTAAGCATTGGGTAATGGCTGGCGTTGTTGGGTCTTACTTACTTTATAATATTACTTTACAACAAATTAGAATTAGCATTTGTATATCCATAGAATATTGAAGCATGCGTAGCGTATAGGTACTTATGATAAATACTAAATTTTACGATCCAATATCTGACCGAGTGTCTTGCAGTGTGCACGCTCCTACGGGTCTAATTTTATTTACAGGTGCATTATTTGCAATTCCGTTGCCACTTTCGCTAATATTTTTTGAGTTTCTACGTATAGAGTTCAATTTATGATAAAACTCAGCATTTCGACATTTGACAATCACAGATGACATCGACAGCTAGTATTGGTTCCTTCGAAAAGTCCCTAGATTAGTAGCAGGTTGGTAGTGGGTCGTGCCAAGCTGACACGACAGGTCGCGTCATTTGATTTTGGTATTTAGTGATGTTGGTGTTTTTTGTAAAGTGTGTGTTTTAAACATTTTACTTTTGGACTTTATAGATTTCAGAAACTAGATTTTCTTGGTGTTTATTATTTAAGTTGAACGGTGGGTACTGAGTACAAGTCCAGTCGTGTCTTTTAGCCGACCTCTTAACGTAAAATAGACCGGGGTGCTACTACGTTCACGGCGACTGGCGACCTTTTTAACTCTAATGACATTTTTCCCGTGAAAAATTATTATTATTTCTTGACAGTCTGGTGACGGTTCAGTTTATAATGGATTAAAAGTGCAACTGTTTTTAATGTGTATTGTGCAAAGCTGGGTAGCATTTGAATCCTTGAAGATTCGGATCCTTTTTAAGGATTCGAAAGCAGGACTCGAATACTTTTTAAAAAAGGAATAGTGATATTTGATTGACATACAACATTAAAATAAACTAGATTCGAATCCAATTGTCGGGGATTCCAATCTGCGAAAAAAATTCGAATCCTCGAAAAAGATTCGACTCCTCGTAAAAGATTTGAATCCCTACTAATGCGAATCCTTAAAAATAAATCGAATTAATAAAGGCTCTTGACCCTTTTAAACAGATATTTTTAACGTGCGTCGTCTTCTAATCAGACAAAAATTTATAATGATAAGTATGTACTGGGACTCCCAAAAGTCCCGCATAAAATTCATATTAATTAAAAGGAAAAAATCCAGGAAAAATGCTCGGACCCGTCAATTTTTATTTTCAATCCTTTATTTTTTGACATAAAAAAATATTATACAGGGTACCTCATGAAACAGTTATGGCGTCTTTGACAGTTTTTAAATGAAATACTCCATTTGTATTGGGTGTTCAATTTCTACGAGAAATTATGAGTATATTTTATGTAACGATTGCTATTCCGATTTTCAGCTGTTTCCGAGATACTGACGTTTATTTCGAAGAGTCTTTGATGTAAAACAGAAATACTATCCATAATAAATTTTTATTCTTTTTTAAAGTGATATTCCTAAAAACGTAACGACTGAAATATGTACTGAAAATGTCCACCGCATTCTACCTGACATGCTGCTAGGCGATGGTAAAATCAGTCTACCACATGTCTTATCATATAAGGAGGTACCTATTGTATTTATTTCTGTTCTTATTCTTTCTCGTTCCTTTAAATACACCCAGAGAAAATACTCCAGCGGTGTTAAATCCGGCGACCTAGGCGGCCACTCGATAGTACCCCTACGACCAATCCAACGGCTTATAAAAGTTTCATCTAAGTACCTTCGGACATGCACCCCAAATGTGGAGGGACACCCTCTTGCTGAAACCAAAACATTTCATTGGGAAGATCGGGATCTATCTGGTTAGGAAAAGAACAGGTAATGCCGGAATTAAATCAAATGTTAAAAAATCCAAATAGCGTTCAGCAGTGAGGTTCCCTTCAAAGAAATATGGTCCCAAAATTCGATTATTTATCATGCCTTTCCAGGATATTGTGTGTGCGTCTCCAGTAACCATCGTGGATTAACATGAGATCTGAAAAGATAATTTTGTCTGTTAACTTGTCCGTTTAGGCAAAATGTAGTTTCATCAGAAAATAAGATATTAGGTATTATAAACGCATTATTAGCATCAATCCTTGCCATCATTTCTTCGCAAAACTCAAGCCGTCTATCGTAGTCATCTTCTAGTAGTTCCTGTACAAGAAGAGGTTTATAGGGATGTAATTTTTCGCTCTTTGAAAATCGGTGTAGTGTACTAAAATGAACTTCGTTATCCAACAACAAAGTAGCAACTGAAGAGTGGGTTAGTTTTCAGTTAGCGATAACCATTGACTTTTATATATAGACCCGTACACCTGACAGCCTGCGCAAACAAAAGTTAAGTTACCAGGGTGAAATAGTGTGTTTGTACGCACGGCCACCGGTCATACTTCTCGAGCCAGATCGGCGAGGGGCATGCGCACAACTCGCTTGTTGTCATCTGCTACACGGTTTGCATAACCAGCTGGAAAACAATCAGCAAACCCTTTTATGTTCCTTGACAATCAGAGTGGGATCGACCATCACAGCTGACAAATTTTGCAGTGCGCATGCCCATGGCTGATCAGCTTTGTTTACATGCGCAAGGCCAGAAATTGGCCACTTTCGCGATTATTGTTTGCGGTTCCATATTAGAAATCAATGGCGATAACGTTAAGTCGAGATTTTTATCCTCGGTTAGAACCGGTCGGTGGTCGGCCGCTTCTAGGTAAATCTCTTACTGTACCATGCTCCTCAAATTTATGGAATACCCTACTTACAGTCGACTGAGTAATTTGTTTTTATATGTTTCGTGAAACAAAGTGTAAACCTCAGCTTGAGTTCTTATTTTGTCCCCACACCCCAACATAATTAAAATTTCGATGCGCTGCTTTTCTGATAACATTTTTAGGTAGTTCACAAATTACTTAAGTCAAATTCAGCATTATCGTAATTATGTACAGTTGATGACAATAAAATAGCTTATTTATTTAACCTGTTCTAATACAGTATAAATTGAAAGTATTACTTTTAATGAAAATCATTAAACGTCACTATCTCAAAAATAGCTGAAAATCGGAATAGCAATCGTTACATAAAATATTCTTAGACTTTCTCGTAGAATTTGAAAACCTAATAAAAAATGGGGTATTTCATTAAAAAAAACTGTCAAATAGGCCATAAATACGCCATAACTGTTTCATGAGATACCCTGTATAATATTTTTTTATGTCAAAAAATAAAGAATTGAAAATAAAAATTGACGGGTCCGAGCATTTCTCCTGGATTTTTCCCTTTAATTAATATGAATTTTATGCGGGACTTTTTGGAGACCCAATATGTATATGTATATACATAAGTATAATGTATAACATTGCATTTTTTTAAAGCGGGCCATAGCGTTTTACATGTTACATTTTTAACGCCATGTTAGGCCATGTCAATGATATATGTACACATATATATGTGTACATATATCACTGGCCATCCGCGATTCGAATAATTTTGAACAGGATTCGTACCCAGCTCTGGTATAGCGTATGGTAAGGTAGTATTTTATTTTAAATCTTAATAAAGTATACTTACACTCTACTTTTTGAATTAACATAAACATCTAATAGACCTTTATTGTTTTCATCGAGATCGACACTAACACAGCTCGAAATAAGTTCCATAAAATAAAATGACCTTTCTATTTCGTACCAGCGGCCTGTAAACTGTAACAATAAAAATGCAAATTAAAAATTATCATATACGCACTTTATAGGCGTGGGGAGAAATAGAAAAGAATCCTGATTTGTAAAGAGAACAAACTACATAACACAAAATAAAGTATGTTTAGTTTGTGCTACATAATATAACATGTAGTCAGGGCCGTCGTAAGACATTCAAGCGCCCTGTGCCAACAAAATCAAGCGCCCTCAGCTCCCATCATGAGCGAAGTGAGCTGAAATGTCCGCCATTTATTTAAAGGGAGTGTTTCACGCTGCGGCACACAGTGTAACGGATTTGATATTTCGTATCGAATTGACGTATCGAATTTTAATTCGCTTTGTCTCTAGATTATTCGTAAAATGTCTGGAGTTTGGTCATTTACCAGTTTTTTTTAAATGTATCACCGTAAAGTACTTCCTTTTTAAGCAGAAACTTGACTTTTCTGAGAGCAATGAAAATTATGCAAAAATATATCAAACTTTATTAAAAACATTTATAATATTATGTGTTCAATAAAAAATTTGCAAATAATTTTTTTAAAGCTATCGTATGCTTATATTTCCAAATTTTAGTGGAAATATTTGTATAGTTTACTTACATATGGAATTTTAAAGAACAGTGGTCCTAGTCGAAGAAAAAACAAAGTATGGTGTGATTTTTTAAAAAATGCCTAAATATGCCTAAGTTACATTAGAGGATTACACAACTCTTATACATTAGGAATATCCAAAAATCACATTCGACAGGGGTCCGATTATTGAAAAAAAATTTTTTTTTCTTTAGTAATGTCGCACATGCAGGAATCCAAAGCTGCTTTTTAAAACCGATTTGCAGATTTTCCAGGTATGTTAATATTTATATTAACTTTTACTAAGAAAAGTGGCTAGAATAATATTAAATAAAATATTCAAGAATCTAAGTAGGGGAGTGTGGGGCAAAGTGGATACTGGGGACCAACTGGAATATTGCAGAATTTAGGGTACTGCAGTGCCATCTGTGGCCAAACTTATAAATTTCGTAGATGCCCTAACGTGTAACTTATTAGTTCTGTTTCGACCAGCAAGGTAAATGCACGTATGTTTTACGAGCATTGCTTACTATTGTTCTAAATCCATTATGGCGGGCGACCCAAGATGGCGGATTACCTTTTTCTTCGCAATCCCCTTGATATGGGTATCGAATAAAAGGGGTTTACGAGTAGAATACGATAAGCTATGTGACGTCATTGTAAACCCAATATGGCGGCCGCCACAAGATGGCAGATTACCTGTTTTTCACAACCCCCTTGACATGGGTATCAAATGAAAGGGTTTGATGAGTAGAATACGATAAGCTATGTGACGTCATTCTCAACCCAATATGGCGGCCGCTACAATATGGCGGATTACCTTTTTTCACAACCCTTTTGACATGGGTGTCAAATGAAAGGGTTTGATGAGTAGAATACGATAAGCTATGTGACGTCATTCTCCACCCAATATGGCGACCGCCACAAGATGCCAGATTACCTGCTTTTTCACAACTCCCTTGACATGGGTATCAAATGAAAGGGTTTGATGCGTAGAATACGATAAGCTATGTGACGTTATTCTCAACCCAATATGGCGGCCGCCACAAGATTGCGGATTGCCTTTTTCACAACCCCCTTGACATGGGTATCAAATGAAAGGGTTTGACGAGTGGAATGCGATTAGCATGATGTCATTCTAAACTCAATATGGCGGACGCCACAAGATGGCGGATTACATTTTTCTTTACAACCCCCTTGACATTTGTATCAAATGAAAGGGTTTGATGAGTAGAATACAATAACAGGTAAAATTGCTTGTTATAGTGATGCATTATCTGAAATGCATAGGTACCTAACTAAAAATTTAAAAATAAAATCTTGTAAAAAATACTTTTTAAAAACAAGCTTTTATTATTTAGATGTAATACAACGAAAAAAATTAGTAAAGTTTTTTCATTGTGGCAATGCGAAATGCTATTTATAAGTGGTCGTAGTTCGCGTGGGTTTATCCTAATAAAAGTATGTAGTATCAAAGTTATCACTAAACCAGATATAATATATTATGTTACATTTATTGTCTTTCCATTATTATTTATTATATATTATTACCATTCTGGTACCTACTTTAACAAATAGCTCCGGATTCAATACTTGTTACTGCAAAAAGGGTTGCTCGAAGCGATGCAGTTGTGTTAAAGTGGGCTTATGCTGTTCAATAATGTGCTTAAATATTGTAACGAACAAGGTTGCTTAAATTCACCATCAGAGGAAGATTTGCTTGCAAAAGACAACATAGATGATTAAAAACAGTAAATATAGAAGAGGATTACTTCTATATTTACTGTTTTTAATCATCTATGTTGTCTTTTGCAAGCAAATCTTCCTCTGATGGTAGTAAATATAGAAGTGGATTACTTCTATATTTACTGTTTTTAATCATTATGTTGTCTTTTGCAAGAAAATCTTTCTCTGATGGTAGTAAATATAGAAGTGGATTATTTCTATATTTACTGTTTTTAATTATCTATGTTGCCTTTTGCAAGCAAATCTTCCTCTGATGGTGAATTTAAGCAACCTTATTCGTTATAGGAGCACATTATTAAACAGCATAATCCCACTTTAACACAACTGCATCGCTTCGAGCAACCCTTTTTGCAGTAACAAGTATTGAATCCGGTGCTATTTGTTAAAATAGGTACCAGAATGTTCTTTGTTTTTCTCCATCCCCACTCAGCAAGATTACTCATTTCCGTAACTGGATTTGGTAGAAAACGCGGTATGAGTGTTGCTGGGAAACTGCAGATGTTGATGGCAGTCTTGATAAAATAACAACGTTGCTTACTTGGCCAGCCAACTTATTAAATGAAAGGAATCTGTGGTGGTTTAAAGATATTTCCTTTTTTGGAGCTTTATATAATGCGAGTCTAAATCGCTCTCCGTCACTTGCAATTTCTTCCTTGGTCGATTGATCATTGCTGAATATAGCAACTATATTCTCTAAATCAAAAGCAGATGTGGTATCACATCCACTAAATACATGGGTAAAGAGCGCAGTTTCTTGGGACTTTTTCAAAACATATATATATATATATATATATATATATATATATATATATATATATATATATATATATATATATATATATATATATATATATATATATATATATATATATGTACATATATATATATATATATATATATATATATATATATATATATATATATATATATATATACATCTTAATATTACTTCTGCGTCCATACATTTTATTTTTCCATATCATTCTGCGTCCACTAGGATTGTGCGTCCGTATACGGACGCAGAAAGTTTATCCCATTATAATTTAAATTATAATAAACTGGGAGTCACTGTTTTTACTACACTATGAGTGTTTACGATTTACATTTCATTGGCGTACAGTAATTTGACGTAAACTTCTTTGGCGGGCAATTTGAGCTCTCCTTAAGGATGCAGAAACCCGACAAAATGAACACTAATATACAGTGCAAAGTTCACGCTTTTAACACCAGGCGGCGAAGCGATAGCTAGGCGTATATTACGGCGATGTATATTTCTATCCATTTTAAGATAATTCTGCGCCCGACGAGCTGGCAACGGTGCTTTTTCTAAAAATAGACGGTTTTTTATTACTCATAAGGAAACACCATTCTTTAGTTTGTTTGCGGTTTACTTTACTCTAAAAAGCTTGTGTTTTACAGTGATATATTTTACAAGTTATCAGAAAAAACTTCATTTATCCAAAAATATATTTTTAATTTGTTACCTTCTTTTCTAGCCCGTAAAAAATATACAGTATTAAACCAGTTTCGCTTTTAAAATCGAAATACTTGAATTGACGTTAAACCACATGTTAAACACGGCCAACTACGCAAAATTAAAGTTTAAAACTAAATAGTTCGATTTAAGGGCTGAAATAAAAAAAACATAACTATAAAGTGTTATATATTTTTGAAAAGCTCTCGAAAGGGGAAACTTAATGGTTAAGAAATATACACGGTGTTCCATTTAAAAAAAAACATATATTTGGTTAATAATATCTCGATAAATAATCACATCACTAGTCTGGCCTGTTGGAAGCTTCCAGAGCCATTGAAACTTACACACACACACACACAAATAATCACATCTGATGAAAATCTAACCACGCCCCTCGATTCTACGTAGAAAACTCTAATAGGATCCATTTTTAATTTTTTTTATAAGTTACGAGATAACTGAAATGAGAGGGGGGTCCGAAAATGGAAAAAAACGAAGAAAAGCTAAAGGAAAAACTCATTTACCAAAATTTGATCACCAAGTGTTTTTTGCAGATATTAGCAGTTTGTGTGATAAAAACTATTTCCATATATTTTGCTTTTTAAGTTAACTTTCGGTTTAGCCAGAATCTGCCACAACATTTTATATAACGGTCTAAATGGTCTTTTCCGTCGTTTTTTTTTTAAACTTCAATTGTTTTTCTAACTTGATATGTGGATAGTTCGAAAAAAACTACACATACTCGTTTTTTTCTTTAATTTCTTCTTAGCTTAATAATGGGTTAATAAACTTGAATGAACATTTTACGAGAAACACCCTATACCTACAGGGTAGCCAAATATGTGACCTGTATTTTTATTTATTTTTTGAGTTATATACGTATTATACCGGGTGCCCATGAGATTACTGGCAAGCTCGTTATTTTGTTAAGAAATAATATATCGATCTGAAATTTTGGGAAGTCGTATGGTTGCTTTAGATGCAGATTTTGAGTGCTCAAACATCTGTCTGTCGTTTCCGGTTCAACCGGAAATACACCCAACTTTGTTATTTTAAAAGATACACCCTGTATATTTTTAAAAATCTGAATTCTACCTAACATTCTAAGTATAAAATATGTGTCATACCCTATATCTATCTTTAACAGTTTTCAAGAAAATGGCTCTTGAAAATGTCGAAAGAGTCGCAAACTATACTGTTTTAACATAAAGCAAATGAGTATGCGAAAAATTTAATATGTTATTCTTACTTCTTTTTAGGGGCCTTGTATGCTTGTGTCGTGACAATTTCACTTCCGGTGCAACCGGAAGTGCTACAAAATATGACATTCAGGTACAAATTACTTCAATAATTTCAATTGAACGCCCTACTTTAAACTCTAAATTCTAATTTATCTGACTTTTCTCAATAATTTTTGTATACACTATCCCAGGTCGAAAGTTGATAGTTGTTGAGATATGGACAGCTAAAAATTTAGTTGCATTCCAATCTTCAATTTTTTAAATTCTTCTAGGCGGCTATGAAGATCATTTGTCGTTTGAACTGCTTCATGACCATGTCAATTTCCAATTATTTAATCTAAGATGGCTATGAATGCACAAAACTTGTCATATTTTATTTGTGTTTTCACGCCATCATAGATAATTTTAGTTTTTACAGCTTTCTGTAGTATTATAATAGCGGTTAGTTAAGAAAATAAAATAAAATGGAGAAGGTTTTATCGTCAATGAAGAGTCAGAAATAAACACATTGGCCTGTGTTGAAATCGACCCGACAACTTCAACAAGACAAATTGCTGAAGAAATCGGAATTGGCAAAAAAAGCGTAAGAAACATTTTAGCAAAATATGGTTATAAGTCTTTCAAGTACCAGATTCATCATCACCTTTATGAAGCTGACTATGCTCGAAGATTTGAGTTCTGAAATTGGTATTTTGAAGACGAACAACAGCAGCGGCATTTAAGATTTCAAATATTATTTACCGACGAATCACGTTTTACCAATTTGGGTATGTTTAATAGAAACAATACCAAGTACTAGGCGACTCAAAATATGCATTTGGTGAGGGAGGGGGCATTTCAAGAACGATTTGGTGTCAATGTATGGCTTGGTGTTATAGGCACTAATGTTATAGGACCCATATTTTTTGAAGAACCATTAACTGCATCACGATACCTAGCCTTTTTACAGAACCAGATAGAACATTTTACAGATAACTTACCTCAATGGGAAAATGTACAGATTCTCTATCAACAATACTATCACCTAACAACAAATGAACAACGTGCTCAGGGAATTTCAACAAAGAGTTCGTCTGTGCTAGAGAGAAAACGGTCAACGCTTTGAACATTTAATTTATGGCTAATTTCTTATTTTTTATAATAAAAACCTAATAAAATTGTTAGTTTAAGCACTACTCTGATTATTAATTTTTAAACGTCATTTTCTTGAAAACTGTTAAAGATAGGTATGGGGTATGCTTGGGTTTGCTTGGATTATACTTAGAATTTTACGTAGAATCCAGGTTTTAAAAAATATACTGGGTGTTTCGTTTAAAATATCTTTGATGGCTTGAAAACACAAGTAAAATAATAATATGAAGAGTTTCTTGCATTCACAGCCATCTTAGATTAAATAATTGGAAATTGACATGGTTATGAAGCAGTTCAAACGACAAATGATGTTCACAACCGCCTAGATAAAATTGAAAAGATTGAAAATTGGAGTGCTGCTAGATTTTTAGTTGTCCATATCTTAACAAAACTATCAACTCTAGACCTGGGATAGCGTATACAAAAAGTATTGAGAAAAGTCAGATAAATTAGGATTTAGAGTTTAAAATAGGGCGGTCAGTTGAAATTATTGAAGTAATTTGTACCTGAATGTCATATTTTGTAGCACTTACGGTTGCACCGGAAGTGAAATTGTCACGACACAACCATACAAGGCCCCTAAAAAGAAGTAAGAATAACATATTAAATTTTTCGCATACTCATTTGTTTTATGTGTAAAACAGTATAATTTGAGACTTTTTCGACATTTTCAAACGCTATTTTCTTGAAAACTGTTAAAGATAGATATAGGGTATGATCATGTTTTATACTTAGAATGTTACGTAAAATTCAGATTTTTAAAAATATACAGGGTGTTTCTTTTAAAATAACAAAGTTGGGTGTATTTCCGGTTGAACCGGAAACGACAGACAGACGTTTGAGCACTCAAAATCTGCATCTAAAGCAACCATACGACCTTCCAAAATTTCAGATCGATATATTATTTCTTAACAAAATAACGAGCTGGCCAGTAATCTCGAGGGCACCCGGTATATGTTAAGTTTGTTTGCTGTGGTTATTTTTTGTTCTTTAAGTCAAAAAAGAAAAACGTATAATTTTGTATCTTGTCTTTTCTTCCCGAATATTATCTTAAGTCTGAGTAGTTATAGGGTGACTCAACGTATAGTATTTGTTTTATTAATAAGACTTTCCTGTAAACAATGTGTATTTTTTTTATCACAATGAAAAAATTTTGTTTTTGTACTTTATTTTGTTTCCGGTTATCCCCTACCTTCCGTACTGAATTTTTATGCCTGCTTAAACTCATCCCTCTTATACACCTCCCAGAAAATTTCAACATATCCCAATTCTTTTTTAATTTAAGATTTGAATCTAGGATGTGTATTAAACTCAACTTTGATTATTTTTACAATTATTATATTTACCAATTATTACAGTTCTGTGCATAAACACATACAACCTAAAAAGTATTGTTAAATGTAATGTCACGACTTTAGGGAAAAAATAGACAAAGGTCTACATAACAAGTAATTTTTAATTATTATGCTCACGAATGCTGGAGTTGGTCTATCCAACAGCAAAGCGCGGCCGTCATATTATGTGCTTTCAGAATCAACGATCGGGGGGTCGGATCTCCTTGATTATTTGGTGTAAATCGACAACCGAGTGAATCCTGGCAAGAAAACAAAAACTAATAAAAACACATTAAATTCTTTAGCCTTTTTAAACTACCGATATTTTTAAGATAATAGATCGACCCAACGCACAAAGTTTACTAAAATTTTCAATCTTGTATTTTTATCTTGGATGGCTTCAAAAATATTAAGTGAAAATTATCTTCAGAGTCCCCTCTTTAAGGGGCCGTAGCTCATTAACGAGGGGACATAAGATAAAATTTTATATGAAGCCTTATTTTGGTCCAATCTAGTTAATCACTAATTACAGACCATGCCTTTGCGGACAGCCTGTCTAGTATGAAATTTATTCCATGCAAATAATTTAACAATTAGTAGTGCCAACCTTAAGAAATATATTTGATCATCCAATTATTTTTTAACTGTAGTTTATGATTTTTTACCTCTCTCGATAGTATTTGATAAATTAAAAAAGAAACTTTTAAAGTTAGCCCAAAATATGTGTTTGTCGTTTAACTTCTTTAAGTTGGCGATGGATGTTTTTACCAAATTTTACAAGCAAAGTCTAAAATAATTAGCGGGTGTTCTAATTTGACGCGATGCAATTAAAATTGCATCATGCGATTGGAAAGAAGAAAATGACCGTGCTTAAAGAGATCTTCTAGAGGTCATTAACCCTTGCGAATTTATTTTTAGACAACCGAGAACCGGCAACAATGTCGGACGCAGAATAGGATGTTTTATAAGAAGTATATTATCCTCAGACGCCCAAAACTGGTATTATGAAAATGTA
Organism: Philopedon plagiatum; assembly: GCA_963971165.1. NCBI lineage: Eukaryota > Metazoa > Arthropoda > Insecta > Coleoptera > Curculionidae > Philopedon > Philopedon plagiatum. The sequence continues at coordinate 122,932,284 of OZ020190.1, forward strand.
TATTGAGACGCAGAATCATCTCAAAATGTTAGGACGCAGAATATCATAGTAATGTAAATCTGTCTATACTGATGTAAAAAACCATGTATATTAAAAAAACTTTATATTCTGGCAAACAGAATGACACAGTTTACACAGGTAAATAAGAAAAAATAGGTATACATGCCTGGACGCCCAACCCTTGCAAAGTGAAAGGACGCAGAATTAATATTAAGATGTATATATATATATATATATATATATATATATATATATATATATATATATATATATATATATATATATATATATATATATATATATATATATATATATATATATATATATATATATATATATATATATATATATATATATATATATATATATATATATATATATACAGGGTATCTAAAATAGGTGATACCACTATTGCTATCTCCGAAACGGTAAAAGATACGAGGTCGGTTAAATTAGAGAAAATGTGCCATTTCTAATCCCTATTCATATTCCGTTTACGGAGTTGCCAAATTCTCTATAGTTTCTTATCTACAGGGGATTTGTTAAAAATAGTCAAAAATTTTATTCTTAAATATCTCGAAAACTATTATAGTTAGAAAAAAGTTGTTTTTACAAAAATCACACGATTTTTTACTTTCTCTAAAGAAACGTTATTGTTTTGTTTATACCATTTGTTTTTACTGAGTTACTGATACTAACTTGTTTTTTTCAAATACGGACCTGGACTTTTTGCTGCATTTTTTGAAAGAATACTTCATACCCTTTACAACTATGTATCACTTGATTATGGTTTCCGACGTTTTGATCAGGAATGACAACATCATTAGGATTTTCTAACGATACGGACCTGGAATTTTCCATGTTAAGGCACAATTTCACAACCTATCGCTGTGGTTTAAATTATTCAACTGATTAATTTTAAACTATGTTCATGATTACTAACCAGAACCCTTTGGTCAGTAAAGTTTGTCAAATTGCACTTAAGCCAATGCGTTACTGAAAGCAAAAGTTTAGCAGACTCAGATCAGATATAATTAGTGGCCTTTATTAACAGCACCTAACTAGTGGTTAAGTTTACAACATATTGTAAAAGGCACCCTTGATGATACGTCTTCATTATTTACGTTTTTAATATTTTCGTATCCAAAAATCACCTTTCAGTTCAAAGGATAATACCAAGTAATCCTATTTTACCTAATGGTTTCATTTCTGCTGGTACAGTTGAATTACTATTTACTGACTTTGAAAACAAACCATATTATCTCAAATTGTCATATTTACTGGGTTAGGATTATCAGGAATTCGAATCTAAAATCCGTTTTCTGCTTTACTTTTTGACGTTGCGTTGAATTATAACATATGGACGGGCGGACGAACAGGTTGATGGACTCGATTGGACTGACCACACGAAGCCAATCACGCCTCTAAGAATTAATTATTAGGATTTCTTATAATTAAAACTTAGCTTATGCTTTTTTCGGGCGTTGGACCAATTTTATAAACTTGAGGGTGCTGGTTAGTAATCATGATTATAATTAAAATTTACCAGTTAAAACAATTTAATCCATAGTTACTGATTCTGACCTAATTGTCGCCATAATAGGTCGTGAAATGGCGCATTAACTTGAAAAATGCCAGGTCCGTACTGGTAGAATATCCTGATGATGAAACTATTCTTCACCAAAACGTCGAAAAACATAATCAAGTGATCCACAGTTGTAAAGGGTATGAAGTATTCTTTCAAAAAATGCAGCAAAAAATCCAGGCCCGTATTTGAAAAAAACAAGTTAGTATCGGTAACTCAGTAAAAACAAACGGTATAAACAAAACAATAACGTTACTTTAGAGAAGGTGAAACATCGTGTGATTTTTGTAAAAACAACTTTTTTCTAACTATAATAGTTTTCGAGATAAGAATAAAATTTTTGACTATTTTTAAAAAATCCCCTGTAGATAAGAAACTATAGAGAATTTGGCAACTCCGTAAACGGAATATGAATAAGGACTAGAAATGGCACATTTTCTCTAATTTAACCGACCTCGTATCTTTTACCATTTCGGAGATAGCAATAGTGGTATCACCTATTTTAGACACCCTGTATATATATATATATATATACAGGGTGTTAAAAAATAAAATTGTATGCGTTTTTTTGGCAAGCAATAGTCCAGTGATATCCAGGGTACGCGGGTGTTTACTGGCTCATGGAGGACATTTTCAGCAGTTTATTTGACTTTTGTTCGTGTGAGTTGATTATGTAAGATTTTTAAATAATTTTATTTAAATGATTTTTATTGATACTGTATCAACTACTAGGTACTTCGTGTAACATAGCAAATAAATTACATTTTACTCTAAAACCCTAACAGATAGGAGAAAAACGCAAGAGACGAAATTTGCTTAAAATTATTTTTAACATTAGGTAAGATCAAAATATTCAATGCTAAACAGGCCCGTATTATTTATTTTTGCGAAATTATGGTACTCGTTACCCGGATCTCCGCCACTGAACTATTTGAAAAGTTTAAAATAGACACAAAGTAAAGTATTTAAACCCCTTATTATGTGTACTAAATATCACTGGAATATCGCTTGCCACTAATTAATAATTTAAAAAAAAACGCATAAAATTTTATTTTTTTAACACCCTGTATTTCGAAAACAAAGCGACATTCTAAAAACATTTGTAACACATTTTCGTCTTAAAATTATATGAGGATTCTCCTCCTTTCTTTTGTCAGAGAGGTTAGGAAACACCCTGTATATTGTGCGACAGCATATTATTATTCTTACATAGGGTTACCACTACCAGATTTCAGGAAACAAAAAGCGGGAGTTTCCGATATTATAATTTTTGTCGCTTTCGCCATTTCGTAAAAATAATTATTCTTTGAGAAAATTTTTGCTCTATCAATCAAGGGCGGATTTAGCAATTTTGTAAACGTTGTATATCTCTGTTGCTACTTACGGGATCCATGCCAAGTTTAGGGTTTTTAATAGTGAGCCTACTAGGAATGTTTTAATTAAGAAAAAAAAATATTTTGTAATTTGCGAAAGAAAGTTGCGTTTTTACGCCCCCCCCCCCCCAAAGAAAAAAAAAGAACACGTTGAGGTATTTATTTATTATTTTTTCTAAACAAATTTTACATCATTTTGTCGACAATTCTTACATTTTAAGAAAAAAAATGTGTTAGTAGAAAGTTATAGTCATTTAAATTTTTTTTTAAATTATATTTTAGGATTAAAAAATTCAAATGCTAGCAAACTTTCTACTAACACACTTTTTTTTCTTAAAATTTAAGAATTGTCGACAAAATGATGTAAAATTTGTATTTAAATACCTAAACGTGTTCATTTTTTTTTTTCATGAGGGGGGTTACGTAAAAATTCAACTTTTTTTTGCAGAGATATACAACTTTTACAAAATTACAAAATTGCTAAATCCGCCCTTGCTATTAATAAGTCGGATTTTATTTTCTAAAAGTAGTCAAACGAAATAGTCAGATCGATTTTAAATGTAATTATTTCCTTGACTTTTTTAATTTTATGTATTTTTTTGAGCTAGAAGTACGTATAAATATATATGGTTTACTACAAAAAAAACGGAAAAGAGGGAGTTTTAATGTGTTAGTCGGGAAGCGGGAGTTTTATTGGAAAACCGGGAGCCTCCGGCCTAAACCGGGAGGGTTGGCAACCCTATTCTTACAAGGGTGTGTTAAGGATTTAAGACTTGTTATCCCCTAAGAGAGGCGGAGGGAGGGGGTTAATTAGCTATAAACTAATATGAAACGTTTTGTGTGCATAGGAATTTATTTTTATTCCTAAATAATTTACATATATGACAGAAAAAAGAATAATTAGGTATATTAGGAATGTTTTTTAATACCTCTTAGTCTAATGACATCGTATCGTTTATTAGAAAGAATGCATGTTTTCTTAGTTTCTTTTTTGTGAATAAAGGTTTTACTACAAATGCTGCATCGAATATTAATATTACTATTAGGATAACTTTCTTTATATCGTACAGGCGCCAATCTTCTTACATTTCTTAAATTGCTAATTGTACTGTAACTTGTTTGACATTCGGGACATTGATATTTCATTTTAGGTAAGCTATTGTGATAATTATTGCGTAAAAAACATGTAAAAAAGCAAAAAAATTACATTAAGATACAACACAATGTCCCGACAAAAAAAGGTAGTTTTCGGTTAGAAAGGATAGCGAACTAAGTTACGACACGCGCTAAGAGGCACGAGGCACGCCACACGAAATAACAAGACGTATGTCGTATGATACGGGTTCGGGATCGAAATTCCCGGCACTGGTTAGCCGCGAGTCTTTAACTTTATTATTACAAGGCTGATGATCAGCGAATTCCAAAGTTTTTGTATAATCAGAAAGAACTAGAGAAATCTTTTTCCAGCAAAATATTTTTAGCTGCAACAATAAAGTCTGGTAAGTATAACTCTTGAAATGTTTCGGGGAAAAAAACTAAAGAGATGTAATCGTCCTGTAATTGTTAACAAAATATACATAGCCCCTTTTTGAAACTGGCGTAATTATGGCTGACTGAATTGAAAAGCAATAATTTTTTTTAACATAAATGACATATTTAGAACTATCTAAATTGACAACTGATGGAAACGAAGACAAAAACAGTAAAAAGGAGCGTTATGTTAGCTCTTTCTTCTCGTAGGTTACACTGTAAGAAGTAAATTAATTAATAAATTATTTAATAAAAATATATCAATCGCCTTTCAGCATTACGAAAGAATTTTAGTCGGCTCCCTGCATTTTTGCCCCTAATATTTAAATTTAGTTTCATTAGAATAAAAAAATCTCTAAACATTCCCCAGTGTCTATTTTTTTTTCTATTTAGTGTAGATGCTTGTTAACTTCGACAGAAGTGCCGTAGCTAGGCCAAACTTAACTGAAGCACCGTATACACCGTCTTTTTCTGTATACGGGGACTGAAGCAAGGATTCTGGCGCCCCTATAACACGACCTAATTAGCTCATAGACTCTTTTGCCGCCCTTTGCCACCGGTGCCTCTAGGCAAGGGCCTACATCTAGCTACGGCACTGAGTAACTGTTATATGCGTGTAAAGAATGAACTAAAATTAATTTTATTCAGTGTACCTATAGGTAATACCTGATAAGAACATGACAATAATTTATTTAATAAGTTTTATTGTTGTGGCATTTTTCTTTAAATAGCTCCCACGGGTTATTTAACAACATCCCATATGTGTTTATCTTCATATCGTACGGTTCATCAACAATTTCAATAATTTGCTGTGATTGCCAAGTTTGTTTTGGTTCTAGCCTAATATCAGCATGTATATAACCATTTCCAACCCCAAGGCAGTGTAAATATTCGTCAGAATTGTGCAGAATCTCCTCTAACTGATCACCCTCGCCTGTCCAAGGATTATAAAGTAAGACATCTGTTGAAGCAGTGTCACAACAAGTTATCCGTAATTTACGTCCTTTTCTATCAATATTAGATACTTCTACTACTGGAGGTGCCTTGAGATATACATCAAATAAATCTCTGTTAACTTTAATTTGTTCTTCATCTGGATCTGGATCTTTCGGTATTTTTGTTTTGGAAGTAAATCTAAAATACTGACACTGTGATAACCCATGAATTTCGACTTTTGTGACATCTTCAACTCTAAATATAGAGTGCCTTAATAAGTTAAATAGAAATGGAAAATGGGAGCATGTGTTTTCTACCTTCACCGCTACTACCAGACGATTCATGCAAAGTGTTAACGTAAAACTTAATTTAAATTTATAATTCCAAATGGCTTTAGTGTATTCTGTCTGTTCTAAGCAGAACACAGCCTCAACATTACCGTCTGTATTTCGGGTCGGTCCTGCTTCTAATGTCCAGGGCACATACCTTGCAAAACCATGTTTCGGACCGTTTATGCGTTTTCCAAAATAAGGAAAAGTAAACTTGATACCTCCTCTTATGGGCGAAATGTGATTAAATGTCGTTTTCTGCTTCATATAAAGAATTTCCTTATTTCTAACTCTGTACGATAAAATAGTACCTCCATGAAGATGGACTGTGCAAGTTGTATAATTTCCCCTATCCAAGATCACAACTTTATCAGTTACTTTTAACCTCATGACTCGTAACAAAAAATTTATTTTTGCCCAGATACAGGTAAAAATACGTCAAAAATTGCTGGCTGACTGACTGGTATTTGATTGAGTTTTCCATATTTTATTATAAGGCGCCAGGAATGATCCTCTGTGAAAAAGATTATTTTTATACATTATGATAACGTTGGGACTATGTGGAACAGAGCAGTTGGAAAGTATAATATTTTTATGGTGAAGCTTTGTAAGAACCTTTTCGTAGAAGCAGAATATAGAAAGTCAACACATTTATCAATTTTGAAGTTTTACAAATCAGAATACATTATTTCTACCTACACTAAGATATTATATTGACCTATTTTTTAAAATTTAAATTTTGTAAGCAAATCATTGAGGGTGACAATTATTGTGGGTGACAGGTACCTACGACCAGAGCTGGGGTTAACAAGCACGAGGTCTCGGCTGGGTTTCCAGAGGCAGGCAAAACAAGAAAAACAGGGAAATGTCAGGGGATTCAAAAACGGTAAGGCAAAAGGCAGGGAAAACAGAAAATCTCAGTATCAGTCAGTAAAAATAAAGATTTTTTTCCTTCGCCAGGGAAATTAGCAACTTTCGATATTTTGTTGGCTTATGGTCAACCTATTTCGATGTTCTTGATTGGGATTTTCGGTTTAAAAGGAAATTGCCTTTTACTACTTTTAAAGACATTTATTATTTCAGTAATTATATACATTTCATCAGGCTACAATAGTTTTTATATACAATACTTAAATACTAATATACTCTAATACTATATACAAAACAAGTGAGTGTTCATTGGGCGTTGGCGCAAGGCGCCCGCTCCAACGTGGAAACCGGGGGGTGCCGGGAGCTGGTGTTGGCTCGTGGTAGCCAGGCGAGTCTGTGGTAGCCGGTGATGAACGCAGTAGCGGATCAGAGTGCAGCCGTCCGGATTACCTTGCAGCGCATGAGATATGTTTATTGCCGTGGCTCAAAGAAGTTTGCTTTTGATCTGAGTTGGTATCTATTTTGAAAAGTTGGAAAACTGATGCTTCGGGTGGAAAATTTTTAAAAAACCATTTCGATATTAAGCCTTTTACTGGTTTATTTTCACCATGATCGCACCCACGATTTTGTCTTGGGGGGGGGGGTCTGATTTGTCTTGGGGGGGGGGGCTAAAATTTAATTAGTAGTGCGCTTCTTTCAATTTTATGTGTCTGGGATGTTGGTTTGGGGGGGAGGGTGCTACAGCACCCCAGTCCCTCCCCTGGGTGCGCCACTGGTTCTCACACGGAAAGAGACACCAACAGACGAATGCCAGAAAGATTAGAAGAACACAAGCTCTGCACCAAAAGAAGGAGAAAACGATTTAAATGCATTCTACTTTATAACTGAAAGTTACATGTTTGGTTTTGACGGGATGGGTGATACCGTAATGTACCATGTACCGATTTTTAAGGTCCCCTCTGATTAGGGATACCAGGTGCTAAATTCATAAATCCGATCGTGACCGGTGAAAACCCCTGATTTTATAAAAAAAAACAGTTTTGGTGTAAAAAATAAAACTAAAATTTTGTATTGCCATTTTATTAGTTTTATAAGTTTTTTTTATAACTCCTTAAATTATTTATATTTTTGGCCACTTGAAACAGCTTTTAAAAAGACTCTTGCCGGAAATTGCATCGTTGCCTGATGGTCCAGAAAATCCAGTCTTTGATGAAATCCGGGCGGAGCACGGTCAACGCCTTTAAAATCCGGTCGAGACCGGATTTATCCGGTTAGATGGTAACGCTACCTCTGATACGTTATAACCGAGCTCTCCAGTATACCGGTTGATGATGCTCTGGAACAAATATCAAAAAACGAGACCTTCCCAAAGCATGTGGTGGACTTAGCAAAACACTGCCTAAAAAACGCATACTTCTTATTCGATGACCAAATCTACAGACAGACGGAAGGCGCAGCAATGGGTTCGTCACTATCACCAGTCATAGCAAACCTATTTATGACCTACTTCGAAGCCCATCTCAAACCGAAACTATGGATTAGATACGTCGACGATGTTTTCGTAATATGGTCTTTCGGCAAGGACAAACTCCACAAATTCTTGGATCACCTGAATTCCCGCCACCCAAAAATCCAATTTACCATAGAGCTCGAAGAAAATAACTGCCTTCCATTTTTAGACGTCTTAGTAACAAAAACAAAAGAAGGAACTCTGCGACACACGGTAAACAGAAAACCAACACACACAAACAGATACCTCAACGCTGAGTCCAATCATCACCCGACTCAAATTCAAGCAGTATCCAAGATCTATCCGGCTGACAGACGCTACTCCAGTATACCGGTTGATGATGCTCTGGAACAAATATCAAAAAACGAGACCTTCCCAAAGCATGTGGTGGACTTAGCAAAACACTGCCTAAAAAACGCATACTTCTTATTCGATGACCAAATCTACAGACAGACGGAAGGCGCAGCAATGGGTTCGTCACTATCACCAGTCATAGCAAACCTATTTATGACCTACTTCGAAGCCCATCTCAAACCGAAACTATGGATTAGATACGTCGACGATGTTTTCGTAATATGGTCTTTCGGCAAGGACAAACTCCACAAATTCTTGGATCACCTGAATTCCCGCCACCCAAAAATCCAATTTACCATAGAGCTCGAAGAAAATAACTGCCTTCCATTTTTAGACGTCTTAGTAACAAAAACAAAAGAAGGAACTCTGCGACACACGGTAAACAGAAAACCAACACACACAAACAGATACCTCAACGCTGAGTCCAATCATCACCCGACTCAAATTCAAGCAGTATCCAAGATCTATCCGGCTGACAGACGCTACTCCAGTATACCGGTTGATGATGCTCTGGAACAAATATCAAAAAACGAGACCTTCCCAAAGCATGTGGTGGACTTAGCAAAACACTGCCTAAAAAACGCATACTTCTTATTCGATGACCAAATCTACAGACAGACGGAAGGCGCAGCAATGGGTTCGTCACTATCACCAGTCATAGCAAACCTATTTATGACCTACTTCGAAGCCCATCTCAAACCGAAACTATGGATTAGATACGTCGACGATGTTTTCGTAATATGGTCTTTCGGCAAGGACAAACTCCACAAATTCTTGGATCACCTGAATTCCCGCCACCCAAAAATCCAATTTACCATAGAGCTCGAAGAAAATAACTGCCTTCCATTTTTAGACGTCTTAGTAACAAAAACAAAAGAAGGAACTCTGCGACACACGGTAAACAGAAAACCAACACACACAAACAGATACCTCAACGCTGAGTCCAATCATCACCCGACTCAAATTCAAGCAGTATCCAAGATCTATCCGGCTGACAGACGCCCAAGGGAAAGAACAGGAACTAAACAACATAAAAACGGCTCTGAAACAAAACGGCCATGCACAAAACACATACAATAAAAAAAGCCATAGACTAGGAACAAAATCGCCAAAAAAGAAACCAGAAGAATCCACCAAAGACAGGCCCATATCTAAACTATCATATATCAAGGGAACAACAGACAGAATCGGGAGAATGCTACGCAAGCACAGCATCGCGACAGCCTACAAGCCACACCAAATAATAGGATCATCTCTAAGAAACCCAAAAGACAAAATAAAACTGGAAAACCAGGGTGTCTACAGCATCTCATGTGGGACCTGCAGCAAAACATACGTAGGGCACACCAACAGACGAATATCAGCAAGATTAGAAGAACACAAGTTCTGCATCAAGAACAAACAAACATTGTCAGCCCTTTCCGTCACCAGCTTGAAACTGGACACAAAATCAACTTCAACAGCTGCAAACAAATAGCCAACATAGACCATTACAAAACCAGACTTGTCTGGTTTTGTTTTTTTTGTACAAAACATAAAATTAGATATTGGTCTAAAAATGTCTCTATATATAATTCGTAGGCTTTCCAAACTAAAATAATAACCTTTGACCAAGCCTACTATGATAGGCGAAAGGTCAAACTAAGAATTTTCATTTCACACAAACTTAGACCAGGAATTAAAAGAAAAAATATAACTTATGGTTTAAGAAAAGAAAAAAATTACATACGTATGGTCCATTAAGTGTGCAACAAATGGGAATTTTTTTTATTGGTTGCACAACCGAAACATAAATACCGCCAAAAGTTGGTGCATGTCAGATAACCGTATCAGGTGCACTTAGTCAAACAGGGCAGCATAAAAAATATAAAAATCGTTCAAGAGTAAAGTACTCTTTTTCGAAAAATACAGAGAAGCATTATTAAGAAAAGTTGTTTAGAATTAAAAGAAAAATAAAAAAATTGTAATTTCGGTTGTGCACCTAATAAAAAAAATTTCCCTTTGTTGCACACTTAATGGACCACACTGTATATATATATATATATATATATATATATATATATATATATATATATATATATATATATATATATATATATATATATGTATATATATATATATATATATATATATATATATATATATATATATATATATATATATATATATATATATATATATATATATATATATATATACAGTGTGGTCGTTTAAGTGTGCAACATATGGGAAAGTTTTTTATTACCGATTTCTCAGAAAATTTTATTCTTGATAAAAGTTGGTGCACGTTCGATAATCATATTGGGTGTACTTGGAATGGTTGCAAGTCAAACGGTGTACAGGGTAGGGCAAAAAATATAAAATTTCTACAAGAATAAAGTACCCCTATTTCAGAATATTCAGCAAAATGTTATTAAGAAAAGGTGTTTAGAATTAAAAGTTATGCATAGGTTTGAAAACATGACCTCATAAAATAAAAAACAAAATTTTTTTGAAAATATTAATTATTTCCTAAAAAAAAATTTTTTTTTATTATCACCCTAAAAACCTTCATAAATTAAACAAAATCAAATCAAGTTCACACATCTTTGTTCAAATTCAAGCATATTTGTAAAATTAACTTAGCTTTTTAATTTATTAAGGAATCACAAACTTCATGTTTGTTGCAAGGACATTAAACACAACTTTAAAATACCGTAAAAATTATTTTTAACAAGATAAAACATTAGTAATGATAATTTTCAAATTAAAGAACTCTCATTTAAATTACAAAATATTTATTTTAAATGTTTATTAGAAAATTGTACAAAATAATCGACAAATATGAAATCCTACTAAAATAATCGCAGATACCTATGGAAAGAAAACAAATAAGGGTTAAAAGTAAACATTATGACAGTTTGGTGGCATTATTCATTCTTAAATAATTATTGTTATTAGCTGATCTCAAATGCCTCCTCCAGTAAAGTTAACGTTAGCCGAAAAGGCAGAATTAGTGCTAATATGTGGAGAACACTATAAAACAGTGCGTGAAGCAGGAGATATATTCAATGAACGACATCCAGATAAACAAGTCCACTATTCAACCATAAGCAGAATTTTAAATAATTTTAAACAGACAGGGTCTTTAGAGTATAAATATAAAAATGAACGTACCAAAACTGTATGTACTGAAGAAAATCAATTACAAGTACTTCAAGCAGTTGTTGAAAACCCTAGAAGATCCACCCAAGAAGTGCATGCTTATACGGGTATAAAAAAAACCTCTATTAAAGAGATTCTTAAAAAACAAAAATATCACGCCTATAAGCCAATGTTTATTTGCACGTTTCAAAGACAAGACTATGACTTGCGGTATGATTTCTGCATATGGATTCAAGGAGAAATAGAAGATCAACGTGATTTCCATAGACACATGCTTTTTGGGGATGAATCCACGTTCACTACAAATGGCGTTGTTTCTTCCCAAAATTGTAGGTGGTGGTCGGACGAAAATCCAAATTTTGTCATTGACAACAAAAACCAGTATTACCAAAAAACAAACGTTTGGTGCGGTATTATTAACGACAAATTAATAGGGCCGTTCTTTTTTCGCCAAAACCTAACTGGTGATACCTATTTACATTTTTTGGAAAACGAACTAACAGATTTTTTGGATAATATGAGTATACAAGAACGACGTAAATTATGGTTTGTACATGATGGTTGTCCGGCTCATTCTGCTAGAATTGTTTCTGAATGGTTAAATGGAGAATTTGGTGATAAATGGTTAGGACGAAATACCGATCCACGGTGGCCTCCTCGTTCGCCAGATCTCACCCCACTAGATTTTTTTTTATGGGGATATTTAAAGCAAACAGTTTACAAGGATCGGCCCTTTAATAATGTTGGGGAGCTTGAAATTTCGATACGATTTCATTGCAGAAATATTCCAGCAAGTGTATTGCGATCCACGCTTAGTGAATTTTATGATCGGACAATTAAATGCATTGAACGTGAAGGTGGACATACGGAGACGCGTCGATAATTTTTTTAAACATACCTAATATAATTTTTTCCTGCATTTCAAATATTGTCTGTTTAATTTTTTTTAAATTTGTTTATTGTTAAGTTATAATAAAAAGAAGCCGATAAAAATTGACAAAACCATTGGCACCATACTCAAATACGTTTAGGAACATTGTATTTCTTGACTTTGCACTAAACGCAGACATAATGCATGCATTGTTTTGTTAATAATGCCCCACAACGCCATTATGTTAGAATGATTTCATGTTTGTAGATTATTTTGTACAATTTTCTAATAAACATTTAAAATAAATATTTTGTAATTTAAATGAGGGTTTTTTAATTTAAAAATTATCATTACTAATGTTTTATCTTGTTAAAAGTAATTTTTACGGTATTTTAAAGTTGTGTTTAATGTCCTTGCAACAAACATGATGTTTGTGATTCCTTAATAAATTAAAAAGCTAAGTTAATTTTACAAATATGCTTGAATTTGAACAAAGATGTGTGAACTTGATTTGATTTTGTTTAATTTATGAAGGTTTTTAGGGTGATAATAAAAAAAAAATTTTTTTTAGGAAATAATTAATATTTTGAAAAAAATTTTGTTTTTTATTTTATGAGGTCACGTTTTCAAACCTATGCATAACTTTTAATTCTAAACACATTTTCTTAATAACATTTTGCTGAATTCTCTGAAATAGGGGTACTTTATTCTTGTAGAAATTTTATATTTTTTGCCCTACCCTGTACACCGTTTGACTTGCAACCATTCCAAGTACACCCAATATAATTATCGAACATGCACCAACTTTTATCAAAAATAAAATTTTCTGAGAAATCGGTAATAAAAAACTTTCCCATATGTTGCACACTTAAACGACCACACTGTATATATATATATATATATATATATATATATATATATATATATATATATATATATATATATATATATATATATATATATATATATTTATATATATGGAGATCTCGTTAATAGCTAGAAATACAAAATTGGTTAAACGGGGAAAAGTAGCGTAATTGAAGAACTAATAAAATGAGTGTTAGAGAAAAACTAATAAAACTTCTTGGTAGCAACTTCTAATGGACATACAGATTACGTTATCACTTTTTTAATCGACGTTTCGTCTTTGGCAGCGATAATCAACTTAATTTTTTTAAATACGGTCCTTATTTACAAGCTTTATATTATAAACTGATCGAAATAAGTTAAGAATATTGTGATTTTTCTGCCTATAAGGCGTCCATTTTTAATTGCAGATCACAGAGCTCCATGTTTGCTTAGGTACAATGAACGGGTAAACTATCGTGGTTAGTGGAAAACCGTGATGTTTACACATGAAAGCCGCTTTTGTCTTCGTGATGACAGACGTACTGTTCGTGGATGGAGACCGCCCAATTCACGAGTTAATTAATGACCGATATGTCCAAGAAGTACATCCGTTCGGAGGTGACGGTGCTACGGTATGGGGTGGAATTTTTTACGGAGACCGAACGTAGTTGCATGTTTGGAAACGTACAATGACAAGTCAAATTAATTTATACCCGAGACATCGTCAGCAACATAGTAAAAAATGATTACCGCTGGAATTTGGAGCCCAATTTTAGATTCCTAGATAATAACGCTCGCCCACATAGAGCCAGGGTAGTTTTAGAACAGCTAGCATTGTATGAAATTGACCATTTACCGTTACCGCCACTCTCTCCAGATGTAAACTGTATAAAACATGTCTGGGACATGCTTGGAAAAGCAGTAATTGGGCCTCAACGGCCACTTCGTGACATGAGGAGTTTAAAACAAGTTCTTCCGAATTTATGGGATGCCTTGGGCTCACTTAACTCTAAGTATGCCTCAACGAGTCCAAGCCGTTATAGACAACAGAGGTGGAATTACTCGCTATTAAATAATTTTCAATTATCAAAAATATGTTTTGTTACATATTACTTACTGTTAAATTCGGATACTAAACATTCTTAAGTTGAATAAATGTTTTTTTTCTAGAAGCGATGTGGAAACATGGACATACCTATATCAACTTTTTTCCTGACCCTTTTTTTTATCAGAGAAACCGCAATATCCTGAACTTATTTCGATCAGTTTATTTTATTTAAGTTAAAGCAAATTAAAATATGTATTCTTGATATAAAGTTAATATCTCTAACCTTTACGGTGTTTACAAATTCATAAAATTTGCAATATATGGAATTCCAAGTAGTTTGGAAAAACTTAACATTCAACCTTTTTTACTCATAACAACTAGAAATAATATGTGAAGCACTACATACTGATGTGTAGGTATATTTTAAATTCCAATGTAATACCGAGCATTAGCATTGAATGGTCGCGAACTTAAAAATATGATTAATTTGACGTGCCCAGTTTTGGAAACATAACTGTAGGGTTGGCTTCCCGAGTGTAATCGAATGAAACCCCATCAGTTTAAGAATCATCAACGTCGCAATTTCAACAAAAAATGCATATACATAGTAGGTAATTGCCTCAAAAATGAGCAAGCCTGCTTGCTTGCTTAAAAAATAAACTAATCACTAAAGCTTTGCAAACGGGGGTAAATCCAGAGACGGCTCTAACCTAGTTGGAAATAAACTTAGGATTCGATGTGCAAATAAAATACAAATATTTAGTTACACACATTGTGTTAGTTGAAAAAGTGCGAGATAAGAAAATACCATACAGGGTGTCTGAAGAGTCTTAGCATGGGCAAATATCTTTACTATTAATAAAGATAGAGACACCAAATTTTAGTTGTATCTTATTGGTAAATAAATCTACTTTTTTTATGTAATTTGACTTTTTCAACCCCCTTGGGGGGTTACGCTAGGGAGTTGAGGTCAAAAAATTTGAATGCAAACCTATGCCGGGTGGCCTCTTCTTTTAAAAGTCTTCAAAAAAGAAACATTTTACCGCAACTCCCGTATTTTAATGCATTTTTACATGGCAAGCCTATAAAAATTATTAATCGTATAATCGGGCGGGGCACAAGTCGACCATTAGTCGACCTCTTGTGCCATAGAGTACCAGTCTGCGCTGCTATTTTTTGGTTTGTGGGGCACTTTTATTCTAACTTTTTTCCAACTTTACTTCTTCATTTGTCGTTTTTATATTTTTTGTTTTTTGACATCTGCGCAGTAGACCCAAATGCGTAGCACGCGCAAACCGAGCGTGCTAGACATGCGTACGCACTTGCAGGAGATGTACTTGGGTGTCTACATTCGAACCCATTCACTTTTAAGAATATATCCCCAATAGTCAAAGTACCACTACGTATTTAACTTTATAACTTTTTCCCCAAATTTTCTTCGACTTTATTTTTCGTTATTTGTCACCTGCGCAGTAGACTAAAATGCTTACCTCGCGCAAACCGAGCCTGCTAGACATGCGTACGCAATTTCAGGAGATGTACTTGAGTGTCTACATTCGAAACCATTTACTTTGAAGAATATATCCCCAATAGTCAAGGTACCACTACGTATTTACCTTTATAACTTTTTCCCCAAGTTTTTTTCGACTTTAGTTTTCGTTATTTGCCATTGCGCAGTAGACCAAAATGCGTACCTCGCACAAACCGAGTGTGCTAGACATGCGTACGCAATGTCAGGAGATGTACTTGGGTGTCTACATTCGAACCCATTCACTTTTAAGAATATATCCCCAATAGTCAAGGTACCACTACGTAGTTAACTTTATAACTTTTTTCCCAAGTTTTTTCGACTTTATTTTTCGTTTTTTGCCATCTGCGCAGTAGACCAAAATGAGTACCACGCGCAAACCGAGCGTGCTGGACATGCGCACGGAATTTCAGGAGATTGACATTGGTGTCTGTATGTGAACCCTTTCACTTTTAAGAGTATGTTCCGAAAAGTCAAGGTACCACTACGTATTTAGCTTTATAACTTCTTCCCAAGTTTATTTCGACTTTATTTTTCGTTATTTGCCATCTGCGCAGTGGACAAAAATGCGTACCACGCGCAAATTAAGAGGGCTAGACATGCGCACGAAATTTCAGGGGATGTTCTTTGGTGTCTACATTCAAACCTACCCACTTTCAAGAATATGTCTCCAATAGTAAAACTACAACTACGTATTTAACATATTTTTACGATTTTATGACGTCTTACTTTTTTGAACATTCTTAACTATGTGACATTGTGACTTATTTCCGGCATGGCCGCCTCTTCTTATTTATTCAAGCATTAGCCTTACCATACATATTGAGACTTTTGCGTCCTGTGAGAAATTCACAATATTGTATGCCTCACGGAACCCTCTATGCGCGAGTCGAACTTGTACTCAACCGTTTTTTTTTACTTCACACAATCACGGCAACGCCCATCAATTCAATTATTTCTGTCAAATACCGTATGTACTTATTTTCGGCATCGACGCCTCTGGTAACAGACCAACAGCGGCAGTAATAAACTCCGTTTTGGAACTCTTCCAATAAGTAACATCTGAGAAAAGACCTTTAAAATGAGGTACCACACAGCATAGGGTTGCATTTAAAATTTTTGACCACAACTCTCTAGCGTAACCCCCCAAGGGGATTGTAAAAGTCACATTACATAAAAAAGTAGATTTATTAACCAATAAGATAAAACTAAAATTTGGTGTTTCTATCTTAATTAATAGTAAAGATATTTGCCCATGCTAAGACTTTTCAGACACCCTGTATGGTATTTTCGTATTTCACACTTTCAAATAACACAATGTGGGTAAATAAATATTTGTATTTTATTTTCACATCGAATCCTAATTTTATTTCGAACTAGGTTAGAGCCGTCTCTGGATTTACCCCCGTTTGCAAAGCTTTACTAATCACATTATCAATAAAACGTTCAAAGTCTTAGATGGGATACCAAAGTACCTAAGGTGTAAAGCTCGCTTCAAGCGCTTTCGTTGCCTTTTAATAAAATGGTAAGTACCTCAACAAAAATGTAAATATACATTTCAAGATTCTTAAAAGGCGCCAGAGTGGGACTGGTTTAAATTCGGAATAATTTTGGAAAAAATAAAATCTTGTTAAATTATGAGTGATTAAAACATTGTTTATTGATTTATGTCATTGGATTTATTTGTACAAAAAATTATTACTTACTTAAATTTAATTACAGATTTAATTTGGTTTCACTGTCACTGTCATTTTCATCTACATTAAAAACAAGTGGCTCTGATATTAGTAAATAAAAAATAGGAATCTTCGCCTTGAATAACATGGTTAACCGAATTTTTAAAACTTTCTATAGGAATACCATCTACAATTTTTCTAAATTGATGTCACACTTGCACTTAAAGTCGAAGAAGTATTTTCTGCTCTAACATTTGATGTTACCTGAAGCCACATATGCTCGATTGGGTTAAAAATACAGTAACGCTGTTAGTTAAATACCGCAACGTCACCACTCGACCACGGCAGTAAGTTCTCGGCTAATAGGGTTATCAGACGTCCGGAATTTTACTTCGTCCGGGTGCGTCCGGGAGGATTTTTCATAATCGTCCGGATATTAAAAATATCAAAAAAAAAATTACTTACAGATTAAAATAAAATCACTGCTCAAAAAAACTAAAAAGAGCCTTTATTCATAAATTCCAGATGATCACTGTTCGTTAGAATAATAAATATTATATTTTGTGTGTAGTGTGTCTATGGATGGAGTTGATCAGAGGAAAAAAATTATTATTTATTTTACGAGTAAAGTCATTCTTTATAAAAAGTTCTGCTTGTCGAAAAAATGAGGTTACCATATAAAACTTAAGATCAGATGTGCAGGGTGTTAATAAATTAAGAAAACATGAAAATGCTTTAGGAGAGAAGTACCATTATTTATTATTTTAGAAATGTGTATAAAACAAAATGGTTTATAATCCAAAATAAATCCCAAATATAAAATTTGAAATCTATATTCTAATAGAATTTATGAACAATCAAAATGAAAACCTGAAAGTGCTGTGCTGTCGATAATATTGAACTGACAAACGTTTATGGTAAATTTATTTCTAATTATTGGAGGAAATGTGTTGAGGAGGATATGTAGAACAATTTTTTTTTCACAATTGTACAAATTCTTATTTCATTTTTGTTGTTTGTTTAACAAGATTAATGTTTATGTTTAAAAAAAGTTGAGATAAATTTAAAAATTGGAATTAAGATTTTAAATTTTGTATTTAGGCTTTATTTTGGATATAGACAACTGTGTTTTATAAACATTTTGACTAAAATAATAAATAATGGTATTTCTCTCTTAAAGCATTTTCATGTTTTCTTAATGTATTATCACCCTGTACGTCTTATCAAAAATTTTTATATAACAAACTCATTTTTGCGACAAGCAGAATTTTTTTTATAAAGAATTACTTTTCCTCGTAAAACCACCAATAAAGATTTTTTCCTCTTGTCAACTCCATCTGTGGACACACTGTATATGTATGTATATTATACTCGTGACGAGAGGATAGCCGGCCCAGAGACCTCCGATGTTGCCAAATTTATCTTGATTTTAAATTTTGTAGGTTATGTTAGTTTTATTGGCAGATTGGCGGGAATTATTGTTTTTAACGATTTGTGAAATAATTGATTGAGAGATATTTTTATTTTTAATGTGGTTAATTATTGTAGATTTTCTGGTTGGCAGTAAAACACCTTGGCTTTCTGTAGGGTGGTGGATTTTTAATTTTTTACATTTTTTGATATAGGTGTGGCTACTGTAAGTTTTTCATGTCGGATATGACTGAATATTTTTTTAATGCTTAGGTTGAGGTGATGGGTGAACCTTATCAAGAGCATCTATTTTGCTCATGACATGTCTCTAGAGCATGGCAATCAAAGCAACTTAAATAAAATTGCCGACAAAGAAAAGCATACCTACTGAAATTTACAAGATTTTAAAAGTACTGTAACAGGAAACGTCTGATTCAAACTTTGTGTTAGCTTTAAAGTAATGCTTTGGAAGCCTATATTATGTGCAATGTTGAGAAAACAAAGCATTTTGAGGAATATTTCAGAAATACTTCCAGCTATAATTTTAGACTGTTTGCCAATTTTTACTGTTTTAGAAACGAAGCTAGTATCAACACAAATATGCATTTGGAGTCAATGCATAAAGTGATAAAGTATTTATGCTTAGAAAGAAAGCACAGTAAACACCTTGATAAATGTTTAAATGCAGTGTTGAAATATTTACGGGACAAAAAGTATAGAGATAATAATCAGGTTAAGTAAAGGTGACACGACAGTATACACGACAAACCAGAGATTAGTCTCAGAGTTACAAAGAAGTCCTTAAAAACAGTGGTACTTTAGATACTTAATTGTTGACTATAATACAAACTGGGAAATTTCGAAAAATGAGCATACTTATATACCATTTACCAGTTATTATATTATACATAAAGTGCTGTGAACAAATATGAAATATGCTTGTTTTGTAAGGCATGTAGTCATATGTTTTCATGTGAATATAAGTTTTAAAAAGGAAGGAAACATATGTGCAAGGATATTCACATTATTTTGGCTAGGTTAAATATTAAAGAGAGATAAAAAAATACTGACTCTACAGTCAAGGAAGTCCATATCTCCGAAGAATTATCAGCCCTTCCTAAAGAACCTCAACCACAGAAAGGTCTTCTGTGCCTCAACTGTTAAATAAAAAAACTCTTAACATAAAAGCAATGACTGCAAAATTTGGAAGTTTGGATTTTAAAGAACTTGATGATGAAACATAGTAAAATACATTATCATTCAAAATTGCAACTAATTTGACTGATTTTCCAAGGATTTCTGGTGTAAATAATGAATTTGAAATTAAAAATAAGTTTTCAAAAAGTCTAATTGACCCCCAAACTAGATTTACTTATACAAAAAAGAAACGTGTCGAAGGACAAGTCTTAAAAGACTAAAAGAGCATCAGCACAAGAAGCTAAAAATATCCAAGGAAATTTAAGTCATACCCCCGAAGATTCAATTATATTTATAAATCCGTTTTACCATTAAATGATCATCAATATATTGTTACCTAATGTTTTATTTTATTTATTTATTTGAACGGAAAATCCATTTTAATGGAAAATTCATTTTATTTAGGTGGTAGTTGTATATTAATTTTACATTACTGCAATATTTGTTTTAATATCTGTTATATATGTATATTTTCTTACTAATAATTTTTATTGTTGATGTTGTTGGTTTTTAAAAAATGTGACTATTTATATGCGTACGATCTTAAAATGTTTTGTGACGTAACTGTGTAAAATTTGAAAGAAATAATTTTTAACTTGTTTTGCTTCTTGTTAAATACTAGTCGGTATAGAGACTAATAATTGTTGAAGTATAGTTTGAATGTTAAAGATTTAATTTTTGTATATATAAAACTTGTTTTCTATGCGATTTATTTTATTGTACTCAACATAAGTTATATCTACTAAAACTATACACACGAAAAGTTCATCATTGTTCATCTCTAGATAGGAAAAGATAATACATTTACATCAAAACTAACACTGGTAAGTATCTTTTTGTGCCCATCCAATAATAATAGTTTCGATGCAAGAATAGATGAGTTTCCTGTGTACACTGTAAAAAGTTGCATCAAATTTACTGTGATTTTTACTGGAATCTTACATATTTTATGTAAAATAATAAAACAAAATGTGTAAAATCATATAAAATGTAAAA
Organism: Philopedon plagiatum; assembly: GCA_963971165.1. Taxonomy (NCBI): domain Eukaryota; kingdom Metazoa; phylum Arthropoda; class Insecta; order Coleoptera; family Curculionidae; genus Philopedon; species Philopedon plagiatum. Next base: position 122,953,490 of record OZ020190.1, read on the forward strand.
ATTCCAGTAAAATCATGGGTTATTTTAGGCCAATTTTTGTAACAGTTTCCTTTTATAATGGATAATAATATACATGAACTGTTGTTCACTATAAGCCCTTTTAAAAAACAATAATTCTAATAATTAGTTTAAAAAAAAATTAAGGGATCACATTTTAATGATTTCTTTTATTTTGTTGAGAAATTGAAATTGAAAAATTAAAGGTACAGGTTCTGTTATGTATGACAGGAAAGCAAGACTACATACTTCAGTATTTAAAAATTTCCCGCGAAAACCTGATTGAATAAGTTTGGCAACATCGGAGGTCTCTGGGCCGGCTATCCTCTCGTATACTCGTGTACTATGTATTTTTAGATTCATTTTCTCAAAAGTGATGTGGCAGAAAGAAAAGTGGCAAAAATTGTTAAAATCGGTTTTCGTACGAATTACATAGGGTTGCCAGACGTCCCGATTTCAAAGGGTATGCCCCACGACCCGACACACTTGAAACGCGATTTGTCCCAATTGTTAAAATTTTGAGTTTAAGTACTAACTGTTCTTAGTTTAAGATATGTATAGTTTTTAGAGCATATACCATATTTTTTACATTTGAATTTCATACAGTTTATATTTTTGCTTATTGTAAGTATGCTTTTTCTGTTCATTTGTTAAATACCAGTGCAAAAAATTAGCTTCCCCATTTTTTACCTTAAGTCCCGATTTCTAAGCAGCTTTTAAACGCTGATACGAGTTTGAAGATCTGGCAACCCTAGAAATAAGCCCTACTCGATGATGTAGAATCAAGGCGGCGGACTGGGTAGAGATGGAAAAAAGTACTATGGGTTAAGTAGGCAGGTTGAGAGTACTTGTTCGTTTTATTGAAAACAGAAAAAAGACCGTACTGTGCAGTACTTAAACTGTTTCCGTCTTGTTTGTGCCTACAAAAAGTTTTAAAATGTACAAACTGTGACTACAGGCAGCTATTGCCCGCCCAGCGAGAACTGGCACTCGACAATAAAGAAAAAAAATCCCTATAACGCCGTAGTTAACTTTTAAAAATTCGGAATACTAAAAAACGATGTAGTACGCGTACGCCTATAGTTTTTTAGTATTCCGAATTTTTTGAAGTTAACTACGGCATCATAGGGATTTTATTTTCTTTTTTTTCGAGTGTCAGTTCTCGCTGGGCAAGCTATAACAGGCAGCAAACTACCCTGGACATTCAAAACAATTAAATGTAGAAACGCTTTCAAAGGGGATGCTATATACAGCTTGTCACATATAGTTTTGCCTCTGAGTTAGCCCCGCCCAATAATGTGTAGTAGATCGGTTGCGTCGGTGGGGTTAGGTACAGTCCGTAACAAAGTGCATGCTTTTTTAAATTCATTTATGTTCTAACTGTTGTGACGTGCATTTCACTATGAAGTTCGTGTCTAAAGTAAAAGGCAAAGTGTTATCTGGACAAAGTCGTGATATTTTGGCAAACAATATTCATTTTATGCGCCGAGAAGCCGGGATCATTAAGGATAAGCTAACACCGTGCAATTTTAATACAGTGTTAAATTTTTGTGAACTTACCCAAGATTTAACTACAGCAGTCCAAGACCTACCTAACAAAGAATTCAGAAGTGATGGTGTAGTTTCCGAGCGTAAAAGATTGTACCTAACCTGATTTGTGTTTATTTTGAAGTGTAATTGTATATTTTTGAACGAATAATAATTATGGAAAAGAAATGGGGAAGACCCTGCAATTTTACTGGAAAGAAAAAAGATTTATTGCTAGAAACAGTAGGAATGTAAGAAAATTTTATTTTTATTTAAATAAATATACACATACTATTACATACATACTTTATTCAAGCTCCACAAAATTCTTTATTATCAACTAATATTTTCCTGATGGTTCACACAAATATTGCGTGAAATCCGTAATTAATGCCTCATTTCATATTAGATTCTCAGGTATTAAACTTTCCTATTAATTTCTTTTTCTTTCATATTTTTAGTGTTCCGTGAAACGGAACACTTTTGGAATCGCTTCGGTGTCCGTCCGTCCGTCTCTCGCAGGCGATTTTCTTCAGGGGTAAATTGGGAATTGGAAAACAAATTTTCAACGACATCGTGTCGGGTGTCAAATGAAGGCCGCGTGTTCACGGGACGACCTGGGCCGAACGATTTAGGTCGTTCAACATGGATCGAATGAAAATTACCAGTGAAAATGTTTACACATGCGATTTGTGTTGAAGCAACGCAGTAATAATCAAAATGGCTTCAAGTGCAGTTGCGACTGCAGGAGTGCAAATAATTCACTTAATATTGCGGGAGAGAATAATTAAAGCCATAAGGAAAAATAAAAACAAACGGCGCTGGTGGACTAGACCCTGGAATCCCTGGATTTTGGGACGCAATGATAAAATGAATTGCTTCTAGAAGATTTAGAGTCACATAGAGATCATTTGAGAATAAGTAACGAACATTTTAAAGAATTCTCAGCACATATGAAATTGGAAATAGTTCTTTGGTATTTAGCTGCTGGTGGCAGCTATTCCTCACTTTCCGCTTTGTACAGGGTTCCAAAATGTTCAATATCACACTTTATGGAAGAGGTTTTAAATGCTATTTATGAGGCTCATCATACATTCGGCAAAAGTCGGCGACGTCTGCCGAGTTGAATGACATCGACCAAGTCGAAAGTGGGTTTATACGTTCGATTTGCTTTCGATTAATTTTCGATTCGACGGTCGTTCGGCCCCGGTCGACCCGTGAACACATGACTTTATTGAAGCACGAAGCAACAATATATATGATGTATTTTTTTATGCATTTTTTAAACATTTTTTTGGAAACACGCATAAAAATTGCTGTCCCCCACCCTTGTCATCAAAAGGATCTCTCAGGAAAACCTGACAAAAATCATGAACATTGAGAGAGGTCTAGATCTATAGGTATAAACAATTTAATTGTTTATTTCCTTATAACTGCTGAACCATTGGTTTTAGAGAAAAAGTTTTTCGACAAAAAATATTTCTCACGATGTAAGGAACAACTTTTGTTTTAACACGTTTTTCAAAATTTTTAAATTTGGCCCACTCAGCTCCGCGCATACGCGATGTGATACAGCGTTGGTGCCGTCAACGATGGGCAGCGCGGCGTTTGCTCAGGTTAAATGGGGGGATGGCACAGAACACTAATTGTGCAAGTATAGCTTGCACTTGACCGATTTTTATTATAGCATGCATAAGCGTACCTTACACGGTCAATAATACTGACAATATGTTATTATATTGACAAAAATGTTGACCGTGTAAGGTGGATATATTGATGGATTGAACTGACGCGAATTCGAATTTCCGAATATCAGGGATCAATATCAGCGAGTAGAGGGATACTGTCAGTCAGTGGCGCACCCAAGGGGTTGGAGCTGGGGGTCTGCAGCCCCCCCCCCACCAACATCCTAGACACACAAAAATTTAAAAAATGCACTACTAATTGAAAAAATCCACCGAATTGCACTAGTCAGCCCCCCCAACACAAAATCCTGGTGCGCCACTGCTGTCAGTATTACTGATCGTCTAGGGTGCGCTGTCCATATTGGATTAATCCTTAGTGTAACGTCAACTGCTATCAACAATGAAAGCAGCAAGCATGCTTTTTTAACCAATCTCTCATCCACCGCTTACGCTTTACTACGTTTTATGCCTAAACTTAAAATTATCGTGACACATGCTCTCTGTCGAGGATCCATTTTCAACAGCCACGGATAATAGTAGGTTATGTACTGAAGGAAATACTGACAATAATACTTATCGTGTAAGGTTGATACAGAGATTGAAGTTAATTGTTGAAATGTCAGTATTGATTGATATCAATATTATTGACCGCGTAAGGTACGCTTAACTCTGATACTAAGGTAGGTACCTACTTAGCTAATAATGATAAATTAAACGCTCATCTGCAGTCCAGAAGGCTGTAATTGTAATTTCAAATTTTGAAGCAAGGATTTTTCTTTAAATCAAAATTTTGTCAAATTAACTAACATTTTATCCAGAATTTTACCAAACACATAAATTTAATCCTAACATCTTGTGAAATTTGTTTAATTCAGCGTAAGCCCTCTCTGTGTTAAAAACAAATGAAAAAATAGCCATCTCCAAGGGTTTTGTAGTGACAATTGTCTGTTTTATCATTGATTAGCTAACATTTTGTGCACTTTCAATATACAAATTTTTTTTATGATACTCACTATATTTTGTTTTTAACACTAAATTAGGATTTAACGCTGGATTAAAAGTTTTGTGAAACCGGCTGTTATTGTATTAAACGGAAATCAAACATTGTCTTCCAAAACGAGATATATTAAACTCACCGCGCTAATATCAAAATCGGACATATAGCCAATCCTTGGGCAACTTCCTAGCCCATAGCCTGATGTGCCCTCCAACAAAACAGAACTAAAAACAGCTAAAATTCCCCATGAACAACCAGCCAGCAGCCACAACATTTTACGAGTCAAACTGACGAATAACCATATTTTTAACACCTCCCATTCAATTCAATGCATCAAATTAGCATTAATGTATTTATTTTAAATTATGGCCTGTAAATGAGTATACTTTGTATTTAACGGACTTTTTATATTAATTTATTCATTATTTATTTTTGCCGCCTTTTTTTGGATTACACCCAAAATTTTGTTATTGTTATATTATGTCTTATGTACTATGAAGCATTCTCAAAACCTTTAGTTCCGACTCATTTCTCTAAAACTAAGCTAATTGTAAAATAAGCCCAACCTGAGCTTTGATGGAGACCACATATTTTACATAAAAAAATTTAGTAATATTAGTATTGCGTCACGTCAGTTAACTATCGCAAGCAGAGTCGCAACTCGGGCGGAAGGGGTTGGGGGACAATATACCTGACATCTCCCTGTCAAGGGACCAAAAATCAGTTTTATGCAGATTGTTAGAGGTTTCTTCATTTGCTATCTTGCACTTCGCGACATTGGGAAGTGGAAAATAAATGCGACCGCCCGACGCGACTCGACGAAATCACGGCGACATTTAATGATGTGAAACTACTCATTCGCGTTTTTACCAGCGGGGGCGGACATGTAGGGGGATAGGGGGAGCCCCCCCCCTCTGTGGATGCTCGAGTTGGCTAATTAGAGTACGAGTTAGCTATTAGAACCTCGTACCAAAAAACCGTCGACAGTTGAGTTTTGGAAAAGTTTGGAAAAAGGTCGACAGTTTAATTTCAGTAAACGTAAAAAAGTTCGACCAGTTATAAAAAAAGTCGACAGTTTTGAATTTTTATCTTCTTATAGTTGGATATTTCCCCCCCCCCCTCAACATAATGCTTTCGGTACGCCCCTGTTTACCAGTTGCAATTTATAATTCGCAGTTTGTTCTTAAATGATTCACAGGTCGTAACTGTGAATTTTAATTCGCTGTGAATAATTCAGAAGGTAGTGATTTTTTGCTCAACTCTAGTGGTCACTCGTGTGCCATTATTTGTGCGAACCAGAAGCTGACCTAGACCGTACGCACGCACAATAACTGTATATTAGTGGCCACATTGACGCACTGCACATTGTTTTTCTCCGCCACTTATTGTGTCTAGATATTAGCAGATTTAACATGGCATCGTCAGATCTCAAGAAGATATTGTGTTAAACTCTAGCTAATAGAGGTGGCATTTACATATGTAAACTGTAAACAAAACTCAGAAACCGGGATACATCCCCTTAAGAAAAAGAGATGTTTTCTTGGAGAATGAAAAAAATATCCACCAAGGTTTTTTGAATAATATCTTTTAATCAGGATTAAAGTCAGAATAAACAATTTTTCTTTACCCATCGCTATGGCGCACTGCGCGAAGACCAAAAAAATACAAAACCCAATTTCTATGTGCGAAGCGATGGTCCCAGCAGTGGACTAGACAATGGAGGGGTTCATCGTTGTGGTCACGTACACTTTCAGTAATGGATATCTTTACTTGGTACATACGAGGCTATAGTCTAGGCTAGGTGCTAAGCGATGTGGTAATGTGCGATGTGCCAATATAGACGCACACTCAGAATAAACAATTTTTCTTTATCCATCGCTACGGCACTGTGCGAAGATCCAAGCTCAATCGCTAGGTGCGAGACTATGGTTCCCAGCAATGAGCTAGGCGATGGGCGCTGCGTCTTTATCTTCACGTACGCTTACGCCAATGGGTATATTAACCTACGTAGGATGCGATTATCGAAGCTAGGTGCTAAGCGATGCTCTGGAGTCAATGTGAGAGGTAAATCGGTCAACAGGTTCACCTCGCTTGTTTTTTTTTTATACTTTCTGGAATCCTCATGTTCCAACGCAAAAAATGTTATCGTAAACAAACAAAAATTTATACTTGAGTTACCACTAGTAAAAAGTATTTATGAGTTGTTGACAACAGATTTTGTGTTAATAGGTAAAAAGTCTATTGTTTAAGTAAACAGTGGCTAAAAATATCAAAACAGAGTAACAAGTACGCAAATACAGTGATTACAAAAAAGACTCACCAAATGGGAATTTTCTTCATTAAATGATTTATTAGAAATGTATCTCGAGCACTCAACTTTTCTTTCCTAGAGACTAATAATTTATAAAAAAAGCACAGCTGTCATTTTTGATATACAGGGTGTTTCAATATTGTACCGACAATTTTAAACAGGTGATTCCTTGATCAAAAATAATAAAAAAAGTTCCTAATAATATAGGTCCGGGAATATCTCGTTTCCAAGATACAGTGTGTTGAACTTTTATTTTTTTTCGGGATTTCTTATTTATTTTATGCCACTTAAGGATTATTTATTCAAAATTTGTACGTGTGTTACATATTAAAGTACCTACAGAATTAACCTATTGCCATTTAGAACTATTTAAAAGGTATTAATTTTTTTGGAGTCACAACCACTTTGACCCCCCGAACTTTTTTTTCGATACGGCACTGACTACTCTTTTGTATAAAAACAACTTTCTTGGTTTATCTTTTAGCTGTTTTATCGATAGCACTTTTTATACATTAGACGGTTCGGCTGATATTTGGCAAAATATGATTTAAAGTTCGGGCAAATTTTAAATCTGGTCAGATAAAAAATAATATATTTACCTAATAAATTTTAAGTTAGTCATAACAAAATATATTAACGATAAAAGTATGTTCATAAAAGGAATTTTGAACAATTTTTGTGAACATGCTTTTATGGTTAAATGTATTGCAAAACTTGCCCTCTAAAGGGGTAAAATCAACCCCTAAAAATTAAATTATATTTTATTTTAAAATCTACTAAGTTCTAAGGAAAACGCCAAAACATGTAAATTTTATTTTATTTTTTACATAAGACTACTTTTTCTTTGTGTTGGAATTTTACCCCTACGCCTACGGGTTAAAAACACAGTTCTACCACTGATTTATCAAAACCAAGCCCTAACTACCAAAGATTGAATGCTGAAATTTCGCATACTGCCTTAGTTTAGGCCCCAGACGTCGTCTAAGAAAAGATATCGCAGTAAAGGGGAAAATCAACCACTAAAAATTAAATTATTTTTATTTTGAAAACTGCTAAGTCCTATGGAAAACGCTAAAACACATAAATTTTATTTTATTTTTTTACATAGGACTACTTTTTTTCGCGTTGGAATTTTACCCCTAGGGGCTAAAAACACACTTTGACCACTGATTTATCAAGGCCCAGCCCTAATTACCAAAGATAGAAAGCTGGAATTTTGCGTACGGCTTTAGTTTAGGCCCCAGACGTCCACTAAGAAAGGATATTGCAAAACTCATACCACGCCGCCATCGCCGAACCATGTTATATTTTTTAGATAATAACCAATTTTTTGGTGTAATTTAATCCCTAGGGAGTAACACCATGTGCAAATATTTTTAGTTTATACTTAAATAAATCTGGCAAATGTGCTTTTAGATATTCGGACTGCACGTGATCTAGCCATTCTTTTTTACTTTCCGTATTTTTTATTGTTACACACAGAAGCTATAGTTTTAAAAAAATATTTTTTAAAACTTAAAAAATTCGAAGTGTTATACGTTTTATTCACGAAGTTTTTAAGTAACATGAAAGTCTTACAAACTTTTATAGTACCAGACAGGTATTTTGGTTATAGTATTCGTTACATTCGGAAAGAAACCGAGGCATGGAAAAAATCGATTTAAGCAAGCCTTTTTTAAATCTTGGGCTATGGCTATGACTAAGAAAGTATTGTAAACAACATTTCTTTATAGCATTTTTCTTAAAAAGGAAAAATAACGATAGTCTACTTGTAGGTAAAATTCATATTATTGAAATTTCTGACCTCCCTGTATAAAAAAAGTAAATTGTCTAACCACAAATCGTATTTTTTTTATAAGCAGGAATTTTTATAAAGAATAACTTTTCGTCGAAACAGTAAAAATTAGGTCCATTTGTGGTATAGGTAACCCCGTCCAGGAACAACCTGTATACATATAATATATATTATATATTATATATATATATATATATATATATATATATATATATATATATATATATATATATATATATATATATATATATATATATATATATATATGACACTAAACTAATCAATCTAGTCGTTTGCTTAGGCCAAAGTTTCTTGACGAACTGGCGGGGTTCAAGAAAATTAAATTAAAAATTATAGTTGATTGAGCTCTTCAAGGAAAATGGTGGTGGGTGGTGGGTAATGTAATAACTAGAGTTTAACAAATGGGGGTAATTCCAGAGACGGCTTCTAACCTAGTTGGAAATAAAATTAGGATTCGATTTGAAAATAAAATACAAATATTTATTTACCCACATTGTGTTATTTGAAAGTGCGAGATACGAAAATATCATACAGGGTGTCTGAAAAGTCTTAGCATGGGCAAATATCTTTACTATTAATAAAGATAGCAACACCAAATTTTAGTTGTACCTTATTGGTTAGTAAATCTACTTTTTTACGTAATTTGACTCTTTCAACCCCCTTGGGGGGTTACGCTAGCGAGTTGAGGTCCAAAATTTTGGATGCAAACCTATGCCGTGTGGCCTCTTCGTTTAAAAGTCTTCAAAAAAGAAACATTGTTTTAGTATTTTAGTATTTATTTATTATTGTAATTCATTTTTAAATGGCAAGCCTATAAAAATTATAACTCCTAAATCGTATAATCGGGCGGGGCACAAGTCGACCATTAGTCGGCCACTTGTGCCAAACAGTACAAGTCGGCGCTGCTATGTTTTGTTGTGTAGGGCACTGTTTTCTAACTTTTTTCCAACTTTACTTCTTGATTTGTCGTTTTTATATGTTTCGTTTTTGACATCTGCGCAGTAGACCAAAATGCGTACCACGCGCAAACCGAGCGTGCTAGACATGCGCACGGAATTTCAGGAGATGGACTTTGGTGTCTACATTTGAACCCATTCACTTTTAAGAATATATCTCCAGTAGTTAAGGTACCACTGCGAATTTAGACAACAAAGTACATCCCCTGAAATTTCGTGCGACTGTCTAGCCCTCTTGGTTTGCGCGTGGTACGCATTTTGATCAATGGTAAAACTTTTTCCTCAAGTTTTTTTCGACTGTATTTTTCGTTATTTGCCACCGCGCAGATAGCAAAAAAAGAAAAATAAAATCGAAAAAACTTGGGAAAAACGTTATAAAGTTAAATACGCAGTGGTACCTTAACTACTGGAGATAGATTCTTAAAAGTGAATGGGTTCAAATGTAGACACCAAAGTCCATCTCCTAAAAGTCCGTGCGCATGTCCAGCACGCTCGGTTTGCGCGTGGTACGTATTTTGGTCTACTGCGCACATGGCAAACAACGAAAAATAAAGTCGAAAAAACCTTGGGAAAAAGTTATACAGTTAACTACGTAGTGGTACCTTAACTATTGGGGATATATTCTTACAAGTGAATAGGTTCGAATGTAGACACCCAAGTACATCTCCTGAACTTGCGTACGCATGTCTAGCACGCGCGGTTTGCGCGTGGTACGCATTTTGGTCTACTGCGCAGATGTCAAAAAACAAAACATATAACAACGACAAATGAAGAAGTAAAGTTGGAGAAAAGTTAGAAAAAAGTGCCCCACAAAACAAAAAATAGCAGCGCCGACTTGTGCTGTATGGCACAAGAGGTCGACTAATGGTCGACTTTTGCCCCGACCGATTATACGATTTACGAGTTATAAGTTTTATAGGCTTGCCATTTAAAAATGAATTACAATAATAAATAAATACTAAAATACTAAAACAATGTTTCTTTTTTGAAGATTTTTAAACGAAGAGGCCACACGGCATAGGTTTGCATTCAAAATTTTCGACCTCAACTCCCTAGCGTAACCCCCCAAGGGGGTTGAAAAAGTCAAATTAAATAAAAACGTAGATTTATCAACCAATAAGGTACAACTAAAATTTGGTGTCGCTATCTTTATTAATAGTAACGATATTTGCCCATGCTAAGACTTTTCAGACACCCTGTATGATATTTTCGTATCTCGCACTTTCAAATAACACAATGTGGGTAAATAAATATTTGTATTTTATTTTCAAATTGAATCCTAATTTTATTTCCAACTAGGTTAGAAGCCGTCTCTGGAATTACCCCCATTTGTCAAACTTTAGTAATAACATTGAATTTGAATTATATCCAAATTTAATGGTAATAACAATAGCTAACCCGAGCAAGAGGAGACAACAGCATTCATCATTACTAGCCTTTTCTTTGCTTCATACAGTGTGCGTGTGTAGAACAAGGACCAACCGCGATAACTCCGTCTCAGCGCGCCACCGTAATGGCTATCCTGTATTCTATATTCCACCAGGTAAACCTCTGAAAAGACAGTTCGGGATGAAAATAATTCATGTTCCCACACAGTTGGCACTGACGCATCATTCCGCAAAATTTATGGATAAAATTCTGTCGGGAAAAACCAAAAACCACGTAAAATATCACTGCATACGTATATACCTACCTGGCTGCAAAGCACAAACAAAATTACGCCATTCAGATTTCTCAATGAAGCAGACGACGCCCCGTGAAGCCACGTTGCCACTCTCACTCTAAATTTCGTTACCATGCAATGGAAATAAATTACCAAAAAATTATTATCACAAAAAATAATAATATATGTTATTAATCCTTAGGAATAATATACTTTAGCCTGTGGTATTTATGATTGCAGATAAGTATTAACCTCAACCCACAGTAATTGCGTTTTTTGGTAGTCTATTAATCTGCAAATATTCTATATAACTGAAAGCTGGCAACAGCCATTCATTGCATACTTATAACTGTCTGTTGTGGGGGACCATAATGTTTGGTTGGTTTAAAATAACTTGGGAATCCCTGATTGTTCTAAAATGTAAATAATGGTATCTATTTGATTTGATATCAATGATAATTAACAGATACTAGAAATCTGGTAATAACTAAAAATCATGCTAGTTTTGGGGAATTGAAATTTTTAATCCTCTTCGAAATTCCTTCCCTATTATTTCTAGTATACTTTCTATACTCCCCTTGTGTCTTTTTAATATTTTAGGTAAAATACACGTCCTTACAGTTTTATCTGAAAACCCCAAAATTTTTCTGCTTTCTTGGGCAGTGAACGAAATAATCAACCTGCATGGCAATGCGTGACCTAGTATATTTTCCTTGCATGCATTTAGGATATTTGTGTGGGAATTGAGTAAAAGCTTCAAAGTGTGCCTTTTTATTCATAGAACAAGGAAAGTCATTACTTGCAAATTACTAATTACTATTAAGAACTTAAGCTTTTAAATGCCCTTTGGATCTTCCATATATTACAAAGAATTTTTTTTTGCTAAGATTGAAAAAAATACGATTTGGCCCTTTAGGAAGCAGGTTGCATGCAGAGTAGACTTAAAAACGGTCACTTTTGAATAAGTATGTCAAGGGACATCCGACATACATATTCAATACATACATATTTACCCTATAGGTATAACGCCGAGGCTCGAGACAACAAGGACTCGATCGGGGGGATCGGGCAAGCAAATTCACACTGCCGGCCGTTGAATTCCGCTTCACTCACATAGTGTGGGGGCTGGACTAAAAACGACAGGGGTGAAGCGTGGAATTCTTAAGGCATCTTCTTATAATAAATTGTGAAATGTGAATATAAATAAGATAAAGAATCATAATACTATAGAACAAAAATTTAATAAAATGATTGAATTTACTGTTTAGTATTTTTACTACAATATTGTAGGTAAAAGTTTGCTTTACCCGGCGAGTCGCCACAGGCACTTTTAATTAAGAATACAGGTGTTCATCTATTTATACCTAAACAATGTGACATAATGTACTTCCCATGTACTGTACGTCCGCTTATAATGAACAAAAATAATTTTCCAGTCAGTGGCGCAGCAAGAAATTACTTTTGAGAGGAAGTTTATTTACAATTAAGGCGCGCCACTTTCGGTTCACTTGCGTTATCGTAGGGGAGACCGGTGACAATTGGAACAAAAAACACATGTGATTTTTTACAACCTTACCTGTCAGTTCTAATTTATTGATTTTTTTTTGAGGATGTCCCCGAGCTTTGTAAGTAACCTAATAAATTCAGAATGTAGAAAAATATCTAGTTTCTTATTTAGAACATATAATTCAAGTCAATGACAAGTGTTTCAATTGACACCCGACTGGTGGCAATTGTAACGGACACAGGTGTCAGTAGTAACAGTAGTAATAACATTAAAAAATAAACAAAGAGTAACACAAATAAAAAAGTAGTTTTTTTCTGTTGTTAAAGTCGACAAAAATATACCAAAAAAAAAAAAAAAACGACAAATTCGTAACAATCTGTATTATTAGTAACTTCTATTAAAATATAAATAACAATATTTGAAAATATACAAATGCAAAGTAAAATATTCTTTTAAAATGTTAGATAAGAAACGTAGGTATGTTAACATTACTAAAAGACCTTACTCTTCACCTGAGTTAAGTATATCGTTCGTGCGGAAGAAGACTGTTTTAACTCAAAATTTTTGGCTTACTCTTATGGGAAAAATTTACAAATTATTAATTTTAAGTTAATATACGAGTATTTTTTCTTCCGTTTGCACGGTATGAGGTCTCCACAAATGTTTGGTTTCATATTGTAAAGCGTTCTATAAAGAAATACATTATGATGATACACACTTTTTACATTGGTTTCACTTGTAACATGTTACAATCGTCACCTTTATTCATGGTACAATTGACACCAAAGGATATATATGATTTGTTTACATTATTAAACTATGTAATCGAACTCTAAAGTGTTCTTATTATAAGATTATATAGTCAATATAATCCATATTTCAGTGGTATATTTTAAATATGTATTGAAAATATGGTTAAGAAATTATTTACAAAAGAAAATAAAAATAAATACTTACTTTTCGTCTTGAAAGTCACGTTTCAGATCGTAACAACAGTATTCATCAGAATTCTTAAAACAACTAACACTCTAAAGAAAGATCTGTCAACAACCGTTGAACATGAGTAACTCGGTTCGCGATAATCCGGCAGAGGGCGGACGTATACTGAATGTTACAATTGACACTTGTTACAATTGTCACCGGTCTCCCCTACTATTGGGGTAACAATTTTTAAAGTTTGTATTTATTCGTCGTTTACGATAACACACTTTTAAGTACATCTTTTCAAATATAGCCTCTAAGAAATTTTTTTTCATTTCATTTCATTCATATGCCTCTAAGAAATTTCATACTTGCGGGATGAGGAAGTGAGATAGCATTTGGAAAACAGAAATGGCAATATTAAGCGCATTTTGCTTTAATTTAAGATTCTTTCTCCTTACACATCTCACTGTTTTTTTCTAGTTTTCTAGTTTTTTTCCGAAAAACATCTCGTTTGAAAGTAACTTTTTTCGAAAAAGAAAGAAAGAACATTTGGAAAATTATACTTTTGGAAGCACTATATCTCCCCGAATGAGCAGAAGGCATAAATAAAAACTGCTTCATTATTTACACTTTCTTATTAATGAAATAATTTGTTCTGTCGCGTGTAAGCTAAGAAGACCAACTGTTCTAGTTTTTAACATGCATCTTTTTTTATGTTAAATGAAGTAAATTTTTTCGAAAAACAGCTTCTTCGAAAGATGCTTTTTCGGAAATCGATCTACAAAATATTTTCTAAAATATTTTTTTAAATGAATCTTTCGAAAATACATTTTTCGAAAATATGAACTCTCCTGGCTTAGAAAATGTCAAAGAAAAAATTACTAAAAGATCCTGAACTAACCTAAACCAACCATTTTTGTGTTCGGTCAGATTTCCGCTTCCTTGTGTCTGCTATGATACTCTGTAGTAAATTACTTTCAAAAAAGTTTTTTTTAATATGAATATTCAAAATCTTTTTAAAATAACGTTAAAAAAATCTACTTTCTAAAAACATGATTTTTTTAAATGTAGTTTCGAAGAGTGGTTAAAAAAATTCGAAAGTTGTTTTCCTACAAAATTTACAAAACATCCCTAGTTTTAGAATAACTGTATTATTGAAAAAGTTCTGTTTTTGAGAAAACAGATGACGAAAAGAATGTGTTTTCGAAAACTTTTCATATATCAGTCCAAATGGACAGGAGGTATAGATAAAAGAAAAGCTAGAATATTGGTAAGTAAAGATGACAAACCATTCTGTTTCCGCAAGAACAGGATTAGATATTTTGTCCATTATGAAATAGTGTACAGTTCGTAGAACCCTAAAGAATACAAAAATATTGGTCCTAAATATTGCCCCTCCCTAGACGAAATTCTAAATCCGACCCTATCTATTTCGGGATAAATAATTTTAATTCTCTTTTACATTGGCAACATGTGTGTGTATTACTTGGCCTAGATCTGCCGAGATGGCGCTACCCGTAGCGTTTTGCCATTGGCAACAAAGGCATATCCAGCTCACAACGGAAGGGGGGGGGGGGGGGGCAGCTTTCTAAATTCAACCTCTTTCATGGGGGGTTGGGGTTGGGGTGCCATGCAATAATACGCAATATCAAAAGGAAGAACACTATTTATTAAAAAAAAATGTCACGCTC
Organism: Philopedon plagiatum; assembly: GCA_963971165.1. Taxonomy (NCBI): domain Eukaryota; kingdom Metazoa; phylum Arthropoda; class Insecta; order Coleoptera; family Curculionidae; genus Philopedon; species Philopedon plagiatum. Next base: position 122,968,564 of record OZ020190.1, read on the forward strand.
TTATTACGTACGATGATGTATCGTGATGTGAAAATGAGCAGTGTTGCCAGAGGTATCTCTCGGCCATTTCCGCTACCGTAATTGCAATTTTCCGCTACCAGGTGCATACCATACGATACGTCAAATGATATTAGCTTATATGTGTCCATTTTTTTGTAATTAGTTTTTTTTAAATGTTGATGTACCAAATTACCATTAAAAACCTGTTATCAATTTTTCAGAAACTTGTTTATATTTTTTTCGTCTTATTTTAATTTTTTCCAACTTGGAATGGAGCAAGGGCGTAGATAATTTTTTTCCTGGGAGGTAACACCAAAAAAATTTTCCAGGGGGGGGGGGGGGGGGAGGGAGCACCAAACAATTTCAACAACCCTTTACAAATTGTTTTATTTGAGATCAACCATTTGCTCTTCGTACCGTTCTGCGGGGATTACCCCCTCTACCCCCATATACACGCCCTTGGAAGGGGGACGGCAGCCTCCCCCTTATCGATACGTCCTTAGTTTGCATCACAAATCTGAGCAAACATTTTGCTCTAACAGGTACTTCTTGTGAAATAATATGTTTATTTAATTTTCAACAAACATCGCAATATGTCCGAAACTAGTAAGTTGGGGTGTAGTGAGTGTTACATAAACTTAAGCAGAATTGCAAATTAAAGAAAGAAACAGGGTATTCCATTTAAAAAAATGTAACTATGAGCAGTCACAACTTTTTGAGCAACCCTGTATATTCCAGCTAATTTTCAAATTATAGATTTTTGAAAGCCCTTTTATCTGAAAAATTAGATAGAATTATTTAGATTTTAAAATAATCAGACGGTCAGGGAATTTTAACATTCAGTGTTATATATTAAAGTTTAAGATCAAATAATTAATCTAAATAAAACAAATTTTGCTTTTATTATTTGTCATCAAGCTCCTTCTCTGATCTTGCGTAGGATGTAGTACGTAGGCATCGACATACTAGAGATTTGACAACAATTATTGCTTAGCGTTGCAGTTGTAGGTTTTTATAATAGCATTAGCATTAGATGTGAAAACATTCCATCATCGTTAAACTTGGTCACTTGTTCTCTGAGAGGCGGCTTATTTATTTAATTAACGGTACCATGTTAAAACCAACAAATAAAGTGACACTAATAATAATATATCTCAAGGCCAGTAATGTAACACTATTAGATGAAATAAAATTATTAATATAATGTTTCTATACCTTAATTTGATATGCTATAATATGATACCAATTGTTTTAAAACTGATTTAAGATACTCTACCTATGTAAATATACAGGGTGTCCCATAGTCACCGATCAAACGAAGTGAGGTGATGGGAGAGGTCATTTGCAATCATAAATATGTTTATCCTATTACTGATGGTTTAAAAGTTACTTGATATTTCATTTTCATCTAAAACTGCTTTAGGCCTCCACAAAAAGGAAATTGTGAGTTGTTCAGCTAATCTTTTTCCTGTGGACACTTACAAATGTATTTTTCCAATAATAGCATTTTCGTCAAATTTGTTACCTTTTACCAAATAGAATGACTTATTTTCGAAACACTCGGTCAGATTCACTAAGAAGGTTTAAGATTTAGTACTGGTTTAAATTAAGATCTTCTAATTGATCAGTTATGTTTTGACAGACTTTTGTCCTGCCATTGTTAATCAGTCGTCATTAGAAACTTATGAATTATGCTCGGTTTATAAACGATTTTCATCTTAGAACGAGTTGCTGTAAGAAATTTGGTTCTAGTATTTTCGAAAGTACGTACTTAAATTGCCCTTTTCTTTATAAATTTGTTAAAAAGCTCAGAAATAAGTTCATAGTAAAAAAACTTAGTTGTCTTATTCTTACACTACTAAAACCTTTACTTGATTTTGAAGTTACGCCAATGGAAATTAATAAAAAAAATATTAACTGCCCAATCATCACAAAAAACCCCGCATTCCTTGTAGATTCGAACGAGGTTTAACAGACGGAGTTATTATCAACATTATTTTTTTTTTAGAGAAAACTGATGTTTCTCTCGAAAGAAATTTTACAAGTAATTTTGGTTATAAATAATATTATGCTTCTGTGTTTGAGCTACCTGCTATACTACTTGTCATTTGTTTGCAGACGATTTGATTGGGTTACAACATAATGCCTTCCCAGTCAACACAAAACCGTCCCTGGGACGTCCCAGGGATGTAAGTCTGGGATATATCCTGCATCCCAGGGACGTCCCGGAACATCCCATAAGATCCCAAGAACGTCCCTGGGACGTACGTTTGGAATAGGTCGGGATGTATCTGGGATCATCCCATAAAGGTTACACATATATGGGATCATCTTAGGACCTTACTAGGACGTTATAGCGACTATATTTGGGACGTATATAGTAGTGATGTAAGGATACGTATCCAAAAATCCGTTGGATAGGGATATTAAAAGAATCCGGATTATCCGGAACCGGCCGAGAACTTGAATAAGGATTCGGAATAAAAATAAATTCGCATCGGCTGTATACTAATGCAAAGTGCAAAGAGAAAACGGAATCGGAATCGAGTGTAAGCGAACAACACGGTCTGCGATGTGGCATATTTGATCTTATGCTTTCTCTTTCTAATGACCTTTCCTAAAAAAAGATAGCATAGTTATCGGGGTAACGGGTATCATATGGGATGAGACCCATTGGTTAAACTAGGCCCGCCTCACCCGAACCGAATTCAAACGAGAATGAACGACGCCGACGGTGCCTTCCTATCGAGATGGCTCCATCGGGCCTAAAGTTCAACTGGCCTAAACCCGAGTGTATCCGGCGGGCGTTCGGTTCAGCTCGTATGGCATAATCCGTTTTACACCCATTTGGCCTAAATCTTGACGTGCAGCAAACTATTTTGCAACGAATACTAATTAAATTAATACAGGCTATTTTGGATTTTGGTTAGAATGGCTGAACAGCTGATCGTAGACGAAATTTCAAATTATCGTCGTCCCATAAAAGAGTGTGTACTAATTTATTTGCACCTTTCTCAGTATTTTATGGATAATAAGTTGTTTTTCTTATTTTGTTTAATTAGCTTACGTTTTAAGAATAGTTTTTAGTGGTTTAATTAATGGTGAATACTATTAACTGTTTTATTGATTTTTTTGGGATAAAACGAAGAGGTCAGGTCTATTTGTAGTGCGTTTTTACTTCACTTTCATCAGTTTCCGAGTACCTAATATTTTGTTACTTTAAAATTGCATTTAAGTACTTGACTATAAGTGTTTTTAGAGGTTGAACTTATTAAATAGGTAATCAAAAACTAAACTTTAGCAGTTAATACTTATGTCATACAGGACACATCTGTGGAAGAACTAAAAGAAACTGCTATTATTAGTTATTTCACTTATTTCCAGGAGAAAATCGCCGAACAATTCTAATATTTTCTAGCATCTTATGCAACTGGATACTTTGGAAAATTGTTGCCACAGTACTAACTCCGAAGCGAAGAACTTTTACTGTCAGCGTACCTCATATCGTACGGTTTTATAATGGGTAGTTCTTTGCTTTTTAAGTGTGAAATGATCTAGAATTGTAATTATAATTTGTGTGATAATCTAAAAAATACAAGACACTTCTTTTTGCTTTCCTGCTCTTTCATACATCCAAAGAAAATAAAAAGGGTTTGCATACATCATGTAAAAATCATGTTTGTCAAGAAATCCTAACCTAACAAAATTTTAAAATAGGCGGGAGATTTAAAATGGTTACATTACCATTTTGAAAAATGCTCGTAATTTTGAACTGCTACAGCAGTTATTTTGCTGCTTTAGCGGTTGCTAGACATCCATTTTACCTTTGTATAACTTTATATCAATTTTGAAATACCCGGTTTTATCCGCATGACAATTTTACCCGCATAACAGTTAAAAAAACGATTTTCGGGTACCTAACTACCCGCAAATCGGCAACACTGAATCATTGACTTCTTTTACTAAACAGTTTTTACTACTGTTCTTTTTTATATAACTTATAATCCTCTCCTTGCTCCTAGCAACTTTTTAGTAGGCCTTCAAACATGGATTTATTAAGAATCCATGCCTTCAAAGGTGTCCTACTACCCATAGGCAGCCACCTACATAAAGACATGTAACAACGGTTGTCTGTGCGTAGTACTAAAATAACACTAAACATTTAAAATAAAAAATTTCAAATAAAACAATGTGTATTATTTATTATTTGCATTTAGCACTGCTTTTCAGGCGTGACCCGTAAAACTTTAAAGTTGTATATCTCTGTTCTACTTATGAGACCCATGGTAAGGTCAGGTTTGTTAACAGTCCTACTAAGAATATTTTGGTAAAGATTTTTTTTTTGTAATTTACGATAAAAGTTGAATTTTTGAATTAACCCACCTTATTAATTAACACGCTTAGCTATTTTATTTCTTATTTTTTCTAAACAAATTGTAGGTACATCATTTTGTCGACAGTTCTTAAATTTTAAGAGAAAAAATATTTGATTTGAAAATTGAATTGAAAATTATTGAAGTTAGTGTAATTTTCTTTGTATGCTTTGTAATTGTAATACTGTTGTAATCACAACACACAAATGAGATCTCAAACAAATAATAGGTCACTTCAGATCTTTAAAAAGACGCTGATGCTAGGGAAGCTGCTTGAGACAAATCTAACCAGCAACTAATCCGAAATAAAATTTGGCGCCAATATCCGAGAATAAAATAATCAATATCACTTGCCAGTCTTGCCACTGCGTCACTACATACTAAACCGAATAATTGTTTCCATACAACACTTACACGAGTACAATAAAGAAAGTATGCGTATTCCATCCTTGTTTGTCAACTTCTCGAGTGTTAGGCCAATTGCAGAATCCGATTCGATACGAAGTGGGCTTCGGGATTAGGTCAGATGAACTTTAGGCCATTTGTGGCTATCCCTTCCTATCCCTAACCTTCGACTTCGAATGATACCGATACCGCATCGACCTACCTAGCCGTGTATCCGGATAGAAAATGTTTTAGTATTGCATGCATACGTATACATGATCTGTCGCGCGGGTCAAGAAATGGATTCGTATTCGGATAATGGATACGGATATTAGCTGATTCCGATTCCGTATTATCCGGATATCTAAAGAATACGGATATTTACAACACTAGTATATAGGATCATTGTTGGACATTTCCTACGCCTTAAAGGGTCTGGATACATTTTATAGCATTTTCAATTTACTGCACTTGAGCCGCTTTTAGAGTTTTTGATATTTCTTATATATAGGACATGTCCCTGGGATATCTCAAAGAAAATAAAAGGGTACTTATGCGAGATCTCAAGAGAAAATTTTTGGATTTCCTATATCAATCAAATCAAATTTGTCATAATTTGTTCCAAAATGGTTAGATAACAGAATACTTATTCAGAGTGCAAGAAACTACCAGGAAAAAGTATGCTTTTTCGTTTGATTACGGTTTGATGGAATATTACGCAAAGAGTAAATCATTATTGTGTTGAATTACTGAAGCAGCATGAGACTGGCAGCGCCATCTCCTAGCAATTCCAAACAGTCCTAGTACTGACACACAAAAAAACGCATTTTGGGGTAATATAAAGTCATTATGATATAGAGTGATCAATACAATAAAGATTCCAACAGTATTTTGTTTTTACACTTTATAAAAAAATCTACACTACATCCTGTAGTCTGAATAATGCTCGCGACCAGGGAATCGTTCGCGATATTCTCGTGCAGCAGCTCGAGCATTCCCGTCACAAACCCCGTAAATGTAATACATTTCTGCATACTCACGTCGGTATAAGGCTTACGTCCGGGTGTACAAACAATTCAATTACGAATTATACTAATTAGACACTTGTAATGTGACAGCACTTATGTTAACGTATTTGCCAAAGCTCGTCAGTTAAATTTACTACTTTCACATAAACATGGATCCTCAAACGCTTCTTTTTCGAGATACAGGGCGTTTAATATTTTCACACCTCAAGTATTCCGAAGAGTTAGGAGAAATATGCGAAGACGATTTAGAGCATGTATTGAAGCACGAAGAAGCCATTTCCAGCATCTACTATAAACTTAAATCAAAAAGCTTGTTTTCTGAACAAGAAATATTTTTAAAATAATTCATTTTTATTATTATTGTTTGTATTGTAAGAAATAAATTAATTTTTATCTCGAAAACGTCAGAACAAAAAAGCTCAAGAAACACCTTTCAGGCAGAATTAATTGGGCTTAAAGAAAACGATATCAATTTTGAAAAATATCAGTGGCGTGCTATCTTTTTCGCCAAAAAAAAACTTACATGCAGTGGCGTGTCATTTTTTTCGCTACAAATAAAGACTTACCAGCACGAACGCCACTGATGCAAGTACTTTAGAAAATAAATTTTTGCACGTACAGGTACCCTTTGATTACATACTGGCGTGTACTAAAATTCATGTCAATATCTTAACGCATGTTCGAGAAATTAAAAATCAACATTTAAAAAAGAAAATATTAAACACCCTGTATCTCGAGAAAGAAGCGTTTAAGGATCCATGTTTATATAAACTTATTTTCATATTTTGAGATGTAGAGTCTTCTTTTAAATTTTTTAATATCTTTTTGTAACACCCTGTATAATAAAAATCGGCCTGTGCTTTATACTAAAAAAAATGAAATAATTTTCATACGCCTTGTATAAGTGTCAGAAAACTTGGCATTAATCTTGACATCTTTTTTACCTGCTAGGTTTGTACATACAGGGTGCACTAAAAAGTTATTTTTATCAAAAAAATAATGGCATTTTGTAGGTATTTCCGTAGATATTTTAGGATAGTTCCATGCAGTATTAAAACTATTAAGCAATAAATACATTGTTTTACAGTAATTAGGTACGTCTGTTTTTTTATCAAGCGTATTTTCATTAAATCGTGAAGTACCTAATAGGTATGATATACATATGTACAGGGTCTTCCAACGAGGACTGAACAGGGGCTCATTTTTGAGCTTCCTTGTATTTAAAGAAAAATCTAAAATAGCCAATCGATGTACTTTTTCCTGCAGAATTCAAAAATGAAACCAAAAATTTATTTGAACCAGAAACAAAAGAGTTACGCTATGGATAAGGTGTTTTTTAAATACGATTTTCGGAACGAGTGATTTTTTTTATGTCCGTTCTGATTAAAATATTTAATATTGTGACAGCTATTTTTATTAAATTTTAATGTTTTATCCAGTATAATTTAACTTCAACCTGTTTGAAACATACACTAGGTAATAAAGGTAAAATCACCTTGAAATCCTTCAAAGTCAAAAAATTTGACAAATTTACTATAATATTGCCGAAATGAAATATTCATTAGATGAGAGATTGCAGATTGTTATCTTGTTCTACAAATGCCAAGAATCTCTCATTTAATGAATATTTCATTTCGGCAATATTATAGTAAATTTGTCAAATTTTTTGACTTTGAAGGATTTCAAGGTGATTTTACCTTTATTACCTAGTGTATGTTTCAAACAGGTTAAAGTTAAATTATACTGGATAAAACATTAAAATTTAATAAAAATAGCTGTCACAATATTAAATATTTTAATCAGAACGGACATAAAGAAAATCACTCGTTCCGAAAATCGTATAAAAAAAGCTATGTTCCATTTAAAAAACACCTTATCCATAGCGTAACTCTTTTGTTTCTGGTTCAAATAAATTTTTGGTTTCATTTTTGAATTCTGCAGGAAAAAGTACATCGATTGGCTATTTTAGATTTTTCTTTAAATACAAGGAAGCTCAAAAATGAGCCCCTGTTCAGTCCTCGTTGGAAGACCCTGTACATACATAACAGCTCTGTTCGTAGAGAAATCACAAACCGATCGATTCAGTTATTTATTTGGTAACATGACAGTTTGCCAACTGGTTTCCAGTAATTTCATTGGCTCTGACTGGTTTGTGATTCTTCTGCGAACAGAATAATTATTTACTACCTTTTTGTTTTGTGGGTATCCAGGTATTTCTAAGTTCTGGGATTTTGGAAAAATAAATTTTCATGCATTAAAAAGTAAGATAAACTAAAATATTTATTTCGACAGCACTTTTTATATAATTTTGGAATTCATGGGAGGGGTAATTACCCCCCTTCTCCCCCTTAAATCCGCCCTTGCCTAACACTTCTAAATATCAGCATCAATGTATATCCACATTCCCTCCGCAAATTATCTGAGTTTATCAATTCACCATCGAAGATTATTTGTGCATTCCATTAGAAAATAATTCATCCGTACTCTATGGTTTTCCATTTTACACTCATTAAACCGAGAAAATTTCCTATGGTTTAACCTTAACAATGCGATCCTGTCAGAAAGCGCTCCCCCGCAACTATTCTTAAATCTTTCTCGGAAGGTAATGTAACCGAGAATCCGAACCGAAATCGTGCAAGAGCTGACCTTGGCTGGATTGTAATGTTACGGACAGAATAAAGCCAGCACCATTGATATTAGAGAGTACTTGAGACCTACCGTTATTTAATTTACATTAGCAGAAAAACTGATGATGGCCAAAAGAAACTATTGGACATGAACTAGTTATAAAATCGAGTCTGCATGTCTAAAAGCAGTGGCGGCGGCTGGTCTTAAAGGGCACAAGAGCACGTGCCCACCCTAGATTGTCGACAAATAAAAAATCTTTTATCAAAAGTCAAAAAGAAATAATACACCGCCGCGCCTCAATACCTCTTTCCTTGCATGCCACACCACGGCGAACGCGACCGCCGGCGATCAAAACTTATCTCTGGGGTCACAGCAGATTTGTCCCAATTTCATCATCAATTTTGGTGGCGACGCCAGTCTATGCATTGGAGAATTAGGGTTAAAATCGCGTGCTATCAGCATCTCGATGGGCACAATATTTCGTGTCCCCTGGCACTTGTTTAATGTTTGTATTTGAATTTGGAGCGGCGTTGTCGTTGGCGCGGCGGGCGGAAGAGATTATTGCACAATTTTATGTTTAGTTTTCTTGATATATTAACACGCGAATGCCTAATAATTTTTTTTGTGATCAGTTGAGGGATATTTTTTTTATAAATAGTTTATTACTTATTAGTAGCGCATTAGTGCGTAGTATTACTAGCAATTCTAGTACGTACTGTGTATTTTGTTTTGTTCTTACTTTTGGGTTTTCCCGATCCGCCGTTTCCAAAAATTTAATCAGAAATAAACTCAGTGCAATATTTATTACAAAAGACTGTTTTACAATTTTTTAAGTCGTTATTATTTATTGATTTGTATTATTGTGCCCCCCCAAATAAAAAAGTCACGAGCCGCCACTGTCTAAAAGTCTACATAAAAACATATTATTTCAAAGAAAAAGTTTTGTGCTGAGGATTAATTTTACCGATGAATAATTATTGGCTTTCAAAAATTATTGTACTTTACTTTTTGGACTTTTATGTAATTTTATTAGTTTTGTCTTACTCTTTCTCCACTCTATCACATTTTTCTGAAACCAGGGTATGCCAAAACCAAACCAGCAAACACATTTCATTACAATGTGTAGCTGCTATTCATTTAAGAACGTGACAAAAATATAGGAAACCAAAATATACAGACAATGTAGGTAGAGACGAAGGGAGAGACAGAAAATAAGCAGACTGTTTCTTCTTCAAATACGACAGAGAAACAACTGACGGTAAAACTAGGCGCAGTGAAGATCCCACGGTGATCCCACCTCACCAGAGTGTCACAAGATGAAGAGACACCGTGACTTTTGTGCTGCAACTAGAGAAAGTCAGTCTCCAGGCAAAGTTACGTATAGTCACACTCTCGCCTGGTGTATACTGATTTGGTAATGAAGTTGAAAATATTAGCGTGGTCGTTGGACTTTTCTAGAAGACATTTTTGTCTGCTTCATGTTCAGTTAAAGTTTAAGTTGTACTGGATTGATTAATTGCTGGAGTAGATTACCTATTGTCTTATCATCATCAATTTAATAAGAGATTATTAGTTTTTTCATTTTTTCATGCCTGCTTTCAATAGGACTTTGGCATTAATCATTGAGAACATGGAAAATTTGCCATAAATCAATCAGAATGCGAAAAAGATTACAATATTGTAAATGTGATTCAAAAGTATTCATAGTATTCATAGGGGTGGGGGGGAACGCCCCCCCCCCTCCTTACGTGCTAGAGTTGGCTAATTAGAGTAAGAGTTTGCTATTATGACCTCGTACCAAAAAGACGTCGACAGTTGATTTTTGGGGATTTCCGCAAAAAATCGACAATTTAATTCCAGCGAACGTACAAGAAGTTAGACCAGTCATAAAAAAAAGTTTGGTCGGAGAGAATTTCCAAAAAAATGGTCAACAATTTTGGCTTTTTATCTTCGTATATTTGAATATTTTTCTTCCACTTTGTCCCCGTCCCCCAAACATAGTGCTTTCGATACGCCCCACACTGCAGTGTTGCCAACCTTTAAAAATACAATTTCCCAGGAGAACGATCCAAATTTCCCTTTTTTAAAGACAAATCCCACGAATGTACAAAATACTGAAAATACCTCTTATTTTTAGTAGATTACAGCACAACCTCGAACGTCGACCGTTACCAAGTAATAATAAATAGCGTTTTAGATTGTCTAGACTTTTCTAGGAAGGGGAGGGGCAAAAAACAAATGATCTACCTCCTGAAATGACGTCACATGTCATGGAAGTCTTAAAAAGTGCATTTATTTTACCTCATCAATATTGATATATTGATGTTAGTCAGTAACAGAAAATCGCTACGTTGCCAATACAATACTCTGATTGCTGTTTAGCTGTGTTGCCAACAAAAAATCGCTGCGTTGCCAATAATGCCTATAGGATACTCTGCTGTGCGCCAGTATTATACTCTTGATTATTAACATTGATTGGATTAATAATTCATGGATTAAGTAACTATGGAATATCCCACAAATATTGCACTTTGAGTGAAAATTTCCCTTTTCCCTTTGGGCCTTTAATTTTCCCACGAATCGGGAAATTTCCCACGAGTTGGCAACACTGCCACACTGGTCATTTTTGTCAAATTAGCATGAATCTGTGATTTAACATCATTGTTTCCGAGTTAAAATGGTAGATTTAACAAATACTGGTCCAAAACGTTTTTTAGGTTATTTGTTGACAATGTGAGCCTTTCTAGCGGATAAGATTTAAAGAAAAAGTAAAAGAACAAAAGACTAAAAAGAAAATGCAAGTCCCTCGGATCAACAGTTTAGTCACTGTTTTCAGGGTCGGCTACTTGTTTCTGTACACATCGCGATGATGTTTGCAAAACAGGCTTCTTCAAAAAAGCTAACATGTCATTAGTATTAGTATTAGATAAAGGTTCAGGTGACATCTCCAGCACCTTACAAATTGCCCTATTTTCATTTCGTTTCGTTCCGTGTGCGTCTTTTTAGAAACTGTAAACAATTCGTTTTTAGATACTTCACATTCACGCCCTAAAAAATTGTAAAAAACTTTTATGACATAAATATTATGACTATCAGTGCTATAGGTTCTTAACTTCTAGTAATTCAGCTTTATTTAAGCCTAATTGTTTTACATGCAATGACTTCTGGACTTAAGTGTCAGGTGTTGGAAGAGAAATTCACAGAAGAAAATCAATCAAGTGCAAGCTATTCTTGCACAATTAGTGTTCCGTGCTATCAGCCTCCTACTTAACCTGAGCAAACCTCGGCCACCCGATCTCCGTTCATGTGCCGCGCTATCCGCCGCCGACGGCACAAACGCCGTATCACATCGCGTATGCGCGGAGCTGAGTGGGCCAAATTAAAAATTTTGAAAAAGGTATTTCTTACATCGTGAGAAATATTTTTTGTCGAAAAACTTTTTCTCTAAAACCAATGGTTCGGCAGTTACAAGGAAATAAACAATTAAATTATTTTTAACAATTCACAGCGCTAGAATTTTATAATTCTGATAATCTTCCCGCCATCTACACCTAATTCTCAATGTTCATGATTTTTTTTAGATTTTTCTGAGCGATCCTTCTGGTCATAAGGGTGGGGGGCAGCAATTTTTAAGCGTTTTTCCCGATTTTTTTTTTACAAAAATGCATTAAAAATACATAATATATATCGTTAGATTCGTGCTTCAATAAGCTTTCATTTGACACCATACACAATGCCCATGAAATGTTTTTCCATTGCCCAATTTACCCCCCCCCCCCCCAAATTAACTCCAGAATCAAAATTCAACTTTTTGATAATTTTCCCGCCATCTACACCTAATTCTGAATGTTCATGGTTTTTTTCAGACTTTTATGAGCGATCTTTTTGGTGATTGGCTTCTTGGTTTCGACACAAACTCGAGAATAATTTGAATAAAATGACAAGTGTGCGCCCCTGCCTGCTATTTCAAGTGACTTAATGCTTCTAGTTTAGGAAGGAAATGATCAAAGAACTAACGGAAAATGTCAAATGTGTAATATTTCATAAATGCGTAGGATAACTAAAGACTAATAACAAGTAAGTATGAACTGAATAGGGAATATGCATATAGCCAACACCTGTTGATATAACCCAAATAAATCTGAAATATTTTTATTTATATCCATTCATGTTGGTCTTTATTAACAAAACAAGGATTTTAACAAAACTACTTACTAAGTCAAACTAGTAGTTTTTCTGGTTAACCCATAATACAAGGATTTTATACTGCAAATTTTCGCGCGAATTTCGAAACTTGTAAAACGTGATCACATTGGCTGTGTCGTCAAAACTGAACTTATGACTCATCATGAGTATTCCAGTGTTCAGTCATCGAAAACTCAATAAAAATGGCATGTAACTCATCCAGTGAAATATCCCTGCACTTAAGGTAGAAGGTTCCCAAAATCTTATTCATGTACCTATACTTCAAGTCGAAATCGGTCCAGGAATCTTTCAATTTTGGAACAAAAATTGGCATTTCTGCGAAATTTTGACATATCATTCTAATAATTTCGAGTAAACAAACGCAATTCTCTGTTTTCATAACAATCTTCGAAAATTCAAAAATTTTCAAATTTTAGATGTCCGATGTCCCCGATGCAAATAAACCTATTAGTTAATAAAGTTATAAGTTATTTATACCTTTAACGAAAAAATAAGCGATTTAAATTAGTGGGAGGTATTCTTAGATACTTAACGGATAAAATAAACCCAAAAAGAATCACTAAATAAGGTAAATAGTGTGGAATAATGTCGATTAAAAATATGATTTGTCGGAAAAAATCAAGAAAATTCGATTTTTACCCCTCAAATATGCTCCTGGATGACCCATTCGGTATTCATTTTAAAGCATGATTATCGCTTTATAAGATAGTGTTGAAAAATTTGAAAAAAAAAATAGATAGGAAAAAATACAGAGTGATTCAAATGTACCGATGTCGAGGGCAAAAAAAGGAAAAAAATCGAATTGCACCCTTCCTATAGAGAACAAAGAAACTAAAAAATGTGGATAGCAAATACTCGAGCTCTTGCCGTATATGGGATTTTAATTTGGACCATTTTAACCCCACAAAAAATTAAAAACCGTGAAATATTTGGGCCAAAAATCTAAATTTCCAGTTTTTTCCAAATTTTTCCATTTTCCAGTGATTTTAGGTAAATGTATTGCAAAAAAAGTATTTGAAATTTTAAAGTGTCACTTATGAATCCGTTTTTCGATCTGACGTTTTGTTTTCGAGTTATTAGGTACCAAAGAGGGGTCTGCAAATGGCATTTTTCGACCTAAAAAAATTCAAAAGGATTACTTGCCATTCTTTGATCCTCACCAGTTTCAGTAGAGTTCTGAAGCTCCGGGTCCCCTGCAAAACAATTGTTTGGCCGTTTGGATTGTCTGTGTGTTTCCATATTTTTTTCCAAATATCGCGATTGTGGATTGTGTGTTTTTATTTTTATTAAATCTGTTTATGATGTCAGTTGTCATTAATGTCACTTTACCCCGGACCAATGAAATGAAAGCGGCGAACTGAGTTTATAAATGGCCCAAAAAGCTCAACTGCGAACTTCAACTGCACGAACTGCGAACCTCAACTGAACCTCAACTGAGTTTATAAATCCACCTTAACTGCAATATGATTGGTTGACTTCTTTAACGTATTACGGTTCCGGCTAATTTTTAGCGACAGTTCTCTAACTCGCCTCACCAAAGCTCTATAGCAAAGTTTTTAAAAAGTAAGCGCTCCTTCTTTTGGCGTCGATCTTTCTGTAATTATTGTTGTGGTGACTCTCGTCGTGAAAAAACGGTTCTCTCCGTCTTAGTACATTGATGGTTGCGAATGAAAGTTACGTCGAACCGTGAGAAACAACCGGAATAAAATGTGAATGAAATAATGAATTGGTACAATTTTATTGTAGACTTGGACTACTTTAAAGACTAACAATGTGTAGTTTTAGGAAATTTTTCCTGAGATTTGGTGTAAGGCCTTTTTAATAGACGATATCCACTGTAAGTACCTACCACTAAATTAAAAATAAAGCGACTTGGGCACCAGACTTTAATAAAAACTGGTTTTGTATATTGATCAATAATTGCCTAACCGTTAAAGTGCGTTTATCAAGATTAGGATGATTGAGTGTATGTATATGAAGCGCTTTATTTCAAAAAATAACGACTTAAAAAATATTGTAGTAACAAATTAATTAAATTATATTTCTATTACCGTGTCCTGTATTTGCTGTAAACTGATACTAATTCTTACAGATACCTAAAGCGCAAGTTTAATTACATTAAAACAATAATTACATTTTATCACAAAATTTTAATAAAATTTTTTCAAAAAAGGTTATAATAATTGGCAAAATCTGTGATAAATAAGAATAATATGTAATTTTATATTCTTAAAAGTATTGTTCACCCGCATCCCGCATTCATTACATATTACAATAACGGAATACAAATGCACCTTGAATAAATTTAATAAAGTTGGGTAAAATTAATGACTAAGTAGATACTCCTTTTAGGGAGATAAATGAGATAATATATTCACTCGTATATTCATGTATGCATGACTCTTGGTTTTTTTTAAGAACATAAGTTCTACATCTAAAAATATGAAAATAAGTTTTTATAAAGATGGATCCTCAAACGCTTCTTTTTCGAGATACAGGGTGTTTAATATTTTCATTTTTAAATGTTTCTTTTTAATTTCTCGAAAATGCGTTAAGATATTGGCATGCATTTTGGTACACGCCAATATGTAATCAAAGGATACCTTGCGTGCAAAAATTTATTTTCTAGTGTACTTGCATCAGTGGCGTACGTGCGGGTAAGCCTTTATTTTTAGCGAAAAGAATGGCACGCCACCGATTTTTTGCAAAATTGATATCGTTCTCTGAAAGCCCAATTAATTCTGCATAAAAAGTGTCTTGAGCTTTTTCGTTCTGACGCACCGTAGACGACTGCGAAAACTATGCGAGATAGGCATTTCTTGCTAATTTTAAAGTTAGTTTCCTTCTCTCATGAGAATATTAATTTTTCTTAAGTTTGGAGAATTTAGGTTCTGATCGCGTCAGCAGGTCAAGAAGGTCGCTTAAGGCTTGGGCCCTCCTAGTCTTCCCACAACGCGCTCCTATACACCGTTTTGACACCCATATCCTCTTCAGGCTGCCATAACGATAAAACCATTCTCCTACTTGACTTTTTAAAACACAAACAAATTCCATGCATTAAAAAGCTGATCAGTATATCGGTACATTAAACATGACCTAGGAGGAGTATTAATATGTGACCAAAACAAGATGCCGTGACTTTAGCTGTTCGTAAAAAAACTGGTTTATTTTAATTAAGATTGCTTAACAAACTGCGTCTATCGAGATTTAAAAGTTTGAATGTAAACAGTTAAATAATCCTGAATGATTTAAACAAATATGGTAGGAAATTTTAATTTATGGTGCGCAGTGTTTCATAAAAGAGAGTTTTCGCAGTCGATAAACAGGATGTTTGCAATGTAAAGGGGTTAAAACAGCCCAATAAACCGTCTTTCGTATGAAATGTTCCTCTAAATTCCAATTTAATTAAAATGTTTAAGATTTAGCCCTGATCTGAATTTCTAATGATTTAAACTTAGTGTTTCAAGGACAAGAATAATCCGAGCTAGGCATAGAAAAATGACTATCAACATAATCCCGCAAATTTTAAATTATTTACATGTTTTCATTTACATTTGACACACTTACAAAATAATAATTATTATACTGTTACGACTTTACATAGCAAATCAGTCTACAAATAGAAAAATAATTAAAAGCCGCACTGTGGCAGTATAGGGGAAAAAAGGACATTAAAAACAAACCATGGTAATTACATTCCAAACTAGAACTAACAATTATTCCTAACGGTTTCTAAAGTTCTTGTTCCTTCTTAGAATTTCTAAAATGTTCGTTCTCATTCCTTTTTTTTCTCTTTTCTCGCTCTTTTGTCATGTACCTTGAAATAATGAATCTTGTCTCTTGACACATTTTTCCCCAATTTGATTCCTTCGTGGATACCGGCTTTCATTCAAATTTCAATCTAGTTCACCTTGTATATCGACTGTTTTGATAACACATACGGATACCGTATCGATAATAACCATCATGGATACTATCAACATAATACTCGTTGCCATGGTAACGTATCCATATAGCAACCTTTGCCACGGCAACGGATTTACTAGGTAATTGATGTAGGATTAAAATTAAAGACAAAAATTAAATATTATACCAACGATATGTGTACGTGTACAGTGTACATATATCGTTGATTATACCAAAGACTATAATTAGTGATGTTAAATTTCCGAAATTTATTTTTCGTTCCGAATATTTCCGAAACATTCGCAATTTATTGAATTTTATTGAAATTTATGGGAACATTCAATTTTGTACCCCAAAATGCTTTATAAGTGTTTTAAAGGTAGGTATGCAAATAAATAGAAATATAATAAGCCTTAGGTTTGTTAAATAAAGAAACAAAAAAATTGTTTTATTATAAGTAAACTTATCTACAATAAAACAACATTTTCATTTTAAAAACACTTTATTTTTTTAGAACATTTGGGCCAATCGGCCACTTATTTATAATAAATCAAAAATAAAATAACTCGTATTTTATACTTGTTCATCTTCGATTTTTTCAAGGTCTGAAAGATCTTCTTCGCCAATACTTGAGTTTGTGTCATGTAACGAAATTACCGGATCTGTACCGGATTCTGAATCTGGGTGACTCGGAGCCAGAGCCATTATTTTCTTTTCGTATTTTGGTTTTGCCAACATATTTTTTTAACGGAATTCTGGCTGCTATCCAGGCATTCTTGGCGCAATAATTTTAAATTAGCCACGTAGGTAAGCATTCCTGCCCTTTTAACTGTGAGTCTATTTCTTCTGGCATTGTGCATATAAACGCATATGTGCTAAAAGACCTTTCGGTAGCAGCAGAAGATGGAGGTAGTGTTAACATCGCTACAGCTAAATTCTTTAATTCTGTTTTTTTATACATGCCAAGCCACCAAGAAATTGGGATAACTTTGCTTAGGTTGGGTTGGGTTGGTTGACGTCCAGATATAGGTGTTCAATTAAACGCGTGGTATTTTTGCTAAGTGTGTGATTGCAAGACATACACTGGTACATAACTTTTTCTCCTTTTTTTATACTCTTAAAGTAATCCCAAACTCGACACTTTTGTTTTCCCATTATTGTTAATATTATTGTTAAATAAAGCAACAATCACAATTATTTTAAAGACTGCACCACGCCGCACCGGTATTCCCCGAAACGAAACCAGTAAAATTAAGAACAGACACTACACGATTAAGAAAACACGTCACTCGATGACATGCTATTTGATTCGACGCCGACCTAACGCGATACGACACGAAAAACGAAACGAAATGTTGCGGGGAAAGTTCAAATGCGAACATTCGCGGAAAGGTCAATCCGAATTTTCGTAGAGTTCCGAATGTTCCCAAAGCAAAGCCGAATATTTCCGAAATATTCGCAATTTATGGAAATATTCGGACTGAAATATTCGCGCCTCACATCACTAACTATAATCCATAAAAATATTGTACCAAAAAGAACGGGCAAGTTCGCGTGCGACAATATTTTTTTTATTGTTGAGGGTTTAGGGTACCTACACTATTTATTTTCATTATGGACGAAATATCTAAACCTGTTCTTGCGAAAACAGAACGGTATATTATCTTAACTTACTAAAATTCTAGCATTTTTTTGTATGAAAATTTTTCGAAAACATATTTTTTGAAAGCACGTTTTTTCGAAAAAGTATTTACGAATACAGTTATTCGAAAACTAGGGATGTTTTCAAAACTTATTTTCGGAAACCAACTTTTTGATTTTTTTAACCACTTTTCGAAATTACATTTTTTAAGAAAACATGATTTTAGAAAGTACATTTTTTTAAACATTGTTTCAACAAAGACTTTGAATATTCATATTAAATAAAAACACTAAGTAATTTACTACAGAGTAACATAGCAGACACAAGGAAATGTAAACCTGACCGAACACAAAAACGGTTCGTTTAGGTTAGTTCAGGATCTTTTTGTCTTTTTTCATTTGCATTTTCTAAGCCAGAAGAGTTCATAATTAAAATTTAGAAAAACTAAGTTTTTAAAAAATATATTTTCGGAAAATGTATTTTTGAAAGATTCTTTTTTTAAAAAAAATATTTTCGAGAAAATTTTTTAGGTCCATTTCCGAGAAAGCATCTTTCAAAGAAGCTGTTTTCGAAAAAATTTACGTAATCAAAATAGATGTTTGTTGAAAGAAAAACCGAACAGTTGTTCATCTTATATAGCCTACAAGCGACAAGGCAACTTTTTTGATTAATATGAAAGTGCAAATATTGCAGCATTTTTTTATTTATGCCTTCTGCTCATTTGGGGGGATATACGAGTACTTACGAACGTACAATTTTTCTAAAACCAATTTTAAATTTTTTTTAAAGCGCTTTGCAAAAATACATTTTTCCAGAGAACATCTTTTTCGGATATCAATTTTTCTAAGCAAATACTTTTTGAAAATGTAATTTACGAGAAAGCGACATACCAAACCTAACGAAACCTGATCAAACCCAAAAAAGGTGGGTTTAGGTTTGTTTAGGCTCCCTTTTCGTCTCTTTTTCATTAACATTTTCCAAGCTACTAGAGTCCATAATTTAGTTTTTTAAATACTGTTTCCGAAAAAATATATTTTGGAAAATGCCCCCCCCCCCCCCCCCCCCCCTATATCCGCCACTGCCAAAATTTGTATTATTTTGTGACCTATTTGCCTTCGCAATATTATGCCTTACTTATTTTGTTGCACGTACTATCTTTGTTCCATATCCTTTACAGAGGCATGACAAATCAGTTAATTTCTTTTCTCTTGCGAACTACATTGTAAGCTAAATTAAATTTCCTGGGTAATCGGTATCGTTGTGGCTGATCAGTCATCATCCTCCTTAAGCGCTCTAATTTTAACCTCTGTAAGACGTTATATGCGTAACTGAAATTTTGCTTAGGTTTGCTGATCTTCACATTTTGGTGTCTCTTAATCTCGTGAAACATGGTTTCCAATTTCCGTTGTTCTGGCGGTCTGTCAGTCTGGAGGCACGAAAACTTTAAAAAGGCTTGACCAAAATAAATGAAATTTTGCATATACATTGGTCTTCGTCCTGATTCGAAAGCGACTAAAGTTTAGATGAAAAATATACAGAGTGAGCACCTTAAAGAAATTAATTTGTGTTTTTTGTTGGCGATGCCTTTTACAAAAGTCATATTTTGTATATAGATAGGACTTGCACCGTTGATGAAAATAAAGGCACTTCTGGTCAAATGCAGGAAGAACAAACTTAAAAGAATTAAATTTTGTCTGTTTTTGCTCTAATTGCACCCCTACTTACCTGATACAAATACAAATATTAGTTATTCTCTAGTTGTATTTTGCATAAGTAGACTGGTATTATTGAAATTGGGTCTGTTATGTATCTACACAGGGTGTGCAATTTTAAATAGTAAGTAATTTTTAATATCTGCTTAAATTCAAGAACGCAAGTTTAAAAAAAGTATTTGATGTACCTAAAATTTCAGTGAAGATTTGGATTTTTGTACAATATAGGGTGCGAAAAAAAACTGTTTAGTTTAGCTATTACTCTGTAACAGTGGTTCTTAACCTTTTTTGTACCAGAGACCACTATGATTTTTTTTTGTTCTTGGCAGGGATCCGATTCCGATTTCTAACTACTCTAAAGAAGTTATCGTCGGAAGCCAAAACCCATGCCAACAAGAATAGCCGTGACAAAAAATTGTACATCTCTAAATCACAGGTTTTTTTATCCATGTTAAAGTAAGCCGTAGAAAAATAATTAATTTTTCCTCTAAATGGCCGAACCTGAGTTGAAAAACACTGTGCAAAGATAGACTCGCGAGGCCATGAGAAACTATAAAAATGAATTTTAAAATATGACTAAACATCAAAAAGTCAAACTGAATAGGTAAGCGCAGGAGTCAGATATAAATTTCTATAAATGGATTTAAAAATAAGTTTTCGGCGACAAGAGCACCAGTGGCGCGCCATGCCATTAGGAACGGAGGAGGCACAACGATATGGGGGCGCCAAATTATTTTCCTTTTATTGGTGAGTATGTGATCATAGTAGGCAGTAAATCTCCAGGGGGCACCGTAAAGTACTTTCATTTTATTGGAGAGTATGTGGTCATAGTAGGTAGTGAATCTCCGTGGGGGCGCGAGGGCGCCTCTACCACGGGGGGGGGGGGGGGGGGGGGGGCACTAAAGAGCACAATAAGAAAAATACATGGCAAAATATATACATGTATTGTGTCCGATAAAGTGTTGCCAACATGTTTAAAACGGAATTACCGTATTCTGACTGGCAAAGTACCGTATTGTTCACACTATTTTTATACCCAGCAAGCTATAAAAGTTTTTGAAAAAGTATTTTATTGATTAGCCGGTTTTTAAATAAACATTTATAGACTTGCACAAACAACTTTATTATCGGTTTCTCTTTTATCGACAAACTTCAGTAATATTTTACGTTTGAAAATAACATAGTAGAAAATTTTGTCGAGCGATCAACAAGTTTTTAAAAATACAAAAATTTCCGGAATTTCTTACAGTTTAGTAAACAATCAGATATTCTGGTCTACAATAGTTTATTAAGGGAGCAAATAGCAATGATTTTTAATAACTAATACATTTTATTATATGTTCTTCTGCCTAAAACACTCAGTTTGTGTAAAAAGTATAAGAGTTTCTTGAAATGTACAATTTGAACCTTCCTCATTCAGCAACATCGACAACGAGACAGCTCTAGAAGTAGTACCTACTCAATTCATCTCTCTGATGTAGTAGTACGTGCAATTCACTTTTTAGCTGATTTTTGTTTAAAAAAAATTCTCTCTTCCGTATTAACTATTATACTGGACTGGTGCGTACCTGGTCCTGCTTCGAAACGTTCCTTATCCAAGCGAACAAATATTATCTTTTTACTTCTTTCCCTAGGGAAATTATTGTCTTCGTGAAAAAATCAGCGCTCGACTTTGTTCAGATCCTCAGGTTTTGGAGTTTCTATATCAAGTTTTGGGGTTTCTATATCAGGAAACAATATTTTTTATTTTCGTCAGTCTCTCTGTTATTGACTCGAAAACTTGGAAACTACTTGAACAAAAAATTAAATTTTGCACATGGATTAGACTTTGTTCTGGCTCGAAACTGGCTACATTTCCGGTAAAATATATACAGGGGGCAACTTAAAGAACCGTAATTTCTATTTTTGTTGCTTTAACTAAAATACGATTAATTTTACAAGAATTGTGTTTTGTCTACAGCTAAGTTTTACCATTGCAATATGAATTAAGGTACTATTGATGTCGTAGATACAGGGTGGTTAGCTAATTGCTTTTGTGCAACTTCCTGCTTATTTTTTAGAAGCGCAACGCTAGCGCGAAGCCCCTAAAAGTTTTGCACCCTAAGGCTGGGCTTCCTGGGCTTGTTGGATAATGCAGCCCTGACTGACGCAGCCTATAAAAGTGTACCTACCTATAATATAACCCTTATACTTGTTTATATACAAACGTAGCTTCGTATTATTCAGCGTCCTCCTCTGACATCTAAAGTTTACAGTTACTTTATGGCCCATTCA
The DNA here is from genome assembly GCA_963971165.1 of Philopedon plagiatum. Lineage (NCBI taxonomy): Eukaryota > Metazoa > Arthropoda > Insecta > Coleoptera > Curculionidae > Philopedon > Philopedon plagiatum. The sequence continues at coordinate 122,990,717 of OZ020190.1, forward strand.
TTGCGAGACACCTAGTACAGTGTATATATTGATTGGTAAATTATATGACTTCTTAATTTAGATTAGGTGATATCGTTGTGCCTTTCATGGCTTCCTTTATTTTCTATAAACGTAATCCTCGCTTCGTGCATTGTTAGATGCAAGTTTCAGTTGATCACATTTTTTTCTTTTTGTATTTAAGTATTTCATTGGCTTATAAATTAATAATCCGACTACTCAGGAAATACGCATAAAAACTCTATCTTTCTACAAAAAATATTTAGAGGCACGTTTATGCTCCCTCTAGTTTAAGGCGCACTACCAGACATTTTTTTCTGGAGGCAACTCGTAGTACTTTTGCCCCCCCCCCCCCTCCTATCTTTGCACAGGAGAATCGATTATAAAAGGCTACCAAGTAAAATTAGACGAAGAATAAGACACGCAAAATCGGAATGGCACGCTCAGCAATGTGCTGAAATCGAGGAATACGAGAACAGCACTATCTCTCATTTACACAGAAAATTGAAGGAAGCGAATGATACCAAGCGAGAACATCATCTCCAAATTATAGAAGACCGAAATGGAAATAAACTGTTGAATATTAATCAGCAACTGACCAGGCATGGAAGGAATATATGTATATCAGAGCTGTTTGATGACGATAGACCTAACTACCACCCACCAGACGCTATTTCAGGCCCCCTAATTACCAGAGACGAAGTCAAGCGAGCAATAAATATTGCAAAAAAACGGAAAGGCAACTGGTCCGAATCAAGTGAGCACGGAGAACTTTAAACTTCTGGGGGCAAATGGAATCGAAACTCTGACAAAACTCTTTAACTCCATATATGAGACTGGAGAGATACCGACTGATTGGCTGATATCAACGTTCGTAATGATTCCCAAGAAAAGCAAAACGACGAAATGTCATAAACACAGGACAATTAGCCTGGTGAGCCACGGTCTAAGGATAGTTCTTCGCGTAGTACATGGTAGAATATACAAAAATCTGGAAGAAAGATTGGTCACTCAGTTCGGCTTTTGAAGCGGTCTTGGAACAAGAGAAGCATTATTTGGTATTCAAGTGTTAATTCAAAGGTGTCGAGATGTCAACTAGAATGTATTCCTCTACGCGATTGATTTTGAGAAGGCTTTTGACTACTTAAAACATGAAAAAATGATGGGCATTTTAAAAAGATTCGGCATAGATGACAAGGACGTCCGAATTGTTGCTAATCTGTACTGGCACCATTATTGGCAACGCTTAGACTGGAACATCAACTGTCAGACGAAATTAATATAAAAAAGGAGTCCGTTAGGTAGGGCTGTATTTTGTCCCCACTGATCTTCAATCTCTATTCGGAGGAGACATTTCATGAGACTCTTGCTGATGCAACTGAGGAAATTAACATTGACGGTGTAACAATTAACAATTTTAGATTCGCTGACAATACGTTAATACTAATCAACGGTAGTGAGGACTTGCAAAATTGAATGAATCAATTAACGAATAAATGTGAACAATTTGGCCTGAAACTAAATACCAAGAAAACTAAATATATGATCATTAGCAAAGATGCGGACATCGAAGACAATGGCATATCGATAAATGGCACAGCATTGGAGAGGGTTAATAAATTGACATATCTGGGAATCACCATTAATGAAGATTGGGACCCATCCGATGAAATCTGAATCCGGATTGAGAAAGTAAGGGCAGCATTAACGAAGATGCAGAGAGTTCTGTGTGGTCATGATCTAAAATTTAATAATGGTGAGGTGTTATGTCTTTCCTGTTCATTTGTACGGTGTCGAAGCTTGTACACTAACAGAAGCTAAGCTTAAAGATCAGCTGGGTAGAACGAGTAAGCAATACCGACGTACTCCTTTGAATGAACACGGAATTGGAACTAGTTAAGACCACAAAAAAAGCGAAGACTAGAGTACTTAATAGGACACCCAAGGAAATATGAAATTCTCCATTTGATTACACAGGGAAAGATCGCCAGTAAACGTGGGCCAGGTAGAAGAAGAACTTCTTGACTCAAGAACCTACGAGAATGGTATGGAAAGACAACCGTTTAATTGTTCCGGGCAGCAGTCAATAAAGCCATCATAACGTATATGATAATGATAATATATATGATGACCGGCCATGGCACTGCAAGAAGAAGAAGAAGATTATATTCTGGGAAAAGGTTTACAAGCTTAGATAAACCAAATTAATTTCATATCTATATTAATATTTGAGTTAAAGAATATCCAAAGATTGTCAGTTTCGTTTGTGGTCAGTTTCGTCTCTAGACCCCAGTATGTTGATAAATATAATATACAAATAAAAATACAGGTATAGTAAAATAAATACACATAACAAAAATTTACATTAATAAACTACGACCGTACGAAAAGAAGTGAAATCCTAAAAGAAAATATTACTGTAAGACGGAGCCAAGTTATCGTGACTGGTCGCCCGTAAAAAGTTGTGAAATCTGACGTGAAGCCAAGTTCAGCATCATACTTACAGGTTCAGAACCTTTTTATTTTACAAGTTTTTCTTATTTAACCTATATCTTTAACCAAAACTGATTGCATGTGACATAGCCGCTTCGCATTTTCAAAATTAGTCACATGTTACGTTTCTGTAATGCGTAACGGCCAACTTACATAACTGTCAGTCCCGAACAACGTGGTCAAATGACGTCATTAGTAGTTTTGTCGGGACTGGTGGTCGGCCCCGACTCGGGACCCACATCCGGTCCCGAATTTATAAGACGAATCGTACATTCACCAGTTACAAACATGACATACAGTGTGTCTACTTAAGTTGGCTACATACGAAAAACTTTATTATTTGTAATTTTTCGAAAAAAAGTTGCTTTTTATAAAAAGCTCTGCATGATCTGAAACTTATAATGAAATCATCATCAGACATCAAAATGTAACAGTCATATACGAGGTGTGTAATAAAATATGAATTTGGCGTAAGAGCAAAGTACCATAATGTTTTACAAGCTTTTATTTAACTTCACCTGTTAGTATGTTTAGGCCAAATATTTCAATCAAAATTTTGACCAGTTCTAACTAAGCTAGAGCTTTAAAATTTTGCATACATGTATAAGTCCGGTAACAATGCAATATAGTACATCTAATATTGTTCTAAATCCAATATGACGGACGCCCCAAGATGGCGGATTACCTTTTTCTTCACAACTCCCTTGACATTTGTATGAAGTAAAAGAGTTTGACGAGCAGAATACGATCAGCTGTGTAGTCATTCTAAACCCAATATGGCGGACGCCACTAGATGGCGGATCACTGTTTTCTTCACCACTCCCTTGACATGGGTATTAAATGAAATGGTTTGACGAGTAGAATACGATAAGCTATATTACGGCATTCTAAACCCAACATGGCGGACGCCACAAGATGACGGATTACTTGATTCTTCACAATTTCCTTGATATGGGTATCAAATGAAAGGGTTGGATACTTAGAATACGATAAGCTTTGTGACGTTATTCTGACATAGGCATTAAATGAAAGGGTTTGACGAGTAGAATACGATAAGCTATGTTACGCCATTCTAAACCCGATATGGCGGACGCCACAAGATGACGGATTGCCTTTTTCTTCACAAGAACCCCGATATGGGTATCAAATGAAAGGGTTTGACGAGCAGAATATGATAACAGATAAAACGCAATTTAATAATGATGCATTATCATAAATGCATAGGTAAAGTTGTAACTAAAAATTTGAAAATAAAATCTAATGCAAAAAGTCCTTTTTAAAAACAAGCTTTTATTATTTAGTACTAAAAAGAATTATTAAGGTTTTTTCACTGGGGCAATGCTGAATGCTATTTTTAAGTGGACGTAGTTCGCGTGGCTGGATCCTTATAGAAATAGTATTAAAGTTATCACTGAAACAGGTATAGTATATGTATTATGTTAAATTTATTGTCTTAAAAGCTAGTCAACAAAACAAAAAAGAAAAACATTCATACTTAGGTACCTACTTACAATATCTGTCAAACAAAATTAATGCCCGCTACATACCTATCTAATACATTATATCTGTTTCAGTGATATATACTTTTCATACTACTTTTATTAGGATCCACCCACGCGAACTACGTCTAATTATAAATAGCATTTAGCATTGCTACAATGAAAAAACTTTACACTTTTTTTTTCGTTTTAAAACAGTTAAATAATAAAATCGTGTTTTTAAAAAGTATTTTTTAAGTAAGATTTTATTAAAATTAAAAAAAAACTGTTAAAAGGAAAAGTTGTTTAGAATTATAATCAGGTTCTATGCCTGGCATAGATCTTCCTTTTTAAGTCTTTGTATTTCTTATCTTCTTACTTTTAGGCAAAATTTTTGCCCTCCATAAAAGCAAGAATATTTAAGGTAAGAATATAACAAATCGATTTGAATTGGGCGTTTGGTGTAATTCGATGAAATATGTTTAGCATCACATTTCCAAAACTTAGTATATGTATTGTTTTCATATTATTGATAGAAGTATACATCAGTAACAAGAGCTAAAGTTATTTCCAATTTCTCACCTATAAGTTAAAAAATGGGTAAAAAAATAATAAGAGCAGAAATTAAAGACACACTCATATATACATTTCCAGTTGTGCCATCTAAACATTCTACTACTGTTTATAAATAAATGCACACCTTTTACATGGTAATTTATTAAGTAAAGTAAACCACATACAACTTTATAATAACAAAAATATTATGCGAATATAACCTCAAAAGCCTTCCATAAGTCGGGACCGGATGCGGGTCCCGAGTCGGGGCGGAACACCAGTCCCGACAAAACTACTAATGACGTCATTTGATGACGTTATTCGGGACTGGAGTTCGGTCCCGAGTCGGGACTCTAGTCACAGCTTATAAAATATATATATAAGTAAAGTATGTTTTATTTTGGAATTGCAACAAATATTTAACAACTATTTTTTCGGAACAAGAAGAAATTTTGGACTACTTATCAGGTGAATATTCCTGCTTTAAAAACACGATGCGCTATTACGCCTGCTTGACATAAACTTTCAGTCCTGACCTGAACAAGCTATATATGAATCGCAATATATTGTTGCCAGGAATTAAATATTACTTTATTCACCATAATCTTGAACCATCCTGTATAATATTTTATGTAACTGCAGTAATTTTAAAGCCAATTGGTATGTAGAACTCTCATTGAATTTATTACCTCATTAATTCTTAAGATGCACACTTTGAATACAGACGTCGACCATATGTTTCTAATCCATTTTTTTTAATTACAGCAATTATGGCAAAATGGCTCCCTCCGATGGTACTTATAGTTCTTGTACAGACTACTAACTTGGAGAGCGACGACGCTTGCCAGACCCATCTCAGTGTTCTCAAGTGGCCACAGATCACCTGCACTAATGTAGACTCCAGATATTTTCAAGATTTTTCAAGACCCTTAAACAGAACTCACTGGATAACATGTGTCAATTGTTCACTTGTCAACATCGACGAACGAACGTTTAACTTCCCTAAAAATAATATTAGCTTTCTAGAATTACAAAAAAATAAAGTTAAGAGTGTTAAGAAGTTTGCCTTCAGCTGTTTTTTCCTGTTAAAGTTTTTGAATCTCCGAAGAAACGAGATCGAGTATTTAGAACCAAAATGTTTTACCGGTCTTAAAAGACTATTACAAATGGACCTAAGTTCAAATTTTATAAAAATTCTAACAAATAATATTTTTTCTGATCTCGTTAATCTGGACGTTTTAAGTTTAAACGACAATCAGATATTTTACGTTCAGTCCTATGCGTTTGCCGGCCTTCTAAACTTGAAATATCTTTACCTAAATAACAATGATTTGAAAAAACTGGAAGATCGGATGTTTAAGCATTTAACAAATTTAAAAATTTTGTACATAGAGCATAACAAAATCATGGAAATTCATCAAAATGCATTTTTAAATCTTAGAAATTTAAATTATCTGTATCTAAATAATAATAGTATTAGCTTTTTAGTACAATACAATTTTAAACCATTGACTAGTCTAGTAGATTTACAGTTAAGGTCCAACAACTTAAACGAAATACAAGTAAGTTCCTTTAACGGTTTAAAAAGTCTTAGATCTTTATATTTGGGTGATAACAGTATAAGTGTAGTGAAACCTTATGGCTTTATTGGTTTAGATTCTTTACAAGTTCTAGATTTGATACAAAATAACTTAACATTTATAGATTTTAATTATTTTGACAAAATACAGAACTTATATATTTTGTGGCTAAACGAAAATTCGATAACAAATTTTTCTGTAAGTCCTAAATCAGAAGTACAAACTTCCTTAGCAGTTTTAGATTTAAGTTTTAATAATATTACTGTTTACGATTATAATTTATTGTATAGTAAAATACCAAATATTAAAGAAGTTCTTCTTGCAAATAATTCCTTTAGCTGTGATTTTTTTACTAATATGTATAATTTTTTTCAAGAAAGAAATGTATCTGTGTGTATATCGCCAGGTTGTACTTTTAACGAAACAGATTCTTTCGTTGACTTAATTTGCGCTGAAGAATATTTAACTACGACCGATGTCACTGATAATTCAACTGATTTTTCTACAGACTGTTCACGAATTTTTAAAAGTAGTTTTGTTTTATATCTGTGCACCGCTTTACTTTTAGTGCTATTTTGTTGATATGTTTGGAAAATTTTAGCTAGATTTTAATTTATTTCTACCTCATTATTTATTTTTTAGTTGTTTTTGTTGAGTACTGTAATACAAAATTAAATTTAATAATTGTTTTATTTACCTCTAAGAATTTAATAATAATTTTTAAAAATTATTTTATGTCACCAAATACGATACAATATGATTGAGATGAATTCTTAACAATAGGGAATTGCATGCATTTTTAGTGTTCCGTGAAACGGAACCCTTCCGTCTGTCACAGGCGATTTTCAGGCGATTTTCTCTGAAACTATTCGACATAAAAATTTGAAATTTGTCACAGAGATAGAGTGTGGTGGCCCAATTATAGACGTGAAGTATAAAAAATTAAATTTTGATTCTGGGTGTTAATTTCGAGGGGTAAATTGGGCAATGAAAAAAGGTTATTGAATTCAACGATAAATAATAATTGCTGTCCCCCACCCTTATCACCAGAAGGATCGCTCAGAAAAATCTGAAAAAAAAATCTCGAACATTGAGTATTAGGTGTAGATTGAGCGAAAATTATCAGGAATTCTAGCGCGGTCAATTGTTATAAACAATTTAATTGTTTACTTCCTTATAACTGCTAAACCATTGGTTTTAGAGAAAAAGTTTTTTGACAAAAAAATATTTCTTACGATGTATGTAAGGAACAATTTTTGTCCTTACACGTTTTTCAAAATTTTTAATTTGGTCCACTCAGCTCCGCGCATACGCGATGTGATACAGGGTTGGTGCCGTCGCGTCGGCGGCGGGTAGCACGGCAAAGGGACGGAGATCGGGCGGCCGAGGCACGGAACACTAATTGTGCAAGAATAGCTTGCACTTGACCGATTTTTTTATTGCATCAATCGTTTAAGCAAGTCATTACTAGGACATCGTCGAAAGATATTCCAATAAGTTCGCGCACTTGCTTTTGTTTTTAAATTATCACGATAAACTAATTCAAAAACTCGTAATCCTGAACCGTGACGTGAAAGTAATGAAAATGAGATTGAGAATTGTGTTTTCCTAGTCATTGTAGAGAGGGGGGCCCAAAGTGTGCGGGGGAGCACTCAATTTTTATTACGCCACTGAGGCGCTTGAATACTTTACGACCGATTGCAAAAAAGCCGGCATTTCGCGGACTTCAAAGAAGTAACTATAGACTATTTAGAATATCTTTCGACGATGACTAAGTAGTGTTCGTAAACAGGGTGCCTCACCATCGTAAATAACTGGCGCGGCCCGTGAAATTTTAAAGCTGTATATCTCTGTTGCTACTTATGTGACCCATGCCAAGTTCAGGTTTTTTAATAGTTAGCCTACTAGAAATGTTTTAGTAAAGAAAAAAAATATTTTGTAATTTGCGAAAAAAAAAGTTGAATATTTGAATTGACCCACGGGAAAAAATTAACACGCTTGGGTATTTTATTTATTATTTTTTCTAAACAAATTTTACATCACTCTGTCGACAATTCTTAAATTTTAAAAGAAAAAAATATGTTAGTAAAAAGTTATAGTCATTTGATTCAACATCAAAGAATAAATTTAACTTTTTTCGCAAATTACAAAATATTTTTTTCTTTACGAAAACATTCCTAGTAGACTCACTATCAAAAACCCTAAACTTGGCTGCTTGGGTCCCGTAAGTAGAAACAGAGATATACAACTTTAAGATTTCACTAGCCGCTACTGAAAGGTTATTATACTTAGGAATTCTTCCTCGACCGAGGTGGTACCACACTACACATTCTCTTAAAGGGCTAGTACAATCCCTACGAATGTTTCCAGCTCTGGATGTGTGAGTCGTATTCCCCCTGTACACCCACGGTACATAGTACTTAGACTTCGGTCTTCTCGTCGGCTGTTAGAAGATAAATAATAATAGCATTAGTAGGTATTGCCAGGTAAGAATATTTTGCTATACACTTATTTTTATGGTATAATAAATCCAAACATAAATGTTGAGATTATGATTTACCACTGTCAAAGTATAGTGTAATATAAATGACAAGAAAAAACGTATTTTAACTTATTGGTACATAGTAGATATAGACAAATACCTTGAGGCTTTTACACCTTTAATTTCTGCATTCAGATAAAGTGAGGATTTGTAAAAAAAATGTTGGTTGGCAAATTATCCATTTGTACTTTTGGTCCTTATTGAAGAGTCTTTTTAGTCAAATATAAGGTTTCTTATTCACGAAATATCCTAATCTTCAAAAACCATCAAGAAAATGAGTTAACACGAATTTAAATTAAACAGCTCTCACGAATAAAAAAAGGGATCAAATTAAGACTTACCTACCGTCTGCATGCTCTCCGAGCAAAAAAATTATTTTTTACAATAGTTCTACATATTAATTCTATGGTTTTAAAGTTAAAGCTTCGCGCAGTTATGTATATTCAAAATTTTCTTATTTTCTTGCCGTTACTAGAAAATTATTATGAAAATATTATTCTTCTAAAAGAGCACATGATATCTACCTGATCCTATTAGTTTGTTGTGCTGCTAATATATTTCATTTCTTAAGATGGGACTAAGGTAGTTATTTGTACCCTTAAAAAGTTTTATACTGCACCATACAAAAATCTGAAAGTACTATGGAAAAGCCGACAAATGCAAGGAAAAGTGTAAACGCATTTCCAATTTTTCCCTTTTCATTTATTAAATTTTAAAGAAATTGTACCAGTCTATTGGTAGCCCAAACAGTAAGGACTGCAGAGAGCCCGATTTTTAAAACTTTTTTTAATGTAGAAATTACGGCTAAAAATAAAACCTAAGTGTGACATAAATAATTCGTATATTTTAGCATTCATTAAATTTCAGCATTTCATTAAATCCTAAATATTTGAAGTTTGAATAAAATTCAAATCCTAAACACGATCTTGTTGATTTAGATTGGATTTGTTTCTATATAGTTTAGTGTGCACTAAATACCAGGGCATAGGGAGAGCGGAACCGCGACTTTTTTTGGTAATTATTGATATTACTGTAAACAGCGAATTTTTTCATGAAATTTTGCCCAGACCCTAATTTTGGGTCGTAGAACACGAATCCGAAGTCAGCTTTTGGCGGTCTCGTATGGTTTTTCCAAAAAAAATTTTTTTTTGCAAAACTTTTAGGTTAAATTTTAGGTTACCTTTTTTTATAGATTCCTTTAAGTTTCGACACTTTCACTTAAACATATCTGTAAACTTATAATTTTTATTTTATTTCGTCACACAAAACACCACATTTAGGCTAAAATAGCTAAGAAAATTGCTTTTTCCTATAGAAAATTCCATTTTATCGCTCTAGACGTCATTATTTTGCCAGCTGTCAATTTTCCGGCGTTGCCACGTTTATTATTATTATTCCTGGCGGAGATTTGAACCAAATTTAACCAAAAGGGCAAAAAGATGACCCCAACCAACACCCTGGGGCACGGATCCCTCTTCGCCTGCGAGGAAAGAGACTGGTCAGGGCCCCTAACCAGGTGCTAACCCTGCTCCGACCTTAGGGTGCCCTCCGATTCACCGTTATACCACCGTTATATCGAAAATATTAGATCTGTCACCTAATTCACCGACTTAGAAAAGTTTTTGATACGAACGGTGGATCGGAGGGCACCCTAAGGTCGGAACAGGGTTAGCACCTGGTTAGGGGCCCTGACCAGTCTCTTTCCTCGCAGGCGAAGAGGGATCGGTGCCCCAGGGTGTTGGTTGGGGTCATCTTTTTGCCCTTTTGGTTAAATTTGGTTCATTTTCGCATTTTCCCGCCAACTTTTTATTATTCCTAATTTACAACTTTGTCTTGAAAAATAAGTAAACCTGGCAACGCCGGACATTTGACAGCTGGGAACGTAATGGCGTCTACTACCAAATACAATGGAATTTTATATAGGAAAAAGCAATTTTCTTAGCTATTTTTGGCTAAATGTGGTGTTTTGTGTGACGAAATAAAATAAAAATTATAAGTTTACAGATATGTTTAAGTGAAAGTGTCGAAACTTAAAGGAATCTATAAAAAAAGGTAACCTAAAAGTTAAAAAAAATTTTTGCGGAAAAACCATTCGAGACCGCCAAAAACTGACTTCGGATTCGTGTTCTACGACCCAAAATTAGGGTCTGTGCAAAATTTCATGAAAAAATTCGCTGTTTACAGTAATATCAATAATTACCCTTTTTTTTTATTTCAAAAATGGTACGATACGCAAACCCGTCAACATCTAAAGTATCACTTAATGGTAACCATCAGTATTAGCCACTTCTGGAACGAAATAAATAAATAATGAAGAGAAGAAGTTAATAAACTCTATAGAAATGTCACTAATATGCGTAACAGATTTAGGTTAACATTTGATTGACAAGAAATAATTGTCACATATTCTTTAACATGGAAGAAAAAGGGTCCCATATTTCGTCACCTGGTGTTGAAGATACTGATCCGACAGAATTAATTGAAGGAAGAAATATTGTTATGCAGTTTGGCAGTATTCAAATTTTTCAAGAACGTACAAAATATATAAACTTCTACAGACCACTCACTGAGGTAAAAAATACTAATTTATTTTAACTACAAAATAATTATCAATAATGCGACGAACACTGTAATTTGCTAGCCCTATTTGGCTTGTTAGTTTTTCAATTCCAATCGGCGATTACGAAGCAACATCTCACATAGATTTCAAAAGGAGACGTTTGGACTCGAGGCTTTTCCACATTTCGACCTATCCAGATCTTTTGTGTGTGACTCTAAGCTATAAGTTGCAAGAATTTCTCAAACTATTTATGAAATTTATTATATTTCTGGGGGCATACTGCCCCTCCTAGCTATTTTAGCCTGTTGTTCTGCTGTTTTCGAAGCACCACCGTAGTACTGGCAACTGTAGTCTTCTGTTTTGCCAATGTTCCTGTGATGGTATCTCAAGGGCAATGTCTAGTAGGGAGACCTGTAACAAATTTTAAGTCGTTATTTAGGTCAAGAAGCTTCTTGCCTTTTTGATGGATTTATAAACCTTTTTGATTCCCCTTGGGCTGAAATACTTCTTCAATAGATAAAGATTATTAGATCATTTTTCCATTTGTGGACATCCTCTAATATGTGACTTTTCTACACTCCGAAGAAGCGTTCCGGTTCGCAAAACGGAGCATTGGCGTGCTGCTCGCAAAGATGTCAGTGCAGTGGCCTCGTTACCTGTTATAATATGCCATGGCACCCACATCAAAATAACCTTGTTGTTGTTTACCAACTGTTTCAGGGATTGTCTACGATCTCATACTAGCCTGAATGTACGGTAACAAGGATAAATCACTATATTATAGAGCATCCAGTCGTCTTGTAATTTCTTGAGTAACATCTTTAATTTCTCTTCGCCTTTCTTCTTACGGTCTTCCCTCAAATTCTCTCTTTGCTTCAATATCTATATAGCTTTCTTACCAATGGACGTGCACCTGTTGTAATAGGTCACTCATCGATTTCTATTCCATCAGTGCTAGCTTACCTTAAAGCTTAGTATCTGGCCTCGGCTTGGGAACTAACTTATTAACAGGTTAGCACAAGGAAAACTATGAATGCTTTTTCCCGTAATTTGTTAATGGATGTTAATGGTAACAGCTGCTCTATAAACTTGGTGCCAAACATAACTAACCAAGCCAATTACCAAGTGTAGGGAGATAGCTGGTAGATATGTCAACAAACATCGCAGTGACTTTAGGAAAGAGTTCAAGTTTAAACAAGTAACGGACGATGTATATTAGGAAAAGTAATTCAGAACATAAAAACTAATGCTAAAGGTTGTGATGGTATAGACCTAAAAATGCTATCTTACACAGAAAAAAAAGAAAAGGTTGGATCAATAGTTCCATGAATGTTAACGTCCACATGGTTGATTGAATTAAAAAACTGTTAGAAGAAAATTTATTTCGATATTAGGACGAAATTCAAAATTTGTTAAACTTTATTTGTTCATCTAACAGATATGCTCTTGATTAAATATCTCTTTTTGCTTAAACTAACCGCCTTGAAGTATAATACCATAAGGTAATACCCAAGAAGAACAAATCGACGAGAAGCGACAGTTTTGTCGGAACCTTTGAGTTTGCTGGGGTCGATTTTCGTGACCGTCGAACACCATAATATCACTGCACGAAAGTTAAAATGTCCCTATTAACACTGCTGAACCATTGATATGGTATTAGTAAGAGGGCAAATTTTAATGTATGTACTTACCTTAGACAGTCTTGTGAAATGAAGAGACTGACTCCAGACCCAGTTTTTAACAAAGAGCCAGGAACTGCACAAGAATATCCAACTATGTCTGTCACATAAGCGCACACAACTAATTTTATTTACGGCTCCATGTCAATCTAATCCACTGATATCTTAGCGATCCTTTTGGGAAAGCGCTTTTTTCTTTCGCCACCCCTTTTAAAATACTCCCCTCTACCCTAATCCACTAGTATTTTTAGTGCCCCTTTGGCGAAAGCGCAAATATGCCTTCTGGACACTCACCCTTCTAATCCACTGATATCTTAGCGATCCTTTGGCGAAAGCTCTTTTTTCTTTCGCCATCCCTTTTCAAATACTCCCCTCTACCCTAATCCACTAGTATTTTTGGACCCAGCAACTCAAAGGTTCCAACAACGCTGTCGCTTTTCGTCAATTTGTTCTTCTCGGGTAATACTTCATTGGACTGTTTTTGTCTGTCAAGTCAATTAACAAAAGTTAACATTTTCTGATGGTTTATTTAATTCCCAAAAACCATTGCTTGTATTTAATATTCACAAACTGTTAAATTAAAGTTTTTTTCTATGATTTCAACAGTTTATTTTTTTCGGTGTACATTACTCCATATTTAACAACTTATATTATCAATTATATATCAACTTCTGTTTTCCCAACATCTTGGAAGAGTGCTGATATCATTCCAGTTCCGAAGGTTGCTAATTCGGAAAATATATCCCAGTACCGTTCTATTAGCATTTTACCTACGATGTCTAAAATACTTGAAAGAGTTATATATAACCAGGTAAATGAGTACAGCACTATCACCAAATTCTACCATCAACACGTGCCCAACATAGTACGTCAACTGCTTTATTGCACGTATGTGATGATATTTATAAAGCCTGTGATATTTGAAGGAACACTGTTCTTGTACTTTTGGATTATAGCAAGGCTTTCGATACTTTGGACCATTCAATCCAATGTATAAAATTAAAATATTTCGGATTTAGTAATGAGACAGTTACGTTTTTCCAAAAGTATCTTTCTGGCAGACAGAAACCTGTTTGTATTGGCTCCAACTTTTCAGAATATTTTTCAATTAACAGAGACGTGCCTCAGGGTAGCATAATGGGCCCACTTTTATTTTCATTGTATATATTCGATTTTAGGAATTACCTAAAGACGTGTTTAAGTGATCAGTATGCCGATGACCTCCAAATATACCACTCCTTTGATTTCTCAAATCTCCTTCAGTCATTGGCTGAGATAAATAGTGATTTTGGCCCTATTTTGAATATCTCCAATGCACACTTGTATTAAATGGTTCAAAATCTCAGCTATTGGTCTTTGGAAGAGACAATCAACAGTTACAAGTATCAAGAGTAGATTTTAAATTGAATATCAATTATGAGCAAGGGCGTAGCCAGGATTTTGAGCAGGGGGGGGCAGAATTAGGTGACCCAGGATTTTGAGCAGGGGGGGGCAGAATTAGGTGACCGGGAGGGCAGATTTTCTGGACCCCAAGGACGCAACGTAGTAGTACGTAGTCTAGTTTTTTTAGTTTTTTTGTAAAGAAATATAAAAAAAAACATTATTTAAAAAAATATATATTCATAGATAATGTATAGTATATAGTACATACGTATTATTATTGCAAATTAGAAACTCGAATCAGTTAAAAAAGAAAATAATGAATACCTGCTAAAACAGAACATCGCTTAACAAAAAGAATGTATAAAATTTATCTACATTTTATTTTTGCGAAACATTTTATGAAAACAAATTATTTTGCAAAAAAAAACAATAAATTGTTTTCATAATAAGCCGGTAAAAATTTGCGGTTTTATTTAAAATAAATTGAAATAAATTTAAAAAATTTGAAATCATGCTAAAATTGTCGATTATGGTGCAGGTATAGTATAGGATATTGTTAGGCCAATTTTGTAAGAAAAATTATATTACAATTTGATAATTATTTTATATCTGAGATCTGCGTGAACACAGAGTGAACAGGAACAGCGCACGGCAGCCACCTTTAATTAAGTTATATAAATTTTAAATGTAAACTTAAAAAATATTTGCGTGGGGTAGGATTGGAAGAATGATTAATTTTAATCAAAATTTCTACCCATTTGTGCCAACTAGTATGTTCCCGTAATTTTTAATTCCTTTGGCTATTACAGTTATTGCTATTGTACTTGTTATTACAATTCTTTATTATTGTACTTTTATTTTTCTTTGGCACAAATAAATGTATTTATTATTATTATTATTATTATTATTATTATTAATTAACAGCAAAAGCTTTCTTACCACTTCACACGTTTGCGTCACATGCAGCAGTGCTGCCATTTCGGTACAATTGTACTGAATTCAGTACAAAGTGGCCAAATTCAGTACGTCAGTGCTGATCTTGGAAAAACCACTAATTTTAGTACGAACTTTCAAAACGAAACTAAAACCAAATAAGCACAAAAAATTTTGAAAAATTATTGTGACTGAAAATATATTATGAATTAAGTTTAGTGGCTTTTCGATTGATGAAATTAGTGTGATACGAGTACTACTCTTTCTTGTACTTTGTGTCGTTAAAGAAAATATAAATTGCCTGAATATAACTACGATCGAGTACTGTAAACAAATATTAAAAAACAATACTTGTTTTTCATTGGAGGCTGCCGATGAATTGATCGATTGAAAAAAAAATCTGAGGAAATAAACTGATGGTAATACATAAAACTACTGATTTTTTAAAATTTGTAATTAAGTAGTATACAAGTACCGATTGTACCTGTATATTGGTATAAATTAAAACTTTTTATATAATGTTAATAATTTAATACTATTTTTTATTTTTGAAAAAAAAACAGTGTTTTATTTAACCACCCTCAATGATTTTAAACTGCAGAGAAAGCTATTTTAAATGTTTTAAGTTCTTAAACGTTTCGATTTTTGAATCTTCTGCCCTACATTTAGTACGCTTTGAAAATCAGCTGCGACAGCACTGACCGGCAGGCGCCGCAGCTGACTGCTGATTTAGGAATAAGACGTACGGGAAATTTGAATGGCACATTGGTAAATCTTGACTTTTTGCTCGTGCCAGGGGGGGGCACGTGCCCCCCCCTGCCCTCCCTTGGCTACGCCCTTGATTATGAGCCATTGTTACCTTAGGAAAATGGCAGAAATTTGTGGCTTATTATGGATACAAGCTTGCTATTTGAAACGCATGTTTCAGAATTGGTACAAAAATCGTATTACAAATTAAAGGTCCTTTACATGCATAAGGATACACTTACAACTGCAATTAAGTTGAGACTATGCGATTCCCTTATTTCGTCATATCTCTCCTATTGTGATGTTTTTTGGCCCGCTCTGACCTCTCGAGAAAAAAGTACACTTAAAAAATTGCAAAATTGGTGTTTAAAGTTCTGTTAGAATGCTCGGAAGTTTGATCACGTAACTTCATTGTTCGAGGCGTCGCGGTTGCTTAATTTGGAAAAAACGGTTCTTTTTACACATGGCGACATTGATGCACAGGATTGTTTTGACTAGTGGTCCGGAATATCTTTCTGTCTCTTCTATCTATCTGGAGTTTGGCTTAGAATCGGTATTCGACGCCCATCAAGGGACATTAAGCCAACGCGCAACACTTGGCATACGTTT
Organism: Philopedon plagiatum; assembly: GCA_963971165.1. Lineage (NCBI taxonomy): Eukaryota > Metazoa > Arthropoda > Insecta > Coleoptera > Curculionidae > Philopedon > Philopedon plagiatum. The sequence goes on from OZ020190.1 coordinate 123,007,273, forward strand.
AGTATATTTCGCGCACGCGTTTGAGGCCATGATTGCTCTAAATACTTACTATTACTTTTTATTCCAGCATAAGATTAAATATAGGATCAAAAGAGATCCGTTTCGAAAACTCATAAAAGAAAATTTCGAGCCAGATCATTGGGCTGGTACACTAAACCCACGCGAAGATTTTAATTTGCCTATTACTTACAAGCCCACCCTAGCTAGTTCAAAAGATGTGGAGGTTTTTCTATATGCAGATAGTGATCATGAAATCATTAAGATTACAGTAATAGGAAAGGCTGTAGGTACGTAACAACAAGCTGTCTAAAGAATTGCCAAACGATAGGTATTCTTTTTACAAGCTTGTATTTAACTTCACCTGTTAGTATGTATTTATGTATGTTTATATATATGTTTAGGTCAAATATTGCAATCAAATTTTCGACTAGTTCTAATTACGACGTCCAGGCGCGGCGCGTCCATAAGGTCATTTGGTCAATGATCCATCTAATAATTTATTTTTTAAAACCAAACTTTTCTTTCAAAAAAGTGCAAGTTCCACGCGAAAATTCCCAAAGAAAGAATCAAGCCAAGCCATCGTCGAAAGATATCCAAGCTAGCTCCGGGCTGGGTCGTATTTTAAACTGGCCTCATAGGCTTAAATGGACGATATAAATTCATTAAAACTAAGAGAGAAACAGACATACGCGCTTTAGGAAGCTAAAAAGAGACACAATTTGTCGACGGACCACCAATAATATCGCGCCACGCCCACTATGGAAATACACTCAATCCGCCCCGTAAAATATACTCTTTCAAAACATTTGGTTTGGAAAAAGAAAAACTAATTAGGTAGCTAATATGCGCATTGTATTTGCATTGTATTAATATATTATTAATTAGCAGTAAAACATAAAAATTTATAAATACGATCTCAGCCACGCCAGCGCTAGTCATCAAATATAACGGCATCGAATCGGATTTCTTACATTACCAGCGTAGTCCAGAGGTAGAATCTCAGCGAGTTCACCAAGAAGTCGTGGGTTCGAGGCTGTGTTAGGGTAGACTTTTTTTAAATTTTTGTTTTTTAAAAAATTAGATCGGCTCTAAAAGGTGTATTGGCAACAAGTTAGCACTTGTTCTTTGATAACATATTTTTAAAATTATTGGCAATCTCATATCTACTACAGCTGGCAGCCTGCACGTGCGTAGACAAAGATCGTATTACTATGTCTAGTCGCCAGTACCTATTGTATTTATTAAAGAAAACGGAGTTTCGGCAGCGTTCCTAATTTTATTTTACGAATAATCATACCTTTAGCTTTAGCTCAGAATAAATAAACACCATCCATTTATTCTGCTTTTAGTACAAGGCGCGACCTCTATTCAGGAGATGCTAAACATATCAAAACGGGAAGCCGCTAACAATCTAGAGTAATAAAACGCATAGAAAAAAGGTATAAACATCTAGAGTAGCAATGTTCAATATACCACAGTACCTATTTTATGATTTTTGCGGTGTTTATTTGTAGGTAAATAATTTCTTGGCAAAAGTAGGCACATTATTAAAAAACCTTCCTTAATTAAAAAAGTGGATTTTGCTTGTTGCGTTGACATCACAGGTTGCTTGGGTTGCTCACAAAATTTTGACCCACCTGTAAAAAAACTCACGGGCCGCGTCTGGTGACATCATTCTAACCTCACTATGGCGGACGCTACAAGATGGCGGATTACCTTTTTCTTCACAATCCCCTTGATATGGGCATCAAATCGAAAGATTTAACGAGTAAAATGCGATAATCTATCTGACGTCATTCTAAACCCAATATGGCGGACGCCACAAGATGGCGGATTACCGTTCTCTTAACAATCCCCTTGATATGGGCATTAAATTAAAGGGTTTGACGAGTAGAATACGATAACAGGTAAAATTTCTTGTAAGAGTGATGCATTATCAGATATGCATAGGTTAAGAGGTAACTAGAAATTTAAAAATAAAATCTTATAAAAAATACTTTTTAAAAACAAGCTTTTATTATTTAGATGTACTAAAACGAAAAAATTAAGTACAGTATTTTCATTGTGGCAGTGCTAAATGATATTTATCAGTGGACGTAGTTCGCGTGGGTCCTAGTAAAAGTAGTTGTTAAGATACTCTTTATGTGTCCCAAATAAGACTAGGCTTTCTCAATTCCATTTAAAAGACGACCATCCAATCGACTCATCAGTGCTCCAACTCTCAGCTCTTACAAGGATACTCCCTTCTTTCGTTCACCGTGCAGTGAGTAATCTGTCCCTCGTCTATATTATTAAATAATTTTACCGCTTATGATCAGAAGAATTGATCTTTCTACTGTTTCCCCACTGGCTGTTTGCAACAGAACGAAAAGCGCGTCTCATAAAGCCCATTTTCCGCTCCTTTAAGCCTTCGTGGGCTCTGCCAGATAAAAAAGCGTCTTTTTTAAAAGAAGTTTTCCGGTAAATAGAATGAAACAGGAAAATTTTAATTTAAAGTTGATGTGAAGCTAACCGCATGAAATACAACGATAGCACCACAGATCCAATTAAGTCTCTAGTAAAGGTACCCGAACCCCCATGTAAAGAAGTTTCTGGGGGAATCAGAGTTGGCCTAACGCGAATCAGTTTCATTTGAAGACCGAATTTGTTGCAAAAACTTCAGATATGAGTGGGCTAACCTGACTTTGAAAACAACAATAATATTATAAGATAACTTAGACACAACAGAGAGAGGTGGAAGAATTACTTTACGTATTCCGCCTATGTTACTTCAATTGCAGGAAAGATGTAAAAAAATAAGTACTGCTCAATACTTTTCTTTAATTCTCGAACGTAATTTTTCTCATTCTAGGTCCTCACTGCAACTCTTCATCCAAAAAGATTGTTTTTTATAAAACACTCCAAAAAGTAATGTTGCAAGGCAAAGTGGAAATTAATAACGATTCTCAAGCCACTGCTCATTTTAAAATCGATCACCCTCATGAAGACATTTTTAAAATTGATCCCATAAAAGGAATTATCCAACCGAACAGCTATCAACTCATAAGTGTTAGATTTTGTCCAACCAAACCCGGATTTTTTACAAGAAAGATGTTTTGTCTCATATGGAACACTGTAAGTACACTTCCTGCGTTCTCAATAGGAAAACTGAACATTTTTACTACTAACCTACATCAAAATCCGAAAACAAGAGGAGAACTCTCTTTTCACGATTAAATTTTTATAGGCTTGCCATTTAAAAGCGAATTAAGGTACGGTTTGCGGTATAATGTTTCTTTTTTGAAGACCTTTAAAATAAGGTACCACGCGGCATAGGGTTGCATTTAAAATTTTGACCTCAACTCCCTAGCGCCATCCCTCAAGGGGTTGAAAACGATAAATTACATAAGAAAGTAGATTTTTTAACCAATAAGATACACCTGAAATTAGTTTTAATCCCACACAGTGAAGATATCTCAGTAAACCAAAGCGAGATGTCAAGATCTTTTCATTTTTACAAGCTTTTATTAAAAGCTTTTATTTAACTTCACCTGTTGGTTTGCTTGTATGTATCTATGTATATTAGTATGTTTAGGACAAATATTAAAATCAAAATTTCGACTAGTTCTAATTAAGCTTTGAAATTTTACACACGTGTACAAGTCCGGTGACAATGCAATATAGAATATTTAATATTGTTCTAAATCCCATATGGCGGACGCCCCAAAATGGCGGATTACCTTTTTCTTTACAATCCCCTTGACATGGGTATCAAATGAAAGGGTTTGACGAGTAGAATACGATAAGTTTTGTGACGTCATTCTTAACCCAACATGGCGGACGCCACAAGATTGCGGATTACCTTTTTTTCACAACCCCCTTGTCGTGGGTCTCAAATGAAAGGGTTTGATGAGTAGAATACGATAAGATGTGACGTCATTCTAAACTCCTATGGCGGACGCCACAAGTTGGCGGATTACCTACCTTTTTCTTCACAATCCCCTTGATATGGGCATCAAATGAATGGGTTTGAAGAGTAAAATACGATAATCTATGTGACATCATTCTAAACCCAATATGGCGGACGCCACAAGATGGCAGATTACCTTTTCCTTCACAACCCCCGTTGACATTTGTATCAAATGAAAGGGTTTGACGAGTAGAATACGATAAGCTGTGTGACGTCATTCTAAACCCAATATGGCGGACGCCACAAGATGGCGGATTACCGTTTTCTTAACAATCCCCTTGATATGGGCATTAAATGAAAGGGTTTGACGAGTGGAATATCTACGATAACAGGTAAGATTTCTTGTAATAGTGATGCATTATCAGAAATGCATAGGGTAAGACATAACTAAATATTTAAAAATGAAATCTTGTAAAAAATACTTTTTAAAAACAAGCTTTTATTATTTAGGTGTACTAAAACGAAAAAAAATAAGTATAGGTTTTTCATTGTGGCAATGCTAAATGCTATTTATAAGTGGACGTAGTTCGCGAGGGTGGATCCTAATAAGCGTAGCATCAAAGTTATATAATATATTATGTTAAATTTATTGTCTTAAAAGCATGTCGCGTGAATAGAAAAGAAAAAAATATATACTTAGGTATTATTATTAATTATTAAATTAAAAAAGATTTTAAAATAGTTAAAAATTGGTTTGATAATAGCTTATTAACAATTAATTTTGATAAAACAAATTATCTTACTTTTAGTCTAAATCAAAATAATAATACCTCAAATGTGGATAGTATTAAAATAGACAATAATATTCAAATTTTAAAGACTAACAGTGTTAAATACTTGGGAATAATTTTTGACAGTAAATTAAATTGGGATTTACATGTAGATTACTTAATTAAAAAATTAAGAAGTTTGCTACCAATATTCAGAAATGTTAAAACCTTTTTGGATACAAAACACTTAGAAACACTATATTATGCCTTAGTTAAAACTCATTTAAATTAGGGAATTTTAGGTTGGGGAGGAATAAATAGAATTTTAGTAAAAAAAATAGAACTATTACAAAAAAGATTTCTCAAAATTATATTTAATAAAGACTATTTTTATCCTTCAAAGGAATTATATTCAGAAACAAAAAAAATGGACATTAGGCAAATATATATTTATAATATTTTAGTATACGTTTTTAAAAATAAAAATCTAACACAATTTAAAAAACATAACCATGACACGCGTCATAAAAATGAAATTTCCATTAAACCAAAAATAAATAAGTTTATAGCACAAAAAAGTTATAAATATTTATGTTTTTATTTAAACGATTATTTACCAATAAATATTAAACGAATTATATCATTGAAAAAATTTAAAATTGAAATAAAAACTTGGATATTAATAACAAATGATTTAAAGAAATTTTTGGAATTACTCTGATACTATTTTGTATAATAAAAAAAATATTTATTTGTTTTTCTCTAAGGGCCTAAAAAAGAAATTGTATGTATGTATTTGAGTATGAATGTATATATGTATGTGTATATGTATGTGTGTATATATGTATGTATATGTATGTATGTATATGTGTAAGTAGGTGTGTGTGTATGTGTATATGTATGTATATGTATGTATATGTGTATATATATTTTTAAATTGCATAATTTATATAATAAAATAATATAATGCTGAATATGATTTACCCCCAACAAGCACGTCTTCGGGGGTTTTAGCAAGTTTATTTATAATATACATATGTGAAATCATGTTTAAATTGTAATTAATTTAAATAAACTTTATTATTATTATTATTATTATTATTATTATTATTATTATTATTATCTACTTACAGTTTCTGCCAAACAAAATTAATACCTGCATGAACTTTTCGCGCGCGATGAGCTTTTAAGACAATCAATTATTTTATTATATCTGTTTCAGTGATAGCTTTGATACTATGTTTATTAGGACCCACCCACGCGAACTATGTCCATTTATAAATAGCATTTAGCATTGCCACAATGAAAAAACTATACTTATTTTTTTCGTTTTAGTACATCCTTCTCACAAGATAAAGGCTGTGAAGGTAGCACCTGAAAAAATGGGAACACTAATGATGAGTGCTGCAGATTTGGTCACGAAGCTGAGCAAACTACCAAACTTTTCTTTCTGAATGCAGAGAAGCAACTCGCCAAAGGTCTCAATATTTTGAGATAGATTTTCTGACACCCAGCGATATAATAAACGCGTTTCTAGAAATATCCAAAACTTAGCGAAAAGTCTAGAAAACTCTTTTAACTCTGTATTTCAATTTACTATAGTATCTTTATGGTAATCGATTTAAAGAAAAGCAGCCATGTGGTAAAATTAGGAAATCGACACGTGACACAACACCGCAACGGGCAGACAAGTAATAAGAAAAGCGATAGCACCGACCACACCAAGCGGCGAAAATACCAAATTTTTAAAGAATTTTTGAGCTTAATTTAAGATTACTTTTTTGTGTGTGGGTGTGTGTGTAACAATAAGTCAAAAATCAAAGAACAAAACATAGTAATATCGTCTTATGATTTTTAGGATCCACTGGTATTTGATCTCCTTGGTTACTATAACGACTTCTATCGCGATATAGAGGAAGGCCTGAAATACTTTCCTACGGATCAAACCCACGGATTTAAAGCTTACTTAAACGATAGCCTTGTAATAAGAAGAGATATTCCTCCATTTACTTTAAACGCCCATTATTTAGACTTTGGATGCGTTCACGTAAATGGAAAAGGTATGATAACACAAGTCACAAGCTTAACTAATCATCTAAGGAATGGTATTGTAGTAGAATGGGAAAAAGGTAAATATTAATTACTCTTTTAATTACACAAGTCTACACAAATAGTTTCTAAAACATATTTTGATTCTGACATACCTGATTTAGTTATAGTGCTGATTACAGAAATTCTGTGTATCACATAAGATTTTTTTACTAAAAAAATACGGATTTTTTAAAAAGCCATATAGGTACACTTTCACTTCACAATTCAGTGAAAGTTTGATGTCTCGTAACTTCTGAACGAGTTAATCGATCTCAACAATTTTTCTTTATTTTGTGGAGTTATTTTTTAGGATTATTACATGTAGAGTTTCGATTTTTTCTTATGATTTTATAGTGTTTATAACCCAAAACAGATATGACTGAATTTTTCATTAACTTTAGAACAACCTGTGGATTGTTTCAGCATCCAAATTTGTTCCAACCTAACACCTGCCTATTGAACAAAATGTAGTTTATCTTTTGTTTTTTGATTGATGACTCTATCTTGCCTAGGTCAGAAGATACAACAGTTTATATTGCAATATATGTTGTAGACTAAAAGTAACAGAAATCTTTACAATTTTATCATAAGGTGAAGTACATTAAAACATTAGTGTTTCTGTCAAGTTATCAATATAAGATTATTCCCTTTTGCGCCGTAATTTAACGCAATGTCTTAGCAAATTACACCAGAACAAGTTGCTCGTATCGTTGCTTTAGTAGAAGAAGGCAAAAGTGGGAGATGTGCTTCCCAGGCAGTGTTTGTGAAGCTACCGGGCGTCGCACAATTAAAAGATATGAAGAAGCGAGCCAGTACCATAGAAGAGTTAGTTCCGGCCGTCCTAGACGAAGTTTGATAATCGCTTTATTCAAATCAAAACGTTACGAAACCGCTTTTAATATGCGGTGAAATCAAATCACCTTTAAGACAACCACGCATATTTTACCAGCATAAAACCTTTATAAATATACTGTATTAGGACTGGTATAGATGAAATTTGGCTTAACCCACTATATTGCTGCAAAATGTTGCTTTAAAAGTATCTAAAACTCAACGTTATATAGCCACTATAAAGAAATAGCGAAGCTGTAAAATAGTTGTATGAATGTTATACAAAGAGTGTTATAAAGGTGCATAATTTGTATTTGCATAACGGATCTTACTTAACCTCTTACAAAGTAATAAAAGGATATAACTATTAGATGCTTCAATAAAGCAGACTCGTATTTAAGCGCTGAGAGCGTTTTATCAGTAATTTTATTTCACCCAATCTCTTTATAAGCAATTTAGTGACAAGCGAAGCTTTAATATAGCCAGCTAGTTTTATAAGTCGCCAGAATATATCGTTTATAAAGCTTTAAGGGGAATAAGAGGTTCTCATGTGTTACTTGGGAATGCATATCTTAACGAAGTGGGCATAGAAACTATGGTATGGCCGTGGTATGGCCACCAAAGGGACGAGATATGACACCAATCGAACACTTGTGAGATGAATAGGGGCGACGAGTTAGGTCTCGCAACCTTTAGATGCTTTAGGAGAAGCGCTAGTAGAGGAGTAAAATAACATTCCTCGGGTGACCATCTCCAACCTCATCCAAAGCATACCAAGGCGAATAGAGGATTTAATGAAGGCAAGAGGCGGTAACACCCGCTACTAAAGTGGAGTTTGTTATACATTTCGTGACATACTTTCCTGTTGACAGTATTTTTCCTTTATGACGAATGAAACGTCGTCCCCTTTAATCAAACTGTCGTATCTTCTGACCTACACAAGATAGAAAAATCAATCAAAAAACAAAAGATAAACTGCATTTCGTTCAATAAGCCAATGTTAGCTTGAAACAAATTTGGTTGGATGCTCAAACAATCCACAGGGTGTTCTAAATTTAACGAGAAATTCAGTCATATTTATTGTAGGCTATAAACACAAAAAAATCATAAGAAAAAATAAAACTACATGTACACTAATACTAAAAAGTAACTCCATAAAATAAAAAAAATCATTCAGATCGATTAAGTAGTTTAGAAGTTACGATACATCAAACTTTCACAAATTTTAGATTTTTTATTTAGACCAATAAAAGTATAAGTATAATAATAGCAGAGAAAAATAAGATAGAGAGAAGAATATCTCGTACGGATTCCAATCATAAATACGATTTGCTTTCTGTGACCTCCAAACCGACGTCGAAATAAGCTGGGTTATTAAAGCACAGTGAGAATGAGTATTGAGACGCGCCGCAGAAAACTCTCTCTGCTTGCCGTGTTGCTACCGCGCTGGCTATGTCGGGGTGTATTGTGAGAATTCTACGCGCCAATCTCGGGGTGTTGCCGTTTGAAGGCCATAGCGTGGTCGAGCTGGCGGGAAGAAGAGATATTATTCTCTCTATCTTATTTTTCTATGATAATAGTAAGATAAGGCTTGCGAACACACTGGGATGATTCTAAAATAAGTCTTATGAAAGAAAGTATACAATTTCACTGCTTTTATTAAGAAATGCTTTTTGAACAAGATATTTACTTTCTTTACGGCAAATTAGACAAAAAATCAAAAGTAATTACATCTACTATTAAATAAATTATGCTTCAACAACATATTTCAGGACAGGCTCAAGGAACCTCTAAAGAAATGCTGATTGTGGTTGAATGTTGGGTACAGATATAATTAATTTATAATTATTAATCGGCCCTAGAATTTTTTCTTTTTTAAATATATAAAATTTTCCTAGAAACCTTCATTCTATTCAAATAACCCTTCCTGCAGGATCTTCTTCATTTATTTTTTTCGCGTTCTACTTTTTCATACAGTCATAGCTGTCAAAACAACCAACTTACTGAGCAGAATATTAAAAGGCAATAATTATTAAAAGCTAAGTTACCATTACGGGAAAGTAAAAATAATTTTTCTTATTATCTGCTTATTTCCAGCTATCTTAGGTACACAGGGAATATGTTTAAAAGACGTATTATTTATATAAACAAGAATTAATAATAAAATAGTACAAAAGAAAAATTGAACGAAATATGTCAAAAATATTTAAAAATCAAAATTACCTTATTAAATCAGAAAAAGTAATGATATCCCTACAAGATGAAGATGAAAAATTAAGAGGAAACAAAACAAAAAAATTTTTAAACCAAACAATTAATAAAAATATAAAATGGCGACTAAATTCGATACTTAGGTCGTATGGCACGATACAAATTTTTTGAAAGCAAGCGCAATATGAGCAGGGTGGAACAATCAAATAAAGAACCTGCAGAGAATAGTTTTATTAAACAAGCAACAAAAATTACAAAAATAAGATCAAAACATTATGAAACACCATAAGGAAATCACAGAATCTTATTCCTTTTCACGGCAACGTTACACCAATTTCAAATAAGGAATGAATGAAAGATCAATTAAAAGGAAATAAAGATCGACATGTTGAAAGATGTGTACATTTGTACATCTAATGATTTTATACATATTTTATTCTAATGCACCTCTATTTCTAACTATGGTTGTCGAATTTTTCTACAATTAACAAAATGCCTCACTCCATACATTAAAAATATTAAAATTATAATATAATGGTGCACGAAGGAATGCATTGTATCCTTTGACTTTTAAATAACCAAAACTTGATGCTCATGAAAATCGTGTCAGTCAATTGGTCATTTTTATAAAGATTTCAATGTTATTTATTTGCTCAGTCATATTTTCAGTCTGCCCACTTTAAATCGATGTTTGTGGCTTGTTATTTCAGCCATCATTTGTCAGTTGTCGACAAATTGAGAGTACAATGCACGCTTTGATGATTTATAGTAACATGACTGTCGGTTAACCGCAAAATAAAAGTAACTTTTGTTGTGTTTCCTTGATCCTGACAGAATGGAAGAATAACCGTCAAGAATCTTTCATTGTTTGGTCTTAACAATTATCCCTTTCACTTAGATGAGAGATGCTCTAATAAAAAAAAAACAGAAAAATAGGCGATGCAAGATTCAATACACAGTTTTAATGTAATAGCAGAGCTGGGCAGTAGTTAACAACGTAGTTGACTTTTTCTGTAAAAGTAGTTGTATTCTTACTACTTTTTTCTCTTAGTAGTTCGATTATTTTAAGTCTACATAAGATATTCGCCAAAAGTAGTTAAAAAAGTAGTTAACTACTCAGTGCTAACAACTTAAGGTATTTTAACTACTTTTGTGTAATTTAACTAGCTACTTAAAAATATTTTCCTTCCGCTTCCCTATACAGGGTGTCCCATAACTAATGGGCCATAAAGCAACTGGAGTTACTAGACATCAAACTAGACCGATTAAGTCATATAAGTTTTTTCGAAATGATACTCGTTATCAGGAGCGGCCCGTGAAATTTTAAAGTTGTATATCTCTGTTGCTACTTATGGGACCCATGCCAAGTTCAGTTTTTTTAATAGTGGGCCTACTAGGAATGTTTTGGCGAAGAAAAAAAATATTTTGTAATTTGCGAAAAACAGTTGAATTTTTGAATTGACCCACCTGGGTAAAAAATTAACACGCTTAGGTATTTTATTTATTATTTTTTCTAAACAAATTTTACATCATTTTGTCGGCAATTCTTAAATTTTAAGAGAAATAATTGTGTTAGTAGAAAGTTATAGCCATTTGAATTTTTTTAAACCTAAAATATAATTTAACAAAAAATTCAAATGACTATACCTTTCTACTAACACATTTTTTTCTCTTAAAATTTAAGAATTGTCGACAAAATGATGTAAAATTTGCTTAGAAAAAATAATAAATAAAATACCTAAGCGTGTTCATTTTTTACCCAGGTGGGTCAATTCAAAAATTCAACTTTTTTCGCAAATTGCAAAATATTTTTTTTCTTTACCAAAACATTCCTAGTAGGCTCACTATTAAAAAACCTGAATTTGGCATGGGTCCCATAAGTAGCAACAGAGATATACAACTGTGAAATTTCACGGGCCGCGTCTGCTCGTTATAGAGATACAGGGTGTTGAAAGTGGAAGGATATTTTAGAAAATTAGCCATAATTTGAAAACAGTTTAATGTGTCCAATTGAAAGTTGGCATTATTAGGTTTTTATGAGTGAGAAATAAGAATTTGTAAACATTTTTAAGTTTTAAGGTAGAGGGCGCTAATTACATACACTGGGTTCAATAAACCTATGATTTTTTTTCTTACCTGTAATATTCTCCTCAAAGGAGGGTTATTTTTAAGCTAAAAAGGTATACTTGCTCGATCTTCATATCTCTAACGGTTTTCGAGATATTTCTGTTTAAACATCACAATGAATAAAAAAATCAGTACTTAGTAAAGTATCGTTCACATTATACCGTTGACCTTTTCTGCAATAAATCAACTACCTGCTTAAACCCCATTGTGTAGGTCCCAACATCTTCAAACCGCAATAAATGGGTGCAGGGTCGGCTTGAAAATATGAATCTATTAAACATAATTATTTATTTTTATTTAGAATTAAAAAGACATTTTAAACCAAACGAAAATAAAGATCAATTAATAATATAAAAATAATAATAGTAAAATTAAATGTATATATTAAGATTAAAATACAGCACAGTGTGTGTACAGAGAAAAGTTTTACAATAATCGACTTAATTCTGCTTTACTCGAAATTTAGTTCTGTCACTATCACTATCTTCATCTACACTTATTATTAAGGGTGAACATTAGTACTGATACACATATAACAACTTTCCACCTTAATTACATGTTGTATACAGTTTTTCCAGCTGTCTGCTGTTACTTACTATGTTTTTTATTAATTCTATTACAGATGTATTTAATGTTGGGGAAGTATTATTCCTTCTAATATTTGATTTTACTTGGTGCCATATTAGTTCGATTGGATTAAATATACAATAGTAGGGGGGAAGACGCAACACTGTATATCCGTTTTCTGTTGCAAGTTTATCACATACGTATTCTTTATTAATTTTAAATTCTGAAATAATTCTTTATCGATTTTCTACTCTATATTGTTTAATAGCCGTTAAGTATTTTTGGCGCCATTCCCGTAAGCGTTGAGATTCCATTATGGTTTGTCTTTTATCAATTGTGTGATACTTAAAACCCATTTGAAGTAAAATTCTTTATCGATTTTCTAGTCTATATTAAATATATAAAATTCCAAACATCGAACAAAGTTCGATATTATGGAACGTATATCAGTTTTGATTTCTCTCTGGCGTCTCATCCCCGGACGCGTTTCGCCGTATCACGGCTCATCAGCGAGGCTAGAGACGACAGAGAGAAATCAAGCTCGAAGGTACTAATAGCTGTACCAGCATAAATAAATGGCAAAACGCTACGGGTAGCGCCATCTCGGCAGATCTAGGCCAAGTAATACACACACCAGCGCCAACACTAAAGACACATGTCACAATTAGTAATGGAAGTCACCTGCAAAGACATCAAGTCACAATTGCAGGGTGACCGCTAGGTGGTGCGCACCTCAAAGACGATCCTCGTCAGTAGAAATGAAATATATAAAATTCCAAACATCGAACAAAGTTCGATATTATGGAACGTATATCAGTTTTGATTTCTCTCTGGCGTCTCATCCCCGGACGCGTTTCGCCGTATCACGGCTCATCAGCGAGGCTAGAGACGACAGAGAGAAATCAAGCTCGAAGGTACTAATAGCTGTACCAGCATAAATAAATGGCAAAACGCTACGGGTAGCGCCATCTCTATTGCTATTAGTACCTTCGAGCTTGATTTCTCTCTGTCGTCTCTAGCCTCGCTGATGAGCCGTGATACGGCGAAACGCGTCCGGGGATGAGACGCCAGAGAGAAATCAAAACTGATATACGTTCCATAATATCGAACTTTGTTCGATGTTTGGAATTTTATATATTTCATTACTACTGACGAGGATCGTCTTTGAGGTGCGCACCACCTAGCGGTCACCCTGCAATTGTGACTTGATGTCTTTGCAGGTGACTTCCATTACTAATTGTGACATGTGTCTTTAGTGTTGGCGCTGGTGTGTGTATTACTTGGCCTAGATCTGCCGAGATGGCGCTACCCGTAGCGTTTTGCCATTTATTTATGCTGGTACAGCTATTAGTACCTTCGAGCTTGATTTCTCTCTGTCGTCTCTAGCCTCGCTGATGAGCCGTGATACGGCGAAACGCGTCCGGGGATGAGACGCCAGAGAGAAATCAAAACTGATATACGTTCCATAATATCGAACTTTGTTCGATGTTTGGAATTTTATATATTTCATTACTACTGACGAGGATCGTCTTTGAGGTGCGCACCACCTAGCGGTCACCCTGCAATTGTGACTTGATGTCTTTGCAGGTGACTTCCATTACTAATTGTGACATGTGTCTTTAGTGTTGGCGCTGGTGTGTGTATTACTTGGCCTAGATCTGCCGAGATGGCGCTACCCGTAGCGTTTTGCCACTAGTCTATATTGTTTAATAGCCGTTAAGTATTTTTGGCGCCATTCCCGTAAGCGTTGAGATTCCATTATGGTTTGTCTTTTATCAATTGTGTGATACTTAAAACCCATTTGAAGTAAAATTCTCCTTAGGCTTGATATGCTGCATGAAATATTTGTTTCGTCTTTTGCTAGACTAATTTTTAATGATTTTAATGTGGGTACAGATTGTTCTTCATACATAGCATAAATTTTTCTTCTTAATAGGTCCTTATCACTCTCGTCTATACTTCTTAATTGGCCAACGTCGTTTCGTTGTTTTCTTGCATTAATAGGTTTCATTGTTATGTCCTTTATCGAAGTTAAGGGAATTTTAGCTAAAGCACTAGTTTCTGCTAAAGCAGCATTTTTATTCAAACCCCTTCTTAGTAAAGATGAATATACATGTTTGACTATTTCTTTCGCATCGGGTGATAAATGCTTTCTTTTTAAAGATACACTACTAGCTGCACCATCAGCATGAGTCCATGGACGCCACATTATACTTAAAAAATAGTTTAACTAAGCAAACTAAATAGTTAAAATAAAAAGACAAAATTAGCGCACACAACTCGCACCTCACACAGGAAAGCTAAAAAGGTGACTGAAGGTGCCTTAATAAAATATCATTATATTATTAATATTAAGTGCTTAAGTTACAGGTAATTAATTTAATTACCTGTAAAAATTTAATTTTAACCATTTTTTCCTAAAATGAATTGGAAAATAATAATCTTAACAATTGGTATAATTCATGTCGCAGGTAAAATATTAAGGGCCAGCCCTTATACTCCACTACTTTTTTCAAGTAGTTTGCCCAGCTCTGTGTATTGGACAATAGAACAGTACCAACTCTGAACCAGGGTGTTAGCTCACGGCATGATTGTCTATACTCGATTTGAAATTGGTTGATAGTAATAAATCATTAAAATCCGTCAAACACGTACACAGAGTGGTCCACCTAAATTGCCAAGTTTTAAATAGTATATACATTGAAAGTCTAGACCCTTTTGCATTTATTAAACTTTCCATTCCTATAGATCTGATAAGGGCGTCGAATACAAAGCTTAACCCGAGGCTCGAACAATAAGCGGTAGTATTCTACCTGTGATGTTTTGCACTCATGCACGTGCTTTCGGGTGGGTTTAAGTTTATATTAAACACAATAATTATATAATTTAGTGAACATTCGGATGTGTGGCATAATTTGTTACCCTTGTATTTGAATAAATATAATACTAATAACAATAAAGCAACTAATAAACAAGTAAATTTGGAAAAATGTTTCTATTTGAAATTCTATAAAATTTATAGTAAGTCATCATTACAGTTCTTCGCTTTAAATTAATCATCATCAGAAAATGAAATATCTGAGGGACTGTCTTCTTCCCCTAAATTGATAATAAGTGGTTCGACCGTTTTCTCCAGTAAACTATCCAATTGCCACATTTTTTCCTCCTCCTTTAGTACATGCTCTATACATCTTTGCCACTTCCCCGCGTTGACTTCTTGAAGCGCTTCTTCAAAGAGTTTTTGAACATCACTCATTTTATAAGTGGTATTTTTTCTAGCCACATAACCTTTCACATGAGCCCATACCAGTTCGATCGGATTTAATTCGCAATGGTAGGGGGGGAGCCGAAGCACTATTATATTTTGTTTTTTGGCCATTTCGTCAACAACATATTTTTGAAACCGATGTTTATGGGTGTTTACAATTGATAGCAACTCCTTTTTAACCATATTGTCCTCAAATTGTATTTGTTTCTCCACAAGCCACTCGATAATTTTTGCTTTTCGCCAAGCAGTTGTAGGCATCTTCTCCAATCTTCTGGAGTGATACGGAGCGTTATCTAACACAATGACGGAGCCAGGTGGAATCAGCTCTATCATTTGTTCGAAATACTCCTCAAAAACATCAGCATTCATATCCTCGTGGTAATCGCCTGTACGAACTGATTGGAATGATAATAGTCCACCTTCTAAAAATCCATTGGAGCTACCGATGTGAGTTATAATTAATCGTTTTCCTTTTCCAGAGGGCGGATTTATTCCTGTTGATAGACCGTCTAAAAATGCTTGCCGGTGAGAAGTCACATTTTTGTCTGTCCATATTTTTCCAACTGTGTAGCCTTCGTTCAGCCATGTTTCGTCCAAATAGAAAATTGTTTTGTTTTCATTGCGAAATTTTCTTATTTTTCTCAAATACTTACGTCTCCAACATACTATTTCATCTTTTTCGAGCAAATGAGACTTCCGACTATGTTTTTCCCATCTAAAATTCATTTCTCTTAGAACTTTCCATAGTTTATCTCTCTTGATTGCAGGAAAGTCTTCTTTTACTGCCCCTAAAACTCTATCCAAAGTAGGGATCTCCTTATTGAAATAGAATGAATGCACCTTTCGTCTTATGATGGCCTTTTCGTCCTCATCGATCGGTATTGTTCGCCTTCCTGGAGATGGTTTTGGTGGCGTCACGGTTCCTGTCTTTTCTTCCCGCATCAGCCTGTAGATGGTTGCTTTTCCAATACCTGTCATCTTTGAACAAAGTTCCACTGCAGAATCGATACTTATTGCACTTTTTTGATATCTAAGTGCATTAAATACATTAAGCACAATAATCTTTTCACTAATGCTTAGCGCTGATTTCGCAGCTCGCTTAACTGGAATAAATCCTGAAAGACTCTCCATTTTCAAAAATTACCCAAATGTGTGTCCTAGAATACTCGCATTAGGTTTGTTCGCTCTTAAAATGACTCACAGTTTTATACCAATAAGTAGAGGTACCTAATTTTTCGTAACTACCTGAAAAGTAACATTGTGTATTAATTGTTCCCGGAATTCTCGGCATAATTATTTTTACCTGTTATGACAATAATGATTACTAAATTATTCGGATAAGTAAATAGGGTTCAAACCGGCACGTCAGGTAGGTGCGCCTATGGAATCGGCTGCTAAAAATGATTTATTACTATCAACCAATTTCAAATCGAGTATAGCTAGAACACAATCGGGACAATTTAATGTTAAGGCGGAATTATGCAGAAAAATTAAATTAATTTAAAATTAACAATTAAGAAATAAACGTATGTAATTAGATTTTAGCATTTATGCACATAAATTAAGACTTCAATTAAATTAAGTTCAGTTAACATGATATGTTAAGATGACCAAATCTGCCCTGTCTTAATTTAATGTTATTTGGGTTGTTTGAGCAAGTTTTCGGTCCTTCATGACGGTTGACAGTTACATCACCTAAAACAAATGTATTTTCCTATGCGATTTTTTGTCATTTAATTATTAGAAATAACTAGAGCGGTTCAAAATGTTCCGCGCGACATAGGCGTACGCGTCATAGTAAGTATAATATAACAGAAAAAAAATAAAGGAAATAAATCAGTGATAATTTTGAGAAATGTGTGAAGCACTTGCCCTGTTAAGCAGCGTTATCACTAGAGACCGGATTCAAATATTACATTCCAGGAACGGACTCCGTTGGAAAGACAATGTAAACTGAAAATATTAAAAATATTTTTGACAAGACTATGGGTTTATTGAGGTCCGAAAATACAATTTTGTCTAACAGATGGTAGAAAAATTTAATGGGAGGAGGGGGGATAATAAGGGAGCGATTGGCATTTCTTAGGGGATATTAAGGTCAGCAAATCCAAAAACTGTAGTTTATTATAGTTGTTTCCTTTTTGTACAATAATAGCTCTATTTAATATACAGAGTGTTACGAAATTCGCTGCATATATATTGAAACCGGTAAATGCTGGTATGAATTCAGAATGAATAAAAATATTCATAAATGGCGCTTCATGATAAAAAAAAGGGAGATATCGTCCCTCAAAAAAAATTGTTTAGTAACTGCCCACCACTGGCAATAAATACATAGCCATATAAAAAACAGAGAGAAACGTCAGTTACAGAAAAAAACTTTTGTTTTGACGTCAGTAGTCACTGTGACATTGCCAATTCTCTCTAGAATATTCCTATGTAACAGGTTTGAAAAAATAATATTTTTGTTATCTTTAAAGTAAGAAATCATACTAACTCTTTTAAAACATTCAATTTCAAAAAGTTAAAATACTACAACACAAAAATCTAGAGAACAGCTGTTCAAACCAAGAGTAAATTTTTGTTCAACTAGGCCCACCAGAAATTTCTGGAAAAAGAGTACCTATACAAAAATTTGAGTTCCAAATTAGCTTTAAACAAAAAAATCCTAACACTTAAGCATGTACTTTTTTTTATTTGCCTATTTTTAATCATATTTACAGAAAATTTGGCTTTTATTAACAGGTTTATTAAAAAAAAAGGTATTCTTTATAAAATGTTCCGCATGGTCCAAAACCTAAAATGCAACCATCAAATATCGAAATTTCCCACACTTTTGTAGAACAACCCCCCCCCCCCCCCCCCCCGACCTCTGCAAACGAAATTCTAGAAAATATTATACTAGGTCTGTTAGAAAATATGAATTTTACCTTACAGTAAAATACTTTTATTTTTGACAATATCGAAAACTTTTAAGAAGAAAATTTATTTAGGATTGTAAACTAATTTCAAATAAACAGTTATCTTTTTATTCATTAAAAATAAGATAAAAATAAAAATTGTTATGATTTTGTACATTTTCCCATTCTCTACCCTACAACAATGAACACATTGATATATTAAATAGAAATAAAAATTGTTATGATTTTGTACATTTTCCCATTCTCTACATACAGCAGTGAACACAACATTGATAATGAATGCATTTCTAATTAGGTTGCCATGATATTTACATATCTGCCATTAAACGTCAAATATTAACTTACTAGGTAATTATTACAATATTAGTACTGTATTCAAATTGATAATTGTAAAATAAGTTATTTTGTTATGTATCAATTATTTTAACTCATCATCAAAATACTGCAACACAGAGATTAAGAAACGTAAAGGTTATCAAATTTTTAATGAATAAGGAGATAACTGTTTATTAGAAATTAGTTTACAATTCTAACTAAATTTTCCTCATAAAAGTTTTCGAAACTGTCACAAATAAAAGTATTTTACTGTAGGGTAAAATTCATATTTTCTGACAGACCTCGTATATGACCAAATTGGCATTTGGTAACCTCTCATGTCGTACGAGATGTGCGCCATGCGAATGCTGACACATCTTTATTTCTTCCACTTGCGTAATTTTTTAGATGGTGGCGCATAGCGTCGAACGATTTATGAATGAATAATTCAGTGGCGGCTGGTGAAATTTCAATGTTGTATATCTCTGTTCCTACTTACAGGACCCGTACCAAATTTAGAGGTTTTAATAGTGAGCCCACTGGGAAAGTTTTGGTAAAGAAAAAAAACATTTTGTAATTTGCGAAAAAAAGTTAAATTTTTGCTGGGCATCACCTGGGAAAAAAATGAACACGTCTAGGTATTTTATTTATTATTTTTGCTAAACAAATTTTACAGCATTTTGTCGACAGGTTTTAAATTTTGAGAGAAAACAATGTGTTAGTAGAAAGTTATAGTCATCTGAATTTTTTTTTAAATTATATTTTAGACTTAAAAAACTTCAAATGGCTATAACTTTCTACTAACACGTTTTTTTCTCTCAAAATTTAAAACCTGTCGACAAAATGATGTAAAATTTGTTTAGCAAAAATAATAAATAAAATACCTAGACGTGTTCATTTTTTTCCCAGGTGAGGCCCAGCAAAAATTTAACTTTGTTTCGCAAATTACAAAATGTTTTTTTTTCTTTCCCAAAACTTTCCCAGTGGGCTCACTATTAAAACCTCTAAATTTGGTACGGGTCCCGTAAGTAGGAACAGAGATATACAACATTGAAATTTCACCAGCCGCCACTGGAATAATTTCATCTGTTCTGCGCTACATAATAATATAAACTTGTTAAATAGATATACTAATGTAATTATTGTTGTTTTTAAAGGTACAGGAATATTTAAAATCAAACCTGAAAAAGCAAGAATTCCTTCAAACGCTTCTGTCCAGTTTGAAATTGAATTTTTTCCTGATGAGGATTTCAGCACTTATTCAGAAACGTTAGTGGCACAAGTTTATTGGCAACTTGAGAAAATGCCAGGCCACGAAGAACCTCGTCCGACTGTTCCTCTGATGTG
The DNA here is from genome assembly GCA_963971165.1 of Philopedon plagiatum. Classification (NCBI taxonomy): domain Eukaryota; kingdom Metazoa; phylum Arthropoda; class Insecta; order Coleoptera; family Curculionidae; genus Philopedon; species Philopedon plagiatum. The sequence goes on from OZ020190.1 coordinate 123,027,610, forward strand.
CACCTTAAGAGTTCAAGGTAAACACTAACGGCCAGATTTATAACTAAGACTGACCCAATTTGTCAATCAAAGATTTAAATAGACAATTAGGAAAATAAGACAGATAAGTTTTGTATCTACTATGAATTTATTTCTGAGGGCGAGTTTTTTAAAGTGTTACAAGGCGATATCTCTAAAACGGTTTAAAATATTTTCATGAAATTTTGGTGAGTTAGGACAAGAGTCTAGGGGATGGGTAACCATTTTTATCCCGGGCTTGCGCATGCGCAGAGGAAGGAACAGAGTGGACAATGAGCATGCACCAACTTTCAAACTCGATTAGTTTTTTGCTCGGAACATTTAAAAAGAACCAAAAATGATCCTGTGCAACCCTAGAATTGAGCAAACCTGTCCAAGAACGTATTTTATTTCTCAAACAAAACATACTTTTTAGGTTAAGTTAGGTAGCTAGACACAATTAATTTTTTGCTCGGGACCTTTAAAAAATGACAAAAGTAAATTTTTATCGAGGAAGGAGTGCTAACCCGTTTCCAATACACCTTTTAGAGCCGATTTCCTAATTTTTTATAATATTTTAAGTGACAAAAATTTTAAAAAAGATGCAGCCGAGCACGGATTCGAACCAACACATCTCGGTCAATAAGCGGGTTCTATACCACTGCACTACGTGACTGATGCTAGAAAATCGGTAAATTTATTAACAAGTCCATCATTTATTATTTTTTGAGGATACCACAGATCCATATAGCTACGCATATGGATCTGTGTTATTACGCATGCGGAAGCCCGAGATAAAAATGGTTACCCATCCCCTAGACTCTTTAGTTAATAGGGAGATTGGGAGACATATTTAAACATATTTTTGACATTTACCCCCTCTCTCTATTTTGAGGGGTGGAGAGTAGCTTTAAAATTTTAAATGGGATGATGTACTTTAGTTTATAAAATTCAAATCTACGTAAAAAAAGTACGTATGTGTACATATTTTTTTTTTGATTTGCTCTTTCGGTTACGGAATTACGGTTAACTGAATTTTAATTGAATTTAAAAAGTAAATAAGTTTTACCAATTAACCAAGTTCATTGATTTCAGAATTATTAGTCGTTTCCATGGAAATGCGTTATTTTTACTTAAGTCAGTTGATTTTGACGTTTTAACGATTATTTCTGTTTATTGCTGGGCCCCCCGATTTAACCCCCCTTGTGGGGTTTTATAAAGGACAAAGTGAAGGCGACTGCGCCTACAACTTTAGTTGATATGAAAGACCGAATCCACTTTGCCTGCTTATTAGTGACACCTGAAATGTTACAGCGGGTACAAAATTCATTTAGAAAAAGAGTGAGGATGTGTTTGGAAGTTGAAGGGGGACATTTCGGACAACTTCTCAAGCATGACAGACGATAAATAAGTTAAAATTAAATGGTAAATATATATTTTTTATTTTATAACCTAATAAATCATGTTTCCGTAACTCAATAAATAAATTAAAAAAAAAAACTGCACACATACGTAATTTTTACGTAGATTCAAATTTTATAAACAAAAGTACATCATCCCATTTAAAATTCCAAAGTTACCTCCACCCCTCAAAATAGAGCCAGGAAGTAAATGTCAAAAATATGTTTAAATATGTTCTCCATCTCGCTAAAATTCCTCGATCTCTTGACACCAAAAAGTCGTCCGGTCTGAATGGCATACCAGCAAACGTTCTAAAAAATTTAATCCCTCTTATAAGTATGTAGGTACATTCTCTTTCAGCTGGGTAATAAACCTTAAAATCACGCTAGTGTAATTTCCCAAAATAAAATACAGCAATTTTCTTTAAGTAGGTACCTACCTACTTAAGCCTAAATCTTACGCTTAGACTAGCAAATTTTTAAAAACACTCTTAATGCAATTATATTAAATACTAGCTTTCTTCCGCGACTTCGTCCGGTATACCAATTTTACTCCATGGCAAACTTTGAACCCCCATTTCACCCCCTTCGGGGTTGATTTATTAAAAATTGTAAAACACGTGTTTAAGCATTTATCTTTTAGAGTACTTCTATAAAGTTTTGACTCAATGGAGTCATCTAATATTTTTTCTCCATACAAAGTTTGTACGTACGTTGAACCACTATTTCACCCCCTTACGGGTTGAGTTTTGAAAAACCTTTCCGTAGTCGATACCTACGCTATATATGAAATCCCTGTGCAAAATTTCAAGTTTCTAGACTCAGCAGTGGGGCTGTGCGTTGATATGTCAGTCAGTCAGTTTCTTCTTTTATATATAGAGATAACCAGAGAGTATAAAGAATATAGACAGACACTCGAATACACCGAAAAGCCGGTCTCTCTTGAGACATTTGGTGGGGTTACTGGTTTATGGTTTAAATGTTTGTTTGTCCACCATTATATACATGTAGATACATAGTATACATATTTATATCATGGTAGACAAACAAACTTTTAAACCATAAACCAGTAAACCCACCAAATGTCTCAAGGGAGACCCGCTTTTCGTTGTACGGCAGTGTTCGTCTAGGTATTATTTAGTCTATGCTATAACTCACTGTTTTTACCTGTGACGCTTTTAACCTTTTGCTGGAATATAAGGCTGAATACGAAAATACTTCTATTTACTTTAAACACGGCAATCTACCTAATAATAATTAATACGAGTCGCATCGTGCTCTATCCAATTTAATCAAAAAGGATACGACATAAACCTATTATAGGAGTTTAACAACAATGCAAATACAGTTACATAAAAGAAGCTTTAAATTTAAACTTGACATTCCTAAAACTACTTTAAGGAACACGTAACAAAATACACAATCGAAAACACTATTCAGTCGTCTCGTAAATCAAGTAAAATTTGAGAGAAGAGATATGTAGTATATGTAAGAATTAACAACTTTTCATTTTACTAAAATACTATTAATGCAATGGTAAGAACAACTATGACCAGGGTATCTTCCCAGATAGCTGAAAGACTGCTCGTGTGCAGCCTGTCCCGAAGAAAGGCTCCAAGTCCCTTCCGTTCAATTATAGACCCATCTCTCTTCTCTTTGTTGTCAGCAAAGTTGTGAAGAAAGCGATCAACTTTCAAATTGTAAAATATCTAGGAAAACACAAAATCGTCCATGACAGACAGTACGAATTTCGTCACCAAAGATCCACAGCTAATCTTAGTTTTGTCACACATAACTGAAACAAGCCTCTCGAATTTCATGGCGAATCAGATTGTTGCTCTTGATATTTCCAAGGCCGTTAACCAAGTAGGGCGTGCCGCACTCCTCAACAAACTACCTTCTTACGATCTTCCTCACCATGTATCTGGATCGGTAGCTTCCCCTCTGATCGGCGCATATCTGTCGTAGTGGACGGTCACTCATCTGACCTCCATCCTATCAATCAATGCTGGCGTACCCCAAGCTTCAGTCCTGACACCACCTGACCTATTTATTCTTCACATTAATGACCAATCCCATCCACAGTTATGCTGAGTCACATTGCTGACGATAGTAGGTACTGTTCACTCCAACATTCATTTTTCCAGTCAAGTCTCGAATCAACACCAGGATAATAGACGCAGATCTATGCAGTTATCCCTGTCCCAAGATCTTTAATTAATCGTAGAGTGGGGTGCGAAGAACCTTGTTCAGTTCAACGCCCCTAAAACCCAGTCTTGCTCCCCGTGGCGCCTGGTTTTAAAATTGTATGTATATCTCTGTTGCTACTTACGGGACCCATGCCAAGTTCCGGTTTTTTAATAGTGGACCTACTAGGAATGTTTTGCTAAAGAAAAAAAAATTAGATCAAGCCCTCTCTGGAAAAAAATGAATACGTTTAGGTATTTTATTTATTTTTTCTAAACAAATTTTATATCATTTGTCGAAAATTTTTAATTTTGGAGAGGAAAAATGTGCTAGTAGAAAGTTATAGTCATTTGAATTTTTTTTAAATTATATATTAGGTTTATAAAAATTCAAATGACTGTAACTTTCTACTAACACATTTTTTTCTCTTCAAATTTAAAAATTTTCGATGTAAAATTTGTTTAGCAAAAATAATATATAAATTACCTAAAGGTGTTCATTTTTGGCACCGCAAAAATTCACCTTTTTCTCGAAAATTACAAATATTTTTTTTTTACTTTAACAAAACATTCCTAGTAGGCTCACTATTAAAAAACCTGAACTTGGCATTGATCCTGTAAGAAGCAACGGAGATATACAACTTTAAAATTTTACCAGCCGCCACTGAGTACTCTTCCCACATCTGGGGAGCGGCATCGCCTTCGACACTTAACATCCTTGATTCTATCCAAAAAAGAGCCATTCGACTCATCAATGACCTAGTCCTCACAAGAAAACTACTTTTTCTGGCTCATCGCCGCGCTATTGGGGATTTATCCCTTTTCTACCGATACTTCCATGGATTTTGCTCTGAAGAACTCGCTGCTATAATTCCCCCCTTGACTGTTCCTAACAGAACAACAAGAGGCGCATTACGCATGCATCCTTTTACTGTCCAGCTTCAAGAGCCTAGAACATCCCACGTCTCTTGCTCATTCATACCTAGAGTCTCCAGATTATGGAACAAATTACCTGCAGATATTTTCCTTTCCCCACCCAACCTGTGTTAATAGACTACATTTCCCCTTTCTTCAGACGCACACGGTACGTTAGTACTTAGGCTTAAAGAATACGTGGGCTGTCTCGGATAAAAAAAATTATTATTATTATTATTATTATGAAGGCTTCTACAATATGAAATTACTCTCTTTGAATTACAACTATGTATATAAATATTGTTGAAGCTCCTTTATCGGACTAATAAAATTTTTATCAAATCCTAATGTTACCTTATCAACAATTAATTATTGATCTATAAGATTTAACTTAAGAAACATTCCGCAGAAACAATTCCCAAGATCTTCATGGTAAAAATCAATATGCAGAGAATTATATTTCCGCTCCAAACTAACACAATCAAAATCATCACGATACCTACACAAATAAGATTAGGTAGTTCTTTATTTTAAACCAACTTTATTTTTCACCCCGCTGACTTCTAGGTCATTCCTTCCCGGAAAATGAAGGGTGGATTACACACATTGAAATTCGTCCGGAAGTGGTCTATTGGCAGCCATGTTTACCAGGCGAAAAGGTGTACACCACTTTCCTGTTGCAAAACAATAGCCATCTGCCAGTAATGTATAAGCTGGTAGCACCAAAGATAAGGTAATTATAATTTTAATCGTTTTTTATATTAAGTAGTGGCGTAAAGTCAAGGATGCAGATGCATCTGTCAAACGACAGTGGTGTCCACCTAAGTATGCATTAAAGTTTGTCCGTATGGGTTAAAAAAAGAAGCAGAATGCATACATAAATTATAAAATTTCATTCCCTTTCCATGCAAAATCCGTCTTTTTTTTAACCAAAAAATCTAAGTGTCCCGTTTTTGAAACTATTTACATATTTTTGAACTAGGCCCAGTGGTATCGCCAATGTGGTTCCTATTGCCTATATGGTGTTCTGTTCTGTGTGACAATTTCCATGACCTCTTGCCGGTTCGGCAGCCAATTATTTTCAAAAAACCCGGTCTGGCGAAATTTTAAAGTTGGATATCTCTGTTGCTACTTACGGGACCCATGCTAAATTCTGGGTTTTGAATAGTGAGCCGAATAGTTTTTTTTATCTTCGGACAGCCCACGAAGGTCTTAACCTAAGTACTCTAGGTACCCTGGGTGTACAGGGATACAGGCAGCTGTAACGGGACGTAAGGACGAGGAAACACTTGGCCGCGCCTGCCTCCACTTTCCAAAATTTTATAGTTCCGTTTCGTCTGGCGCGTGCCAATCAAGATGCACCTACCTTCAACGTTTTGAACTACGGCATGTCGCCAAATTTACGCATTAGTAAAAAATACCAAATATTGAAATATACCTACCAATTCTTAGTTATTAGGAAATATCGGTCATACAATATTTTGTTTCTTAAAATTTGAACGTTAAATTGTAATATCTTTTTATTTGACGAAAATGCCATTACAACTTATTTATGTTATTATTAAATAAAGTCAATATGTAGGTCAAATAATTTTTTTAATATCACCCCTTATTTCATTAAAATAATTAGGCAACATTGCATAGGGCCTTGTTTTTTGCCCGCATTTATTTCACTGTTACAGATAAGTGTGTCAAACTAGAAATGTTTTGGTAAAGAAAAATAATATTATGCAATTTTCGGGAAAAAGTTAAATTTTTGCCGAGCCCGCCCTGGGGAAAAAATGAACAAGTTTAGGTATTTTATTTATTCTTTTTTTCTAAACAAATTGTCATTTAGTTGAAAATTTTTAAATTTGAAGAGAAAAAAATGTGTTAGTAGAAAGTTATAGTCATTTGAATTTTTAAAAACATTATATTTTAAGTTTAAAAAAATTCAAATGACTATAACTTTCTACTAACACATTTGTTTCTCTTAAAATTTAAAAATCTTCGACAAAATGATGAATGAAATTTGTTTAAAAAAATAATAAATAAAATACCTAAGCGTGTTTATTTTTTTCCTCAGAGGGGCGCCAAAGCAAAAATTCAACTTTTTCTCGCAAATTACAATTTTTTTTCTTTACCAAAACATTCCTAGTAGGCTCACTATTAAAAAACCTGAACTTGGCATGGGTCCCGTAAGTAACAACAGAGATTTACAACTATTTTAAAATTTCACCAACCGCCACTGCAAACAACAGAACATGAAAGTCAGTTGGAGACTAAGCAGATCTCTGAAATATTAGAGTAACTTAGGATTTTGAATTACGACTTATTAACAATGACAGGACAAGAACCTGTCAAACCCTAACTGATCAACTAGAAGATCTTAATTTAAACCAGTTCGAATTCTTAAACCTTCTTAGTGCATCTGAACGTAAATTAAAAAAAAACTTTCTGAGGGGGCCGATATCGTATGTAAAAATACTAGGAGTAAAAAATTTAAAATTTCTTATTTCGTTTATCCAAACTAAAAACTTATTCAAACCAATAATATAACTTTTTTTATTCAATAGCACAACTAGCAAACTATTTTCTATTTTAATTTCTTAAGGTAAATAATTTTCTTGTTACTTATGCGTGGTCTCACCTAGATTTTTTTTTATCAAAAATTACAGTAGTGATATTGCAAAACCGATAGCACAACTAGAAAACTATTTTCTGTTTTAATTTTCTAAGGCAAAGAATTTTATTGTTAGTTATGTGTGGTCTCACCTAGTTTCTTTTTTATCAAAAATTTCAGTAGCGTTATTGCAAAACCAATGATGGGAAAATTTAGAGACTTCGAAATAATTTCAATTCAGCTGCAAACGGAAAGAAACAAGATCAAAACATATATTGAAGAATGGAAGATAATCATAAACGGTCGAGAGGAAAAGCAAATGTCGGTGTACTTTCACGGTGAAACGAGCATTCCCACAATTGAAATAGGAACCCAAAATAAAATAAATGCTGGAAATATTCAAGAAGGTTCTCAAAAATCAATAAAAGTAGTAATGAAAAACACATGCTATTTTACTATTGGGTAGGTAAATAGTAATACATTTTATGATTTTAACAACAAAATATTTTTTACAGAATTACAGTTAAAGCAGGGTTACCCTCTCCAGTTACTTAGCATTTTATAATGTGCAGCCCCCCGTCACCGAAACGTTGATGTCGTTATGGGCTATGGACCCCCCTCCGATATTCTAAGCACGCCAATGCAAAAATACGATATTTAAAATTACTCTTTTTACTGAACAAATACTATCCCTTTAACATTTTAGTTACAAATTTAGACTAAGGGAAAGATCGATTCTTACTATCGACCCAATGGAAGGTATTCTTCAAGAGAATGGGACTACAAAGCTTGACGTTACCGTCATGGGAATACAGTGTGCCCCAAAACAGGAAAAATTCATCTGTGGAATGAACATAATAGAAAGAAATGGAGCAACATCTGGCGAAACATATGATACAACTGTAGAACTGTTTAGTGAATGTTCCTATTCCCAATTATGTGTAAGATATAATGTTACAAGGCGATATCTCGAAATCGGTTTAAAATTTTTCATGAAATTTTGGTGAGTTAATAGGAAGATGGGGGGGGGGGGCATATTTAAACATATTTTTGAGGTAACTTTGGAATTTTAAATGAGATGATGTACTTTTGGTTATAAAATTCGAATCTACGTAAAAACTACGTATGTGTACAAACGTTTTTTTTTGTTTGCTCTTTCGGTTACGGAACTGTGATTTATTAGGATATAAAATATAAAAAAATATTTACCATTTAATTTCAACTTATTTATCGTCTGTCATGCTTAAGAAGTTGTTCGAAATGTCCCCATTAACCTTGCAAGCACTTTCTTGCTCTTTTTCTAAATGAATTTCGTACCTGTTGTAACATTTCAGGTGTCACTAATAGGCAGGCAAAGTGGATTCGGTCTTTCGTACTCGTATCATCTAAAGTTGTAGGTGAAGTCGCCATCGCTTTGTCCTTTATAAAACCCCACAAGAAAAAATCAAGGAGGTCAAATCCGGGGACCTAGCAGGCCAGTTGACTGAACCCTCTTGTCCCATTCATCTGTTTTCAAATATTTCATTCAAATGATTTATGTATTGGCATGTATTGCATAATGGGGTGGAGCTCCGTCTTGTTAAAACCACCTGTCAAAATTTGTGTTTTGGTTTAATAATTGGAGTAATTGGTTTCTTAAAAAATCTGAGTACATTTCTTCATTTAAATGTCCTTCAAAGAAATGCGGACCAATAACTCTATCCCCGATTATACCACACCAAACATTAATTGACCAGGGATGTTGATTTGGCAGAGTTCTCATCCATTGGGGATTTTCCGACGCCCAGTAGCACATATTGTGTCGATTTACCTGAAGAAAACCAACAAACAAAAACAAAAGAAATTAAATTTCTACTGATAAAGAAAAATTTTAAATCTTACCTGCCCACAATTATGGAAAGCAGCTTCGTTAGAAAAAATAACAATCCTTTGGAACCTGTGATTTCCTTGCATTTGTCTTGCAAAATGTAACGCGATTTTCAAGGTAAGTAAAGTTTCAGACTGCCAGTAGTACGACTTCTGGTTTTCAGCCTTTTAAATGCCATGTGAGATTTTGGGATATTAGGAAATCTCTCCGCCCACACTAGTGAAGCTTCTCTGTAGTTTTTCTGCACTCCCCCAAAATAAGCAACATATTATTAACTTGCACATTGCACAAAATTCGCTTCCATGTTTAATTGAGCAATAAACTGAGAAATAATCGTTAAAAAGTCAAAATTCTCAACTTAAGTAAAAATGACGCATTTCCATGGAAACGAATAATTCCGAAATAAGTGAACTTGATTTATTGGTAAAATTTATTTATTTTTTAAATTCAGTCAAAATTTAGTTAACCATAATTCCGTAACAGGAAGAGCAAATCAAAAAAAAATTGCCCACATACGTAGTTTTTACGTAGAATCGAATTTTATAAACAAAAATACATCATTCTATTTTAAATTACAAAGGTACCCCCACCACTCAAAATAGAGAGAAGGGGTAAATGTCAAAAATATATTTAAATTGTCCTTCCATCTCCCTATTACCTCCTCGAAATATCGCCTTGTAACACTTTAAAAAACTCATCCTCGGGCCCGTAGCTGGGGGGGGGGGGGGGGGGGTGTGGCAGAGTGGGCAACGATCACTCTGAAAGAAAAAGTTGCCCACTCTAGAAAATTACTGAAATCATTGTCTTGTCTACTAGAAAAATATTACATCATACGTTTGCCCCCTCCCCCCCTAAACCTTTAGTTGCGCCCTCTGAAATTAAAATCTGGTTACAGGCCAGCTCACCCTGCTGATATTTCATTTTTTTAGGCTTGTCCTAGTGCGGAAAATTTCGGAAATCAGCCATTTGGTAAGAAGATGAGTTTTGAATTTGAAGCTGTCAACTTTGGCTGCAGTCCCATATTTTTTCAAGCCTGTCAATGTGGCCATGAGATACATGTAAATATTTTTCCCTTTAATATTGGATATTTTAAAATTAATGGCGACCGTAGGATGGGCGAAACAGGGTTATTTTATATCTGCAGTTATTAGGAATTGTTTTAGGACACAAATTTTCGAATAAGGCCATGTTTTGGAGAAGTCCAACCACAAGATAGTAAAAGATTTGTTATTTCTGGTATTATATCACTGGTTGGTGAACAGACACTTCACTTTGGCTATTACAACAGAGTGGCAAGAGATTCTCCAATGGTTACTGGAGATCCTACTCTCTTTTTTACCCTTACCTATTGTGCAGAATTTCCAGCAATTCAGGTAAGTATTTATATAAGTACATTAATGCTTATATAAATACCTGAAAATATCTATTAATTTGGTATTGTCACCGCACGTTCAAGAAAAAAATTATATTTAGAAAACAAATCCAGCAAAGAAATTTCCCTCGTACTTGGCCAGCGACCTATAGACCAAGGGCTGACCCTAATTTATTTTTATTTCTCTATTTTTTTTATTTATATACAGGGTGTTGTATAGAAATAAATATTTTAAAATAGCAGTTTTATTCTTGTATCATTTACGGGGCAGATCTTATATAAGTTCGATTCATTTTTTAAAAATTACTAACAAATTGCAGGTTGCAGAAATATCTGAACATCATTTTGGAGGTCTCTTTGGAAAGAATGATCTTTTTCAGGAATACCTGCAGATACCTAAGTATAATATACTGTTATTTTCTTTTTTTGATTCGTCAATATTTTACAGCAAGTATGGAATTCGAAATACTTATAAGAAAATTGTTTTATTTCTACAGACTTAATACAATTCTAAGAGAAATTACAAATGACCAAACCGAAGAAATATGTTTGCGATTGCCGGAATTCGAAATCCAGGAGAAAATTTTTACCATTGTTCTGGCTCTAACTAATATTACACCGTATGATACAACCATTGCCCTGAAAAGAAAAAAGACATGTAAATGCGAATTGGTAGAACAAGCTGCTGCAAGTAGTTTAACACAAAGGAAAAAAGGGTTTGACTGTCCCCACAGGAACACAATCAAAATGGAGTTGCAAGATACAAGATTTTTTGTATGTAAAAGAGATATAAAAAATTATTATATAAACTTTGATGGCAGTATCATTTAGGAACAAAGCTAATGTCTTACTTTTTTGTTTTAGAGCAACACCACTAGGTTTTTGACTATTGACATAAAATACTGCTTACCAAAATTAACTAAAATGTGTTATATTTTGGAATTAAGTAACCACAGAGCTGTTGAAATTTATTTTAAAATTTATGCTATTCCTCCCGCAACTCCCAAACTGTCCTACTACAAAGAAAATTTTAAAATGGATCTTCAAAATATCTACATTGGCACAAGAGTAGCTCCAGTGCAAATGTTTTGGATGTACAACAATACAAGAAAAATAATACATTTCGATTTTGATACTTCTGAAGTAGAATATATGTGTAAAAAAGATGGTTTTAAAGTATTGGAAATATTAAATCCAAGAGACCAAATTTTACCATATAGCTCCACAGCGCTCTTAATCAAATTTCTTCCCATTGAATTAAAAAGTTATTACGTACAAATAGATGTTAAATATCGAAATCCAGGGGAGCCCGAGTGCCCTTTAAAATTTGAAATAGAAGGCCGAGGTGATTTGGGAACACGTAGGGGTACCATAACTGCCCAGCCATCAAGAGTTAGCAAATTCTCTGGGAATTGTCCAGTTAGTTTGTCCATCGAATGCATAGATATCAAAATTCTTCCAGTGTGGAATAAAAGAAGAGAACTTATTTTTATTAAAAGTAATGTTAAAAACAAAATTATTCAGTACATATGGGGAACGTAAGTAAGAAAATAAGAAACCACACTACTTTTAGTAAACGAATTATAGTAAATAATTATCAGTGCCGTAGCCAGGATTTTTTCGGGGGGGGGGGGGGGGTGGGAGTCGGAGAATCGCCTCCGGACTTCAAAAATCGCGCATTTGGCGGTAAATCGCAACACCTGAAAACAAAAATTTCGAGGGATTCTAATCTCCTGCCCCCCACCCCCCCCCCCCCCCCCCGCGCTGGCTACGGCCCTGATAATTATTCATTTATTTCCAATTGACTATACAGTTTACTACAGGAAATATACAAAATAAATACAATTAACTTAATATACAGGGTGTACGAAAAGTCTTAGTATGGACAAATTTCTTTGCTATTAGTAAAGGGAGAGACACAAAATTTTAGGTGTATCCTATTGGTTAATAAATCTATTTTTTCACGTAATTTAACTTTTTCTACCCCCTTGAGGGGTGACGCTACGGAGTTGAGATCAAAAATTTTAAATGCAAGGCTATGCCGTGTGGTACCTCATTTTAAAGGTCTTCAAAAAGGAAACATTTTACCGCAAACCCCGAGGTTTATATTCTAATTCGTTTTTAAATGGCAAGCCTTTAACAAGTAAAAATCGTGAAAAAAAAATTAAAAATGTAAATACCCTTATTTCTCTTATTCCTTTAAAAGTTGTTTAAAATATCCACCATGAACTTCTTGGCAATAATAAAGTCGATTTTGGAACTAGTACGTACTTCTCACATTTTCGAGAGCAGGTATTACTTCTTGGCATAGTTCCAAAACCGACTTTATTACGCTAAGAAGTTCATGATAGTCATTTTGAACAACTTTTAAAGTAACAAAACAAATAAAGGCACCTACATTTTTAATTTTTTTATTCATGATTTTTAATTTTTATGGGCTTGCCATTTAAAAATGAACTAAGATACTGACCTCGGGTTAGAGGTAAAATGTTTCTTTTTTGAAGACCTTTAAAATGAGGTACCACAAGGCATACGGTTGCATTTAAAATTTTTAACCTCAACTCCCTAGTGCCACCCCTCAAGGGGGTTGAAAAGGTTAAATTAAATAAAAAGTGGATTTATTAACCAATAAGATACACCTAAAATTTGGTGTCTCTACCTTTACTAATAGCAAATATAGTTGCCAACACTAAGACTTTTTGGACACCCGCGCTTCCCTTCGGCGAGGGAGGTTAGCGTGGCTTGGTGGTGCGATAGCGTCGCTTAGCCATCTGTTTTTTACGTCATCTAAAGAATCTGACCTGGAAGACCCTTTTTATGCAAACTTTTACATTTCTTGACGTTTTTAGACCATTTTAAAGCAGATGTTTTGATGTATGCATATTATTAGAATTTTATTTTAGAATATCCATTTTTCTTTAGAGGCTTTGCGAAAATTTCAACTGATATAACGACCCGGGTACGGGCGGTTTCACTTGAAATTAAATGGTTCATGGTTCTCGGAGAATATTTCCCAAAAATAAATTCTCGAGAATGTTCCATCTCTATGTAAAACCAACATGTCCAAAAAGCTAGCAAATAATATGTTAAAAATTAGAAAACCATAGCGCTCTTTGAAAACATTTAATGTATTTTTATGGATTGACCTTAAATTACTTATTTTTACTTAACCTAGGAAAATTTTCACTGAAAATGTGGTCCATACTATATACTAAAACTGCACTGACATCGAAAGTTACATAAAGTAATTAGTTTGATGATCGGCCAATTCATCTTTAGTATTGCCAATAAACATTTGCTTACGAACCCGCGAAATTTCAATTGCTTTGACCTGCCCCGTGTTTCAACCTGCCCCACTTTCCCCTACTTAATAATTACCTATCAACATCAAATATCTGATCAATAGTGGATATTAAGACGTTTGTAAATAATGCAGATATACACTCTTAGTAGCTTGAAATATTCCAGAAAATGAGCTTAAAAGACTCATGGCCGGTACTTTCAAGTCCGGTTTAATATTTTAGATGTTAAAATAACGAAACTTTTGAATATGCCACCATCAGCTTGGGGGTATGTAAACCCGCACATTCGAAACTCTGATGGTTTTTATTAGACTGTTAAATCAGTTAACTTGACTGGAAATGTCTTTACAATAAAAACAATTTAGACTAGTTTCAAGCTAAATTAAGGCACAGCCTAAGACTACCAAATAAAAAAACACAATAATTTTTAAATTTTAATGATGCCGACGCTGACACTGGCATGGGGTAATTAATAACTTAATAATATGAATAGCAGTTGTGTTTCGGTACTAGTCAATTATCATGCCTTAACAGAATACCTTTTTACTAGAAAAAAAAAATAAAATTATAGAGGTGTTTTCTTTATTGGGGGTTAATTATTTCTTGCGCTTATAGTTAACACCTCCTGATTATCTATAATTGTAGAGTGAAAATAGACAACGTTATTGAAATTTCTGCTGAACGGAAATATGGTCTTTTACACCCCAAAGAGATTCATCCAGTCGTACTGGTAATAAAATCTTTTTCGGATCCCTGTACTGCAAGTTTCCTTCTGCCCTGTGAAATTATCAATTATACTGATTCAGCGATTCATCGAATAACAAAAGAAAAACATAAGGAGGCCGAGAATAAAATAGATAATGAGTTTACACTAACAGCAAGTGGGCAAAAAGATCGACCAGTAAGCAATACAAAAATATAATAAGCCTAACCGTTCACAGCATCTAACTGTAAGTTCTATACCTCAGTTTTTTAAATCTGTGACCAGAGATTATAAAGAATATAGCCAAATTTTCGAATACTCCGATTCGGGACCGAAAGCGGATCTCCCTTGAGACATTTGGGTGGGTTTACTGTTTTATGGTTTAGGAATCTGTTTATTCACCATTATATATATATATATATATATATATATATATATATATATATATATATATATATATATATATATATATATATATATACAGGGTGTTATGAAATTCACTACATATATTGAAACCAGTAAATCCTGACTTCAATTCAGATTGGGGAAAAACAGTCATAAATGGCGCTTCGCCATAATAAGCCAAGTGTCGCCCCTCAAAAAAAATTGTTTAATCACTGCACACCACTGGTAGTAAAACACATGGCCATATAAAGAACAGTCAGCTAGGTTGCTGTGTTGCCAGGTCTTTTAACAATATTTCGGGTCTTGAGCAATATACGACCCCTCGAATTTTTAAAAAATAAAATTTTTTATAGCTTGTCCGACCTCCGGTCGAAACGATAACGAATCGTTTGTGCACTTTATTAACACCGATGAAATGTAAACAAAATTTATTTCCGTCTCTTCAATATATTTTTGGGAAAAAATACTTTATATTTGATAGTAACCTGTTGAGAAACTGTGAGGTAAATAGTTTGTGTGTTAAACGTTATTAAACCCCATGGGCAAATAAAAATAGTTAAGTGAAGTTTCACAACCTATAAAAACAATTTTTTTGGTAAAATATGGTTCATCCAACAATTTTTTTGCTTTAATGTGTTTCTTTTGAGGTAAGCTTTTTAGAAAATCCAAAAATGTTATGAAATTCGTCGTATATTGCTCTAGAACCCAATATTTCTATATAACAAGTTTGAGGAAATAATATTTTTATTACATTACCTTTAAATAAAGAAATCCTAGTAACTCTCCTAAAATTCTCAATTTCAAAAAGTTAAAATACAACCTATAACACAAATTTAATAAAACACTAGAGAACAGCTGTTTAAACCAACAAATATAAATACCTTAACTTCAACTAACTACCAAGGAATTAGTGTTTTACTAATTTAAAATAAACAACCGCGAACGATATTTTGTTAATATTAAATGGCTTTAACTTTTGTTAATATTTAAGAGCTTTAACTTTTTCACAACACAAGTATACGGTATTATTAAACTCGTCAAAATGCATCTTTGGTTTGGATTAAACAGTTGCAACTGACGTACGATTTCGGCCGGCCCACGGCATTTACAAATCAGGTAGGCGCTTACTCTGCGGAATGGAGTCAACAACCCTTCAGCGTGGCTTCGGCGGCTACATAATATCTCACCGTTGAAAGATATCTATTATTATGTATTTAAATAGAATATTTTTTTACCAAATTTCCTTCTGCAATCAAAGAATTTGGTAAAAATTTTATAATACGGTGTAGTTGTGTTCAATTAGTGTGATAGTAAATTATGTGAAACCATATTTGCGAATTCCCTCCGTAAATGTGTTAAAATTAGTGGGATACGTATTAATTTCTACAGTTTAAGCTAGTAGGAATAATTCTCATCTCATTATTAACGTAAAAGGTAAGTCATAAATGTTTGTGTTACCGTATAACATTGCCTATTTTATTCTGCTTACAATATCAACCTAATTTCACGAGTGCATATTTCCCATATTAAGTAAATTGCTGTTAAATTAAAATAGACATTTTATATTATAAAATTTATCTGCGGAATTAAAAATTGGATTATTTTCGGCTTTCACTAAAATTGATATCAAAATGAGATTTCACGATAATATTTAAGTTTGACAACGCCCTGGCTGGATCATTTGTTTTTCTTCATAATATTTGAAGGTATGACGTCAGACTCTTTAGAAGCGTAGGACACAGGGGTGGTTTAGGCTACTTTGTAAAATAAAAAAAGTGCGATATGAGGGGAAAGAAGTATTGAGTATGTCCGTAGACTACCACAGGAGTCACCAATTCAAATATATGTGGTGAATTTCATAACACCCTATATATATTATATATATATATATATATATATATATATATATATATATATATATATATATATATATATATATATATATATATATAGTAGAAAATAGAAGATTTCTTGGCCTATAGGTAATATAATAAATGTAAATGCGAAGATTTACTTCTTCGCTAGTGCAGCGAAAAGGCCGTGAATGAAAAATAAAAATAATGAGGACTATCTTTGATTCTGGTCTGGCTGACCTCCTGCTATCGATTTCTGGGCCCTACCCATCAGTGACTCGAGCCACTACATCTTACCCATCCTTTCCGAACATTTTGGATATAAGGACTCTCTTTGATTCTGGTCAAATCGTGGTCTGTTCTTCAGCCACCCTGGGTGTAAGCCTGCCCGCTGATGGGTAAGGGCCCAGAAATCGATAGCAGGAGGTCACCCAGACCAGAATCAAAGATAGTCCTCATTATTTTTATTTTTCATTCACGGCCTTTTCGCTGCACTAGCGAAGAAGTAAATCTTCGCATTTACATTTATTATATATATATATATATATATATATATATATATATATATATATATATATATATATATATATATATATATATATATATATATAATGGTGGACAAACAAATTCCTAGGCCATAAACCAGTGAACCTTGCCCCCTACCCAAAATGTCTGAAGGGAGACCCGCTCTTGGTCTATTTTTGGTAGACGCCAGTGTTCGTCTATTATAGTCTATGCTGACTTATTCTTACTTTTACTATTCTCCATCTTCAACCTTAAAATTGTGACATTCTCTACATGTGTTGAAAAAATGTAATCAATACCTAATCTGATGAAATGTACTTTTATTTTTCTTTAATCAAAAAAAAACCAACATGTCCAAAAAGCTAGCAAATATTATGTTAAAAATTAGAAAATTATAGCGCTCTTTAAAAACATTAGTTTTTATGGATTGACCTTAAATTACTTATTCTTACTTAACCTTTCTGCATCATCAACTTCGATATTTGGTTATTTTTATTTTTTAACAAATGCCGCGGAAAGCCCATATAATAATTCCATTCTTTGTCTTAAAATTGTTATAAAGTATGCAGCGTGTCCAATGGAGTTTTTGCCATATGGGAACATTTTTTTGAAAGTTGAAAAAAAAACACTTTGGTGTAGAAAAGTTCTGCATATTAATAAACTAACAATCCTTATGGAAAAATCTAAAAGGACGCATATTATACAGGGTTGCGACAAAAACATAATACCCTTATTTAAGTAGCAAGATAAAGGAAGCTATTTTAAAGAATTATTTGGAATCATTCTTTCTCCCTAAATACGAAATCTCACCCACATACGAAAAAAATTAAGCGCTTCAATATAAAACCAAAAATGTATTAACTTCCCTTTCGATGCATTTTATTGTTAACTTAGAGAATTTTGAAACAGTTTTTCTCAAAACAAGTTGAGGAATTTCTAGAGCATTATGGGGTCTATTACTCTTTCCAAGCTGTCGATATTTTCAAAAGGTCGGTGAGAATACACTCTTTCCTTTAAATAACCCCAAAGAAAGTAATCCAGTAGGTTCAGATCCGGCGACCTCGTAGGCCAATGATTTTCTAAAAATCTTCCTATCCAACGCCCTGGAACATTTTTTGAACAAACTCGTTAACAGTTCGGGAACTATGGCATGGCGCACCATCATGCTGGTACCATAAATTATTTCTAATGTTAAGTGGAAGGCCATTAATAAAGCCAAACAGCTGATTTCTCAAAAATTGAAGGTAAATAATATCCGATGTTATATTGCTTCGGAAGAAAAATGGGCCTATTAGGTGGTTATCTAAAATACCGCACAAAAATAAAAAGTCATATTATAAATTACCGTCATTAAATTGTCCAAATTTAAGACCAATTTTTTCAAGAAATATTAATAGACAAATCATTTTAAGTCCATAAATCCATTCTTAAGCTATTGAATTTCTACTGTCATTGTTGGTACACCAATCTCAAGCCTCTTTTAGAAGAAAATGAACAATAAAAATCATTGACAAATCCGGATATGTCATCTATTAACCAACCAAATGTCTCAGATGAAGTTGACAAAGAAGAAAGCTTTTATTTAGATTTAAAATATCCCAAGGATAATAAATTTAATGAGTACCTAAAAAATTTTAGTATCCCGTCTCAAGACATTCGAGAAGCACAAATGTCTAATGAAGAAGAAGCATTTATATCCTCCCAAAAAAGTATAAAAAATTGCGAAAGATGCAATTTTAAATTTAGTAAAAAATCATATTCAGTGGGATGTTCAGAATGCAATAAATGGTTCTGTTTAACTTGTTCTAAGCTATCGAGAAAAGAAATTTCCGAGTTAAAAAAACTTAAACAACAATGGTTATGCTTAAAATGCGTTACTTCTAAAAATACTTACAAGAAAAATGAAAATGAAACAGAATTACTACAGAATGAAAATAAATTTCTTAAAGAAATTATTGTTAACTTAAATGAGAAGTTACAAATTCTTTTTCAAAAAATTGAAAAACTTGAAAATGACGCCCTCTTCATAAAATTAAATAAATTAGAAGATAAATTTGACGCACTAATAAATAAAATAGATTCCGAAAAGAATGAAGTTTATCCAAAATTGACATATTCTGCTGTTTTAAAAGAAGATTATCAAAAAACCAGTGTAAATCCTCCTTGTCCAGCCTTGATTATTAAACCAAAAATTAACCAATCCAGTGAACAAACAAAAAGAGAAATTCAAAATAAAATTGATCCAAACACAATAAAAGCATCTATAAGCAATGTAAAAAAAATCAGAAATGGAGGCATCGCCATAATATCGAAATCTGAAGAAGAAATAAAGAAACTAGAAGAACTAAGCAAACAACAACTAAACCAGGAATATACCATTCAAATTTCCAAATTAAAAATGCCAAAGCTAGTTATAATTGGAACGTCGAGAGAATACAAGGAAGAAGAACTTTTTCAAGATTTAATAAACTATAATTATTTAGATTATAGTGACAAAATCAAAATTACAAAAATAAGAAAATCGAAATTCTTGAAAAAATACATTATTTATGTAGAAACAATCGGGAAAACATATAATAAATTGGTTAATAAGGAAATAAGTCTTGGTTGGGACAAATAGAAAATAAAAGAAGATTTTGGTATTCTTTATTGTTACACATGTTGTGGATACGGGCATACATCAAACCAGTGCTCAGAAGATATAATATGTTCATTTTGCACTGAAAAACATAAATTTTGGGAATGCAAGAAAGAATATCTAAAATGTATCAACTGCAAAAGCTCAAATCTAAAATACAAAACGAATTATGACTCTAAACACCAAGCTAATAGTGAAAATTGCCCTATCCATATGTACAAAATATCTAAATTAAAAGAAACCATTAATTATTATAAGGAATAATGGAACCAAACATCAATATTTTATACATAAATGCTCGATCACTAAAAAATAAAATAGAGGAAATAGAAATTTTAATTAATGAAGAAAATATAGACATTTTAGTAGTTACAGAAACATGGATAAGAAAAAATGAACAAAAATATTATAACTTTAATAATTTTAGACCTGTGTTTGCAACAAGAAATAAAAGAGGTGGCGGACTGGGTATATTTATTAAGAATTCATTACAGTTTGATATACTTGAAAAAATTGAAGAGGAACTATCTTTCATTGCAATATCTTTCAAAATGACTGGTTTTACAATATGTGGTTTATACAGACCTCATTCAGTGCCTGCTGAATATGTTATAAATTTTTTAGATGAACAACTAAACAAATTAAACGACCTTGCTTCAGATTGCATTTTCTTGGGTGACGTTAATATTGATATCTTGAAAAATTGCTACATATCTAATAGATTATTAGATGTTTATAATTCTAACGGCTTTATACTATGCAACAAAACCAATTCGACAAGAGACAGTAACACCACCAAAACTTTAATTGACCACATAATTACCAATTCTGCAAAAAAAATGGAAATATCATTTAAAACAAGCGCTTTAACCGACCACAAATTACAGTTTGTTTCTATTTTTAATGCTACAGCATGTAACAATACTAAATACAAAAAATGCGTAAAATTAAAATATGATCTTGAGAAACTTAAAATGAAATTGGACTTTCTAGATAAAAACAAGGAAAACTACAAAAATGCAGACATTTTATATGATGAAATTCTTAATATATTCAATACATGCACATATAAAAAAGAACATATAAAATAAAAAAAGGATCAAAACCATGGTTTAGCAATGAATTGGCAAAAATGTTGAAAAACAGAGATAAGCTTTATGAAAAAAGGAAAAAAAATCCTGAAAATAAACATATTTTTGAGGAATACTCAAACTATAATAAATTAGTCAAAAAGACCATTAGGAAGACCAAACATGACTACTATGAAAAAGAGTTTATGGAGGGAGATCAAAAAACAATTTGGAAAAACATAAATTTTTTGTTAACAAATACTCAACAAAATAAAAATACAAATATTGACTATCTAATGATAGAAGGAAAAAGGATTGAAGACGAAGAAAAAATATGTAACAGCATGAATGAACATTTTGTTAGTGTCGGAGAAAATTTATCAAAAAAAATTCCTGCATACCAAGGCCCAAAACCAAAAACCTTTATAAACAATGAAAGTATGTTTTTAAATGTGGAAGAATTAACCATTCAAGAAATAGAAGAAGTAATTGACAATTTAAATTCAAATAAAGGAACTGGCTGGGACAATATTCCAATTAAAATTGTTAAAACACTTAAAAAAAAATTAACTCCTATTCTTTTACACTTAGCTAAAATCTCATTTAAATTGGGACAGTATCCAAGTAAATTAAAATTAGCTAAAGTTATACCCATTTATAAAGACGGTGAATTCTCTGCCTGCAACAATTATCGTCCTATATCAGTTTTGCCAATTTTTGCTAAAATAATAGAAAAAGTTATGAATAATAAATTAAGCAGCTTTATAGAATCAAAAAAATTACTGTACTCAGGTCAATACGGCTTTCGCAAATCTAGAGACACTGAAATTGCAGCATCGGATGTAATTTCAAATATTCAACAAAATGTGGATAATAATAAAAAATGTTGTATAATGTCTCTGGATTTGTGTAAGGCCTTTGATACCGTAAATCATTCAATTTTATTAAAAACTTTATACGAAATAGGGGTTAGAGGAATAAACTATAAATGGTTTGAAAGTTATTTATCTGATAGGGTACAATATGTTCAAATTAATAGTAACAAAAGTTCAGTTAAAAAAATTAACTGTGGTGTTCCTCAGGGTTCAACTTTAGCTCCTGTTTTATTTTTAATTTACATTAACTCTTTATCAAATTTAGATTTAAAAGGTAAAATTAAACTTTTTGCTGATGATACCACTATTGTATATTTTTCTGAAAATATTATGCATATCTATAATGACATAAATCATGACTTGAATATTATTTACGATTGGCTAAAATTACTTAAATTGACAATTAATTTTCAAAAATTTTCATTTATGTTCATAAATAAATCTCAAACAAATCAAAATATTAATCCAATAGAGTTCCTTAATAATACAATAAATTACTCAAACTCTATTAAATTTTTAGGTTTATACATTGACGAGAATTTAAGTTGGAGAAAGCATATTGATTACCTAAGGTGTTGCATAGCTCCTTTAATTGGAGTTTTATATAAAGTGAGAGATTACATTCCAATAAAATTTTTGAAAAATATTTATTTTTCTTTAGTGCACTCTAAACTTCAATATTTAATTTCAATATGGGGATATGCAAATTCTAGTATAATTAAACCATTAAAAACTTTGCAAAATAAAATTATAAAATGCATACATAAGTTGCCCTTTCTGGAACCAACAGTTAATTTATATAAACCAAATGGATATTTAAATATAGCAAATTTATACAAATTAAAAATATGCTCGCTTATTCATGCAATAAATTTAAAAGAAAAAAGTTCTAATATGCTGTTTAAAAAAGCAAATGCTATACATAATTATACCACCAGAAAAAATACAAATATTATTCTTCCACCAATTAAAAGTAACTTTGGAAAAAAGTCGATATTATTTAATGGTGTTGTTTTATATAATGAACTACCAAATAATTTGAAACAAATAACTAAATTAAAATTATTTAAAAAGAAGTACAAAAAATATATTTTAAAAGGTTAAAAAGGATAAATTTAAATGATCTTTCTTTATACACTAAAAGGAGTTAATTTTTTTTTTTTTTTTTTTACTTATATAAATATTTATAATTAATCTTAAGTTACATTTTTCTTTTTATGTTAATTTATATTTTCCCTGTAATAAACTAATTTAGTTTGTTGGGAAATAAATAAATAAATAAATAAATAAAAAATATATTTGTCTTACAATAATAGGCACTGAACAACAAATCCCGAATTAGCTGTACTCCACCAACGACAATTTTGGGCGCTAACTACTCCATTTCATGTAAAACATGCTTCATCAGAAAACATGATTTATTTTGCAAAAAGATGAGTCATCTTCATGCATACCTTGATACCAAGCCGAAAAATCAAACCGAATATTAAAGTCTCCATGTTTTAACGTGTGGAAAAAGGTAGGTTTGTATCAATGGTATATGTAAACCATTTAAACCAATAGCAAAAGGTGTCCAATAAAACCGCACCAGTGAAACATCTAGGTGTACATATATCTTTGTTTGTATGGATGAAAATGATTTGCTTTAAGAGCTCTTCCAGCAGTGGATTTACAAACAGAGCGTCTATCGTTTCCAGGAAATACTTTTTCCAAATTTCTCAACCGACGACGTCTTGGGATTTTCAACAACGGCTTGGATAATTTGTAGGTGAATATCCTCGTCATCTTCGGCCTGAACTTGATTTTTTTAAAGCGATTTTCCACACTCACTACTTATAAATGTTGCCATTGTGTCCGATAGTTTGATGGGATACAGATATTTCGGGACGCCTTTCATGGAAAATCTCAGCGGCTTCCCTATAACTTTTGTAGTTGTCGCCAACAATTAAAACAGTTTCAATTTTTTATTCCGTGGTAAGTTTTGGGGGCATAATTAAGGAAAATGATAAACTGATAAACTAAATTAATATAACTATACTGCAAAGAATGTCAAAGTCATTCTTATCATATTTACCGATGTGAAAGATAATCACTTTTGATTAAGTTATACTAACATTGATTTCATAACGTAAAGTAAAAAATGTAAAAGCCTTTTTTTTCGTAGGTTGCTGTAATTTAGAGAGAAAAAATGATTCCAACATAATTCGTTAAAATAACTTTTCTTTGTATCTTTCGAAAAAAGGTAGGTAGGTACTTTATTATTGGGTATATTTTACGTTTCTATCGCTACCCTGTATACTGTCTTTTTGATTTTTTCCATAGGGATTTTTAGTTTATTAATATGCAGAACTTTTCTACATTAAAGTTCTTTTTCAACTTTCAAAAAAAAAACTTCCATATGGCAAGAATTCTGTGGGACACGCTGTATATGCTTTTAAAGTACGCAAAATTCCCTAACTAACTATTTGTAGTTCATAGTACGTTTCTTACAAATTGTACAGATTTTTGACTGCGTTGTACTAACCTAAAAACATTACCCTTCAATTACACCTTCAAACCTGCAAGTTGAAATAACATTTGTGTGAAATTTTTTCAGGTAAATCCCATAACAATATATCCAAATCCCGAAACATTACATACAACTATACTTTTTAATATCACTACAACGCACTCAAAGGACCTTGATCAAAATATGGATCCAAATATACAATTTAAACAATATCCAAATCAATCGATGGAAAACATACCGAAAAATCTTCTGAAGTCATATTATCCAGAAGACCGAAAGTCATTAACTTTTCCAGAAAAGGGAAAATGTCCACTAATAATTGATTTAAAAGAGAAAAGGGTGTTTTGCAGAATACTCGAAGAAGTAATTGCGTAAGTTTTGGAAAACAATCACACGTGCAAAGAAACAAATACATTGCATCTATCATCATGATACAAATAAAAGAAGGTATGATACCAAACCGTGTCAAATTCGTCCGGGTTCGTGCATGACGTCACGCTGTGTCCTATTTTTGAAATTTATAACTCGCAATATAGAGGTTTCGTTAGTTATAGGCGATTTTATATAAATTCTATTGGCCATATCCTTTGCCTCCTGCTTATAATACAAATTTTATAGTATATGTATATGATTTAAAATAATCATCATAAATAAAGGGATAAATACATACAATGATTACATTGATTGATTGATTGTTCACATCACGACCATACACAGCACATCTCATTTTTACTTTTAAACTCCTAAAAGTAATGTAAAAACACCAAAAAATAGTTGAAAACACAACGCGATCTTAAAAAAGACGTGTTTCGTTTGCAAAATATCGCGGAATTGGTCACGGCGTGACGTAAATGGCCACGCCTACCTGCGCGGTATCATATCTCCTTTTATTTGTATCATGATCTATTATAAGAACCATCAACCAAGAAAAAAATGAATCACCGACAGCCTTTTATGCTATTGGCTTCAGGCGATATGCTAACTGCTATAACGGGGAATATTTTCGTTTCGTCTTTGTCTTCGTTATTGTGTTATTTGGCATCTTTGTCAATTTTTTCGCCTAGTGTGCCCTTCTTTATCGTTAAAAATCAGCTGATTGTTTCCTTAATTTGAGTCGCCAATACTTTCTTGAGATTATAGCCAACAATTTATCTATCACTTGCATACTTTGGAGACGGACTCTCATCTGTTTATGACTCATCATTAAAGAGTTGTAAACAAGGTCTACAAATCTCTACACTATTTGGAAATAAAATTAGGATCCGATTTGAAAATAAAATACAACTATTCACCTACAAGACCTACATGGTGTAATTTTAAATTGCGAAATACGAAAAGCCTTCGCTTAAAGTAACAGAAAAATATTTTACTCACCCAGTGTATGGATACCACAATATACCCTGAAGCCAAACGCGTGTAATCTAGTTTTGAGTCTGAGTAAGCGCCACTCGCCAGTAGCATTAAAATACCTTCTACAGTAAACTATTTTAATCTTGTACACTTTAAAGTAAAGATTGCACTGTATATTCAAAATGAACGCTCTACATCCAAATATGTACTGATTGCATATCTAAAATACTGCACCTTACTGCCGCAAATCCGAATTTTTGTGTAACAAAGAGTTAAACTTAATCGCAGCTTCAACACCAGGGCCATCTTTTAAAGTTGGTAGAGCTGTATTTACATTATCAACTATGTGCAACGAGTCAGGAAGTGACAGATAACTGTGTTAAAGGCTGTCAATAAAATATACTAATACACGATAATTTACGTTTATAATAATAATAATAATAATAATAATAATAAGTTTATTTTCATAAATAAATTTACAAATTTATATATATTTTAAATAAATAAAATTTGAAAATAAACTAAAAAAACCCAAGAAGAAACAATACAGCTTTTGTTTCTTGTATTGGGACGCTATTCATCTATAAATTTTATTTTTATTTAAACATCTATGAATATTTGCATACAAATATTTTAGAACAAATCATAAAAGAAATCCCTAGGCGTTTCTAATATCCATTTTTTTATTTCTTTTTATGTCTATGAACTGACTTGATTGTTTTTATTTCTTTGGGCAACTTGTCATATAGTATTAAAGATAAATTATTTACATTTCTTGTACATATTATTTTTTGTTTAATAGTATTTTCTTTAAATCTTGTATTGTATAGATGCTGATTAAAGTGAATATTCTTTTGGTTTTTAAATATATGCAATAAAGCATTATAAGAATAGAGTTGTCTTATGTCCATTTTTTTTTGTCTCCTTATAAAGTTTTTCAGTTGGATACCTAACATTTTTGTTGTAAATAACTTTTAAATAGTATTTTTGGATTATTTCTATATTTTTTAACATATTTCTACTTAATCCTCCCCATCCTAATATCCCATAATTAATACGTGTTTGAATAAATGAATAATAAAGCATTTCTAAATGTTTTATTTCTAAAAATGTTTTAAGGTGTCTAAATTTATACATATAAGTTCTTAATTTTTTAATTAGGTAATCTATATGAGAATTCCATTTTAAATTTTGATCTATGATTATTCCTAAATATTTAATTCTTTCGGCTCTTAGAAGTTTTATATTCTTGTTTATTTCTATATAACTCTCTTCATTTGAGATAAGAGAATTTGATGAGAAGGTTAAATATTTAGTTTTATCAAAGTTGATCGTTAGTAAGTTAGAATCAAACCAGTTTTTAATAATATGAAAATCCAATATAATATTTTCTTTTAGTTTGGTCCAGGTCTCCGTATTATAAAAAATTACAGTATCGTCTGCAAAACTATGTATTTTTCCTTTACAATCTAAATTAAATAAATCATTTATATAAATTATAAAAAATAAAGGACCTAAAACTGTTCCTTGTGGAACCCCGTAATTAAATATTTTTGGATTACTTAGGGAGTTATTTATCTTAACATATTGAGGTCTATTAGATAAATAGTTTTTTATCAGTTCTAGTGTAATACCTCGAAATCCCATGTTTTCTAGTTTAACTAAAAGTTTATCATGACTAACAGAGTCAAAAGCTTTAGCTAAGTCCAAAAATACTGCAATACATGGACTGTTGTCATTTATGGAATTATATATATTATTTATAGTTTTATAGTACGCAAATCTGCTTCGATTTTAGGGTTATTAAAGTGCTGCTGACTTTCTTTAATGCAGATGGCAATTATTGGATCGAACTGAGAAACTACAGATTTAACAGGGTGGAAATGTTGATTGTAATAAAATGCAGCAGGGCTGTGTGGGTTCGGTAATTCCGGGGCACAACTAGTGAAATTCTTTAATCCGTTGTGGAGATTTTGGAAAATCCTTTTTGGTGCTAGCAATTAGCTTGTCAACATCTGGATAACTGCTTCGAATTGTTTCTGTCACTCAGTGAAAGGCATGTATTAAAAAGGTTATTTACTACAAAGCATAAAAGATTAAAAGAGTCTACTATAGAAGGTATTTTAATGCTACAGGCATTTACACTGGCTCAAAACTAGATTACACGCGTTTGACCTCAAGGTATATTGTGGTATCCATACATTGAGTAAAATATTTTGGTATTACTTTAACTGAAGGCTTTTCGTATTTTCAAATCACACAATGTAGGTAAATATTTGTATCGGATCCTAATTTTATTTCCAAATGGTTTAGACGCCCCTGGACTCACCTATGTTTATAATAACTCTTTACTCCTCATTAGAGCTGTGCAACTGATCGGGAACACAATGGCGTTACCACTTTATTTATATGCTTTAAGAAATGCAAAAATAAAACAATTACGTAAGGACTTACCTATCAGTGAGTGTCCATTAAAGATTTTTGCGCGAATCTGAAAAAATTTGCATCATTAACAATCCTTCAATGGTATTTTCGGATTACGTCGTTTTGTCGCAAACGTTGCACTGCATTTTTATAAAGATTGCTCTACCTCTAACGATGATATATTCGCAAATGCATAAGATTTTTGTATGTCGTTCCCTCGTCCGTTGCGCACATGCTCACTGATTAAAGGCATTTTAGCGTAGTCTGGATTTTTTTAGTAAGACAGCGTTAAATTTTTCGTAAGCACGAATCCCTGGAAGATCTGTCAATATTTATAAGGACGCACCTAAAGTGTTCACTATCTCAAAAGATTCTGCCAACGACAAACAACTACTTTGCACTGTTCTATAGAAGTTAATAGTTCAGTTTTATGCTGTCCAAACTGTTGCTGACTATCTTTGAAGCTGCATCTTTAAAGTTGAACTGTAAAAATACTGGTTTAATAGTGTCAAAATTTCAGCATAACAAAAGGTCGCCTGTAGCCAGGTTTCCCATCTATCATATCATAAATTAAACAAGTAATATGTAACAAATCTGAATATTTCTTGCACCTAATTTAGGCATATTTGCGGCCCCATCGGTGACCAGCATTAAAAAAATTAGTCTTTGTATGCCTTTGTCAAGAGCACTCGGTACTAACTACTCACAGAGGGAGCAGTAGTGTTTTCTAGTATTTTACTAGTAGTAGTCAAATATGATTTTGACGATTGGTTTCGTAATAAAACACTAGCTTTCACCCGCGACTTCGTCCGCGGTATAACAATTTTACCCCACTACAAACTCGGAACCCCCATTCCACCCCCTTAGAGGTTGATTTATTAAAAACTGTAAAACACGTATTTAAACATTTATTTTTTGAATACTACTTCTATGAAGTTTCGAGTTAATAGGACCATATAATATTTTCCCCACACAAAGTTTGAACCCCTGTTTCACCCCCTTCGGGGTTGCATTTTGAACAACCCTTTCTTAGTGGATGCCTACGTTATGTAAGAAGCCCTTGTGAAAAATTTCAAGTTTCTAGACCCAGCGGTGTAGGCTGTACGTTGATATGTCAGTCAGTCAGTTTCTTCTTTTATATATAAAGATTAGCCACTACATTGTTCCATGTCCTTTCGCCGACCATTAGCCATATTGGTTTTTCACGAATTTCGCTTTTTATATTGTTTTCAACTAAGTTTTTTTACATCAGCAAACTGGCGAACCACTTGTCGTCTAAATGGTTACGGCCAATTAGGAACATACATATTTCAAAATACACGAAATTCTGTATTATTTAAGAAATACTATGGAATCCTAGAAACATTTAACACAAAAATTAGGTCGGAAATAAATATCGCATACGTCAAAAGTGACTTACAATTTTTCCTATGCTGAGTACTTTCAATGTATTTTTACAATCATATGAGTTCCAAAGTCCTAAAATGCACTGACAAACACTACAATGTATATACCTATAACATTGTACTCGCCGCTACTGACTTTTCGATCAGATTGCAGAGGCTAATGTAAGCAAAGATACTAGTGAATATGTAAAGGTCATATGTTTATTTAATTTATATCATTGCAGTACCAACCAATAAATAAAACTGTAATGCCACTGGAGTTACGCTCATTTTGCACAGCTTTACTCATCATTATACAGTAGTCCCATGTAAAGTGGACAAAAATATCCGATTTATTTTTCCAGCATTATTCTGATTCATGTAACGTAGTTTTGAATTTTATAAACAAAAGTATATCATCCCATTTAAAATTACAAAGTTACCCCCGACCCCTCAAAATAGATAGAGGGGATAAATGTCAAAAATATGTGTAAATATGTTCCCCGATCTCCCTATTAACCCACCAATTTTATGAAAATATTTTAAACTAGTGTTGTAAATATCCGTATTCATTAGATATCCGAATCATACGGAATCGGAATCAGCTAATATCCGTATCCATTATCCGAATTCGAATCCATTTCTTGACCCGCGCGAAAGCGGTTACAGATCATGTATACGTATGCATGCAACAGACTAAAACATTTTCTATCCGGATACACGGCTAGGTAGGTCGATGCGGTATCGGTATCATACCAGTCGAAGTCGAAGTTTAGGGATAAGAAGGCACCGCGTCGCGCCGTTCTCGTTTGAATTCGGTTCGGGTGAGGCGGGACTAGTTTAACCAATGGGTCTCATCTCTTATGATACCCGTTACCCCGATAACTATGCCATCTTTTTTTAGGAAATGTCATTAGAAAGAGAAAGCACAATATCAAATATGCCAAATCGCAGACCGTGTTGTTCGCTTACACTCGATTCCGATTCCGTTTTCTCTTTGCACTTTGCATTAGTAACCACCCGATGCGAATTTATTTTGATTCCGAATCCGTATTCAAGTTCTCGGCCGGTTCCGGATAATCCGGATTCTTTTAATATTCGGATCCAACGGATTTTTGGATACGTATCCTTACATCACTATTTTAAACCATTTCCGAGATATCGCCTTGTAAAGGTTGAAGTACACTTATCCGGCCGGAATCGGATGGCGGAGGGTACGGACAGCAAACATTTTCACCATTACAAGGGATGGAACCCCGTCCGGTGTAATGTGCGCACTCACATAAAGAAGACGTTTATTTATTCCTGCGGAATTTTTGCTGTCCGATTCCGGCCGGACCAGTGTGCTTCCACCTTAACACTTAAAAACATTCACCCTGTATAAACATAATGCATTTGTCTTTTTAAAAACTTAAACAAAAGTTTTGGGAATTTCAAATTATTTCCAAAAACTCAAAATTCTTAAACAATCTTTAAAAGAAAATTAAAAAAAAATTAGAACAGGACTATTTAGAAGTCAGTTTCTTCATTTTTAGATGATTTTAAATCCAGACTTTGAAACAAATCATTTTTTTTCTTCCACTTTCTTTATGAAAGAGTTTTTTATAAAGTGATGGCTGGGTTTCTTCTTTTCTTTCTTTTGATTAACATTTATTTCATTATAATTTTATCTTGTATTTTTTAGTGATTTATTTTAATTCATTTCTTTCTATTTTTTAATCTCACAAGCGGATTGGGGTTCAGTAGAGTAGCCCCTTTGGCTAGACTGCGCCCTATACTTGCTTGTATTTTTATTTTGTAAAGGTTAATTGTATTTCTTTTTTTTTTTTGTTAATAAAAAGGCATTTATTATTATTATTATTATTATTATCAATTATGGTAACTAACAAAAGGTTTTAATTTTAGTGATGTAGTTTATAGTGAAACCTTTAAGAAGCACTTAAAAATTTATTCCAAGGCACCCCTTCACTATTACTCTGAATTTGTTATGGATGATAAACAAATTATGTCTAAGAAAATAGTAAAAACGCCTCTTAGCAATGAAGATATTGCCAGTTTTAGAAAACGAGAAATAGAAAAGTTCTTTGCCTTACCAAAAGTATCAGAACTATCGAGCATTTTTCAAAATTTGATTTATGAGAGTATTACCAAAATGATTAAGTGTTACTCTCCTGAAATTAATATTAAGGAAATAGATGAGCAAATAGAAAGTAGTCTTTATACCTGTAAGAAGAAAAATTGTCCTTGTAATAAAAGTGAGGATACATAAACACTGTGTTTTATTAAAAATTTATTTCACCTGTACATTGTAAGGGTCGCTAATTCTCCTAAAAACTGCTAGAAATTTATCACCATTATTTCTAGTTACCTTTTGCCCCTCTTCAGTGCTACTATATAATTTCTCAATAACGGGGTCACTTTTCTAAAAAAAAAAATTTCATAAATGATTCTTTAAGAAAGTTTTTAATGTCAAAAATTACCAATAACAAAAATTTAGGGTTAGTTGTATCTTTTCTACAGTTGTTTCACTAGGTAAACCTGCACCCTAGGGGAGAATGTCATATGTCAGCAGGCGCGGCTTGTCCACAATGTCATTTGGTCAATGACCCTCCAAATAATTTATTTTCAATGATCCACCTAATAATTTATTTTCTTAAATCACAAAATAATTATCTTTTCTTTCAGAAATTGCAAGTTCCATGCGAAAACCCCCCAATAAAGAATCGAGTCGAGCTTGCTCCGGGCTCGGCCGTATTTTAAATTGACTTCATAGGTTTAGGTATAGAGAAATGGAAAACTATATAAATGCATTCAAACTAAGAGAGAATCAAACGTACGCGCTGTAGAAAGTTAAAAAGAGACAAATATATATGACGAAATTTTCGACGGCCCACCACCAATAATATCGCTTTCGGCGCGCGCGTGAGCATCGACCGACTTGTCTGGGTCGCCCCGGGCCACTATGGAAATACACTCAAACCGCTCGGTAAAATATATGATTGCAAAACATTTGGGTTAGACAAAAAAAAACGAATTACCTAATATGCGCATTGAATTTGTATTAACTTTTGTTTGAATTTCATTACATCGCGCCGGCACTTATTATTAGTTTCAGAGGTGTTTCGGCTTTCCTAATTTTTTGTGAAAGGTGGGGCTACACCAAACTGAGCCTTGCCGCCGGCAAGGATTGCGGATTGCAGCGGCTTTACCGCGAAATTAAGTTTGGCTACACCAAACTGGGCAATGGGCATATGGGGCGAATCGCCTCAGATGTCCTAGCGCGACCAGCGGGTCTGAAACCATGTCATTTTAAAGTCATAATCTCGCAATGAAAACGTCATTAAAGAAATAACTGAAATATTATTTTTGATGTATTTTTTCCTCAGCTTTCCGATGGTGTAAGTTGTTTTTCAAAATTCCACATCCTTAACTCCAAAAAAGCACTAAGCTATATCTCGAAAAACGCCATTTTTATTTTTTTTAATACGCTAGATCGAAAGGTCAGGATTTTTTAAGAAGTATGTAGAATAAATTAAATCTTAGGATTTTTATTTCAAATTTTGTATTTGGTCTTTATTTTAGGTTATAAAGAACTTTGTTTTATAAAAATTTTGTATAAAATAATAAATATTGGTACTTCTCTCTTGAAGCATTAATTTATTAACACCCTCTATATTTGATTTAAAATTTTAATACGGTAAACTCATTTTTTTTACAAGCAGAACTTTTTATAAAGAATGACTTTTCTTCGTAAAATCGATAATACAGTTTTTTCCTCTTGTCAACTTCATCCATGCATATTCTCTAAATATCAATATCTTCAAAAATTTTAACATTAACTTTATTCTTTCTTACAGCAGTTGCTGCCAACTGTTGCTACTTCTTGTTGTACAAATTGGTACATGATGACCAATCAAATACTATGGCAGAGTTTTTTAAAACTGCCATATAGACATATAGCCTAATAGACTCTCAAGTTCTTATTACCCCAACCGGGAGTAATAAGAACTCGCATTTTGCTGAACTCTTCAATTAATACAGTACCACTGAGCGCCCGTGTTCACCACCACCAGAGAGCAGTAGCCAGCCCGCGAAAATTCCTTTGATCTTTATCAACATTTTGGCGGTCCATGCCGGCGGCCTCGATGAATGTTTTTGTTTAATTTTATCCGGCAAAGGCCTGGCTCGCCGGCATCCACCGCCAGGCTAGCCTAGTTTGGTGTAGCCCAGCCTTAATATGCTTTTGGATATTATTTGATATTTGTGTTGTGTCCTTTGTGTAGTGGTGTAGTAATACTACTTGAGTACTTGTGTTAACAATGTCTTTAACAGTGCAAGAAACTGCTTGCATGTAATTTAAAAAGTCACAGCAAAAAAGCAATTTTAGTATTTTATGCTTTTTGCGGTGTTAATTTGAAGGTAAATAATTTCTTGGCAGAAATGGACACATTATTAAAGACCCTTCCTTAATTATAAAGTGTATTTTGCTTGTTACGTTTATATCACTAGTTGCCAATAAAATCTGCCCCACCTGTACAAAAAACTTACGGGCCGCGAGAGCCTTTATTCATACCTCATGCTATACTGACCCCTCTATTTTTATTTTGGAGACAGCAAGTATGATACATAAAAACAGAGACCGTGTTGGGCAGGTGGCGCCTTATAACACCAGACATGCTCAGAATCTTCCTCTTCCAATTCCCACATTGCAGCTCACAAAAAATTCAATTTATATGAGTAAAAAAATATTTAACAATCTGTCATTGGAGATCAGGAATTTTCAGTCTGGAAAAAGATTTCGCGCAGTTTCGAAGAGGAGCCTTGTGCGATGAGTTCTTCGAGCATAGATTTTAGCCATTTTCCGTCACCGATATTGCTTTATTTTGTTTTATGTACATAGTTTTAACCATAGATTTAAATTTGTTTTTTAATTCGTAAATTGCCACTTAAAATTTGATGTACTAAGGCTGTTTTTTTTATATTATTTGCTCTCTGTAGTGTTATAACTCTGTATTGTTTTTGTATATTTTTTATTGTTCATTAATATTCTTGCCCTATTTGTATTTTATTTTCGATGTATTCTTATTTTTAATTATTATGTGTTCTTTGTTTTACTGAGCTTTAATGCGTGATTTATCTCTTTAGTAGTGTATACTCTATTAAGACAATTTGTATGTACCATCAATTTATATTTATATTGACTTGTTACTTATATTTGAAAAACACAATAGCTCAGTATTGTTTTATTGTAGTTTATTCTTACCTGCTTTGTCAATGAGTGTTTAATTTGGACAATAAAGCATTTTTGAGTTTGAGTTTGAATTATGTCAATGTGTTTTAATGATCAGTACAAGATATTTTAAAAATTTTTGCAATTCTCTATCAAAGATTTCCAAAAATCAATTCAAAACACAAAGGGTTAGCTTTCAACATATATAGATAATTCTTTCTGCCCTACTTCTTCGTACCTGCGTCAATTTCGGTACAGAGAGACACATATTGATCTTAGATGAGGCAAGGCAATTTTAAGATGTCAATCACTCAATTATGGTAAGTGGCGTAAGTATTAACAAGTTAATATATTTTAAGTCCGGTCCTGTCCCTTGATGACATTACAAACAGCCATAATTCCTGTTAAAAATAAAATATCTAGAATATATTCACAAGTATAACATTTTTGACATATTATGACATTTTGACTGCCCTGCAGGTTTATCTAGTGAAACTACATTAAGTACAGGCATCAACCATGGGCGCCCGCAGATTTTTTCTCAGGGGGGACAAAATTTAAAAAATTAATATATTTTTAAAGATTTTATTTGTAGTGATTTCTACAAAATAAATACACTAATAATTAAAAAGTATGACAATCTCACAATCTCAGGGGGGCCACGGCCCCCCTGCGGGCGCCCATGGCATCAACATCAATTGATCTTTTTTTTGTTAAAGTGGGTCGATAATTTTTAAATTAAAAATGTTCTAAGTGCTCTAAGAAATGATGTAATAAAAACTATTAAAATAACACATACCAATTCTTCTTCATCAATCCTTTTAAACAAAGGATGTTCTGTAAAATGATGAACCATCCATTCATGCAAGTCTTTCACATCAGTTACTGTATAAATCATTCCCCCTGCAGCTAACACATAGGCATATTCAGCCAATAGACACTGATTAATAATCCTCCATTTATGTTTTGCTTTTTTAAAATGTGGGTCTGGGTAAAGAAAAAACATTTTTTTCAACTAAAAATTTGTGGTATACAATATTTATTTTATATATGCACACTGATAAGTAGATCTAAATATATTTTTGTAACAAGGTAACAACTGTTATTAAAATATCACTAAAAATTGTGGTAATGTTTAAGATCTAAGTATTTCATTTAAGAAAACTTCCCTTATAAATATTTTACATTATCTTACCTGGCCCTTCTTAAAAAAGTTTGGTAAATATTTCATTGCATTGGATCTTAAACAAGCTATATTCTGATATTCAGTAGGATTCTGTGATTTTAAGGCAGCAATTCTATCCATAACATAATCTGACACTTTAACCCGAATTTCCATTCCTAATGCAGTAAAAAACTTCAAGATTAATATTTTTGATCTTTTATTTATTTATTTATTTCAACGGAAAATCCATTTTACAATTTAGAAGTGCATATACAATACTGGACATGAATTAATTATATTAAACATAAAATATACACATCTGTAACATACAACCAATAAATATACCCTTAACAATCAAATTGGCCACAGTGTTTGCCTAAATTGCATGTAGTACATTGCATCATTTTTTTTTAACCTTTTCAAAATCCCACAAATACCACTTAGTCACTATAAGCAACCTAGAGGGATACTCAATTTTTGTAAAACATAATGATTAAAATTTTTCGTATCTTTTACCTAAAATAAGGTTATCTGGAAACAATGGGGAAAGAGTAATTAGTAAGCCTCCATATCCACAGCCAATATCAACAAATTCTACTTCAGGTGGTTTTTTATCACTTTCTGTAAATTTTTCTGGGTAATATTTGGACCAGTCCATAACATCTGGAGTCTGAGGGCTAATAAAATTACATCAGTATCATATCACCAATATATTCATTTAATGGTGTAAGAATTATTTAACTTACAATACTAAATCTATTATAAATTTGATTCAAAGAATCAGGTGTTAAAAATCAAAGATGTGTAAAGCTCGCTTCAAGCTCTTTCGTTGCCTTATGACAAAATGGTATGTACCTCAATAAATGTAAATATAAATATTTCAAGATTATTAAAAGGTCGAGTCGGAGTGGTTTAAATTCGGAATAATTATGGAAAAAATAAAATCTTGTTAAATTGCGAATGACTAAAACATGGTTTATTACTTTATGTCACTCCATTTATTTGTATAACAAAAAATTATTAAGTACTTAAATTTAATTATAGAATTAATTCGGTTTCGTTGTCACTGTCATTTTCATCTACATTAGAAACAAGTGGCACAAGTAAATCAAAAATAGGAATCTTCAACTTTAATAACATGCTTAATCAAATTTTTCCAACTTTCTATAGGAATGTAATCCACAACTTTTTTTATTAATGTTAGAACACTTATACTTAAAGTCAGGGAAGTATTTTCTGGTCTAACATTTGATTTTACCTGATGGCACATATGCTCCATTAAAATTACAGTAAAATACAGTAATAGGGGGAAGGCGTAAAACTGTATGCCCCATATCGGCAGCAATGGTCACTGGTTTACTGATTAAGTATATTAAAATTATCTTTACCCATTATTCTATTAAGGCCGACGCTGTTTACAGTTCTTGAAAATTTACCGGGTTTTATTACAGCTGGTGTCGATAATAGTTTATTGCAGGCAATAGGTCAATGAAAGAGCTTGAAATGAGCTTTATGTATAAGTGCTTGTACACTTGCTGAATTTGTCATATAATCGGAAAAAAGTCGACTTGGGTCATTATTGTGTAATTTATCTGTTTTATTCCAAAAGAACCTATGCTTATCTAAAAAAAAAAACAATCCACTAAATTAAATCAGTAATCAACAAAACGGACTTACTAATCAAAGCAATGATCAGCCATAGGATTTGAATGCGCTCTTTGTCTATAAAATCTTTTTTGGGGAAGGGACAGGGACGGTTGATTTTCAACTTCTAAACTCATGTTGAACTGAAAGTACTAAACCAAACAGAAAAAATTACTTAAAAGTTGTGAAATTTCATCACCAAAAAGTGTGGTTAGAACTTTTAAAAGTTAGGTTAGAAATTTAAGGCAAAGTAGATGTGGGTGATTTGACCTACTAGGACTAGGAGTAGCCAAGTAAGTACATGCCACAATAATGCGATGTATTCGTTTGAAGAGCAATTAATTCCTGGGGTCCTGGGTATTTAACAAGTATTTCAAAAATAGGCTATTCTTCTTGCATTAAACAACGCCATTTGGACCTGTAATAATTACAAAATATTCATCACTAATGCAAAAATTCCAATAAAAGTCAGCAGGACATCTTGGAGTAGGCAGTGAACTCAATTACTGAGTTCACTGGGAGCAGTGGGGCTGGGAGCAGGACTTGAGCAGGACAGGGATTTCATAAAATAAGGTCTGCGCACGTTTATGGGTCTGCGGAGCAGGACAAAGAAAAGAGAAAGTAAAATACCTCCTTTCCTAATTGTCAGAATGACTGGCTCACATGCTATCCTTGTTTAAATAGTAAATTTGAGAAGGGATAGGTACATTTCAATTGGTGACCCATGGAATTTAAAACCAGCTGATATGTTTGACAGCTGATTTGACATTTGACTTACGAAAAAACCAATATTTTTCCTGTAAACAAAAAGTAAAAAATAAAGATGTCTATTTTAATCCTTTACGAAAACGGCTTTCTCTAAATGTAACAATGTTTCACAAAGCAGAAAACCCTAAAGGTAGTTTTTTAGAACAAGCCAAGGCTGCTAGAGAAGAGAGGGCTTTAGAGAAGCGCAGGGAAGAGGCTGCCGTTGTAATTCAGTCGAATGTTCGGGGCTGGTTAGCTAGAATAAAATTTGCAAAGCAAATTCTGTAAGTATATCTTCGTGTAGTTTCATTTTCTGTTAATACAGATCTATAATCTGCTGCGGCCAAGGAATGTACTCTCTTAATATCACATTTTTTGGCCGTAGCAGGGTACACTTTTAGTTTGTCATTTCATATAAGTATATCTTCGTGTAGTTTCATTTTCTATTAATACAAAATGTTCTACATCTCTAATCTGCTGTGGCCAAAGAATATACTCGCCTATATTATTTTTACATATCACATTTTTTGGCCATAGCAGGGTACACTTTTAGTTCGTCATTTCATACGAACCAGTTAATTTGAAGATAAGCTACTTAGAATTAAGCTTGTAGTCAAGTATGCAATGTCATATTGTAGGTCTCCGCACATAATGGTATAACTGCCGAAATATCATGCCTGTGAAGATGGCCCCCCAAAATGTAAAATTTATTAAAAATTAATGGGGTTCCGAGTTTCCTATGAAGAGTTATTTTTACTTTTTATTAATAGTTCCATTAAAATAAAAGTAAAAACAATAATTTAAAAATTGGAGGCTAACTTCACGCAGCCCCCGATTATTGCAAAAACAAAAGTTTGGCCACACTGGTTAATAGTTCTAAAGGAGTTCTAGAGATCTTTATGGTCTTCGAGGCCAGAACTCTAACCAAAAAAATTGTATACATATTTTGAGCTTTTCGGGAAGTAAAAAATTCAACAACAAAATGTCATTTTGTCATCTTTATGCAGAACTGTAGAACTATGGCAGCACTAACGGAAACTTATAAGTTTTGAACCAGAACTCTTGATAAAAAATATATCATGGTGGCCTCAATGGAGCCTAATGGAGGCCAACTTCACACTTTTTTAACAGTCAAAAATTTTAGTTGCAAACATTAAAATACCATCCTAATTCTACAGAACTGTAGAACCAGTGGCGGCTTTTGTGTAGGATCAATTGTTCAGTGAACACCCTAAAAATCTACGCAAAAAGATGGTTTTCTATACCTTATAACTATACTATTACACATCAACCATAATTTGTTTTAATATTTTTATTATAATTTCAAATTTTACAGTTACTTTTACTACTGTATAATAGATTTTTGTATTTTTATAACAGTCAAGCTCTCTTCACCGTCTAACATTAACATTAATACGAGCTCTAGCGCGTTCAATATTAGAACTGAACGCCGAGAATACCGGCAAAGACCGTGTGTTGGAGAAAGAGGAGTCCGGCGCGTGAGACAAAATATCGTCGTATCAAAATGATGCAAATTTTAGCGTTCTGGCGAGCACTGCACAATGCACCTGGATCATATCAGTAGTCAGCTGATAGAATGGTGATCTACGCGGGAGCCCAGACGGCTAGTAGTGGTAGCAGATTATTTTCGAGGTCATTGATTAAAATGCAGTACCAGATTTTAAATTTTAATCGCGTAATTTAAATTTTTGGAAAAGTGAAGAACAGGAGAATGGGCTTTTTACATAGATAAGCTTAAATTGGTATGCATTTTTTTGCAATATTTCTCTTCATATTTTTCTTGTATAACGACCGAGTTGAACTCCCAGTTTAATACCTCATGAGCCGTCACTGTGTAGAACTGTTGCAGCACTAACGGGAACTCGTGAGCTTTAAACCAGAACTCTTGTTAAAAAGTGATTCATGGGGAGCCAACTTCACACTTTTTTAACAGTCAAAATTTTTCATTAAGTACACAACCAAATACCATTCTAACCATTCTACAGAACTGTAGACCTATTCCAGCACTAACAGGAACTCATGAATTTAAAACCAGAACTCTTGTTAAAAAATATTTCATGGGGTCAAATTTTTTTAATAAGAGTTCTGGTTTAAAACTCATGGGTTCCCGTTAGGGCTGCAATAGTTCTATTGCCACAGTTCTGTAGAATTAGAATGGTATTTTGTTGTTTACAACTTAAATTTTTGACTGTCAAAAAAGTGAAAGTTGGCCCCCCATGAAATATTTTTTAACAAGAGTTCTGGTTTAAAACTCATGAGTTCCCGTTAGTGCTGCAATAGTTCTGCTGCTACAGTTCTGTAGAATTAAAATGGTATTTTGTTGTTTACAATTTAAAATTTTGATTGTTAAAAAAGTGTGAAGTTAGCCCCCCATGAAATATTTTTTACCAAGAGTTCTGGCTTAAAACTTATTAGTTCCCGTTAGTGCAGCAAGAGTTCTGCAGTTCTGTAGAATTAGAATGGTATTTTGTTGTTTACAACTTAAATTTTTGACTGTTACAAAAGTGTGAAGATGGCCTCCCCATGAAACACTTTTTAACAAGAGTTCTGGTTTAAAACTCATGAGTTCCCGTTAGTGCTGCCAAATTTCTACAGTTCTGCATAAGGATAATGACATTTTGTTGTTGAATTTTTTACTTTCCAGAAAGCACAAAATATGCAATACCATTTTTTTGGTGAGAGTTCTGGCCTCGAAAATCATAAAGAACTGTAGAACTCCTTTAGAACTATTAAGCACTGTGGCCAAACTTTTGTTTCTGCAATAATGGGGAGCTGCGTGAAGTTAGCAACTTTAATTTCTTTCTCACTAAAAAGTCCTTTTAGCGATTGTGCTGCAAACATCAATAGTACGTACTCTTTACTCACCAGATGTCCATTTTTGAGTTTTCAAAAACCTAGGAGACCTAGAACTTGATCAACAATCATAAAAAGAGGTTGAAAGGTAGAAAAAAAAATTCTACGAGCGTGCGGAAAGTGGTTACTTTATATGCGTGCTGTAAGTTGCACTTTTCCGCACTAGTGCTGAAAATCTTTTCAGCACTAATGCATTTAATAATAATACTTAATAACATAAACATTTATTTTGTACTCTTCTGCGTCCCGCAAGAATTCAATACTTCTTTTGAATTTTTGTGGCATGAAGTTTTACAGAAAAAGCACACGATAAAATTTTATAGTAGCTGTTCTTTCTGGGTCTCTAGACGAATTTTCACAGAAAATATTTTTTTAAATGAATTTACTGGGTAATTGAAAAAATAGAAAACTGGGTAATTGAAAAAATAAAAGAAAAATATCCTTAGAATCATCATAATCCTCATAATATTCTAATTAAATAAAACTTACCAAGAGGTAACTACAAAGTAAATCAGTTCAATAATTTCAGAGATGAATTTGACAATACTATACCTGAACTGCCAGATAATTATACAAAACAGCATTTAAAACCTGCCCTTGATATATACCATCAGACCCTTAGGTTATTACTGATATGGAGAAAACAAAGAGACAACGAACGTTTTGCCAGATTATGTCGTTATTTGGTGGCATCACTTGAATCTGACTCAATCAAGTACAGTTATGTTGGTGTAGGTAAGTACAAAAATTAAGAAATATCAAAATTTATATTAAATGGTGATCATTAAAATTTATATTTTTTAAGATAGGTACAGGGATATTCATAATATGTTGACACCCACCTGCGAAATTTGTAGGATTTTTGCTCTGTTATCTTCTGGGAGTATCCAGCTAAAGAAATTAGTCTAACCTTCATTTTTTTTAATGTAACACCGATATATTATTTAATAGTAAGAATTTTTTTTCCTGATTTCAGAAATATATAATACTTACGTTGACGTTCAGATCAGCGGTTTCTGGAATAATGAAGTTTAAAATATGTAATTGTCGATTATGAAGATGTAGGTAACCATTACATTACATAACCATTACAGCCAATGGGATCACGTTTTATTGATAAAAACAATCACCACAAATATTTAATTTATGTAGGGAACATAAAAAAATATCTCAGATTTATTTGGGTTATAAGCATATTCTCTATAGTAATATTTCTTTATAAAATAATTTTATTTCAATCCAGCATATTGACATGTCAGGATCTACCTAGTTTTAATTAACAATTATTTAAATTTTGAACTTCATTATTTCCGGAACAGCTGATTTGAACGTCAATTATATTATATTTTTGAAATCACAAAAAATTATTTTTACCAATAGATAATAAAATATATACAGGGTGTCACAGAGTTACACGTAAAAAATGTAAGATGGATTACTTTCTTTGGCATTAACCACACTGGCGTTTTCAGCCCGCAGTTATCTTTTCTTTTAAAAAAGTACAAGCTCCATGCGAAAACTCCCCAAGAAAGAATCGAGCCAAGCTTGCTCCGGCCTCGGCCATATTTTAAATTGACCCCATCTCTATATATAAAAGAAGAAACTGACTGATTGACTGACATATCAACGCACAGTCCACACCGTTGGGTCTAGAAACTTGAAATTTTGCACAGAGGTTTCTTATATAACGCAGGCATCTACTAAGGAATGGTTTTTCAAAATATAACCCCTAAGGCGGGAAATACGGGTTCAAACTTTGTAGGGAGAAAAAATATTAGATGGTCCTATTCAGTCGACACTTCATAGAAGTACAGAAGTACTTACAGTTTTTAATAAATCAACCCCTAAGGGGGTGAAATGGGGGTTCAAAGTTTGTAAAATTGTTATACGGTTCTATTACCTTGAAACTACATGAAAGTATACCACCTATACCACGCGGACGAAGTCGCGAGCGGACGCTAGCCCAGATAAAGCCACACCAGATGAGAAAGTGTACATTTAACACGTTAACTCGAATTTATTTAAAGCTCCGCCACCGACTGTTGGCCAGACACCAGAGAATATAGTAAAATATAGTTGTTCAGTTGTATTTTAGATTCGAGTGGTGTGGTGTCGAATGTAGTATTTGGTGCGGGCCATCCACATCTCTCGCGTCAAGGTCAAAGTAAGCGGGCGAGCAGTTTCTCGTCTGGTGTCGCTTTAGCTGGGACGCAAGTCGGTTTATATGGAAATAGGAAACTATATAAATGCATTAAAACTAAGAGATAAGTATAGATTCATCCACCCCCGTCGCCAGTTTGCGTGATCGGGGTTTAGCGCTCCCCGAGCTGAAAACACTGAAAAAATCTTAATAATATCTCTTATGTCCAGTCCATTAACTTAGAATAAAGGCTGGATTGTCTAGCTATTCCTAACAGTGCGTCGAATGTACCCTCTGTCATTCTGTACCAAGGCCGATGCGCTATTGTGCAATATGTGCATTGCATATAGCATACAGTGGGCTAAAATATAGAGTCGGCCAAAGATGTAAAATATTACTTTTTTAATGGCGTTCAAATAAAAAAGTTCTATTTTTTCCATTTTCTAATATTTGAATCAAAGATGTGTCTGAAATGGAGAAAGAAAACCGTGAGCTGAAAACGCTATTATGGGTTATGCCTTAACCTAGGTCACGCCGTGACCAATTTCGCGATATTTTGTAAAAGAAATACGTCTTTTTTAAGATCGCGTTGTGTTTTCAACTATTTTTTGGTGTTTTTATATTACTTTTAGGAGTTTAAAAGTAAAAATTAGATGTGCTGTGCATGGTTGTGATGTGGACAACCAATCAATCAATGTAATCAATGTATGTATGCATCCCTTTATTTATATGATTATTTTAAATCATACCTATACTATAAAATTTGTATTATAAGCAGGAGGCAAATTATATTGCCAATAGAATTGATATAAAATCGCCTTTAACTAACGTAAACTCTATATTGCGCGTATAAATTTCAAAAATAAGTCACCTAGAACCCTAGAACTTTTGTAAAAGT
Source organism: Philopedon plagiatum (assembly GCA_963971165.1). NCBI lineage: Eukaryota > Metazoa > Arthropoda > Insecta > Coleoptera > Curculionidae > Philopedon > Philopedon plagiatum. Next base: position 123,071,686 of record OZ020190.1, read on the forward strand.
GTTTTCTATCTCGTATAGTTAGGGCTGTAGGTGGGTGTCAAAGTGTAATGAATAGCTCTGTACTTCAATACCGATATAGATATTGGCAAGAAACGTATAAAGAAATTATAATTATTGTGACTTTGTTCTGTCAGTTATCTGTAGAAACGCGCTTTTGGTTGTTCATTTAACTCTCAAGTCAGTTAATAACAGTAAGGAATGTGTGCACTTTTTAACTGTGAATGAAACAAAGCTTTGTATTAAGTGCAAATTTTTTAAAAATTTATTGGCAGAGCGCTTTCGACCTTATCAGTGCTTCTTGAAAGTAAGTAATAAACACGTTTAGATACAGATTAAGAGTCTAATTTAAAGTTGAGTTTTATTTTAAAAACAGTTAATAACAGTGACTAAATGCAAATAGTCTGCTAACAGACAGAGTTATGTGTGGAGGGATTGTTGTAACAAACATTCGGACATGAATATTCGCAAAAAAATATTCGTTAAGTAGACGAATGTTCGTGTAAACGGAATCGGGAATAGAGGAGTATACCAACCCTTTGTTAAAACACTGCTGTTCATTTATTTTTAGCTTTAAATAAGGAACATGTGATAAAATGGATCTCTCATATGACTAATATTTTATGGAAATGCTATGAATATTTGGAAGACTTAAAACCAGAACTTGCCTCCGATATGAAACTTATTGTTTTGTATTTGCATGTTCTTGTCTCTTTTACAAGTACAAACAATTGGATTGTCTTAAAAAATAAAAATATGGACGTTTTAAAGAGTGGCATGAACCAGTTATGTGCTAATTTAATGGGTCAACTATTTCATAAAGGATTTTATTTGGCATTAAAGGTATTGTTTTATATAAAAAAAATGTTTCAGTTGTAGGAATTTACATAGTATTTTTGATTTTTCTTGTGTATAATATATATATATATATATATATATATATATATATATATATATATATATATATATATATATATATATATATATGTTATATCCAAAATATCCTATGTATTATTAAGAATTATTCTAAGTCGCTTATCTGTAACAGGATGCAGGTGTTTATCAAAATATCAAGTTTCACGTTATCTCAAATTCTTGCTGACCCATATGGGAACGAATGCAGTATTGCGACATATTGTGCAATATTACGAGACTTTTCTAGAAACTCTATTACGATAACAAAAGAATATAAATACCTCCATCTAAAAGCGCTGCATCAGTTTTAGACAAATTAGACCGCTTGTAAAGTTAAAACTTTGAAAGTCCGAAAACCAAACAAATGTATTTGTTAGTCGTGTAAATAAATAAAGTGTTTTTTAAAAAAGAAGTTTTTGTCGGCCACGATCTAACAAATTGGCGCAGTCGTGGTAGGATTGTTCTGATCGTTAAACGGTTGTTCGGTTCCTGAGCACCAAAACGCGAGTGAATTTCAATTCTTTACAGAACGAATTTACCTCCAAGTGACTATCAAATCCAACAGATATCAAACACAACTTTCAACTGCAACAAGAAGAAAATTGCTACAACGGAAATCAAGAAATTTCCAAAGGTCCAAAGAGATCAGCAACTCAAAAAGAGTTCATCAAGGGACACAAGAGCCCAAAACAAAGAAACAAACCCTGATCGACGAACTGCTTTGTAGAACAAGTGGCCTGCGGGCAGGATCTAACTACCTAGTAGTCATCGAATTCCCAGCTGTAGTTGACGCTGAAATCAAACGTCGTGTGGATTAGGAGCACGTAGTGGAACCCCTGGCACGTCGCAGCACCAACACCACGTGTGGATTAGGAGCACCTAGTGGAACCCCTGGCACGTTGGACAGCTGATTCCCTCAAACACCTCATCGAAGCCAAGAATGTTTCTTCAATTAATGTAAGTCGTTGATAAATTGTCATATTGTTGATTTACAAATTGATTTGAATCATTCTCGCTAACTCGAATAATTTGAATTTCTCACTCTAACTTGTCTAAACTCACCGAACATTTTAGTAACAAATACGTAACCAATAAAAAAAAACAATCATGGCTCAAAATGAAGAGAACCAAAATCAAAATCAAAATGCTGGTGAAATTGAACCCTATAAATTATCTGAAATTTTTTCTCGTACCAGAATACGACGGAGATCAAATTTCTCTAAACACCTTTATTAACGCATGTAACAGAGCCGATGATATGTGTACCCGCGACCAAAAAATTTTACTAGTTATTAAAATCAAAAATCAATTGCGCGGAAAAGCTGCTCAATTAATAAACTCTAGAGAGATAAATAGGTGGGATGATATTTCCCAACTACTAACTGTTCATTTTGGAGATCCAAGAGATCTAACTTCTTTAATTCAAGATTTGCAACGTATGCATCAACTGTCAAATGAGAACCCTTTAACTTTTGCTGCTCGATTACAAACGCACAATGCAAAAATGCATTCCGCTGTTATCAAACAAATTTTGACGCACGCTCAAAAAAATGCACAAATATTACTAATTGATAATATGTGTTTAAATACTCTCTTGACAGGATTAGAACAAAGATTAGGTCAAATTATGAGGGCAGGAAATCCCAATACGATGCTAGACGCTATAAATAGAATAAAACGAGAACTACAACTGTCTTACTTCGAAACACAGAAGTTTCAAAAAATACAAAAACCCCAAATCTCAAATCCGAAATTTTGTTCATTCTGCAAAAAGAACGGACACAATGTAAATGAATGTAGAATGAAACAGACGCAAAGGACGCAGTCCGTACCCCAATATAATCGTACATTCCAACCTATGTACATGCCGAATCAAGACAGGACGCAGTCCGCATACCCTCAAAACAGTCAGTACAGGACGCAGTCCGCATACCCCCAAAATACTCAATTTAGGACACAGTCCGCATACCCCCAAAACAATCAACAAAGGACGCAGTCCGCAAACCCCCAAAACAACACACGACCAAATTTCCAACCCGCGTCATCAAGTCAAAATCAAACAAGATTTCAAAATTTTCAACAAAGACCCAGTACGGTCTTTATGCGACCCAATCAACAGAAAACACATCACATAAACACAAACAAAAATGAATTTAACCCTGATTTTGTCGAAATCCCAAATTTTGACGCAAATTACGAATCTCGAGACGAGTATTATCACGAAAAAGAATACTACGATGATGAATATCACGATGATTATTCCGATAATGATAATTTTCGTTCCGACTCAGAAAACTACACGCAATACAACGAAACTCAAGATTTTTCTCAGTGTAACAACACTAATCGTTTTTCTCTGTGTAGCGGCAATGAAAATTTTTCTCAAACAAACGTAAATTTTCAGAACGAAGCCTCGGGAATGTCAGAACTGACAGATCAGTTCCAAACAATGACGGTTCAAGAAAATTTCAACCCCAACCCCAATTTTTTAGAACAAAGTTTTCTTTAAATACTGTTTCATCTCAAAACCTTTATTACATTTTTGATAAAACAAAAACCTTTAAATTATTAATAGATACCGGCGCAGGAATTTCAATTTTTAAACCCAAAACATGTGAAAATTTTAAAGCAAGAACCCCTGAAAACTTATTAGTCAAAGGCATTACTAATGAAAATGTTTTAATTACCCAATCAACATTAATTCCTTTCGTTGATAACGACCCACACAAAGTCTTTATTTACAACCTTGACATTGAATTTGACGGTCTACTCGGATCAGATTTCCTAGAACACTATCATTGCGTTGTAGATTTAAAAAATAAACAGCTTACTACAAACTTTAAAATAATACCCATGTACAAGGTGGACGGAATTAACGAAAATACGGCGATAGAAAATATAGCAAATTTTAAGAATACTATAAATATTGAACCACGTACAGAAAAAATTTGTAAATTAAGAACAAATAAATTGAAAAATACCGAAGCAATCTTATTAGCCCAATGCATTGACAAAGTTCGTTTACCAAACGCCATAGTCAAAATAAATGAAAGAGGAGAATTTTTGACATCAGTTTTAAACATAAATATGATTCCCAAAACAGTTAGTTTTTGCAATTTAACTTTCGAACCTCTTATTAAGGAAAGTACTTCAGTTCAAAACTTCAATAAGGAAGATACTACATATCCACAAGTAATCAACAGGGAAGAAGAGATAATAACCCAATTACGAACAGAACACATGAACGACGAAGAAAGGGGATTGATTTCTCAAGTTTGTCTAGAATTTTCTGATATATTTTACTTAGAAGGAGATTCACTGACTTTTACTAGTGAAATCAAGCATTCAATCAAAACAAAAGACTCCAGGCCAATCCATACTAAGTCCTACAGATATCCACATGTCCATAAAGAAGAAGTGAAGACACAAATAAACAAGATGTTAGACCAAGGAATTATCCAGCCTTCAATTTCACCATGGTCAAGTCCAGTATGGGTTGTTCCAAAGAAAATGGACGCATCTGGAAAACAGAAATATAGACTTGTGATAGACTATAGAAAACTAAACGACATTAGTATAGACGACAGGTATCCATTACCAAATATATCTGACCTTTTAGATCAACTAGGACACTGTCAGTACTTTACAACATTAGATTTGGCCTCAGGCTTTCACCAAATAGAAGTCAACCCAGATGACGTAGAAAAAACAGCATTTTCTGTCGATAACGGACACTACGAATTTTTAAGGATGCCTTTCGGGTTAAAGAATGCACCTTCTACATTCCAAAGAGTTATGGATAACATTCTAATGGGTATCCAGAATGAAAAATGTGCAGTCTACATGGATGATATTATAATTTACAGCAGTACTATTCATGAACATATATACAGACTTCGAGAAGTATTTGCCAGACTCAGAAAAGCTAACTTAAAAATACAGCCAGATAAATGTGAATTCTTAAGAAAAGAAGTCGCCTATCTCGGACACCTGATAACAAAAGATGGAGTAAAACCAAATCCAAATAAAGTTACGGCAATTAAAGAATTTCCAATTCCAACTAATACAAAAGAAGTAAAATCATTTTTAGGACTTTCCGGATATTACAGAAGATTTATTCCAGATTATGCCAAAGTATCAAAACCATTGACTACATTACTAAAGAAAGATACTCCTTTTGTTTTTGATTTACACTGTCAAAAATCATTTGATACATTAAAAGATTATCTAACCAAAGAACCTATTCTTATCTACCCAAACTTTGAGGAACCTTTTGTCCTAACTACGGATGCATCTATGTTTGCAATAGGAGCAATTTTATCTCAAGGTCCAATTGGAAAAGACTTACCAATAGCTTTCGCATCCAGAACACTATGTCCAGCCGAAACCAAATATAGTGTTATTGAAAGAGAACTATTAGCAATTGTCTGGGCAGTAAAACACTTCAGACCATATTTGTATGGAAGAAAATTTAAACTCGTAACAGACCATAGACCATTGACATGGTTATTCTCAATAAAAGATCCAGGCTCAAGACTTGCCAGATGGAGACTCAAATTGGAGGAATATGACTATGAAATCCTGTATAAACCTGGAAGAATAAACAAGAATGCTGACGCCTTAAGCAGAATTAAAATTAACCATTTTAAACAAGTTACAGCATTTAATAAGAAAACTCAGGAAGAACCAGAATCCTCTTCCACAGAAATAGATGAAAATTAAACTCAACTAATGTCACTTCAAACTATGGAAAACGAATTCAAAAGATTTTGGGAACTATACCACGTAAAATCTTTAATCGACTACTCAAAGATTAGATATACAAATGATCAACTCCTGGATAAAGACCACAAGAATATAATAATTATTTTTCAACAAGATAAACTCACAGATTTACACTATAAGATTATAGAAGATTTCCATGAGGAACACCCAAGTTTTGACGATGACAAAATAAATATTTTGAATTCTAAAACCTCAAATAAAAGAAAATATTATCTCATAACCTTACCCTTCGTAATGGAAGATGCTATAGCTATACTATTTAAGGCCTTAATTAGTTCACAACATGAGATAGATGAATCAAAAACATATTATGTAGAAAACAATGTTGACCTACCATTTTTAGAAATGCTATGTTTTATTTTTGCTGACAAAGATTTAAAAATTGTTATTTGTCAAAATATTGTAACCACTCCACAACAGGATGAAATCCCAATAATCATGGATCAATATCACTCTGGAAAAAGGAACTTTCACAGAGGAGTTAATGAAACAATAAGAAGACTTAAAGAAAAATACAACTGGACAGGACTCAGCAAAGATGTTGAGAATTTTATAAAGAAATGTGAAATCTGCCAGAAAAATAAAGTTATGAGGAAAAACATGGATAACCCACTAGTTATTACAGAAACACCAAAAACCGCATTTGAAAGAATAAATATTGACATTCTAGAAATTCCAGAAAGAAACCATATCCTAACTATAAGAGACGAACTCACTAAATTTATTCAAGCATACCCACTAATGGACAAAACCTCAAAATCCGTAGTAAACACTTTATTACTCTATTTCCAACACTATGGAACACCTTTAAGGATACATTGCGACTTTGGAAGAGAATTTAACAACCAATTAATGAAAGACTTATGTAACCTCTACAACATAAAATTAACATACTCTAGTGTAAACCACCCCCAATCAAATGGCTCATTGGAAAGATTCCATGCCACTCTTTTAGAAATGATACGAGTAATGACTACTGAAGACCCAAATGAACACCCCTTACAATTATTGCCATATGCTTGTATATGTTACAATAATTCTGTAAATAAGACAACTGGATTTACACCATATGAATTAATATTTGGACATACATCTACCAGACCTCCAGAAACCCTTTACAACGAAAAGGAACTTGTTTCAAAATATATAAGAGACCTAAATGCCAGAATTAAACACTACTATGACCTTGCCAGGCAAAGAACAATACAATCAAAAGAAAAAGCTAAAAGAAGATTCGACGAACACGTAAAAAGAGATAATGCAGATTACAAAGTCGGTGATAAAGTTTATGTAAAGGAATCACAAATTAAAGGAAAACTCGCTAACAAATTTAATGGTCCTTTTATAATCAAAGAAATTCATCTAAATTCAGCAACACTAGAAAATTTACAAACGAAACAAACAACTAAAGTCAATTACGATAGACTAAAACCATACTATGATGACGTAATAATTAAACCAGATGATAAAAACGCTATAGAAGAAAATACTGATTAAAATTTTTTCATTTCAGATTTTTAATTATGCTCTCCAATACGCTTGCTCTATCAAGACAAAGAAATGATAGTTATCGCTATACACTCAGACCTATCGAAAATAATGTCGGATTATACTTTCAAAGAGAAACTAAACTAAAAGTCTCTAATGATAAATGGACACTTCTAGTCTACAAAGACACAAGAAGACTAAAAGAATTATATGATAGTAATAACAACATTTTACAAAGCCTAAAAACTATGCTAAATAGTAACAATAACTACATGAAAAATGTGTATGTCGATTTAAAAACACACATCAGTTTGCTTGGACAAATATCCAAAGATATAGAAGATAAATTTGAAGAACTGGAACTAGATGTTTCAACAAGACCAAGAAGAAGACGTGGCTTAATCAACGCTGCAGGAAGCATTTGGAAATTTATTACTGGAAACTTAGACTCTTCAGACGGAGAATATTACAATAACTGTATAAATAAAATTGAGAAAGACGAACATGAACTCGAAACTCTAATGAAAAACCAAATAATGGTAACAACTTCAGTGATCAAGAGCTTTAATGAAACTTTACGAAAACTTCAAATCGACGAAGAAACTTTCAACAAAAACCTAAAGAACATAGAAAAAAACATTCTCGATATATGGGATGAAGTTGAACTATTAGAAAGTAAGCTACGCCTTATAACTGTTTGTCAACATTTAACGGAATCTTATTCTTTCATAGAAGAACAATTAAATGACATCTTAAACGCTGTCACTTTCGCCAGACTAAATATAATTCACACCTCTATTATTACCCCAAAAGACTTAGTATCCGCATTAGGAAAAGTAGCTCAAAACCTTCAAAAGAATAATTTACCCCTTTCTCCTAGAGAAGCTAAGGTTGCTACCTATTTAGATATCATAGAGTTAGCAGCATTCCAAACAATGGATAAATTAGTATTTGTTTTAGACATTCCTTTAGTTGAACCCGAATTGTACACAGTTTATCGATTATACCCTATTCCAACTAAAGATAATCGAACTAAGCTTCATTATGTTTTACCAACCATTCAAAAATATATAGCGAAAGGTGATGATTCAGATCAGTTTATTCCGTTATCTGATATTGAACATTGTAAAGAAGTAATGATTAATATTAAGCTTTGTAAAAACTTGTATTCATACCCAATTGATTCTAATGCTATTTGTGAAGCGCAACTTCTCAAAACGCAACAATTTAATAGTCTTCCCAAAAACTGCGAAGTAATTTCAATGTACGCACAAGACTACAAGGTACAATTGTTAAAACCAAATATGTGGTTATTGGTAATTACCGATCAAACTCCAATAACAGTTAAATGTGAAAATATTGATACAAAATCAGAAACAATCGATACTAACACAATTATGACGTTACAACCCGGCTGTTCAGCATTTGTTGGAACTACAAGAGTTCAAGCTTCTATGACGAAAGTTTCAGAATGGCACTATAATTATTCTAATACATTTCAAATACCTTTTAATTGTTGTTCTAATTTGCCAAATAACGCTCATAAAAACTTAGACTTAAAACCACTTAAAATTGGTGAACTAAATCTCGAAGATTTGGAAATTGCTAAACACAAATTGGATCAATATTCTAGAGATATAGACGACCTAATCAATGAACCTTTAATTCAGAAATATACGCCATGGTTCACTTATGTTTCTATAACTTTAATAATACTCGTAATAATTGTATACTTTTTCCGAAAATGTCAAAAACGTAGGCGAATGATTGGAATCAGTATTGATCAATCCAGCCCTCCATATCCACCTTCTCCAAAACCTGGAATATCATTATTAGGAAAAAGACTTTCCAAAATGTTACCGCGAAGACGTCCAAGCATTCGTCTCGGTGAACCAATTGATGAAGGTGAAACCTTCGAAATTATAAATACGAACATAAATAAGAATTGCGCATAAAAATTTGAAAGGAACTATCTATATTATTTCCAATTTATCATGATTCGATTATATTATCATTTCTTTATTATTGTATTTTACGCTTTCCATATATTTTATTATTGCTTATTGTACTTTATTATTATTATACACTGCTCTTAAAAGTTACTGCACTGAATAGCACTAACTTTTTATTATAAGAGGGAGCTGTTATATCCAAAATATCCTATGTATTATTAAGAATTATTCTAAGTCGCTTATCTGTAACAGGATGCAGGTGTTTATCAAAATATCAAGTTTCACGTTATCTCAAATTCTTGCTGACCCATATGGGAACGAATGCAGTATTGCGACATATTGTGCAATATTACGAGACTTTTCTAGAAACTCTATTACGATAACAAAAGAATATAAATACCTCCATCTAAAAGCGCTGCATCAGTTTTAGACAAATTAGACCGCTTGTAAAGTTAAAACTTTGAAAGTCCGAAAACCAAACAAATGTATTTGTTAGTCGTGTAAATAAATAAAGTGTTTTTTAAAAAAGAAGTTTTTGTCGGCCACGATCTAACATATATATATATATATATATATATATATATATATATATATATATATATATATATATATATATATTTATTATTTCCTTTCTTAAACCATCTATTATAAAGTATTTTTTTTCTTTCTTGGGTAGAGGTTTATTGTGTGAAATTAAAATAGTTTCTTTAACGTTTCGCCCATCGTTTTTGGGCTTTTTCAAAAAAAAATTTTTGTCTCTTTATTGAGTGTTTTCTAAAAACATACAAAATGGGATGTCATTAAAATCCTTAAAAATAGTGTTTATACAAAATGAAGACACAGACAAAGACCATAAAAGACAATACATACAAATTTAAAAATTGTTTCGCTAAAATTTACTAAATATAAATATATACGCACCTCGAGACATTATGGTGTTTAAATATGTACTGAGAGATTTATTTTGAGTTACTTATCACTACCAGTAATTTTTTTCTTTTTTTTGTTTATTTTTTTTGTTTCTTTGTGTGTTGATATGCGTTTTTTCGTGAATTGTATGTTATATACGGAGTGTCCTAATTTGTGTGTTTAGTGTTCAATGTATTAGGTTGTGATAAATTTTACTTAGATTGTCAATATCTTGTTTGTCGTTTACTGCATTAGGTTCTTTCTTAATGTGAATCAGAAAGAACCTAATGCAGTAAACGACAAACAAGATATTGACAATCTAAGTAAAATTTATCACAACCTAATACATTGAACACTAAACACACAAATTAGAACACTCCGTATATAACATACAATTCACGAAAAAACGCATATCAACACACAAAGAAACAAAAAAAATAAACAAAAAAAAGAAAAAAATTACTGGTAGTGATAAGTAACTCAAAATAAATCTCTCAGTACATATTTAAACACCATAATGTCTCGAGGTGCGTATATATTTATATTTAGTAAATTTTAGCGAAACAATTTTTAAATTTGTATGTATTGTCTTTTATGGTCTTTGTCTGTGTCTTCATTTTGTATAAACACTATTTTTAAGGATTTTAATGACATCCCATTTTGTATGTTTTTAGAAAACACTCAATAAAGAGACAAAAATTTTTTTTTGAAAAAGCCCAAAAACGATGGGCGAAACGTTAAAGAAACTATTTTAATTTCACACAATAAACCTCTACCCAAGAAAGAAAAAAAATACTTTATATATATATATATATATATATATATATATATATATATATATATATATATATATATATATATATATATATATATATATATATATAATTATATATAATTTTTAAAAAACTGAAACTACCTGTTTTTTTCGATAAATACAGCTTTTATTTACTGATGATTTCATTATATATCACCAATATAATCTTTATTTTTATGCATCTTTTTTTGAACGTTTTTATTCATTTTCTTCATAAATAATGTCTATATGATTGTGGCGAATTCATACTGAAAAGATCTATTATTTGGGTGTTACACCAAGTCAAATTAATATTATTACTTAGTTCACTTTTTAATTTAGTTAGAATTTATTAGAGTTTGATTTTGATCAGATTAGATTTTAGGCAGAATATATCTCTAGTGTTAGGTAAGAGGGACTTAGGTCAGAAAGTCTTGTTTTCCAGAAAATGAAGTTAAAAATTACATTATTGTTTGTAAATCTGATTATTACTTTTATAAACTTAACAAAATTTAATTGTGTTAATATTCATTACTGTTATATAATTATTATAATTATTTTGTTTGTAAATCTGATTATTACTTTTATAAACTTAACAAAATTTAATTGTGTTAATATTCATTACTGTTATATAATTATTAAAAATTACATTATTGTTTGTAAATCTGATTATTACTTTTATAAACTTAACAAAATTTAATTGTGTTAATATTCATTACTGTTATATAATTATTATAATTATTTTGTTTGTAAATCTGATTATTACTAAAAAAAAAAAAAAAAAAAAAAAAAAAACCTATTTATAAAAATGGTGATAAAACTGAATTTCAAAATTACAGGCCAATAACTTTAATATCATCACTAGCAAAAATATTTGAAAAGGTTTTAAAAGATCGTATGGAAAGCTTTTCAAATAAATATAATATATTATCAGATAAACAATTTGGTTTTAAAAAAAATAAATCAACTGAAAATGCAATTTGTCACTTAACCACACAAATATATAATTCAATGGATAATAAAGCTGACAGTTTTTGCATTTTTTTAGATTTAACCAAAGCCTTTGATTCTGTTAGCCATGAACTGCTTTTAAATAAACTGGAGAAAATTGGATTTCGAGGTCAAGTTTTAAATCTGCTTAAAAATTATTTAAATAACAGAATCAGTTATGTCAAAATTGATGAAAAAATAAGTGTACCTAAAACCTTTAATTACGGTGTTCCACAAGGTTCAGTTCTAGGACCTCTACTATTTAATATTTATTTAAATGATTTATTTAATATAAAATGTAAAGGTAAATTACATAGCTTTGCGGATGATACTGTAATTTTTTATGAGGAAGAAAACTGGAACATTCTAACTAAAACAATCAAAACAGATTTTACTAAAATTTATAATTGGTTTAGTAATAATTTATTAACAATTAATTTTAACAAAACAAAATTCCTCCCATTTACTTCCTATACAAATAAATTACCAAACATAGGTACTTTAAAATTAGATAATATTAACATTGAAGAAGCTGAATACGTTAAATATCTCGGAATAATTTTTGATAAAAATTTAAAATGGAACTTACACAGTGAATATATCACAAAAAAAATTAGAGCTTTGATACCCAAATTTAAACATCTTAAACAATTTCTAAAAATTAAACATTTAGAAATAATTTATTATTCTTTAGTACAAACACAACTAAATTATGGTATACTAGGTTGGGGAGGAATAAACAAAAATTATTTACACAGCATTGAAACTATCCAAAAAAGGATTTTAAAAATTATTTACAATAAAGATTATTTATATTCATCAGATTTACTGTACCAAGAAAGTAAAAAAATGGACATCAGACAGTTATTTGTTTATAATTTATTAATTTTTATCTTTAAAAAGAAAAATGAAATAAATTTTCTTAATCATACATACAACACACGCCATAAAAATATAACTGTATTGAAAAATAAAATCAATAAAGCAAAAAGTAACAAACACTTTTTAAATATAAAGCCATATTTATTTGAAATATTACCAAAATCAATAAGAGATATTAAATCATTAAAATCTTATAAGAAGATGATTAGACAATGGATATTTACGAGTCCAAGAGAAATTATACATAACATTATAAATGGTGAAAAATAAAATTATTTAATAAATTATTAAGGAACGTTGTTGAGTACACAGAAAGTGCAAAATTAAATAAAATTTTTCATAAACATATAAATTACAGTTGTGTCCGAAGAAAGAAAGAAAGAAACAATTATTAACTGTAATGAAAGTATCCTATAAAATATTACGATACTCACAACAAGGTAAACTTCGTGAGTTTCCTTAAATTTAAATTTCTTAGTTTATTCATAAAATGGAATATTTTATATATATATATATATATATATATGTATCTTATATTTGAATAAACATTATTATTATTATTATTATTAATAATAATAAAGTGCCTTTATTTACAAAAACAAAAGTATTACATATAATATAACAGTAATAGTGGCGCTACCTACAAAATTGCGCTATTATGTAGAACCACTAATTCATACCCTATTTTAATTTGCTTGTAGAATTTGCTACTGAAAGGATTAGGAAGAATAAAAATTGCATTCAAAACAGTTTCTATTACAGCAATTCTGACTCTGGCTTTAAGACCTTTAGTTTCTGCCAACTTCTCGGATAAATTTATGACAATATTTCTAATTAATATACTTTCTGTACCTGGACTTATCCATCATCTTCAGACTATTTGTCCTGAGGTAAGTACTGCAGAAAGTTGGTTTTCAGGTTTATAATGTTTTCAGTACAGTAAAAAACTTGCCAAAAGAAATTAAATGTGAATATAATTCGAGACATACTGTTAAAGCGTAATATCAAAGGAAGGGATTTCTGTAAAAGAAATTGAACTAGGGAATATGCATATACTCCAAATTAACCATAAATATTTTTTTTGTATTCTCTACATCATAAGTTTAATATTTATTATGGTTTTTAACCATCTATTTTGGTTTTTATTAACAGAAAAAAAAAAAAGATTTTCGCGCACTGTAAATTCGAGTGTTAATTTATTTCCTTGATTATTTCCCGAAGATTGGGAGCTTTCATGGATAAGAAACATTACATTTGATTAAAAATACCTACTGTTCAACAATGACCACAAGGACAATCAGGTAATTTTCGGACTAACAAACCTATTCTATTGTTTTCGTTGCCGACAGTTGATTAATTTACAGTACGGCGACTGCTTATTTTTGTATAAATCCTGAGTTCACCCACATCTGTAGAAATTACAGGAGTAAAAGCTTAAAGTTATTTGTTTAAGATAATGTTATGTGCTAATAATTTTTAATCATCTTACACTATACTTTGACAGTGGTAAATCGTAACCTCATTTATCTTGAAACTTTTGTTAGTATTTATTATACCATAATAAAAATAAATAAATAGCAAAATATGCTTACTTGGATTTGGCGATACCAAAATTTAATGATATTTATGTAAGATTTTTAATTAACTTTCCAGTATTTCTGATTTCGGCTGTTCTTGGCACATAAAAAATGAGTTTGGGGGCACTTGCAGTAGTATTTTCGCATATTGACACAATACTTATAGGGTACAATACTAGTAGGGTAGTTTAAAGACATTTTATTGTTTAATAAAAATAATTACATACAAATTACACTATAATCATAAAACGAAATCTACGCAAACAACAAAAATTTTCTATTTAAATCACAGATGAATAGATGAACGATTGAGGTTAGGTGTGCCGAGTATAGGCAACTGAATATATACTCGAGGCCGTGTTTCCTATTTTTTGACAGGCACGTGACTCATTGTTGTAAATAATATGATTCCGTGGTTATTAAAAATTCCGAGAAAAAAGATAAAACAGATTGAATCATGAACGTAGCACGCTACAGCTACGCGGACAATATCTGGTCTCATTAACCATTGCTCAAATGGCTGCTTTTTAAATTGTAATAAGTCATACCGAAAAGTAAAAAAAACTCGTTAAATTATCTCAGTAATTTTCTTCAAAATAACATTTTTGGGTTTGTAATGACTAAAGAGTTGTAAACATAGGTTCCACCAGGGGCGTCTCTACAGTATTTGTAAATAAAATTAGGATCCGATTTAAAAATAAAATACAAATATTTATTTGTCTACATTGTGTAATTTGAAAATGCGAAATACGAAAAGAAAAGCCTGTGGTTAAAGTAATAGAAAAATATTTTACTCACCCAATGTATGGATACTACAATATACCCTGAGGCCAAATGCGTATAATCTAGTTTTGAGTCTGTGTACACGCCTGTAGCATTAAAATACCTTCTACAGTAGACTCTTTTAATCTTGTACGCTTTGAAGTAAAGATTGCACTGTATTGTGAAAATGAACGCTCTACATCCAAAGATGTAATGTTTGCGTATCTAAAAGACTGCAAGTTACTGCCACAGTTGTCAGCACTTACACACTGTCCAATATCATGTAGTTGCGCGAAATCCGGATTTTTGTATAACAAAGACTTAAACTTGATCGCATCTTCAACACCAGGACCATCTTTTAAAGTTTGTAGAGCTGTATTTACATTATCAGCTATGTGTAACGAGTCAGGAAGTGGCAGATAACTATGTTGAATGCAGTCGATAGCATCTACTAATACACGATAATTTGCGTTGTAACAGTGAACGTATGGTGCGCGATATCTGTCCATAGCATTATGCAATAGAATATCTTACTTAGAAATGCTGGATACATTTTTTAGCGATGAACTCGAAACTTTACCATTAAATTTTCGCCAAAAAATGTATTTTCAGCAAGATGGTTGTCCAGCACATTACGCTCGCTTCACCTCAGATTTGGTCCAAGATGAATTGGTAGAAGTGGCCCAATTTTGTGGCCCCCAAGGAGCCCCGACGTAATGTTGGCCGATATGTTTCTATGCGACCGTTTAAAACAAATTGTTTATGTCACTGTACCAAATAATATTGACGTTCTAAAAGGCCAATCTCCCAGGAAAAAATCAGAAATTCCTTTAGATACCTAAGGAAGAACTTAAAAAAATGTGTTGAATATGGGGGTGGAGTTTTTGAATTTTGATATCTTTATTGTATTGCTTAGTTTGTCATATTCTTTTGAGTTTAATTAAATATTCGTATTATTTAAAAATTGCACTTGAATATGAAGTATTTTGAATTAAATAATTGCTTCATTTAAAAAAGACATTGACAAACATTTCCATAGGGGTCATTATTGTTTAATATGTAGAAACTAGTACTCTGGTTAAAGGCGTGAGAGAGATAGTTGGGAAAAAATGTGATATACATATTTTTTGTTCTTTTGGTAGAAAATGATAAACAAGGTATGTTTACTCTTCGCAAAATAACGTTTTCGTATTTTTATGCTACCTGTATAAAAAGTTAAATTTTAAATCTTATTTGTTCTACAAGCAAAAACTTTTATTAGGAGTGGAATTTTCACATATCTTGCAAAATTTGGTCCATTTGACCTCTTCGGAATCCCATCCGCGGACATACTGTAGATATACTGCACTAGATTTGAAAATATTTTATTGTCTTTCTCTTTCTCAGCCTTGATATGTTTTTTATATCTAAGCATGTATAATAAAACCATATAAATTCAAGATAGAAACTGAAGACTAGGATTTAGACTTCCGGCTATATATGCATTCTTCTTAAGTATGATATTAAACACTTTTACACAATAAATGCGTTTCTATGAAAAATAAAAAATATTAAAGGTACAATAGTCCTCATAAGTGAGGCAGATTACTTTAGGAATATTCTATTTCACTCTCACCTTTATTTGCTTAGAATCTTTCTATTGCTTTTTAGACTTTATCTACAATACAACAAAATAAAATTCTCACAAGAAGCTTAGAATTACTTTCTAGTCAACAGTCTATGCGAATAGTCTTTAATACCCTCGAAGGTAGTTATGCTTTATGTCTTACAGCGAATTTAATTCAAATGGGATACATTGAAAGAAACACTACTTTAAAGGATTTATGTTTTCCTACTTTTACGGTAAGTTTTCCTGTATAACATAGTTGACATATCGCAATAAATGAGTTAAATAAGATTTTGCTTCACCTTTCAATCCTTTCATATATAATGTGATCCAAAGAGATTTATGAACAAATAATTTATATCAAAATCATAAGTACTAAAATATAGACATATAGAGCAAAAAGCAGTTGTGTGTTACTATATTTAAGGCTGAGCGGATTTGGATGTATAATAATTTTTTGAAGTTATTATAATTTTTTTCGAATATCGATTTTTTCGAAAAGCGCTTTACAAATTTACAGTTTTTCAGAAGATGATTTTTTGACAACGGATCTACGAAAATATTTTCGGAAACCAATTTGTCGAAAACATATAGGGTGAAATTCACTGCATATATTGGAATGGGTGACTCCTGAGGTAGTCTACAGTCATACCCAATACTTTTTCCCTTAAACCGCACATTTTTTTATTTTAAAAAATGCTCAAATACCAGACCTCATCCGACGCTTCTGAAGAGCCTGACGTCATAGGCTCTAATATTATAAAGGGAAAACAAACGCTCCAGCCGCGGCATTGCCAAACTTAAATATCGTGACATTTCATTTTTTATCAGTTTTAGTGAAAGTGAAAACCGGAAATAATTCAAAGTATTTTTAATTTCAAAGACACATTTTACCAAAAATGTGGACTTTAATTTAATAGCAATAACTTAATATGGGAAAATATGGACCACTCGTGAAATCGGTTGAAATTGTAACCAAAAGAAAACGGGCATAGACAAAATTATTGATAGAATTGGCAATTATTCGTACTATGTGTCTTGCCAGTGGCGGGTACCGTCGGTTAGAGAAAGTTTAAGGGACGATTACTAGCTTATTTATTGGGAAGCGCCATTTATGAATATTTTTCTCCAATCCGAATTTATAACAGGATTTACCAGTTTCATTATATGCAGTGAATTTCATAACACCCTGTATTTTTTCGTTAGTTTTAGAAAATTTTAATGAAAAAAGGACAGAAAAAGATCCTGAGCAAACCTAGGTGAACCTTAGGGTTTGGCCTGGTTTCCTTAGGTTTCTACGATACTTTATAATAGAGTTACGAAAAATATGTTTTTTGAAACAATGTGTTTTAAGAAAATAAATTTCGAAAAGAATGTACCCTGGAAAAATTTATTTTTGTTAAAAACATATCAAACATTTTCTGGCTCAATTTTCGAAAAACTGTTGTCGAAAAGTTATTGTTTTGTCTGTATGCTTCTAAGTTTCTGTTATAGTCGTCAAAATGCAGTTTTCTACTTTCTCTTTTTCTCCAACGACGTATTAACAGAATGTACAATGTTTAAAAAAGATTGTACTGATTTTTTCCCATGTGTGTCTTCTACAAATAAAATAAAGTGCAGTTTTGTGCAACATAAACGAATAGACCTTTAAATCGAAATTAAACAATTTATGTTAAATTATTCTTGTTTTTTAGATAGTTATTACTGGGCTTTTGGAAAGCTGTCAAAACTATGTGGTTAATAAACAGTCAACTTTAACCCATTGGCACCCAGTGCTGGGTTGGTTTGCTCAACCCATGGATCCCAGTTTACATGCAAGTATACCTCATGTAAAAGTACAACTTCACCTTTTGTGGAATATTGAAGTTATGCAAATACTTCTAGGTAAAATAACTTACCACAACTTAATTTAAACGTCAACAAAACAAGTTTATTAAATCTTTTTTTTATTTTGGGGGTAGGCCTTGTAGTTTTTGAAATGTTTTTGACTGGATATGGGATCTCGCCTGATAAATACTTATTATATAGGAGGACTATACAATATATTTCCATTCGAATTTTGCCAATAGAATCTCAAAAATGTGAACGAATGACATTCCCTGAGAACACTGTTTAGTATGTGCACAGATGAATTTGTAACATCAAATTTTAGGTAATTTTTTATCAGAACTTGTTCAAGGGGTAGAACCGCCACATCAACTTAGCCCCACACAGACATCGGGTTTCGCAGGCGGTAGTTTTTTTAAAAAGATGTTAGAAAACCGCGGTAGTAAAACATTAACGCAAAAAAGTTATAGAGCTCTTGGTAGTCCAGAAGTCCATAGGGTTGTTCTGATTTGTTCATTATATCATACAGCTTTACACACTTTGACGCAGTTACAACTGGATATTTTAACAGGTTAGTTTGGCAACCATTTGACAAGAAAAAGTTATGATACTATATTTCATATATTATATCTGAGCAAGCTAATAAATGTAGTGAAAAATATTTATATGATTGAAATTAGTCAAAAATGACATAAAAAAAATAATAAGCTGTCATTAACAACATAAACAGTACTTCGATTTTTTTAGGTTTGTGTTACCAAAATTCCATTTTATATGATCTGTGGTTGTTTTTATGCTCACTCGGACCAAATTGTGGGTTAAAAACCTTTTTAGACCACTTAGCATTTAATACAAAGTGTTCAGCGCCAGAGTTTCAAATGTTACAGCTTTTTTCCGACTGTATGACTCATTATGTTACGTAAGTAAATCTCAAGAGCTTTGTTTTACTTACATTCAGAGACATGCATTGATGCTGAAAATTGCCTCTTATTTAAATTTTTAGGTTATTGGATGATATGGAAATGTATGAAAAGCAGGAACCTTTTCGTTTGCCCGATTTTGTTGCAATGTCTAATTTCTTGAATATCTTTTTATACAAAGCTGTCTTAGGAAATTTATTTGGTAAGTTATAAGATGAGATAATAACTACACTGTATTAATCTGATAAAAGCTTAGGTAATCTTTCAAGTATCATTGATCCATAAAGTATAAAACCCTAAAAGATGGCTGATTGCTCGACAAGTCGCTTCTGCACTACATATTTTTGTCCTCTATGAAAAATGTGAAGATAATACAAAAACACTGCTTTTAATGAATACGGTAGAACCTTATTGGCTAGTAGCAACTTTTTTAACTCGCTTTAGTGTTTACTTTTATAGGTATCTACATTTTTAATAAAACATTTTTTTAAGGGGGTATATACAGTTAGAATTTTCAAAAAATCGTTTTTTTTTAAATTTCATTTTCGTAATGTACATACATTCAAGTACACACACAGAAAATTTCAAGGCAATCCGGCGATTATTTTCGAAGTTACACGCATATTTGTAAAGACGTGTCAGAGCGATTGTACTCTATATAAAGTGCTTTTGAAACTTTAAACGCGTTTTTCTCAAAACTGTGTCTTTAAAGTCGGTGACGAAGATTTCTCGGAAACGGCTGAACCGATCAGTCTCAAATTTTAACACAAGCTTTTCTCACCGATAAATATTTTTTTATATATAAACAATTTAAGGCCAAAATTTTGGTCAAAAATAGATTTTTTTTTTTGAGAAGCCGCCATTTTGTCACAAAAATTTATTTTGCTCATTCCTTCGATTAATTAGAAGATTATACATTACTTTAACGAAATCCGTTTGGTTTTTTCATTTTCGATGATCCGGTCCAGAGATATCGTTGTCACCGCAAGATGCCTTTTTTTGAGAGGAACTCCTGGAGATCAGCTATAGCAGCTTTCAAAATTATTATTTTTACAAATACAAAAATCTTAAAATACAGTTAAAAGTTACCGTAATATGTGTACAAATTTTTACATTAATAAATTTAAAAGTCTTCTCAGGAAAAATTCTTGAAAAATCGCATTTTTTAGGCCTCCTGACTGTATATAACCCCTTAAAGCACTCCGATTTTATTTGTTTGGGTTGTTTTATGTAGTAAAACTGAAACTGACGACCACTAAACTGACATTTTTGTCTTAACTGGACATAATAAAAAAACTAAAAAATAATACACTGCAAAAAATAATCCTCTGAGTCTGAAATACGAGCCATGATGACTTTTACTTACCTGGGAAGTATAATTGGACCTATAAAAACCATAAATATCAACGAGCACGAAACTGAGGGGTAGCGGGTTTAATGGCCAGTAAAATAGATTGGTTTTGTGTAAAAG
The DNA here is from genome assembly GCA_963971165.1 of Philopedon plagiatum. Taxonomy (NCBI): domain Eukaryota; kingdom Metazoa; phylum Arthropoda; class Insecta; order Coleoptera; family Curculionidae; genus Philopedon; species Philopedon plagiatum. The sequence continues at coordinate 123,092,560 of OZ020190.1, forward strand.
GTGATAATAAAATTAACGTTATGTTTATCTACCTGCAATAGAAAAGAGATTAAATGATATAAAGCTCGTTTACTCCTGAATGAGCGATTCTCTCTTCATATTACCTTCACATTTTATACTTTCTACATGATCACACGGTACTGACGTTAACTAACACACTTTCGGCCGCGATGAAGAAAGGAGAATAATTTTTGAAAACTGTTACCTGTAATTAAAATTTTGGACTCTTAAGAAAAATTCTTAATTATTATTTCAACTCTTGACTGAGACAAGCACGGGGCTGACATTTTACCGTTAATTTACTTAAAATGAGGTTTCCAATAAGCAATAATTAACTTTCTTAAGTACATTTCACATACACTGACCACTAATATTAACGCACCATTAGAAATTTGCAACAATTTTGATGTTATATTTTCTCTAAATCTATTGTCCGATTTAATGATTTTTTGCATATTATAGGCTCATTCTTTAAGAATATTACTGCATTCGTAATTTTTGTTAGAATATTAATTGTCATTGTATACCTGGTGTAAAAAACATATTGAGTTTTTCCCAAAATTCGCAACACCCTGTGAAATATTCTAGCATTCATAGAATATTGCATTAAAAACCCAACTTGAGGCTCATATTTTCTTAACATTTTGTTTTTTGGTTCACTTAGTTATGTTTGATAATAAAAGAAGTAGGAACTTTTATAATTCAGCATGTTTTTATTAGAATCTCATAAGTAACTTTTTAAAGACATTACTAAACTAACAATTATTATCGAATACAACACAAATTACATAAAAAATTAAAGTAGACTTCAGTAGCGTGTGTTTCCGCCTTTACTTCTCATAACCGTTGCACATCTTCGAGGCATACTCGAAATTAAATTTGCTATTTGGTTTTGATCAGTATTATTACAAATTTCAACAACTATCGTTTCTATGTCTTGCAAGGTTGCAGGGGGAGGCTGACGCTGCCTTAATTTTCTGCCAATAATGTCCTACAAATGCTTGATCTGGGCTGTGCGCTGGCCAATTCAAAGTCTGGATATTTACCCCGTGTAAATATTCAGTTACAACGCACGCTACGTGATTTCTTGCATTATCGTTATTATCATTATGGTTTGGGGAAGAATCTCCTTAACAGCGCGGACATATTTTGGTCCTCTGCTTGGCGGTTCTTTAAATAGCGAAAGGTACATTAATGATATTTTATCTGAGAACGTTGTCCCTTTCGCTCCTTATATCGGCAATAACTTTTTGTTAATGAACGATGCAAGACCTCACGTTGCGCGCATTGTAACTGAATATGTACAAGAGGTTAATATTCAGACAGAATTGGCCATCGCACAGTCCAGATCTTAACCCGATCGAACATTTGTGGGACATTATTGGCAGAAAATTAAGACAGCGTCAGCTCCTCATGCAAGACTCCTTGCAGGACATAATAGAAACGGTAGTAGTATAAATTTGGAACAATACTGATCAAAACCAAATAGCAAATTTAATTTCTAGTATGCCTCGTCGATGTGCAGAGGTTATTAGAAGTAGAGGAGGAAACACAAGCTACTAATGTATATTTTAATTTTTAATGTAATTTCTGTTGTAATCGTTAATAAAATTATTGTTAGTTTAATAATGTTGTAAGTTATACCGACCGCTACTCGGTCGCATGGCCCATTTACTTTCTCGAGTGTTTTCCCCTTTTTTGTAGATAATTTCTCTCTAAAACTATCCGCAAAATAGTGATAGTGGGATCAACCAGGTGGCCACCACGAAGAAACAGTTAAAAGTGATTTCGTCGTCAAGTTAGGCTATACATATTAGTATTTGTGTCACCCTGTCGCCGTTTTGCCAGACTAATTTTAAAAACCATATATTTCTCATCTCCCCAACCAAAAATTATATACAGTCCATATTTAGCTCTTATTGTACCAAACCCCAACAAAACATAATGTTTACATATTATGTAACTAAGTGAACCAACAAAACAAAGTGTTAAGAAAACATGAGGCTCAAGTTAGGTTTTTAATGCAATCTTTTATGAATGCTAGAATATTCCACAGGGTGATTCGAATTTTGGGGGAAAACCACAATATGTTGGTTACACCCAGTATACAATGACAATTAACTTTAACAAAAATTACGAATACAGTAATATTCTTAAAGAATGAGCCTATAATATGAAAAAAAAATCATTCAAATCGGACCACAGATTTAGAAGAAATATAAAATCAAAATTGTTGCAAATTTCTAGTGGTGCGCTAATATTGCTGGTCAGTGTATTTTAGTATCCAAACTAATACTTTGAAATTTTTGTTTATAATTTGATTATATAATTTTTTTAGGTAGGGAAACAGCATGAATCACTTTTGGATCAATTACCCACACGTCGTCGGTTAAATGATCAAACATTTTTTTTATTTGTAGATATAAAAACAATTCAAAATAATTCTCTCTTCCAATCACTTCATACTCTTCTAATGGTACTTTACAAAAGAGACTGTTGGCACAGCTATACTCCTCCAGGTCATTGGTTGATTAAAGATATACGAGTGTCCTCATTTTTGGTTGATTTAGAGAAAGGTAGGAGAGCTCCTCAATTGCTTTTACAGACCATGCCACATATCATACCACACGAAGACAGGGTTAGGTTGTTTAGAAAATATATTTCTAACGAAAAGACTGTGCTGGGATTAACTGAATCAGCTTGTGCTTCGCCTCAGTCCACCCTGATTACCGTTCACAGGTAATTGCTTTTTTATTATTTAATTAATCTGTTTTTTTTTCTGTTATCTTTAAAACTCCTAAACTGATTTGAAAAATTCTTTCACTGGTGAGCAGGCTAGACCTTTCTGAATGCCCTGGAATCGATTTGAATAAATCGATATTTGTCGTACGTCTAATTCACAGTCTTCGCAGGGATAATTGTTTCATATTTTAAGTTTTAGTGTCACCGCTATGGATTATTATACAGGGTGAGTTTGTTAAAGTGTTGCAAGGCGATAACTCGAAAATGGTTTAAAATATTTTCGTGCAATTTTGGTGAGTTTATAGGGGTAGGTGTAACTTTGGAATTTTAAATGGGATGATGTACTTTTGTTTATAAAATTTGAATCTACGTAAAAAACTACGTGTTTTTCAAAAAAGATTTTATTTGCTCTTTCAGTTAAGGATATGTTTTATTAGGTTATAAAATTTAAAAAATTATTTACCATTTACTTTCCACTTATTTATCGTCTGTCATGCTTGAGAAGTTGTTCGAAATGTTCCCCTTCAACTTCCAAACACTTTCTAAATGAATTTCGTACCCGCTGTAACATTTCAGGTAAACCGGATTCGGTCTTTCATATCATCTAAAGTTGTAGGTGCAGTCGCCATCAGTTTGTCCTTTATAAAATCCCACAAGAAAAAGTCAAGGGGGGTCAAATCCGGGGACCTGACCATTGACATTAAAAAAAACTAGACGAAGCATTGCATTCATAAAATCGTTTCGCGCCAAATCATCTGTTTAAAACATGCAATGGATGCGACTAAGAGAGGTAGACACAGTAGGAAATATAGCAACACTGTCCAACATTCCTGGCGGCTGCCTCTTCCAATACCAGTGGCGTGCTTTGTTGTAATAAATTTTTGTTACCCTAATATTACTAATGTGTAGATATATGTAAAACCACACCAGTGGATTCGATACAAGTGGATACAACCTCACTTACTTGTGAAAAGGTACTTATCGGTTTAATTAGTCCAATTTTTTGCAAACTTGACACTGCCGCACCATATTTAAATATTTTTTCGCAAAATAATGTCAGTTTCTTTAAAGAAAAACACTTAAACGCTTCTCGCAAACACAAAATAACATAATTCCACTTTCGAACAATGTAGCAAACGTCAACGAATTTTATGAATGGTCGCTTGTGTCACTTTTCAGTTCATAGTACAACTGGTAGTAAACCGTCAGATAGCGTTGTCACTTTTACTTAACTTACTTTATCACAGTGAGAAGGGAATAAAAGTTTATTCGGCTATGATGCATAAAATAGAACAAAATGTGAGCATTACTTTTTTATTACTTAATACTTATTTATGCTAATTTTATTACATGAAAATATAGTCAAATAAATGTCGTCTAATACTGTATTGCTTAGATGGCATCAATTAGGACATTTTGTACCTACACTTTGGCAACCGTCTGCAGTTGACCAGTCAATACAATCCACCAGTTTTTAGTGCAGATTCAATGACTGATTGCTTTGAATAGTAAATAACTTTGTCTTTAGTTTTTTTAAAGTCTATGGACATGACCAATAAACTGAGAAATAATCGTCAAAATTTTGGAGTGATTTAAGTAAAAATAACGCATTTCCATGTAAGCGAATAATATTCTGTAATAAGTGAACTTGATTTATTGGTAAAATTTATTTATTTTTTAAATTCAAAATTTAGTTAACCATAATTCCATAACCGAAAGGGCAATTCAGAAAAAAATATACACATACATAGTTTTTTACGTAAATTCGAATTTAATAAACAGAAGTACATTATCCCATTTAAAATTCCAAAGTTACAGCCCTCAAAATAGAGGGAGGGAGTAAATGTCAAAAATATGTTCAAATATGTCCACCCATCTTCCTATTAACTCACCAAAATTTCATGAAAATATTTTAAACCGTTTTCAAGCTATCGCCTTGTACCACTTTAAAAAACCCTGTATACAGGATCTCAATACTTGAAACCTACACCGATTTTATTTTGTTATGGAAAGGTTAGGTAATGTAACATACAGGATTCTTAATGTCTAGTAAATATTTAAAGGCTTGATTCCTGGAGAGATTTCAGATAAAAAAAATCATATGCCCTAAACTGCTTCATTTTCAAGTTTTAATTTTTGTCTTTTTTTTCAAATTCTCTTCAACCTTTTTGTGATAATTGTTTCAAATTTTAAGTTTAAGCACTTTTTATATAAAAAAATCCTTAAAACGTCCCAAATAATATACAGGTGGATAACTTTTCTGGGGTTTACAAATTATTTAGCAAACCTCTTGTTCATGCATACTCTATAAGATAAAAAGTTTTATTTTTTGAAAAAATGCGCAGTCTTTTACTGGTGACTAGACCCATATCTTCTTATGCATTTTGACCCGCTGAATCCGAATAGGTCATCAGAATTGGCCCATCGCGTCTGGGTTTTTCCTAAAACCCAAAAATAGGTCAAAATTCAAAATTTTGGATGGCAGAAGTGATAGCCATAAATTTTCTAAAACATTTTTATATCTTCCCTACTGATTTTGACGTCATACCGTTGCGCATCGCTAAACACGTGGCTCTCCCATTTTGAACTTGGTTGCACTCTATCAATGGAAATAATGCCCAGCTTTCCTTTTTTTTTTTTTTTTTTTGATTCGAGTGTTAGCCTTTTTGCATGTTCTAAGAACTCAATTTTTCTATTATTTTCTAATCTATTTCAGGAATCGTATCGTCGAAGACGGCTACCGACAACTCGCACTTTTACCACCTCAGGCGCTAAAAGGTGTTATCCGTGTTCGCTTTATTAACGAATACGGTTTAGATGAAGCCGGTATAGATCAAGACGGTGTCTTCAAGGAATTTTTAGAAGAAAGCATTAAAAAAGTTTTTGATCCGGCTTTAAACCTTTTTAAAGCTACCAGCGAGGAGAGGTTGTACCCATCACCGACCTCTCATCTTCAAGATAATCATCTCCAGTTATTTGAGTTTACTGGTCGGATGCTGGGTAAAGCTGTCTATGAGGGTATTGTTGTGGATGTGCCGTTTGCATCGTTTTTCCTTAGTCAGGTACTGATTATGAAGTGCTAGAAGGAAATTTACTATGTAATAAGGAATATGCATGTATTTTTTTATTGCATAAATCATTTAAGGAACTCATTACAAAGCCCAAAATATTATTTTGAAGAAAATTACTAGGATAATTATTTAACTGAAAAAAATTGTTTACTTCTCGGTATAACTTATTACAATTTAAAAAGCACACATTTGCCCTTGGCACCAAGTGACGTCAGACGATGAGCAAAAATAAATGTGGATCTACACGTTAACGTAAATCTTAACCTAGGGGTGCTACAAATAAACGTATATGACAACCTTACCAATGACAACCAGTATTTCAGTTCCTGGTGGTCCAAGTCGATTTCTACTTGGTTGACATGTACCCAGGTATGGTTCAGTGGCGGATACAGAAATTTTAAAGTTGTATATCTCTGTTGCTACTTACGGGACTCATGCCAAGTTCAGGGGTTTTAATAGTAAGCCTACTAGGAATGTTTTGGTAAAGAAAAAAGTATTTTGTAATTTGCGAAATTTTGGAAAAAATTAACACGCTTAGGTATTTTATTTATTATTTTTTCTAAACAAATTTTACATCATTTTGTCGACAATTCTTAAACTTTAAGACAAAAAAAAAATGTATTAGTAGAAAGTTATAGTCATTTGAATTTTTTAAACAGAAAATATAATTTTTAAAAAAAATTGACTTTCGGTAACTCGTATACAATACTTAATCGCACTTTAGGTCTCTGGTCAAACAGCTCAAGCAATGTACAGCTGTGTAGACGAATTGCCATCCCTCGATCCAGCTTTGTACAGGAGTTTGAGCTACGTCAAACACTATGAAGATGACGTATCCGAGTTAAATTTGACATTTAGCGTCGATGAAGACCATATGGGGAAGGTTGTCACCCATGAACTAGTACCTGGTGGTAAAGCAGTACCAGTAACAAAAGAAAATATGTAAGTACAGCAATCTTGTTTCGCGACCTCAAACGACTATAGGTTGTAGCACTAATTTTACAAGATGCTGGTTGCAGTTGGGGTAATAATAATAATAATAATAATGAAATGGATTGAGTGTAGAGATAGAAATAGAGAATTAAAATAAGCAAACAAAAACTGTGAAATTCGTAATTTGGTTTTGTAGTAATTTTAGGTCGCTGGTTCTTTATATTATTTTTCCAAATAGCAATTACATTAATAGTTAATTATAACGGAATGCTGGTTTAGAGTTTTTTCACCTACCTTTCCGTTGACTTGAATACACATTCAATTCCACGTGGAAACACTGCCTTCGCGCTCCTGGTTTTGAGAGTACCGAACGGCGGCGGCGATAGTCGTGTCTCGAGATTTATTTTAGAACTGCTCCTGCTATGGCAGGAACTTCGCACCTCCAACCAGCATTTTAAATGAATAAAAAAGGGTTGCGCGAAATGCAAAATAAATCAACTAGATTTACTCGAAATAGCAAAACATATGAGAGTGTAATCAATATTTAATTTTTAATCCCAGAAAAATACCCGTTTGTACAAAATTAACAAATTGGTTCTCTTTTTAGAAAATTTATAGAAATTAAAGAAAATAATTTTGAATTGTTGAACGCACACATAAACATAAAATAAAACAAAGAGTGCGGCTTAAACAAATAAAGTTTATTTAGATTAATTACAATTTGAATCACTCTGTATCTTTTCCTATCTAATTTCTTCCAACTTTTTCAACGCTATCCCGTGGGGATATAATCAGGCTTTAAAACAAATCCCGAATGGGTGATCCTGGACCGAATTTAGGGGGTAAAAACTCATTTTTTCTGTTTTTTTTCCATCAAAATTCATCTTTAAAAGGCATTATTATATATTATTTCTCCGATTTAACAGTTCTTTTTGGGTTTATTTTCATCCCTTATCATCTGAGAACACTTCTAACTAATTAAAATTCCATATTTTTTCGTTAAAGTTATAAATAAATACCTTTTTTTGCATCGGTGCATGAAAAATTTTAAAAAGTGCATATATTAAATTGTAATAAATATGATTATATATATATATATATATATATATATATATATATATATATATATATATATATATATATATATATATATATATATATATATATATATATATGTATATATATATATATATATATATATATATATATATATATATATATATATATATATATATTATGTACTCAAGTACTAGCACTACACTACTACATAAAAGCCACAACACAAATATTAAATAATATCCAAAAACATATTACACAACAGAATTAGGAAAGCCGAAACACCTCTTAAAAAATGAAATGTAAACGAAAGTTTATGCAAATACAATGTGCATATTAGGTAATTAGTTTTTCTTTGTCTAACCCAAATATTTTGCAATAGTTTATTTCACGGAGCGGTACGAGTGTATTTACATAGTGGCCCGGGACAAGCTTGGCTCGATTCTTTATTGGGGAGTTTTCGCATGAAACTTTCACTTTTTTGAAAGAAAAGGTAATTATTTTTTGGTTTTAAAAAATAAATTATTAGGTGAGTCATTGTCCATACTTAATGACCTTATGGACAAGCCGCGCCTGATAATTACACTTCACACGAGAATAATGCAATTAAATTAAAATACTAATTATTCGATTTCCAATCCTAAAAAATCTTGCAGCCTGCAAGCTTAGATTACTAGCGATGCGCAGATAAAGCCATTCATAAATCATTTTATCGCTACTCAACATCTAAGAAAATTGCACGAATGGGAAAAAAAAGGTAGGGGCAAGTGTTACTGTCATCATTCGCATAACGCACATCTCGTACAATCGGCATGTGGGGAAATGTCAATGTTCGAAAAAACGGGTCTTTAGGACTAGGCCTTATTAAATGAAATAATTCTGGTTAAATTTTGCCCTCTTCGGCAAAGCTGCTATTAAGTATCCATTTAATACACCTTACTCCTTACAAATGCTTTAAGGTATTATTGGCGGCAACATCTAAGATTGCAACAATGTCTTAAGCCAAAAATTCCATATAGATACAAAATATAAAACATTTGACCTAACGATATAAATTTTATATTTTAGAATTAATTATATTCATCTTATGGCACATTTTCGGATGCATATTCAAATCAAAGATCAGACAGCTGCGTTTATCCGAGGATTTAGATCAATTATAAATCCAGACTGGTTATCGCTTTTCTCTACTCCAGAAGTAAGTAATTAATCATCACATGGTTAACGTGAATAAAAAAAAATATAAAATTAAATATCTTCTTTCTTAAATTTACTCGTTTATAATATAAGTTATCTTACTGTATTTCTCTTAGTTACAAAGGTTGATATCAGGTGACAATATACCCTTGGACTTGAAGGATCTTCGCAAAAATTGCCAGTATTATGGAGGATTCCATGATTCTCATAGAGTAATTGGATGGTTGTGGGATATTCTAGAGAAAGATTTTAACGATGAAGAAAGAGCAATGTTTCTTAAAGTAAGTTAGCCCTACATTTCACACTCGGCAAAGTTATTTAATTTTTTATGTGCTAATAATAATAATAATAAAGTTTATTTAAATTAATTACAAGTTAAATATTATTATATATATTTATATTATAAATATACTTGATAAAACCCCTGAAGACGTGCTTGTTTGGAGCAAATCTTATATTAAATTTAACATTACATTATTTAATTATATAAATTATTCAACTGAAAAAAATAATATATTCAAATACATACATACAAATTTATTTTTTAGGACAAGAGAGATCCGTAGAGAAAAATAAATAAATAATTTTTATATTATACAAAATAATATCATAATAAATCATTGCACTTATGGTTAGACTCAAACCTTCTTGCTATAAAAAATTTATTAAAAAGTCTTTATAACAAAATGTAAATATTCATTTTTAGTTTGTGACAAGTTGTTCTAAACCTCCCTTACTTGGATTTGCCCACTTAGAACCTCCATTTTCAATTAGATGCGTTGAAGTAGGGGACGATGAAGATACAGGCGATACTATCGGTAAATTTTATTTTTCTAAAATTTATTTTCGTGTAAGTTCGCTACATACTTACTTCAAATTAAAAATAAATTTAGACAATATTTGCAAGTGCTTGTTAATTAATAAGCTTTCTAAATTATTACGTTTTAGCAATTTCATGCTGTAGTAGAACACCAAAGAATTGTCCCTATTTTCGCTGAGAATTGACATAGAAATTTGAGCAGGCCAAAACTGTTAATCTAATAGTGTTCTGTTCTCTGATCTGATTTTCTGTTATTGATAACATATCTCATATGTCAGACTTTGTCAGATACACTGCGATGAAGATATGGATGTTCAATTAATAGAGAACCTCTCCCACGATATTATTATATTATTTTTAACCGCCATGTACGAATTTTGGTATACAATTGTAGCAAATCTTTCAGAATCATTCTTTACACGCACGGTATACATAGACACACAGTCTCACCTATGATCTATCCATTTGTAATTTTTAAAACATTAAAACCTTAACTACTTTGGTTCAAAGTTTTGAATATATTAGTTAGGTGTCAAATCTTTAATATAGTTGGCATCTCTTATTTACCTGCCCTGCTTGCCCGTGAGTTTTTTTAAATTTTGTGGGCAACTGGTGATATCGATGTAACAAGCAAAATACATTTTTTTAATTAAGAAACCTTTTTAATAATGTGCCTATTTCTGTCGAGAAATTATTTACCTACTATTAAACACCGCAAAAACATAAAATACTAAAATTGCATTTTTGCTGTGACTGGTGACTTTTTTAAAATTACATGCAAACAGTTTCTTGCATTGTTAATGCCCATGGATTTATTAGGACTGGATACGGGATGATTTCACATTCTTTGAAGCCAAAACAAACCATTCTAAACGACACTGTAAACACAATTTGTAAACATTGGCCACATCTTATTTTACCTTGTATTTTTGTACAAAAAATACGTTAGAAGCATCACAAGATTTACTAAAAGTAATAAAAGCCCTAAAATATTTTATTTTTCTGCTAAATAATAATAAATTTAAGTTAAAAAGGTTTTATTATTTATAGGTTATGTTATTTCTAAAGGTGTTTATTTAAAGTCGCTCCGAGTCATTTATAAATCTATATAAATCTATACGTCGCACTTTTTCTTTTCTGGTTCATTAGACAAAGACGTACGTGTAACCGAGTGTTCAGACCGAGGTACAGCCGTTTTCCTAAACAACCAGCACAGACAACAATACTTCTGAGCTCCAACACTCCAATGCTATTTTATCTCTTTCTGCTACCCTTCTTGATTCAATTACGTAGTAATTTGTAGTCTTGTCTATGTTCGTAGTTCGTAAACTGCTCCCCCAAGAGAATAACAAAAACAAAAACAAACAACAAAATATAAGGCTTCACGTTCGATACGCTCACAGTATACGGACATCGAATCCTTATTATAATAAATCCATGTTAATGCCATTGTTAACACGAGTACTCAAGTAGTAGTACTACACTACTACACAAAGGACACAACACAAGCATCAAATAATATCCAAAAACATATTACACAACAAAATTAGGAAAGCCGAAATACCTCTTAAACTAATAATAAGTGCCGGCGCGACGTAATGAAATGTAAACAAAAGTTTATTCAAATACAATGCACATATTAAGTAATTAGTTTTTCTTTGTCTAACCCAAATGTTTTGCAATAGTATATTTCACGGAGCGGTTCGAGTGTATTTCCATAGTGGCCCGGGACGAGCCGGGGACGGTCACGCGCGCCGAAAGCGATATTATTGGTGGGTCGGCGACAATTTCGTCATATATTTGTCTCTTTTTAACTTCCTAAAGCGCGTATGCTTGTTTGTCTCTTAGTTTAAATGCATCTGTATAGTTTTCTATTTCCATAAACCTATGAAGTCAATTTAAAATACGGCCGAGCCCGGAGCAAAGATAATTATTTTTTGGTTTTAAGAAATATATTGGTGGATCATTGAAAATAAATTATTAGGTGGGTCAAACAAGCCGCGCCTGGCTGTTAAGTTGGCTAATTTAACTTAACTAACGATTTTAACTTAAGGAATTAATATTCACAAGGCTTAAACATACTTTTTTTTCGATATTATCAAAAGTAACAATAATACTGTGTAATTTTTGAAGAAATCAATTTTTTGAAATTATTTTTAGGTAGTGTTTTTAGAGGCTTCTTTACAATAAGAAAAAAGGACCCACAAAATCGACTGCCGACATCATCTACTTGCTTTAATTTATTAAAGTTGCCAAATTATCAAAAGAAAAGCACCTTGCGGGAAAAACTTAGATATGCTGTACATTGCAACACTGGTTTTGAGTTGTCTTAAATTTGATGTACAATTTTTGGTCCAAGCCCAGTACAATATGAGAGTACTTAAAATTTCTAGTAGTTTATATGAGACCAACAGTGTTAGAACATATTTCCCGGCCTTTACGCAAAAATCACTAAATACACAACAATTAGAAATGACAAAGAATACATTCTATGTCGCTAGTATTGGAAGAACTATATCTGTTCCTACACAATACTTTAGACATTAATTGCTTATTAAAGAAAAAATCTTTATGAAAATCTAAAAATATCTAAATTTACATAGCAAAAATTTAAGTTCATAAAGTAGCAAGAAAAATGAGATCTTTTAAAATACTGAATTCTAAAAAAATAAAAATTGTCATAAAATGATTTAAAAAAATTTACTTACATCTCAATCCTGTTTACAATATATTGTTTCGGCCTTTTTAGGCCTCATCAGCTCAGGAATATGAGCTGATGTAAGTAAATTTTTTTAAATCATGTTATGACAATTTTTATTTTTTTAGAATTCAGTATTTAAAAAGATCTCATTTTTCTTGCTACTTTATGAACTTAAATTTTTGCTATGTAAATTTAGATATTTTTAGATTTTCATAAAGATTTTTTCTTTAATAAGCAATTAATGTCTAAAGTATTGTGTAGGAACAGATATAGTTCTTCCAATACTAGCGACATAGAATGTATTCTTTGTCATTTCTAATTGTTGTGTATTTAGTGATTTTTGCGTAAAGGTCGGGAAATATGTTCTAGCTGAGATTATTCGCAAAAAACGGAAACTAAGCTTAACAAAACATTGTTAGAGGAGTGTGTACAAAACTTTTGAAAATGTTATGTAATACATTCTTCTTTATAATGTGTGGTACACTCGTACACTCTAGAGCTCGGGATAAATCTTTTTAAAAATCTTTTAGAAGTTTTGGGCATTCTGCATATTTTAATAACAGCAGAAACTGATCCTTTTGAGTTGCCTGGATATTTCTATTTTTTTAAATAGTTGTTTGGACTCTCAGGTAAAGGTTATTTAAAAAGTATTATAATTTTATTAATGTGGAATTGAAAATATTCATATCAGTTTTTCTAAATAACCCGGTTAGATTACTTAGAGGTGAATTAAAAGACTTCCTTATTTATTTTGACTGTGCAATTTATTTGTGAAAGTGATACTAAATTATTGGTTTTCAAAAAATTAAAGCTTTATTTTGCCAATCAAATAGGTGATTATTTTCGCGTTGTTGTATATTTTTATATATTGTTAAAGGTTGTTGCATACTTAGTGTCCTCATATTTTGGAAAAAAAACTATTTTACACTTTCAAGAGTTGTTTTTTATTCTTGTTGTATCCTTTAGATTTACCTTTCCCCTAGTTTTCATAGTAATACTCGTATATAGTGTTTAAGTTTGCAATACAGTTCAATGCTGCTTTATGGGCTGTTATACAGTGTGTCCGGAAGTGAATGGGACGTTTTAATAGTAGCTCCCTGAGGTCAAAATAGATCGATTTGGACCAACTTGTCTTATCCAATTTTGCTTTCCTGAAAAATTATGGGCCTTGGAACTTTCGCATCTCATCACTTTAAACTAGTTTATAACTTTTCTAGTTGGGAAAGTAGTAAAATGGCAGAAGATAAGGAAAAAAATATTAAACTATCGTAGGTAGTGGACAAATTTATTCAAAAATATATTTACATACAAAACAAGGAATAATAAAAAACCAGAGTCATCACTGAAAATGCTACAATACACATTCCAAAAATATATATAGGCGAACAACTGAACACTACACAAAAAAAGCACCAAACACGTCTATACTGTTATGCTGACGATAGTACTCTTCATTCCAATATTCATTTTTCCAGACAAGTTTCGAATCAGGAGTTGGATAGTGGACGCAGATCTATGTACCTATCCCTTTCCCAAGATCTTCAATTAATCTTAGACTGGGGTGCCAAGAACCTTGTTCAGGTCAACGCCTCCAAAACCCAGTCACGCTCCCTCTCACGCAAAAAATCTGGCAACGCCCACCCCATCCACATGAATGGCCAAGCCCTACAAAACAACGAAACATTCGATCTCGTTGGCGTCGCTTTCGAACATGATCTCACCTGGCACAAGCACATTACTTCAGTAGCCACATCGGCAGCTAAAAAGCTTGGTTTTCTCTTTCGAGCCAGAAAATACTTCTCCCCTTCCAACTTATACACTCTCTATGTTTCCCAAATAAGACCTAACTTAGAGTACTGCTCCCACATCTGGGGAGCGGCATCACCTTCGACACTTAAGATCCTTGATTCTATCCAAAAGAGAGCCATTCGACTTATCAATGACCCAGCCCTCACGAGAAAACTCCCTTCTCTCGCTCATCGCCGCGCTGTGGGGGATTTATCCCTGTTCTACCGCTACTTCCACGGATTTTGCTCTGAAGAACTAGCCGGCATTATTCCCCCCCTGAATGTCCCTAACAGAACAACCAGAGGCGCGTTACGTATGCATCCCATTACTGTCCAGCTACAAAAGCCTAGAACAGACCACTTCTCTCGCTCATTCATACCTAGGGTCTCCAAATTATGGAACAAATTGACTGCAGATGTCTTCCCTTCCCGTCCCAACCTCCAATCCTTCAAATCCGGTGTCAATAGACTACATTTCCCTTCTCTTCAGACATCCACGGTACGTTAGTACTTAGGCTTGAAGTCTACGTGGGATGTCTTAGATAAAAAAAAAATACGCTTCTACAAAAAAAATTCGGTTTTTTGTTTCGAGTCGCACCATCCTGTGAACTCGGAAATTTACAATGTTCATGTTCAACATTTAGCATGTTCATTGTCGGAGAGATGACGGGAAATTTAAAGTAAAGAGGAATGATCGCGGTAACTTGGCGGTTAGCCATCTCCAACAAGTATAAGAACAAGGGCCGCTTAAGAACCGAATGCAGTGCGAAGCTGATTTTCGCAATTGGGCTGCCAGAATCGTAACATCGTTCGGTTCAATACTTAAGTATCGTTTCTGGTGTGCCGAGTCCGTGACGCTTTAGGTTGAAGGCTGACAATTAATCGCATAGAAATAACACGCGCGTACCATGTGCAGTCAGAAAAAGGCAAAAAGAGCTACCGACTTCCCACCAGTGCCGACAGGCGGCCGTCTGTTTCCCGACTGCCATTGGTTGTTGGTTTACTGGGATGTTAGCGTCAGCCTTTCGAAAAACAAACTTTTAAAATTTATGAGCACAAAAAATACCAGGGCAAATAAAAAGTATTGTTGGGTGTCGTCAGCGTCACTATCTGTTACATAAAAAATCACCAACGTTCAGATTCACTTAAAGTTTACGATTTAGTACTGGTTTAAATTAGGATCTAGTTTTGTCCTGTCATTATTAATAAGTCGTCATTAAATCTTATGAATTATTCTAATATTTCAGCGATTTGCTTGGTTTCCAAATGATTTTCATCTTGGAACGAGTTCCTGGAATGAATTTAGTTCTATTATTGTCGAAAGTACGTACTAAAATTGCCCTTTTATTTACAAATTTGCAAAAAAGTTCAGATATAAATTCATAGTATAACACTTAGTTGTCTTATCCTTACACATGTAGTTTGAAACTTTTGTTTGTCAAATTAGACCGGACTCATGATACAAATAAAAGAAGGTATGATACCAAACCGTGTCAAATTCGTCTGGGTTCGCGCATGACGTCAGCCGTAACATTTTTGAAATGTATAACGCGCAATATAGAGTTTACGTTAGTTAAAGGCGATTTTATATAAATTTTATTGGCAATATACTTTGCCTCCTGCTTACAATACAAATTTTATAGTATATGATTTAAAATAATCATATAAATAAAGGGATAAATACATACATTGATTACATTGATTGCTTGATTGTCCACATCACAACCATACACAGCACATCTCATTTTTACTTTTAAACGCCTAAAAGTAATATAAAAACACCAAAAAATAGTTGAAAACACAACGCGATTTTAAAAAAGACGTGTTTCGTTTACAAAATATCGCGGAATGGTCACGGCGTGACGTAAGTGGCCACGCCTACCTGCGCGGTATCATATCTTCTTTGCTTTGTATCATAGACTGGGACCGGACTAGCGTTTGCGAATCTGGATAGCGGTAGAGATAGAGTTTTTACTTGAATCCCCCAAAAAACCCCGTTAGGCGGGTTTTAATAAAAAACGAGCAATTGAATTTAAAAACTGCAAAATATAAAACAATGTTCTGGCTCATAACTGTAAGCAAAATTGTGCTCAGACAAGTTGGTCTGACGGTCTATTTTGATTAAGCTACTAGTAAAATAAGTTCCATTCGTTTCCCAACACCCAATACTTTGAAGTTTAAACAAATTTACAAGAAAAGTTAGTTTTATTTCTTTGTCAAGTCCGTTAGTACAAGTCGCAGTACTAAAAAAATAACTTAAGCTGAAAACAGGCTACAGAACAGCCTTAAAATCAAAATGGACAAGATATAGGTATAAATAATTTCTTTGCGATTTGTTTACTTAGACACTTGCCTAACTTCTCCGAGGTGGATACAGAGCTTTACTTTATGAATTCATTTTCGTCCTCTCCATGTGCATGTCGAGTATTTTAAAAACATCAATAATAAAGCCGTAGCGGATGGTAATGAATTCAGAAGGCCAGTTATATTAAAAGTTAGTTCTTTTCTTTTCTGTAAAAAACTGTTCGAGTCTGTAGGAGATAAAAAACTAATTAATAATTAATTTATTTAAAAATCGGCAATAAAATTGTAGCTCTAGTTCTAGTTCATCCGCAACAGCAGCGTTGGATGCGTAAAAACGGAACGTCGGATTCGCGTCAGCTGATTGGTAGTTCGTTTGAACCGAATCTAAAGCCCATTCTAAATTACAGAAAGTACTTGAAGACTGAACCAATGGAATGAATGTATATATAGAAACGTCATCATGCGATTGGTCAATTTCATCTGTCATTCTTTTTTATTTTAATTGTAGAATAAATGAATAAATAATAAATGTCACAACCTCCGAAAGTAAAGTGAGTTTTTTAATTTTTAAAATTCCATTTTAACTTTATATTATTGTATTTTTATACATGTCAGTGAAGTTAGCTCCTAAAAAGAGCCAGCTCCAGAAATCTCAGACATACGTTCAAAATAAACCCTAACAGTGTTGCCACGTATGCTCAGGTCACGCTGGCTCCTAAAAGTCATTCAAATTAATAATGAACTAAAAAAAGTTTTAAATATATTAAAAACAATCTAAGGATAATATAAAAACACAAAAAA
The DNA here is from genome assembly GCA_963971165.1 of Philopedon plagiatum. Taxonomy (NCBI): domain Eukaryota; kingdom Metazoa; phylum Arthropoda; class Insecta; order Coleoptera; family Curculionidae; genus Philopedon; species Philopedon plagiatum. Next base: position 123,109,972 of record OZ020190.1, read on the forward strand.
TCATATCTCTACCATCAACTGTCTTCTTGATATCCTTCATAAAAATGGAAAATGGAAATAATTGAATCATTACTTTGTTATTAAAGGAAATAAGTTTATCATATTTTTACCGTAAATGGTCCTTGATATCCCCTCCTTAAAAATGCTACCAAAAGAGGGTGACAATCTAAGGCTACACTAAAAAAAAGTTTAACTGCTGGAAATAATTTAATCATTAAGTACTTTGTTATTAAACGAGATAAGGGAGTCATATTTTTACCATATATAGTTCTTAATATCCCCTCCATAAAAATGCTACCAAAGGAGGGTGACAATGGAAGGTTACTTTAAAAAAAATGTGTAACTGCTGGAAATAATTTAATTATTACTTTGTTATTAAAGGAGATAAAGGAGTCATATTTTTACCCTAAATGGTCCCTGATATCCTCTCCTTAAAAATGCTACCAAAGGAGGCTGACAATGGAAGGTTCCTTTAAAAAAAATGTTTAACTGCTGGAAATAATTTAATTATTACTTTGTTATTAAAGGAGATAAAGGAGTCATATTTTTACCATAAATGGTCCTTGATATCCTCTCCTTAAAAATGCTACCTAAAGAGGGTGACAATCTAAGGTTACACCAAAAAAAATGTTTAACTGCTGGAAATAATTTAATCATTACTTTGTTATTAAAGGAAATAAGTTTATCATATTTTTACCATAAATGGTCCTTGATATCCCCTCCTTAAAAATGCTACCAAAAGAGGGTGACAATGGAAGGTTACACTAAAATAAATGTTTAACTGCTGGAAATAATTTAATCATTACTTTGTTATTAAAGGAAATAAGTTTATCATATTTTTACCATAAATGGTACATGATATCCCCTCCTTAAAAATGCTACCAAAAGAGGGTGACAATCTAAGGCTACACTAAAAAAAATGTTTAACGGCTGGAAATAATTTAATCATTAAGTACTTTGTTATTAAACGAGATAAAGGAGTCCTATTTTTACCATATATAGTTCTTAATATCCCCTCCATAAAAATGCTACCAAAGGAGGGTGACAATGGAAGGTTACTTTAAAAAAAATGTTTAACTGCTGGAAATAATTTACACTAAAGAAAATGTTTAACTGCTGGAAATAATTTAATCATTACTTTATTATTACAGGAAATAAGTTTATCATATTTTTCCCATAAATGGTCCTTGATATCCCCTCCTTAAAAAGTGCTACCAAAAGAGGGTGACAATGGAAGGTTACACTAAAAAAATATTTAACTGCTGGAAATAATTTAATCATTGAGTACTTTGTTATTAAACGATATAAAGGAGTCATATTTTTACCGTATATAGTTCTTAATATCCCCTCCATAAAAATGCTACCAAAGGAGGGTGACAATGGAAGGTTACTTTAAAAAAAATGCTTAACTGCTGGAAATAATTTAATTATTACTTTGTTATTAAAGGAGATAAAGGAGTCATATTTTTACCATAAATGGTCCTTGATATCCTCTCCTTAAAAATGTTACCAAAAGAGGGTGACAATCTAAGGTTACACTAGAAAAAATGTTTAACTGCTGGAAATTTTTTAATCATTACTTTGTTATTAAAGGAAATAAGTTTATCATATTTTTACCATAAATGGTCCTTGATATCCCCTCCTTAAAAATGCTACCAAAAGAGGGTGACAATGGAAGGTTACACTAAAATAAATGTTTAACTGCTGGAAATAATTTAATCATTACTTTGTTATTAAAGGAAATAAGTTTTTCATATTTTTACCATAAATGGTCCATGATATCCCCTCCTTAAAAATGCTACCAAAAGAGGGTGACAATCTAAGGCTACACTAAAAAAAATGTTTAACTGCTGGAAATAATTTAATCATTAAGTACTTTGTTATTAAACGAGATAAAGGAGTCATATTTTTACCATATATAGTTCTTAATATCCCCTCCATAAAAATGCTACCAAAGGAGGGTGACAATGGAAGGTTACTTTAAAAAAAATGTTTAACTGCTGGAAATAAATTAATTATTACTTTGTTATTAAAGGAGATAAAGGAGTCATATTTTTACCATAAATGGTCCTTGATATCCCCTCCTTAAAAATGCTACCAAAAGAGGGTGACACTCTAAGGTTACACTAAAAAGAATGTTTAATTGCTGGAAATAATTTAATCATTACTTTGTTATTACAGGAAATAAGTTTATCATATTTTTACCATAAATGGTCCTTGATATCCCCTCCTTAAAAATGCTACCAAAAGAGGGTGACAATCTAAGGCTACACTAAAAAAAATGTTTAACTGCTGGAAATAATTTAATCATTAAGTACTTTGTTATTAAACGAGATAAAGGAGTCATATTTTTACCGTATATAGTTCTTAATATCCCCTCCATAAAAATGCTACCAAAGGAGGGTGACAATGGAAGGTTACTTTAAAAAAAATGTGTAACTGCTGGAAATAATTTAATTATTACTTTGTTATTAAAGGAAATAAAGGAGTCATATTTTAACCCTAAATGGTCCTTGATATCCTCTCCTTAAAAATGCTACCAAAAGAGGGTGACAATCTAAGGTTACACTAAAAAAATGTTTAACTGCTGGAAGTAATTTAATCATTACGTTGTTATTAAAGGAAATAAGTTTATCATATTTTTACCATAAATGGTCCTCGATATCTCCTCCTTAGAAATGCTACCAAAAGAGGGTGACAATCTAAGGTTACACTAAAAAAAATGTTTAACTGCTGGAAATAATTTAATAATTACTTTGTTATTAAAGGAAATAAGTTTATCATATTTTTACCATAAATGGTCCATGATATCCCCTCCTTAAAAATGCTACCAAAAGAGGGTGACAATCTAAGGTTACACTGAAAAAAAGTTTAACTGCTGGAAATAATTTAATAATCAATCGTTTTTTCTTAACCCTATTAATTTTGAAATTTTAAAACGTGATCCAACAGATAAGTTTCAAAAAGCTATTAAACACGTTATTCAAAATTGTAAAAGTCTATTTACAGACATGGATTCTATCAAACTTACCCTTATGAACCCTCAGCCACCAAGATTCTATTCATTAATAAAATTATATAAAGATGGTTACCCTATCAGACCAGTAGTATCCTTCTTTTCAGCTCCATCGTATAAACTTTCCAAAAGACTTATAGATATAATCAAATTAAATACACAATTTTCACCTAAATTAGGAATAAAAAATTCAATAGACCTCATTAAAAAGATAAAAAATATTAAAATACCTAATAATGCAAAGTTAATATCCTTTGACGTTACCAATTTATTCCCTAGCATACCACCTAAAGAAACTATTAACTTGATTGAGCAACTTCTTTGTACACAAAATATCAATATCATTAAAAAGCAAGAAATAATAGAGTCTATCTCTGTCTGCCTTGAACAAAATTATTTCGAATTCAATAATAATTTTTATACGAGCAAAAATGGACTAATTATGGGCAACCCCCTCAGCCCCTTATTAGCAGAAATAGTTATGGATTTTTTGGAAAATAAAATCAGTAATCACCCTCTTTTTAAACAATTTCTTTATTGGTTTAGGTACGTCGGTGATGTCATTACATGTTTTCTAGGTACTGATAGACAATTAAAAGTTTTTCTAGAATTTATCAATAGCTTACATAATAATATCAAATTTACTATAGAAAAAGAATTAAATGGCTCAATTAATTTTCTCGACTTAACTATAAAAACAGAAAATAATAAACATGTCTTCTCTGTCTACCACAAACCTTCTCATACAGATACTACAATACCTAATAATTCTTGCCACCCCATACAACATAAATTAGCAGCATTCCATAGCATGATTCATAGACTTGTAACTTTCCCTTTAAATGAAGAAGATTTTTTGAAAGAGTTGAACATAATAAAACAAATTGCTATTAATAATGGATATGCCTCTAATCTAATTGATCAAATTTTAAGGAAAAAAACATACAAAAAAGCCATTGATTTAGTTTATCCACACATCAAGGACCCTAATAAAAAATTTAACCTTATTACTTTTGTTGGAGAGCCTACTAAAAAGATTGGCAATTTTTTTAAATAAACATGATATCAACCGGAAAACGTAAATTGAGTCCCGCCTTCATATTTTTACGTAAATTGAGTCCCCTAGTCAAAATAATAATACGTAAATTGAGTCCCGGGTTCCAACAAGAGCTTCGTAAATCGAGTCCCGGGATTTTTAAGTATCTATACAGTGTTTCAATTAAGTACTTGTGAAAAATTACACATTTTCATTTCTTCGAAAAACCGACACGCCATATGAACTTTTCATCTTAAAATTAGTCAAAGAACCACCCTTTAAAGTTTGTACAAGTACATAATTGAAACCCTGTATAATAAGAGAGGTAAATAAACTACCATTAGACACCCTCAAAAATTTTATTACAAAACATTTAAAATAGTACAAGAATTAAGAGATTATAAATATACAATTTATATCTATATAATAAGAGGTGTACAAATTTTTATTAAAAAACATTTAAAATACAATTTATATCTATATAATAAGAGATGTACAAATTTTATTAAAAAACATTTAAAATAGTACAAGAATTAAGAGATTATAAATATACAATTTATATCTATATAATAAGAGAGGTACAAATTGCATTAAAAAACATGTAAAATAGTACAATAATTAGAAGATTATAAATATACAATTTAAGAGATATTTATTGGAAGGAACTTGAAAGAAACTTTCTTTACAAACTCGAATAAGGAAATGTGACAGTTGCATAGGTCAGCTATTGCTTCCCTTAAAAAGATTTCCTTCTCAATAATAGTTTTTGATTTTTTGGTCGACTTGCTTCTAAGATGAATATAAGTTTCACTTTGAATTCCTTTTAAAACTTCAATAAATATGGAAATATTGGGATGTGGAGAATTAAACATTCTATTAAGTCGAGCATGAAATGATTCACAAGAGTTAGTGGTTCTATTAGCAGAACATGAAAATTCGGCCCATATCTGTGGAGGAAACGGCGCTTCTTCTGATATATAATTTTCTAATACATAATCGCAAAATTCAGTTACCGTTTGATCATCTGGAAGTTCTGCCATTATATAATCAGTAAAAACAGTTGAAACGTCTTCAGGTCTTAGAAAGGCAAGTCCAAAGAATGACTTTAAAAAATTTGCCTTTTCTGATTTCGATGCATATACCCGAGCTAAACCAATAGACTGAATTTTGCGATACCAACTTTGGCCGAGATGAAAACGAGATCCCTTAATTTTTGTTTCTGTGAGCACTGATTGAACACTCACATGTATGGCCTTTTCAAAATCAATAAAAATATTTTTCGGTGAGAATCTCAATCCTACATTTAAACAGGTGTTAACTAAATGCCTAAAGCAATTTTCATAACATTTCACAGTTTTGTTGGGAAGAAGAAAAAAAGCAAGGGGTACATACGAATCATAATGTAAGGCATGAAAAGTGAACAGTTGAAAGCAGAAAGGGTTTCTTCAGTGGATCTGGGATTCACGTGTTTCGACTGTCGGGCGTTCAGCATGTTCCTTTTGATTAAGGATATGTCATTCCTTGTAAGTGTCTCTATATCATTGTTTTTTAGAGCTAGGTGAATAAGCTTAGAAGGTCTTGCACAAATATCGTCGGAAGCGTTACGTTTTAATCCGTTGCTTAACTTCTGACGCTCTAACTTGTTTTCTTCTAGTGGTTCATGCGAGTGAGGTGATGGTCCTGCCAATACTTCTTCATTTTTTCCCAGTTTTAAGAACGATTTACAGGTATTTTTACTACACATCCATCTTTCGGTGTTATTCGCCAACGTTTTGTGAAAGCGAAATTTATATCCATGTAAAACCAAAAGATTTCTGCCTCTTTCACTAATTATAACTTCCATATTAAAATCAGTCGATACTACTTGATGCTAACGCGAACAAATACTAAATAATGTACAGACAAAATCATCGAACAACCCCAATTTATAATAACACCGCAATAAATTACTTAATTGCTTTTACCTGATTTTATGATAGCCGGACGGAATTTACGTAGGCCCATAAAACACCCGGGACTCGATTTACCTACCTGTAAAAATAATTAACAAATAATTAACGAATATGGGACTCAATTTACACCGACCCATATCAACGTTGCTTACAAAACCAATAATTCTTTAGGCAGATTCATTAGAAATAGTAAAACAAAAACAAACAAAAATAAAAAATCCGGTGTTTACAAATTAACATGTAAAGACTGTCCGAAGACGTACATAGGCCAAACTGGTAGGAATTTTGGTAAAAGGATACAAGAACATCACAATAGCTTTATTAAACATAAACAAGACTCTAATTATGCCTGCCATTTAGTAGAAAATCAACATAATTTTGATCCGAATTATAAAATTTTACATATTGAAAATAAAGGTGTCAAATTGAATTTGCTAGAGTCCATGGAAATAAATAAACTTAAAAACTCCAACGTACTTCTTAATGACCAAATAGAGCTTAGTAATTCTACCTTATTAAATTTGTTTAACACCTCTTTGTAAAAATAAAATATTTTAGGCATCTTAAGCTTTACTAGTAATTCTACCTCATTAAATTTTGTCTGATAACACCCCTTTGTAAAAATAAAATATTATATTCATCTTAAGCTTTAGGAAAACCCAAATGTACCAGATTAAATCATCTACCTACCCCTATTTTATTATATTATTTAATTACCCTAGAGGTTTACATTATTGCAATTGTTAGTCACCACTCATTTGTAAAACTTATTCTGAAGAAGCTACAGTGTAGCGAAACATGTCAATAATTTTGTCAATATAGTGGAAGTTTACTAAGTCAAACTAGTAGTTTTTCTGGTTAACCCATAATATTAGTTATGGACTTCCACCAAGTATCGGCCGACTCAATCAATTTACAATTTTTTTGTTCACTGCCCTCCCAAATTTCCAGCATTTAATGATTTCTGTCTCGTTTTAGTATTTAAAAAAATACGGTTTAATTTTGTTAAGACCTGAATTAAATGGAAAACCAATCGATCCATTTAACTTTTTGTTGTATGGCTAATTACTACTCAATGATTCAATTCTCAATTCATTTGAGGTATAACAAAGGGGATGGTGCCATTTGAAGTTTTAAATTTCTGGTGTGGGGCGCCTAGGGGGTGACTCGCCCCTTGTCTAAAGTATGGTGGCTTTAGTCCCCCCTGCCTATATAACATTTATGCCAAACAGCGTTTTCGAAAATTTTGTTGTTTTTGAGATATGTAATAATAATAATAATAATAAACGTCTTTATTCTTAATTCGGAGAAGTTCAGTCAAAGACTGCTCAGCTTAACCGAATACAATAATTTCAGTAAAATTAAGTAAGTAATTATTCAGCAAAGGATAACTAAGTAAGTAATAAAATTTATACATTCTATAACTACCAGAATAATCTAAAAACATTACGTAACATAATTAAATATACAATTACAAAGATTGAATTCAATTAAATTTAAAAAAATTATATAATTAAAAATACATTTACAAATTTTTTACCAAGAAGTAAATGAAATTGAAAATTTTCAAATTGACACCCCGTATACTGTAAGTACACGAAAAGTTAGGGATACTGATTTTCTATGAATAATGTAACAAAAAAAGACAATGTCCTTTAATTGAAATCGTAACATTTTGGGGATTATATGTAATTTGCAGCTTTTCGGTATGTAAAATTGCATTATGTTTAAAAGCATATTATATAGACCTTCATATTGATATTTAAAATATCTCCATATCTCAAATTTTCTTGTATATTGTATTTTGTATAATGTTAACCGTTAGAAATAAGGATATTTTGCATGCATAGTTTTAGGCCTAGAATAGTTAGCTATATGTACATATGTATATATTGTAAATATTGTGGTAATCTATAACTTATTGGGATTTAATTAAAGATTCTGCCCACAAACTATGAAAAACTGAATTAAGACAGAAACTTTCAATTTATGTCCCTTTTATAATTTCTTTTTATTTCATCAACTGTATCTCCTAATCTAAAGCGAATTTCCACGAATATTGCTTTATTCGATAGCCAATTTTCTGGGGATTCCAAAAATCTATAACTTATTGGGATTTAATTAAAGATTCTACCCAGAAACTAAGCAAAGCTTCCGACATGATAATATGGTGACCGAGCAAGAATGGTTTGCCTGGTAGTATTATACCTATGAGATTATTCTTCACAGTGTGGAAACGATGGATATTTCACCACATGCCACTGAATCGGCTCCTTGGATAAATTTTAATACTGGCGGCATTGTATACAGAGCAAGAATTTTTTTACTGTAACCCTCCATTGTCACTATTCGCTATTCTATTCACTATACCTAAGCAAACCTGAGCAAAATTGGCAATTTTCCGGTATGTAAAATACCCTCTATTTTTAAAAGTATATTATAGACGGTATTATCTTGACATTGGTATTATTTAAAATACATATCTCCATATCTCAAACTTTTTTGCACATTGTAGTTTGTATAATGTTAACCGTAAGGAATAAGGATATTCTGCATGCATAGTTTTAAGCCTGGAGTAGGTAGCTATATGTATATTTTGTAATATTGTGGTAATGTAGTGGTTAAGCAAAGCTTCCGCAATATGGTGACCGGGCAAGAATATGTGCCTGGTAGTATTAGACCTATAGGATTAATTTTCACAGCCTGGAAACAATGTATTTTTCACCACTGGCTGCTGAATGGGCTCCTTGCATGGATTATTATAATAGATCCATGGCTCCTTGAATAAATTGTTTATAGAGCAAGAATTTTTTTTACTGTAACCCCCTATTGTAACCCTCTTTTGGTGGAATTTTAATGGAGGGGATGTTAAGAACTATTTATGGTAAAAATATGACAGCTTTACCTCCTTTAATAACAAAGTAATGATTAAATTATTTCCGGCAGTTAAACATTTTTTTTAAAGTAACCTTCCATTGTCACCCTCCTTTGGTAGCATTTTTATGGAGGGGATATTAAGAACTATATATGGTAAAAATATGACTCCTTTATCTCGTTTAATAACAAAGTACTTAATGATCAAATTATTTCCAGCAGTTAAACATTTTGTTTAGTGTAACCTTCCATTGTCACCCTCTTTTGGTAGCATTTTTAAGGAGGGGACATCAAGGACCATTTATGGTAAAAATATGATAAACTTATTTCCTGTAATAACAAAGTAATGATTAAATTATTTCCAGCAGTTAAACATTTTTTTTAAAGTAGCCTTCCATTGTCACCCTCCTTTGGTACCATTTTTATGGAGTGGATATTAAGAACTATATATGGTAAAAATATGACTCCTTTATCTCGTTTAATAACAAAGTACTTAATGATTAAATTATTTCCAGCAGTTAAACATTTTTTTGAGTGTAGCCTTAGATTGTCACCCTCTTTTGGTAGCATTTTTAAGGAGGGAATATCAAGGACCATTTATGGTAAAAATATGATAAACTTATTTCCTTTAATAAGAAAGTAATGATTAAATTATTTCCAGCAGTTAAACATTTATTTTAGTGTAACCTTCCATTGTCACCCTCTTTTGGTAGAATTTTTAAGGAGGGGATATCAAGGACCATTTATGGTAAAAATATGATAAACTTATTTCCTTTAATAACAAAGTAATGATTAAATTATTTCCAGCAGTTAAACATTTTTTTTTGGTGTAACCTTAGATTGTCACCCTCTTTTGGTAGCATTTTTAAGGAGAGGATATCAAGGACCATTTATGGTAAATATATGACTCCTTTATCTCCTTTAATAACAAAGTAATAATTAAATTATTTGCAGCACTTAAACATTTTTTTTAAAGTAACCTTCCATTGTCACCCTCCTTTGGTAGCATTTTTATGGAGGGGATATTAAGAACTATATACGGTAAAAATATGACTCCTTTATATCGTTTAATAACAAAGTACTTAATCATTAAATTATTTCCAGCAGTTAAACATTTTTTTAGTGTAACCTTCCATTGTCACCCTCTTTTGGTAGCATTTTTAAGGAGGGGATATCAAGGACCATTTGTGGGAAAAATATGATAAACTTATTTCCTGTAATAACAAAGTAATGATTGAATTATTTTCAGCAGTTAAACATTTTTTTTAGTGTAACCTTAGATTGTCACCCTCTTTTGGTAGCATTTTTAAGGAGAGGATATCAAGGACCATTTATGGTAAAAATATGACTCCTTTATCTCCTTTAATAACAAAGTAATAATTAAATTATTTCCAGCAGTTAAACATTTTTTTAGTGTAACCTTCCATTGTCACCCTCTTTTGGTAGCACTTTTTAAGTAGGGGATATCAAGGACCATTTATGGGAAAAATATGATAAACTTATTTCCTGTAATAACAAAGTAATGATTAAATTATTTCCAGCAGTTAAACATTTTTTTAGTGTAAATTATTTCCAGCAGTTAAACATTTTTTTTAAAGTAACCTTCCATTGTCACCCTCCTTTGGTAGCATTTTTATGGAGGGGGTATTAAGAACTATATATTTTAAAAATATGACTCCTTTATCTCGTTTAATAACAAAGTACTTAATGATTAAATTATTTCCAGCAGTTAAACATTTCTTTTAGTGTAGCCTTAGATTGTCACCCTCTTTTGGTAGCATTTTTAAGGAGGGGATATCATGGACCATTTATGGTAAAAATATGATAAACTTATTTCCTTTAATAACAAAGTAATGATTAAATTATTTCCAGCAGTTAAACATTTATTTTAGTGTAACCTTCCATTGTCACCCTCTTTTGGTAGCATTTTTAAGGAGGGGATATCAAGGACCATTTATGGTAAAAATATGATAAACTTATTTCCCTTAATAACAAAGTAATGATTAAATTATTTCCAGCAGTTAAACATTTTTTTTTGGTGTAACCTTAGATTGTCACCCTCTTTTGGTAGCATTTTTAAGGAGAGGATATCAAGGACCATTTATGGTAAAAATATGACTCCTTTATCTCCTTTAATAACAAAGTAATAATTAAATTATTTCCAGCAGTTAAACATTTTTTTTAAAGGAACCTTCCATTGTCACCCTCCTTTGGTAGCATTTTTATGGAGGGGATATTAAGAACTATATATGGTAAAAATATGACTCCCTTATCTCGTTTAATAACAAAGTACTTAATGATTAAATTATTTCCAGCAGTTAAACTTTTTTTTAGTGTAGCCTTAGATTGTCACCCTCTTTTGGTAGCATTTTTAAGGAGGGGATATCAAGGACCATTTACGGTAAAAATATGATAAACTTATTTCCTTTAATAACAAAGTAATAATGATTCAATTATTTCCATTTTCCATTTTTATGAAGGATATCAAGAAGACAGTTGATGGTAGAGATATGATTTTTTGTGTTTTTATATTATCCTTAGATTGTTTTTAATATCTTTAAAACTTTTTTTAGTTCATTATTAATTTGAATGACTTTTAGGAGCCAGTGTGACCTGAGCATACGTGGCAACACTGTTAGGGTTTATTTTGAACGTATGTCTGAGATTTTTGGAGCTGGCTCTTTTTAGGAGCTAACTTCACTGACATTTTTTATACAGTAATTTCTTAAGGATATTAAATGGCCACTACTGTAAATCAAGAAATTTTTAAAAAATTTAAAAAAGCTTCACAACTTCCCAAAAGACAAGAAGGAGATGGTCATGCAATTCAGGTAAAGATTCTATTTTGTTTTATATTAAATTTTTCGTATCTACCTAGCTTGCAATTGCAGAAATGTAAGCTTATAATTAATTAAAACAACTTTAGCTTACATAGTCCTTAGATTGTATGTTTTATTGTAATATTGTGAGGTAAGAAGACACCCCTTTAACTATCTTGCTATTGGTACAACAATAGAGGCAGTAAGTGATACATTCGATACCTTTTTGGCAAAACATCGTAAGTCCAACGGAACCTCCGTTAGACTTACGATGTTTGGCCAAAAAGGTACCCATCACATCATTGTTGACGCGAGCACTGGGTTTCTAGGGGTTTAAATAAACTGATATTCAGATACAGTTTTCTCTAATTAATGTGTTATTTTTATTTTAGGCGGAGGTTCGAGAAGATGAAGAACAGTCTATCAAACTCCAAGAAATTATTGATCTCCTTGTAGCAGCTGGATATTTTCGAGCTCGAATTAAGGGTCTAAGTTCTTTTGACAAAGTCGTAGGTGGTATGACTTGGTGTATAGAATCTTTAAATATTGATATTGATGTTGATTTACTTTTTCAAGAAAATTCAACTATTGGGCAAAAAATGTAAGTTTTTTAAAAATATTTTGTTACTGATTTGTAAGTCGAAGCTTAATTAACAAAATAACAAATTGTTTTCAATACTTAATGGCAAAGGCTAAATTAAAAATCTATAATAAATTTGTTCCTTGGTTCAAATCAATTTGATGAATAAAACAAACCATTAAAAGCTTAAAACTATTGTTTTCTAATACTTCCTAAAAGCTTTCAATAAATAGGTAATAACTAGAGCGCAGAATATGCAATTTGTGTATTAGTATACAATATTCACACATTTAGACCAATTTAATAAAATAATTCATACTTATTTAGTTTAAAAATGTATGCATATTATAGGATTTTTAAATAAACTAAATTTTAAAACTGCCTGTTCTGTCCACTTTCATGACCACATCCTAAATTTAATAGGGGTTTATGAATATCCAGATGTATTGTCAGGTACCAGCACCAGCCAACAAATTACAGACGCATATAATAAGAAAAACGTCTTGTTTGTTAGTTCAGTTATTAAATAGACGGAAATGTGAAAGTATTGTGTAGATGCTAATATTACTGATTGTGTTTATAAATATTAAAAATGCTAACAACTTTATGGGTGAAAAATTTCCCGCAGAGTTGGAGCTCGATGGCAATAACGTGTTTTGAAAAGCTTGTGCTAAAATTATTGTCTGTGGAAAAAAGTTCCTGGTAGGTCAACATGTAAAAACAGCATTGTATAAAGCAAAGCTTCAAAAAATGAAATCGGGACCAGTGCAGCAGTCTGTTAAAACATCATTTTACAACAGTGGTGACAAAACAAAAGTGAAAAAGGGGGATTTAATCACGACTTGTGTAGAGCTATGGTCGCAGCCAATATTCCTTTAGAAATGCTACAAAGTCTAGAACTAAAGGGAATTTTTGCAAAAATAGTGTAACCACAATATCCCGGATGAGTGTACATTAAAAACGTGACTGTAACTCGTTTCATTCAACAATCTATATCGGAATTTTTCTTGCCCAATCAAGTCCCAGTTGAAAACTTTTTAGTGTTTTTGTCTGATACAGCACTTTCTTATGGTAAAAGTGTGACAAAATCTAAACATATTTTATCCCACTAGGGTTCATGTTACTTGCCTGCTACATGGATTAAACCGAGTCGCTGAATTAGTCAGAACTGAGTACCCCTTAGTAAATAAATTAATTTCAAATATAAGAGAGTGTTTTTAAAAGCAACTTTAAGAGTACAACTATATAAGGAAAAATTGCCAGGAGTTAACTTACCTCCGGAAACCGTAATTACCCACTGGGGAACATTGATTAGAGTGGTGATATTCTACGCAGACCATTATGAAATAATCAAGGAATTAATTCTGGATATACTAGATAACTCACAGTGTGTGGTGCAGAGTCAAGAAATGTTAAAAAATTCAACAGTTGCTAGGCAACTTACGTTTATAAAGGTTAATTTTAGTTTTATATGACATTATAGTTTCCTTAGAAAATAGAAATTTAAGTTTAATAGCCTCCATTGATATGATTAAAACATTTCTGATAATTGTAAAAATGTGATATAGGTGTTACATAAGACAAAAATTACATGTTACTCTAGAAAAAAATGAGGGATTTAAATATTTAATAAAAGTGGTAAATATTTTTGATGGTAAATTAACTGAAGAAGTATCTTGGCCATGTGCATTACCAAAATTACAGTATTGTCCGATTTCATCAGTAGATGTTGAAAGAAGTTGTTCGGTGACTAAACATATTTTTACAGACAGAAAGCAAAACTTTTTAGTAGAAAATTTTAAAATTTAATTATAATCTCTTCTTATAATATATCGAATTAAAATTTTAGCCTAGCTATAACTAGGTATATTATTATTGTATTATTTTAATTTAAAAATAAATGCTGCTTATTGTCAAAATCAATTATTGTGTGTTTTTTTTAACTTCTAACAGTTCTAACCCATGTATTTTTCATGTTTAGGTAAAATTGTTACAAATTTTTGTTAAAAGGAATTTATTGTTATTATATTTTTTAATTTAAAAATAAAAGTTTGGCTTTAAAAATCAGTTATGTGTTTTTTAAATTTTCTAATTTCTATGCATTTTGCATGTTTAAGGTAAATTATTGCATATTTTTGTTAAAAAGGATGCATATTTATGTGCATATTTTGATTAAATTTAGATGCGTATATTTCGCTGTCTAGTAATAACTTAATTAAATTACTAAACTACTGGCCACTCGAACTTACACATAGAGATCTTTAGGCAAAATTTAAAGTTCAATATTTTCAAGAGGAATGCATATTTTTGAACGCGTCTTGCAGATTTTAAGAGCTAGTTTTTTTTGGGATTAAGCTGCATGACGTATATTTATCGTAGAACCATAGGTTTATTATATACGGGGTGATCAATGAAGTCGTGCGAAAAATCAAAAAGTTTGTATGAGTGAAATTTCCGCAAAAATTTTTTTTGGTCGTTGCAATATGGTTCGTTACTAAGGTAACATCAATATCTCTAGACGTTTGTGTCACTTTTTGGATTAAGGCCCTTAGGTCTTGTACACACTACTAAACATAAAATTTGGGTAACAAAATTTTTAAAATGCTATAACTTGACATTGGATTGACGGTTCTTGATGATTTTTACGGATTTCGAATCCTCATTTCACGTAGATTTTCTATAATCTAAGCATTTTATTTGGGGGTTGAAATATACAGGTTGAAATTTACACATTATACCGGGTCGATAAATAGACAAAAACGTAGGGTACGACGCGCTCTAAGGTTTGGCATTATTTAAGTTTTTGTAAAAATAAATTCTCACCTCATGTCGTTTTTGTTTAATGTCCTTCTCACTGTTCTGTCCAAAACTTTCACCCCAGTTTATTGTCTCAAAGAGTCATTCAGTTCTTTGTCTACCCCCATGCCCATATTTATGATCGGCTGTAATTTCTTCGCGACGCGTCAATTTCAGAGTAGGGTTTTTTACGGATTGCAGGAACCTTTAAATTAGGTTAAGAATTAGAAATTTTGTAAGAATTGACTTTTGGCCGTTGTTTCTTCTTGTATATTGTAGAATATAATGTAATAAACTTGTTCTTGTCGCTACGTTTTTGTCTATTATCGACCCGGTATAAGGTGTAAATTTCAACCTGTATATTTCAACCCCCAAATAAAATGCTTAGATTATAGAAAATACAAATACGTAAAAATCTTCAAGAACCGTCATTCCAATGTCAAGTTATAGCATTTAAAAATTTTGCTACCCAAATTTTATATTTAGTAGTGTGTACAAGACCTAAGGGCCTTAATCTAAAAAGTGACAAAAACGTCTAGAGATATTGATGTTACCTTAGTAACGAACCATATTGCAACGACCAAAAAAATTTTTTGCGGAAATTTCACTCACAAACTTTTTGATTTTTTGCATGACTTCATTGATCACCCCCGTATATAATAAAGCTATGGTCCTACGATAAATATACGTCATGCAGCTTAATCCGAAAAAAACTAGCTCTTAAAATCTGCAAGACGCGTTCAAAAATTTGCATTCCTGTTGAAAATATTGAACTTTAAATTTTGCCTAAAAATCTCTGTGTGTAAGTTCGAGTGGCCAGCAGTTTATTTAGTAGTTACCATACCCAGACTTTAAAAAAGCATGGCTTTGGTCTTGCTCAAAATTATATGACAATTCTAGCGATATTACTTTCAAACTTTACCACCGTACTAAGTACTAACCAATATTTAAAAAAAACACTTTTTGGTAATCATGATTTTTTAGTGCCTTGACTGAAAAAATTGTAGCTGTATTGCCAAAAATAAAATGTCCTCACAGAATTGAACCTCATCAAATTCAAGGTTTGGATTTCATTCATATTTTCCCTGTAATACAAGTAAGTATTTCTAGAATTCTTTAATTTGGATATTTTGAAAGTTAAATATTTTTGTTAATTTTTAGTGGCTGGTCAGAACTTCTATGGAAGCCAGGGAAGAAAAATCTGCCTTTGTGCGGTCTTTTGCAATAAATCAGTTCGATAAAAAATTTCCTATTAAGAACCAGACTGAGGAATACCAAAGGAAACTTTCACAAAATATTAAAACTATTGAAGAAGTATACAGGTAAAATACTAATGTCAAACTAACATTGTTGATTGTACAATAATTTATATGTTTAAGTATGCACTTAAACATGTCATATGGCAGACATTTTTTTGTGTGTAAGAAAGGGCTGTATGCCTCACTGTATGCCATATGAAATGTGGTAATAAAATGAAGGTTTACGTGAATATAATATATACTCTTTTTTTGTAGTAATTTTTATCATGTAAAAAAATATCTCTTTTAGGCCTCACAGGTATTATAAAAGAAAAAATGCACCACCTCCAGATATATTGTCAAGAGTTCAGATAACACTGCTGGAATATGGATTTCGAGGTGGAGAAAGATCAAAACAATCAACCAGTGGCACAAAAGATCAGAAAGAAACTGAAGATCAACATATTAATGATACTGAAGAACAGGTATTTCTGTTTTAATTGAGATATTTACTTTATTGTGTGTGTAAGAAATTTTAGATATTTATTAGTAATATTTATTTTATATTATGGATGGAACCGACTTCCTTTAGTCTGAACTTCGGACTTCCGGCCAAATTTGGTAGCCGGACACTGGACGTCCGGCCGGACATTTTTCTTTCTATTAATTCGCTATTAGTTATTTACAAAACAGAAAACAGTTATGGTCAAAATTAGTCTTATCATGCGGATCCATAGGTCACCGATCATATGAATCAATTTGAAAAACCCAGAGCTTATCAAAATGTTTTGTAATTGTTTACAAGCATACCAGGGGAAAGAAAAAATAGTCATAAAAGTTATTTATTTATTTATTTATTTATCCACTTTGTGTCTTCATATCTAACGATATTACGTCAAATACAATAATACTTAAATAAACTAGAGAACAATAATAATAATTTTGCAAAAAACAATACTAAACTAAAACAAAAACTACTAGACTGGTTGATCTAAAATCAGTATTTATCCAGGTTTAAGGCTGGCGTCACTGAAGAAATATATTCTTCTATTTGAACCAGTGGGGTATCAAAATAGGCATCCTAGAGTAGAGAGATTATTTTTTATGATCTACATTCATATATTTTTTTATCTGAGACAGCTCACATAGCCTTCAAGCCTAAGTACCAAAGTACCGTGGGCGTCTGAAGAGAAGGGAAGTGTAATCGATTGCCACGGAATTAAAAAGATTGGAGCTTGGGAGGGGAAGGAAAAACATCTGCAGGCAATTCGTTCCATAATCTGGAGACCCTAGGTATGAATGAGCGAGAGAAGTGGGATGTTCTAGGCTTTTGTAGCTGGACAGTAAAAGGATGCATACGTAACGCACCTCTTGTTGTTCCGTTAGGAACAGTCGAAGCGGGAATTATAGCAGCTAGTTCTTCAGAAAAAAATCCGTGGAAGTATCGGTAGAAAAGGGATAAATCCCCAACAGCGCGGCGATGAGCGAGAGAAGGGAGTTTTCTTGTGAGGACTCGGTCATTGATGAATCGAATGGCTCTCTTTTGGATAGAAATGTTTGTGCCAGCTCATTTTCGAAACCGATGCCAACAATATCGAACGTTTTATTGTTCTATATTGTTCTGATATATGCTAAGACAAATGTAACTTAAACAAAAAAGGAAATAAAACAGTGAAAACCCCCTAATGGGAAGGTGTCTTCTTAAAAAACAGTTTTATAAAAGTATTTAAATCAGTCCACAGCCCGCGCAATATGTACAACACAATATGTATGAAGCACACTTGGTTAACTTTTATTTATGGAAGGTATTAAAAAATAGTTAACAGTTTAGTTTAATCGCAATCGGTCATTTCATAGTGTTTTTTTTTATATAATTTTAGCATAATTTCCATTAAAATTCGACTTAAAACGAACCTAAGAATTTTTTCTTAGGTTCGGCAGGATCTGAAATTAATTTCGTCTGTGTCTTGGCCGGACTCGATAGGTTGGCAGTACGTCCGGTCCATCCCTAATTTTTATCTTACTAACGTTAGGAACTATAGAAAATGTTAAGAATTTTCTGGTGATCCTTTCTTTATTTTAAGCACAGCATGACATTTTTATTTTGGCTTTTGTTTATGTCTTTTGTGTGTTTATTTTTTAGCAAAATATTGAGCTGCTTTTCGCCAATCTCACTGCTGCAAAGGAGGTAACTAATTTGCTTTTTATTTTATTTGATGTTTGAATTATCTACTTATGTATTTTAATTTTATATTCCAAAATCTTGCAAATGGACACATTATATATTTTCTTTTATTAAATGATTTTAGGAAATTTTGCAAGATGATGATTTAACAGAGGAGGAGAAACAAAAGTTGATGAAGCATTATGAATCTCTACATTCTGAACTAAAGGTGAAATTTTTCATTTATTTTAACAGAGTTAATTCTTAAAACTATATTTTATTAAAGCTTTACTCAAATATCAAATTAAATTTCAAACCAAACAAAAAATGCTCTGAAAAATGAAATAAGAATTAACAAAATGTAGATGTTTTCTAGTAGAAATAATTCAAAGAATCATTGGGGTTATGCTGTACATAAAGTTGAACATTTTTCAAGGATGGAGGTGTCCAGTCAAAGGAAGAGCAACAAGTTGTCCTTCTGGAAGAACAAACTAATATTTTAGAGGAAAATTTATCAAAGTTGGCAAAAAGAAAGAAGGAGTTGGAAGAAGAATTGCAAAACGAAAATAAGTTACTTGAAGAAACTAGATTATTGCAATGTGAAGCTGACAAAAGTTTAAAAGAATTTGAGGAAGAAGAGAACAAGAATCCCAGGTAAATTTATATAAAGGATACTTTTTGTTTTTAAGTTTAAGAAATAGCCAAACTAAAAACGATGGATTTTTCGAAATTAGTTTTATATCAGTTTGTAGTTATTATTTTTTTAGGCTTTGATTTCATATTTCTTTCATCCAATCTTAAATTAAATAATTGGACTTCTAGTATTAAAAGTTCCATTCAATAATAAAGTTTATTTAAATCATTTATAATTTAAATATGGTCATATACACACACACACACACACACACACACACATGTATATATATATATATATATATATATATATATATATATATATATATATATATATATATATATATATATATATGTATATTATAAATAAACTTGATAAAACCCCCGAAGACGTACTTGTTGGAGGCAAATATATTATTTAATTATATAAATTAGTCAATTAAAAAAAATATATATTCAAATACATACATACAATTTCTTTTTTAGGACAACAGAGATCCTTAGAGAAAAATAAATAAATAATTTTTATATTATACAAAATAATATCAAAGTATGTAATTCCAAAAATTTCTTTAAATCGCTTGTTGTTAGTATCCAAGTTTTTATTTCAATTTTATATTTTTTTAATGATATAATTTTTTTAATACTTACTGGTAAATAATCGTTTAAATAAAAACATAAATATTTATAATTATTTTGTGTTATAAACTTATGTATTTTTGGTTTAATGGAAATTTCATTTCTATGACGCGTGTCATGGTTATGTTTTTTAAATTGTATTAGATTTTTATTCTTAAAAACGTATACTAAAATATTATAAATATATATTTGCCTAACGTCCATTTTTTTTGTTTCTGAATATAATTCCTTTGAAGGATAAAAATAGTCTTTATTAAACATAATTTTTAGAAATCTTTTTTGTAATACTTTTATTTTTTTCACTAAAATTCTACTTATTCCTCCCCAACCTAAAATCCCATAATTCAAATGAGTTTTAACTAAGGCATAATACAATGTTTCTAAGTGTTTTATATCCAAAAGGTTTTAACATTTTTGAATATTGGTAGCAAAATTCTTAATTTTTGAATTACGTAATCTACATGTAAATGATTTAAATAAACTTTATTATTATTATTTATGAATGGAACTTTTAATATTAGCAGTCCAATTATTTTATTTGGGCGTCACTGACACAAATGCTTTATTAAAACAAATACATGAAGTAGTTGTGAGAGAACCCTTTTTTATTTTGCAATATTTGGACCAGATCTGTCTGTTGATTAATATAATTAGTATTACACTTCTCATTGTATTTTAGTGCTGTGCAAGAGATTGAAGATCTAGTCGTTTTAAACGACAATTTAAAAGCTCAAGAAGCTCAATTTAGAGATACTTGTAAAAAGGAACTAGCACGACTACAAAAAGCAATAGGGTAAGAGATAAAATAATATATTTTCTCACGATGTTTAGCACTCCCTTATTTCCTTATGTCTAAAAATTTTTATTGTTTGCAGAGAAATTAAACAAATAACAACTCCAACAGAGTTATCCCCAGAGCAACAAAAAGGATTAGAAGAACTTGCCGAGAAAACTCGATCGTTACGATTAACCGTAGCGAAGAAAAATCAAATTGTTGCTAAACTACAAAGGCAAGTAGATGACGTTCCAAATAGGGCAGAAATGTCACAATATCAAAGACGATTCTTGGAACTATATAATCAAGGTACAATCTAGAAATCCCTTATAAACAGTATTTTCAATTTTTCTTTATCTTCTGATAGCCCACGAAGACCGAGGTCGAAGTACTATGTACCGTGGGTGTACTGGGGAAATCCGACTCACACATCCAGAGCTGGAAACATCCTTAGATATTTCACCAGCGCTTTAAGAGGATGTGTGGGGTGGTACAACCTCGGTCGAGAAAGAATTCCTCTACTACCTTCCAATTTAGTAATGTAATGAAAAATTAGACATATCAAATGGTCTATTATGGCATATATATATATATATATATATATATATATATATATATATATATATATATATATATATATATATATATATATATATATATATATACATATATATATATATATATATATATATATATATATATATATATATATATATATATATATACCGGGTGCCCACGAATTTACTGGCCAGCTCGTTATTTTGTTAAGAAATAATATTTCGAATTAAAATTTTGGGAATTCGTATGGTTGCATTAGATGCAGATTTTGAGTGCTCGAACATCTGACTATCGTTTCCGGTTCAACCGGAAATACAGTCAACTTTGTTATTTTAAACGAAACACCCTGTATATTTTTTAAAATTTGAATTCTACGTAAAATTCTAATTATAAAACATGTATCATACACCATACCTATCTTTAATAGTTTTCAAGAAAATGGCGTTTGAAAATGTCGAAAGAGCCGCAAACTATAGTTTTAACATAAAACAAATGAATATGCGAAAATATGTTATATAATAATAATATATTATTCTTACTTCTTTTTAGGGGCCTTGTGTCATGACAATCTCACTTCCGGTGCAACCGGAAGTGCTACAAAATATGACATTCAGGCACAAATTACTTCAATAATTTCAATTGAACGACCTACTTTAAACTCTAAATTCTAATTTATCTGACTTTTCTCTATAATTTTTGTATACACCATCCCAGGTCTAAAGTTGATAGTTCTTGAGATATGGACAGCTAAAAATTTAGATGCATTCCAAATTTCAATCTTTCTAATTTTATCTAGGCGGCTATGGAGACCATTTGCATTAAGAAAATGTAGAAAGGATACACATAATTAATAATATCAGAGTAGTGCTTGAAGAATAATTTTATTACGTTTTCATTATAAAAAATACGAAATTAGTCATAAATTAAGTGTTCGAATTGTTGACCGTTTTCTATCAGACCAACTCTTTGAAATTCCCTGAGCACTTTGTTCATTTGTTTTGGGGGTGATATGATTAACAGAAAATATGACAAGTGTCTTGTATTCATAGCCATCTTGATTAAATAATTGGAAATTGACATGGTTATGATCATGAAGCAGTTCAAGCGACATAGCCGCATAGATAAAATTAGAAAGATTGAAATTTGGAATGCATCTAAATTTTTAGCTGTCCATATCTCAAGAACTATGAACTTTAGACCTGGGATTGTGTATACAACAATTATAGAGAAGAGTCAGATAAATTAGAATTTAGAGTGTAAAGTAGGTCGTTCAATTGAAATTATTGAAGTAATGTGTGCCTGAATGTCATATTTTGTAGCACTTCCGGTTGCACCGGAAGTGAGATTGTCATGACACAGTCATACAAGGCCCCTAAAAAGAAGTAAGAATAATATATTAAACTTTTCGCATATTCATTTGTTTTATATTAAAACAGTATAGTTTGTGGCTCTTTCGACATTTTCAAACGTCATTTTCTTGAAAACTGTTAAAGATAGGTATGGGGTATGATACATATTTTATAATTAGAATTTAACGTAGAATCCAAATTTTAAAAAATATACAGGGGGTTTCGTTTAAAATAACAAAGTTGACTGTATTTCCGGTTGAACTGGAAACGATAGTCAGATGTTCGAGCACTCAAAATCTGCATCTAAAGCAACCATACGAGTTCCCAAAATTTCAAATCGAAATATTATTTCTTAACAAAATAACAAGCTGGCCAGTAAACTCGTGGGCACCCGGTATATTAATAAAAAAAATATATATGTTTTCACGACCGGTAGTAGAAATCAATTTCTCTGATGTCACAATCTTGACAGAAAAAGCAAATTATTCCCTAGGAAGATTTCTTTATAAATAAAATAAAAATTGGATAATTTAAGAAATTTAATATGTTTATTTATTACAAACTTTAAACACACATTTATATTATTTGTTTACATTATAATTAAGCGTTACATGTTTACAACTGTAAAAATTAACACCAGATATATTGTCATATTTTCCCATTTTTCGTATTTTTTCTAAATTCCCATACTTTTACCATATTATTTATTTTATATTTCGGAAACTATTCTACGTGCTGCAATTGCATATCGTTCACGTTGGTCTCGAAATTATTTTATGAACCCTAAGCAGTTTATGCTGTTTGTATGAACTGTTCTTGAGAGATTTATGTATATAGATAGGCATAAATATGCAGGTGACGGTTCAAGCGTTCATCGTTGGCCACAGAATATTTTTTAGAATCTGTTGTCACCTCTACGTCTAACCACAGTTTTGTATTGTGTAGTTGGGATGTAACATTACCACAGATTACTCCTACCAGATGCGAATCTCTTAATAAATTTCCTATATCAAGATTCCGCGGTCTTGGCGATACGGACAGTGCGGCCAGTCGCTTCGAGCGTCGATGCCGAGAATGGAATTTTCCACGCGTTGGGTCGGTTTTAATTCAGAGAAATTATTGATTATATTTTAAAATATTAAAACATGATATTGTGTGGCATTTTATATAAAATTATATCATTAACAAATACAAAAACGTATATCGTTTATTAAAATTACACTACAACCTAGTACAACCACAATTGAAACCATAAAATCAACGCAACAAATCTGATGTAATAACATTTGCCTGCTATCTATTCCACCAAGCCGTTCGCACACGCTCGCACCGACAAATGCAACGTTTGGCAACAGATAAATACGGAGGCGGTAGGCACCTTACAAGTTTTCTAAATCGGGTCACCGTCGAAAGCGTAAGATTCGCATCTGGTAGGAGTAATCTGTGACATTACTTTCAAGTCGTTCGCGCACAGCCGGTAAATGTCTTTGCAACGTACTTCGCTTCGGCCGGGCAGTTTCCATTTCGGATTATATTTGTTTTAAAACTGACGAAATGGTTCTTTATTTAAGATCAATAACGGCACATTACACTAACACAATATAATCAGTAAATCTAAATTAAATTGTGTATAAGGGCGTTGGTCCCTTTGTTTAATTGAAGTGTTGCGCTGTTCACATACATAAAGATTTAAAGGCCAATAGGCTTCGCTGACAAACCACACATTATTTACGACCCATTTTATTTTAAATCAGGAAATTCCCATATAAACCTTCTAACACTGTGCGCAAATAGCCGCGTATTACTGCACAATTTCGGCTACCAAACTCTCGGCGACGCGATATAAAAATAGAATCAACAAGTTTAGTGAGCGTCCATACCACACACGCTTGCATAGCTAAACTGAATTTCTACTGCGGCCGAGTTCCCCGCAATGTAATGCCACTGGAGCATCACTCATGGTGGACAGCTTTACGAAAGTGATCTTTGATGATATAAGAATTTTGTTCATTGCCTTTCTTACTTTTATAAAGGGGTTTTTAAAGCTAAGGTTCTCTCTGGTATGATTTTATTTCTTTGTATCTGTTTTCAGTTGCTGCAAAATACAAAGAAACAAAGCAGTACTTTACCTTATATAACACATTAGAGGACAAAAGACTGTATATGCAGAAGGAATTGTCATTGTTAAATTCTGTGGTAGAAAGCTATCCACAGTAAGTCTGATATAAAAAAATATATTACAACCTGAAGTTAGAGTTTTGTTCTAAAAACTAACCTATTTTGTAACTTCCAGAGCAATGCAGTCGTCAAGTGGAAAAGAAGAATTTCTGAAACAGTTTCAAAATATTGTTGAAGGAGTTCGGCAGAATCGATTAAAACTTGAAGCACAAGTAGCGGGGCAAAAAAAGAAGAGGGATCAACTGGGTACTACATTACAGGTAAATTTTTAAATGACCCTATTCGAGAATAATGCACCTTTCTTGGAAGGTATAAAATATCGATCATGGTGGTAATTTGCCGAAATTTTCACATTTTTGAGTTTTAGCAGAAACACGTGAGTAAAAATTAATTTTTTAAAGTATTTATTTTACACTTTGTAAAGATTGTTAATTTACAGTTTTTGAGGTACTCGGGCCGTCGTAAGTTTTCCGCTCTCCAAGTAAGAAGCAGATGCGATACAAATTTAAGAACGGCTCGAGTTTACATATTGGTTATTCTATTTTTGAAAGGTAAATTTATTTTTTCTTAAAACATGGTGTAGCCCAGTTTAGATGTAAACGACAGATTTAGGGCTAATTTTTTGAGTTTGTGGCAAACGTTTTGTACCAGAAAATTTTATCAGTATTTGGTTCAATATACAGGGTGAGATTTTTAAAGTGTTATCTGTGTGTGATATCTCGAAAACGGTTTAAAATATTTTCATGAAATTTTGGTGAGAGATTAGGAAATGGGGATACATATTATTTAAACATATTTTTGACATCGTTCTATTTTGAGGGGTGGAGGTAACTTTGGAATTTTCAATGGGATGATGTACTTTTGTTTATAAAATTCGAATCGACGTAAAAAACTACCTAGGTGTCTAACATCTTTTTATTTGCTCTTTCGGTTATGGAATTTCTATTTATTAGATTTTAAAATAAAAAAAATCATTTAATTTCAACTTATTTATCGTCTGTCATGCTTGAGAAGTTGTTCGAAATGTCCCCCTTCAACCTCCAAACACTTTCTCACACTCGGACAAAGCGGAACAAAGCGGATTCTATCTTTCATATCATCTAAAGTTGTGGGTGCAGTCGCCATCACTTGTTATGAAACCCTACAAGAAAAACTCAAGGGGGTCAAATCCGGGGACCTAGCAGGCCAGTTGACCGAAATAGCTCGTTCAATCCACCTATTTTCAAATATTTTATTCAAATGATTACATGCCAGGATATATGTTTTGGTTTAATAATTGGGGTAATTGGTTTCTTAATAAATCTGTATAAATTTCTCCATTTAAATGTCCTTCAAACGGATCAATAACTTTATCCCCGATTATACCACACCAGACATTAACGTCCAGATTCACTAAGAAAGTTTAAGATTTTCTACTGGTTTAAATTAAGATCTTCTAGTTGATCAGTTGTGTTTTGACAAGTTTTTGTCCTGTCGTTGTTAATAATACGTCGTCATTGAAAACATGAATTATTCGGATATTTCAGCGATTTGCTTGGTTTTCAAATGTTTTTCATCTTAGAACGGGTTGCTAGAGTGAATTTACTTCTATTATTGTCGAAAGTGCGTACCAAAATTGCCCATTTCTTTATAAACTTGCGAAAAAGCTCCAAAATAAATTCATAATATAAAATTTAGTTGTCTTATTCTTACAATTGTCAGTTTAAAACTTTTGGTTGTCAAATTAGACCGGACTAGCGTTGGAGAATCTGGCTGTAATTGACCAGGGATGTTGATTTGTCAGAGTTCTCATCCAGTGGGGACAGGGCCGGACCTAATGTTTTCCGCCCCAGGCAAAACCCCAATTTGGCGCCCCCATATCCAAAAAATTTATATATGTACTTATATACCTATACAAAAAGAGTCATTTATCAAAAAATATGGAAATATATTTTTTTTTTGTTTATTTCGAACATTTTAAACAAAAGTGCCAATCTTCTTTATCTTGTGCAATTTATTTAATTTTTACAAAAACAAAAATACCTACTTTCTTTTTGAGTGGTTTTGGGCCCCCTAAATGTTGGCGCCCCAGAGAATCGCCCAATAGTGCATATTGTGTTTATTTACCTAAAGAAAACAACCAAGCAAAAAAAAAAGAAATGAAATTTCCACTGATAAGGGATAACTTAAAATTCTATTTGCCTACAACTATGGAAAGTAGCTTCGTCAGAAAAAATAACATTCATTAGGAACCTGTTATTTCCTTGCATTTGTCTTGTGACCCAATTGCAAAATGTAATGCGATTTTCAAAGTCTTGCACATAATATGGAGCTCTTGGTGGAGTATGATGTGGTATGAATGAAAATTGTACAAGTACAATATGGTTGATGGATGATTTTTGACTCATTCCAGCATCTCTAGCAAGCCATCTGGTAACTACATGCGGGTCAATAGCTACCGCTCCTAAAAAAACTGCCCTATTTTCGTCCGTTTTAGTTCGCTTCCAAACTCATCCTTTCGGTTTCAGACTGCCAGTAGTACGACTTCTTGTTTCCAGCCATGCCATGTGCGATTTCGGGTTATTAGGAAACCCCTCCGCCGCTCCGCCCACACTAGTGCAGCTTCTCTGTAGTTTTTTCTGCACTCTCCCAAAATTAACGACATACTTATCAACTTGCACCTTAAAATTCGCTTCCATGTTTAATTGAGCAATAAACTGATAATTAATCGTTAAAACGTCAAAATTCTCAACTGACTTAAGTAAAATACCGCATTTCCATGGAAACGAATAATAATTCTGAAATAAATGAACTTGATTTATTGGTAAAATTTATTTATTTTTGAAATTCAATCAGAATTTAATTAACCATAATTCCATAACCGAAAGAGCAAATCAAAAAATTATTTGTACACATATGTAGTTTTTTTACATAGATTCGAATTTTAGAAACAAAGCACATTATCCCATTTAAAATTACAAAGTTACCCCGACCCCTCAATAGAGAGAGGGGGTAAATATCAAAGATATGTTTAAGTATGTCCCCCTATCTTAACTAACCACAATTTCGTGAAAATATTTTAAACCGTTTTCGAGATATCGCCTTGTAACACTTTAAAAGACTCACCCTGTAGAATGAAACGACCCGTTGACATCCCTTGGCTTATGGCTGAACGCACTTATTAGAAACTCTAAAAGAGCTATCGAGGCGATGCGGAGTTGATAAATGAGTGACAACCCTTGCCTTACACCACTATTTCCTCAACGGACGCTTGATTTCATTAACTTCTTTTTTTACCACTCCCTTTATTTGCAAAGTCTGACATAACCCATTTGTAAATAAGATAGAGACTATACGGCACGATACACTTACAACGGTATGCTACGCTATGACGTCACTTCGAGGGAAAATCCTAAATTGACTAGACGCTTGCACCCCTTGTACATAAGAACAGGTCAGTTTATTGTTGGGTAGTGTGTTGAGTTGACGTTTATTAAAATATTACAGGTCAATTTATTGTCGGATAGGTGTTGAGTTGACGTTTATTAAAATATCATTGTCATATTTCATTTGCTCAGGTAAGCGCCTAGTCAATTTAAGATTTTTTCTCGAAGTGACGCCACAACGTAGCATACCGTTGTAAGTGTATCGTGCCATCGTGCTATACGGTATCCATTTGGTTTTGAGAATGATGACAGAAAAAACAATTGAACAAGAATTAACCCTATTGGTCAGTTCCATGGACCATTTCATTTACACCAGAACATATTTTAGTGATCACAATATTCATCTTTTCTTTCCTGATAATCACGGAGGAATCAGATTTCTTTCTATCCGTGTTCCGCGAAAGTGCATTAGACAAAGACAAATAAAAAAAGGATTTGTTCAAATTTCTATCGTACATTCTTTGCTTGTGGAAGTATTGCTGGTTATATACTTCGAAAGATTACTCATCGCAAAGTTCTTTTTTTCCTGATAAAATCCCAGCGGAATCCGGTTTCTTTCTATCCTTGTTAGCAAAAGGGGCATTAGTAAAAGACAAATAAAAACGATGTTGTTGCCAATAAAAAAGAATAATCAAACAACATCTCATCACAGGCGGCTTTGTTTGTGCGCAAGTATTTCTGGTTGCCTATAGTGGAAGTGTAATCGGAGTTGTCATAAAAAATAAATTTCTAACCTGACAAAATACTTACGTAAGTTTTATGATTTTATAGCAAAAGACCATTGTTCTTAGTGAACACAAACAGCATCTGCAAAAATATCGTTTTTATTAAACGAAAACAGTGTCAGCATAGCCACATTAACCTTATTTTATAGCATTTAAAATTGTTTCCTACCCAAATAACAATACTACCTCTAACCAACAATTTGCACTAAAAGGATCGGAGGAATAAAGGAAAAATTTCAAAAATGAGTCAATATTTTTATTAGGATAAACAATTCATAATAAGGTTAAAAAATATTCCCTATTCTCGGATATATAATGAAAATGGATCTATAATATAGCCTACCTGCGAACGGTGATGTTTGTGTAAGTTAAAGACGCGATAAAAATTGTTTAATCGACTGTACCAAGTAGTTTCACAATTTTTAACTGTAAATGTTGAGTCTTAGTTCCAGAAGGATAGATACACTTTGTAATGGCACTGTGACTTCTGCTTTAATCTGAAACCAAACGCTTCTAGGGCGCAATTTTCGCTACTTTCTCAATAACTAAAGAAATCTTCTGTAATGCCCACTGTTCTCAACTTTATATCGGGTCGGTGTTCCTGTTACTCATTCCCATAACGCCCGGTCCAAATAATGTAAAGGAGAACAAATATGTACCTTGCGTAATATTTCAATAGTTGTTAGTCAGTCCCAGATTCATAAAACACAAGAATTTAAGCTGCTAATACTTTATATAAACTTTTTAAGTATATTTGTACACTGCTAAAACAACTTATATCATGGGACAGGCTTCAAATAATATGTCATATTAATCTTTCACATAACCTAACTTTCTACCAGCTGTAAAAATTTTACGAGTATGAGAGAGAAAGGAGACGAGAGAGAAAAAAATGAGAGAAAAAGAACATGAGAGAGAGACATAATTGATCTCTTCGTTGTAAAATGGGTTTCTGTCATCATTCTCAAAACTAAATGGATACGGTATAGTTGGTAGACTACGTGCAGCAGGTATGTACTAAAAATTACAAAAATTGGACCTACACCACTTGGGAAATGAAGGGCTCATATTTCAGTTACTATGTTTACATGCGCCCTTTAAAGCAGTTTAGGATAAATAAGGGGTTATTTATATAAAAACGCATGTTAAAATGTATTTTAGTTAATCATTTTAGTTATTTAATCTGTTTTATAGTTACAGCGAACTAAATTAAAACTTTTATTATCGTGTATATAAGCGCTTTCATTAAAATGGTTTCACAAAATCTTAAGCAAACCTGTTTGAAAGCGAGCGCATAAACGTAGTACCTAATTATTTTCAGTATTCTTGTCAAGAATAAATATGGTTAAATTCATGGTTATAACCAAAGAGCTTATAACTTACACACTCTAAAGCCAAAATTCTAGGAGCTCAAAAGCGTTTAATAAATTTTAATTAAAAATATACTATGTACAAAAAATTATATAGGTATCTATATATTTAAGCAACAATCCCACCCTTTACATTAAACACTAAATCATATTTTAATAAGAAAAAAAATTATTTTACCAACTATAGAAGCCAAGATAAAACCTATTGCAACGAATTTGTCGCTCTCCTTCAAACCTGAGTAAACCTAATAAAAGGGATAAAATAATTTT
Source organism: Philopedon plagiatum (assembly GCA_963971165.1). Taxonomy (NCBI): domain Eukaryota; kingdom Metazoa; phylum Arthropoda; class Insecta; order Coleoptera; family Curculionidae; genus Philopedon; species Philopedon plagiatum. Next base: position 123,140,369 of record OZ020190.1, read on the forward strand.
ATTTTGCTTTTAAAACACTACCCTTTTTGGTGGTGGTGGATCCAACCTAAATTCTGTCCTTTTTTCTGTTTATGTTTCTGATAATATAACTACTTGAACTGTAAAGAATTGGCTAATTTAAAATATTACCCCCTCATAACAGTACTTTTTTTATTGAATGAACCATACCATTTTTACAAAATACGGTTAGAAATGGTACAAAGCAAGGGCTTTTCAGAAAGGTACCTGCGCTGAAGTGAATTTAAAGTTTTGCTAGAGTGGACGCATTTAGATCACTTAATATGTTAGTCTTATTTTTTAGTGGCATTCAAGGTTTTTAATTGTATTGCTATATATAGAGATCGCACGATACCGATATCGATATCGTTATATCGGCGGTTGTTACCGATTATCCGTATCGTATCGGCAGGAAAATTGCCGATATATTGGCACATATAAAACGAAGAATTTTGGGTGCTTACTGCATATACCTACGAAAGGTAATACTCGTAAATAGAATAAAATAAAATACATTTTTGTGCCTCTTCTAATGTCACTAATAATATCTAATCATTTATAACATAACTAGTATAACTGAGGCCTTTTTCCGGAGAAATCAATTAAGAATTAAGAATATAAGAATTTCCCAAAGCAATACTGAAAACATTAAACAGGGACTTCCCCGAAACTTCACCAATCAGAAACGTTATACCACGTTACCGCGTGACGGAATGATAAACCAAGACTTCCCCGATTTTCGTTTTCGCCCAACCAGGAAACGCATGAACGAAAGACAGAAATTGATACAGAACACGTACAGGATTTAGCGAATTGGAGATTCAGGGGTCCTATTTTTGATCCACTCGAATTGAATTCGTATACGTTTTTACTACAACTTGTCTTAATTTGACTTTTGTTAATAAAATAAGATAGACGTACAATTTCGTATACGAATATCATTCGAATGATTTCGAGAATATGACCTCAGAACCGTATTTTGTATTTTTTTATTTATATTCCACGTTATAAAAACCAGGGTTGGCATGAATTAGTTCACATGATTTAAGTCTTGACTTTTTTTTTATAAAAGTCATGACTTTTTCCAACCCTGGTAAAAACGAAACATTGAAACATGTACGTATGTCTTTGCCGACACGATATTTCGGTATCGGTATATCGGCATATAAATATCGGTATCGGCCGATATATCGTACCGGCAAAATAAAGTCATATGGTGCGATCTCTAGCTGTATAATGCAAATAAATAATTTATCCTGTTTAAGTGTATGAAAATTCTGTTATGCAAAAATCCAAATTCCAGTATTTGGCTAAGTATTTTTGCAAACGACTTCTTATGCCATTTCCTGTAAATACTCTATCCAAACGGGGTCACTCATTTGTACTCATCCGAGTATTTATTGTGAAATCTAGAACTAGGTAGACATCTGGACTCGTATTTTCGAGGTCACACGAATTAGTTCGCATTCGAACTTGTTCGAACGAATTTCGCATTGTTTTAATTTAACAATAATTGTAGTATTCTACAACGTAATTATTGTAGGGTATTGCAGGGTGTTACAAAAAGATGTTAAGAAATTTTAAGGGCGGATTCTACATCTAAAAATATGAAAATAAGTTTATATAAACATGGATCCTCGAACGCTTCTTTTTCGAGATACAGGGTGTTTAATATTTTGTTTTTTAAATGTTTTTCTTTATTTTTTAAGATGCGTTAAGATATTGACATGAATTTTGGTACACGCCAGTAGGTATACTTGCATCAGTGACGTGCGTGCTGGTAAGTCTTTATTTGTAGCGAAAAAAATGGTACGCCACTGATTTTTTGCAAAATTGATATCGCTCTCTTAAATCTTAATTAATTCTGCGTGAAAAGTGTTTCTTGAACTTTTCCGCTCTGACGCGCGTTTGGAGATAAAAATTAATATATTTCTTACAATAAAAACAAAGAAAATAATTTTTTTTATATATTTTTTGTTCAGGAAACAATGCTTTTTGATTTAAGTTTATAGATGCTGGAAATGGCTTCCCAGTGCTTCAATACATGCTCTAAATCGTCTTTGAGAAATTAAAAAAAAACATTTAAAAATTAAATAAACATCAAACAGCGGATTTATCTCTTTTTCTTAACATCTTTTTGTAACACCCTGTATAAAGCGATAAACTGCTAGTAGGTCCTATTTGGCCTATATCAGCCAATCTTTTAGCGTCTTTTATCTCTTCAATTACATTTAAATGTATTAAATCATTTAATTTTGCCATTTTACTATTTTTTTGACAGTTTTGTCACACCATCCGAATGCGAAATCTACAATTCAAATGGTAAATACCCACTCGAACCACAAATGAATTCAAATACGAACTTAATTTACATGTGCAAAAATAGGGTTATTAAATTTTCGTGCGAAAATCGTCATTTTTCGTATGCGATCTTTGTACGATCACTCTCGAAAATACGGGCCGTGGTAGTTTATAAAAATGAAGTCGAAGTTTTTCCACGATCATTCTATGGGTAGATATTGGACAAAAAATTGTGAAAAAATGAAAATCCAACCCCGTATTTTGCATCAAATAAATGAATTTCTTGATTCGCGGTACCAAACTGTCCAAAGCGATCTTTAAAAAATGTTTATTTTTAGACATGTCTATATTTTTAGACATATTTAGAGATGTCAATATTTACTTCTGATGTGACGAGTTCATTCGAATAGCTAATTACCGAATGTGTTGCCAATTCTCAACAATAGTCTTCTGTATATTCGGCCACGCCGACTACATTACTTTTGTCCACATCATTAAAAACTTATAATTTGGTTATTTATATTATAATTAAAGTCCAATATTTGTTGGTGAACTGAATGATCGGTCAAATACCGAACATACTATGGCTGAATAGGCCGAATACTGAATAATTATTTGACTTTGGTTCCATCTCTAGTGTTAGGATCCATTTAAATATTGAGTTTGAAATAGAACAATACAATTATGTTTAAGCGGCCAGTGTTATTTTTTGGACATTGCTCCGTTATTTGATATAAAAAACCAATGACTTTCCAGTGTAGACACGTAAAAAAAGACGTAATAAAATTTTGATTTCTTTAATAACTTATATACAGGTGTCCGAAAAGTTTTAGGATGCGCAAATATATTTGCTATTAGTAAAGATAGAGACACCAAATTTTAAGTGTATCTTACTGGTTAATAATTCTACTATTTTATGTAATTTAACTTTTCCAACCCCCTTGAGGGGTGACACCAAGGAGTTGAGGAGAAGAATTTTAAATGGCACCCTATGCCGTGCCGTGAGGTACCTAATTTTAAAGGTCTTCAAACAAGAAACATTTTAACACAAACTCGAGGTCCGTGTCTTAATTTGTTTTTAAATGGCAAGCCTTTATGTGATTCACCCAGCTACCAGTGACAGATGAATAACAGCTTTTTTGCGTTCTGTGAATAACAGTTTTAGATGTTAGATTCCTGACTACTTCTTTTAATGGTACCAAGTTTTAGTTTTTAGTTAAGAATTAATAAAAACGTTGTTTTCCATATTTGTTATTAATTCTTATTACTCGGCCGAGTAGTGAATATAAATCCGAGTACCGAGTACTTGTTACTCGGCAAAATATTTGCCGAGCACCGAGTACTCGGCCTACTCGGTGCAACCCTACCCTGTATGTCTTTGTGTCTACAATGGAAAGTCATTGATATTTTATAGTAAATAATTGAACAACCACAATGTTAAAAAACAGTATAGTATCAATATGCACTGAATACTGCCCTGATTACACTTCTATACAAGGCGTAACTAATGGTCCCTAAAATCCACTGAAGGTGCTAAAAACCAAAACAGGAATGTTGAGTCAAGTATGCCTTAGTAAAATGTTGCTGGTTAATTAGGTATTGAATGTGAAAATTAATTTTTGAGATTCCTTAGCAATTTGCAAACACATTTAATTTCAAATTGGCCTAATTATGCTTAAAGATGACAGAAATAAGGATCAGTACAACATAATTTTAAAAAATTGTATACCTCTTCAGGCAAACGAAAAATAAGTATATACGTTAACTTTATTATTACATTACGTTTCAGAGTCTACTTGAATTACAACGGGCCTATGCTACTGCTGTAAGGCAACTGAGCCTTGAATGTCGAAACTACGAGGCTTTATTAGCAGGTAGAAGAGATTAAAATTCGAACATCCCAAGCTCAAGTAAACGCCAGCGCCAGGTAAACTTTCGAAATACTCTGGTCAATAAATTTTTTATTGTGATACTTTGTAAAAAGGCTTTAAATAGTTATTATAGATAAATTGTAAATTTTTAATTGCCATCTTCGGATCAAAGTTCCGAAAATAAGAAGAGAGGTCACGGAAAAAATAATGGATGTTAATCGAAACCATTTTTAAAATAAATTAAAAATTTAGTATATCATTTTGACTGAAATACTGTTTTTTGCATTAAACTCTTCTATTTTTTGTTATACAGGAAACAAGGATAAAATCACGGATATCTGGATTCACTAAAAAGATTCAACATTTAGTAATACTAACAGGCCCTCCGCCGTAGCTAACCGTTCCTACGATGTCACATTGAGCATATCGCTCTCCGGGACGTCGATATATTCTAATACGATGGTTATTACTAAGTAGGCAAAATCGGGACTCTTAAGAAGCGGCCCAGTTGCGGGTCTGTGAGGAGTCACATTGTGTTCTGCCAATCTTCTTCACACCGTATCCTGACTAATTAAGACCTGGTAGCGACGCAGGCACGTAACTAGACCTAAATTTTTGAAGGGGCACAGAGACCTGATAATAATTGGGCAAAAAAGTGGGCACATATATTTGGCATAATTTGAGCAATTTTGAAGGGTATACATGATGTCCGCAGATCCGCAAATGGATTTAACAAGAGGGCAAATGAATCAAATTTTGAAAGATAAAAAAAGTAACTATTGATAGAAAAAATTTCTTTAAAAAAAGATTCAACCAAAACCTAGGTTTCTATAAGACATATAGGTATCTAATTTATAATTTTATCTCAATAGGTGAATAGGTGAAATACAAAATATGTTTAAAATGAAACCGTCAGTCAAAATTCAGAATGTTAATGAAAAATTCAAAGTTTGAAAGTAACGAGTTCGAAACATTATTTACAAAATTAGGACTTAGAACTATTTTGTTTACTAAACTTAAAAAGTGATTTGCTTGCAGTGCTTTCTGTTCGGTATAGTGACGGGGTCAAAGTTTAATATTTACAAATAAATAAATTTATGGGTGATTTTTTGCAGTTCTTTCTGTTTGGTACAGGGTGACGTGGTAACAATTGAATATTTACAAATAAATAAATTTCTAAAAATTTTTGGGTTGGGCATCACCCTTTTTTGGGTGGTCCTATGCCCGTGCAGGGCCACCCGTAGTTACGTGCCTGTAGCGACGGCAAAATTCCTGCTGTTATAAAGTACTAGTGAGGAGGCTTCGTCTTAGAGCTTGGGGATGCACAAAACTCTGTCGTTACTTTTGGCCGTCCCTGTCTAGTGACTGGATCACGATGCATAGAATTCTACGCGATTTTGACACTAATGACAGTGGACATGTGATGGATCGTTTGTTTTGTTTGAGTAGTCATGTGACTTTGACTCGTAGAATAGAATTCTATGTGGCGTGATCCGGGGTCTGGTTTTCTTTGGTGGCTGCCTGTTTCCCTGAATCTTGCTAATGCGCGGGAAATTGTGGATTGCGTTACTCCGAAGCGTTGTACCACTTGATCTTGGGTTAACGCTTCCTCAATAAGAATTACAGCAGAAACACATTCCACTCGTGAAAGATTTCTTACTCCACGTTCTTGGTTGTTTATTTTGTATTGGCTTTACTAAATAAAATTGCCGAACTCACTGTGAAAGCACACGAAGCAAAATAAATAGCTAGAAAATGTTAAAGGAATTTTATCAAACTGTCTTTTTTCTAATATTGTGAAAGGCATACAAAAACGTTGTTTAAAAGCTTCGAAGATAACGAATGAATATTTATCAACCATAGGAGCCCATTTAAATTATTTAGTTAAACAAATATTTTTAAATAAAAATGTATGCGTTAATTTTACAGCTAAGTGTATTAACCATGATCCTTACAAGGATGTATGTTTTCTTGTTGTTGTTCCTGATGAACCGTATTTTTAATTCCTAACTGGTTAGCGAAGGGTGATGTTTTACAATTTCATCCAATTTTCAAAAGTTATACTTAACATTGGCAAAACTGACAAAAAAATTATTTATTTTAACACCCTGCAGTTGCGCGATCTCGCTCGGTCCGCAAAGGTCCTGTTGGGTACTCAAAATGAGATGTTTTCAAACCGGTTACATCAATAACTATTATGGAAACGCGAAGAGTGACCTGGAACGTGGATTTCATTTTGACCAAATGTAGATTGCCATTATTTTTTCCATGTCTTTTTAAGTCTTCGCAATTTCTTTTAGAAGTTATTTTAAGTGTAAAAATAGGATTATAATTATTAGAACTGCAATACTAATTTTTAAGTATTTATGGTAATGTTTTGTAAATTTTTGAATTAAACGAAAACTGCCGGTGGACATATTGTTAACGTTGTTTTTATTATTAGGATTCTCTCGTTCTTGTATAATTGTGTAAAATTTTAATAAAAAAACAGTACTGAGTACATCTCTATATTTTTTTGCTGCAACAATTTATGAAACCCCCTAAACCTAAACCATGTTGATAATCTTGATAACTCTTAACTCTCCTATTGTTTTATTTATCTAACATTATTTTCAAGTAGTTTTGACAGTATTGATTCTTATTTTATTTCGATTTTTCGGAATTGACTGAACATATATACAGTATGTCCACGAATGGGGTAGACAAGAGGACAAATGGACCAAAAAGTGAAGGGAACGAAAAAGGGTTATTCTTTATAAAGGTTTTGCTTGCTTTAAAATTAAGATCCACGATGCTTAGGTTTGCTTAATGCTTAGGGTATGCAAAAAAAATCAAAAACGAAAAATTTGGTTAAGAGCAAAGTTGCCTTTGTTAGAAGTTTAATGCAAAACGTTAAATAAAATTGTTGTTTTAAATTTTGAAAGAAATGTTGTTCCAGATTTTCAACTAAAAATTTAACGTCCAGATTCACTAAGAAAGTTTAAGATTTAGTACTGGTTTAAATTAAGATCTTATAGTTGATCAGTTATGTTTTGACTGGTTTTTGTCCTGTCACTGTTAATAAGTCGTCATTAAAAACTTATGAATTATTGTGATATTTCAGCCATTTACTTGGTTTCCAAATGATTTTCATCTTGGAACGAGTTGCTATAATGAATTTAGTTCTATTATTGTTGAAAGAACGTACTAAAATTGTCCTTTTCTTGATAAATTTGCGAAAAAGCTCAGAAATTAGTTCATAGTATAAAACTTAGTTGTCTTATTCTTACACTTCAGTTTAAAACTTTTGATTGTCAAATTAGACCGGACTAGCGTTGGAGAATCTGGCTGTTTATTTCTAAGGGTACGTGCATAACGGAGCTGTGATACTAGATTATAGCAGAGATCAGAGATTAAAGAGTAGAGTATAAGTGCTGATGGGTGTGCTCAATCGAGCTTTCAAAATATAGCATTGAGCATTGAGTAGTAGCTGTTTAGATGTCAGTCTCCTTTAAAATGTCAGAAAGTGAGGACGATTACTTCTGTTCTGCAGCCACAAAATGGTTTATTTTAAATAGAAAAAGTAGGATTTCGATCAGAAAATATCACGAGCATCCTATAAATAAAAAAGATCTACACTAGGTGAAAAACATACATGTAAAAAAACAGGCCAAGTTCTCGTCAGGACTGTGTGTTTTGTTATCTGAAAAAATAACTGAAATGTAAAAATTATGCCAAGTTCTTTGTCTAAACGTTATTAGTAGTGTTTTGATAAGCACAGAAAATTATTGTGTGAACTGATGAATTTACAGACCAAAATTGGCAAGTTTTCGTTAAAGAACTGAGCAATATTGAGACCCTTGAAAAGTAGCAGAAGACACCTCTTCCCATTTCTTTTCTAACGCAAACCTATTATAGTGATCTGGATGTGCCTGATTCCACAAACATTCACAGTTACACACTTCAGTAATTAATTTTTCCACATCCATTTCAGGTAAGGTAATGATGTTATGACACATACCAGCGCGCAGAGAATTGTCAGTTCTATTCTCCATATAACAAGCGAGTATAACAACACGCATACTAGATGTACATAAAACTTCGTAGTGCACGCTTGTATTTAAATATACGACATATTTCTATAAGCGCTGTTAAAATCAATCTATCATCTCTTCTATAATCTAGTATCACAGCTCCGTAAGGGTACGTGCATAACGGAGCTGTGATACTAGATGATAGAAGATATGATAGATTGCTTTTAACAGCGCTTATAGAAATATGTCGTATATTTAAATACAAGCGTGCACTACGAAGCTTTACGTACATCGAGTATGCGTTGTTATACTCGCTTGTAATTCTCTGCGCGCTGACAAAAATTAATTACTGAAGTGTTTCACCGTCAATGTTTGTGGATATAGGTGATGAAATTCATCTAGTGTAGATCTTTTTTTGTTTATAGGATGCAAGTGATATTTTCTGATCGAAATCGTACTTTTACAGCTACTACTCAATGTTCAATGCTATATTTTGAAAGCTCGATTGTGCACACCCATCAGCACTTATACTCTACTCTTTCATCTCTCATCTCTGCTATAATCTAGTATCACAGCTCCGTTATGCACGTACCCTTAGGGTACGTGCATTACGGAGCTGTGATACTAGATTATAGAAGAGATGATAGATTGCTTTTAACAGCGCTTATAGAAATATGTCGTATATAAATACAAGCGTGCACTACGAAGTTTTATGTACATCTAGTATGTCTTGTTATACTCGCTTGTTATATGGAGAATAGAACTGACAATTCCCTGCGCGCTGATATGTGTCATAACTAGAGTTTAACAAATGGGGGTAATTCCAGAGACGGCTTCTAACCTAGTTGGAAATAAAATTAGGATTCGATTTGAAAATAAAACACAAATATTTATTTACCCACATTGTGTTATTTGAAAGTGCGAGATACGAAAATATCATACAGGGTGTCTGAAAAGTCTTAGCATGGGCAAATATCTTTACTATTAATAAAGATAGCAACACCAAATTTTAGTTGTACCTTATTGGTTAGTAAATCTACTTTTTTACGTAATTTGACGCTTTCAACCCCCTTGGGGGGTTACGCTAGCGAGTTGAGGTCCAAAATTTTGGATGCAAACCTATGCCGTGTGGCCTCTTCGTTTAAAAGTCTTCAAAAAAGAAACATTGTTTTAGTATTTTAGTATTTATTTATTATTGTAATTCATTTTTAAATGACAAGCCTATAAAAAGTATAACTCGTAAATCGTATAATCGGGCGGGGCACAAGTCGACCATTAGTCGGCCACTTGTGCCAAACAGTACAAGTCGGCGCTGCTATTTTTTGTTTTGTAGGGCACTTTTTTCTAACTTTTTTCCAACTTTACTTCTTCATTTGTCGTTTTTATATGTTTTGTTTTTTGACATCTGCGCAGTAGACCAAAATGCGTACCACGCGCAAACCGAGCGTGCTAGACATGCGCACGGAATTTCAGGAGTTGGACTTTGGTGTCTACATTTGAACCCATTCATTTTTCAGAATATATCTCCAGTAGTTAAGGTACCACTACGTATTTAACTTTATAACTTTGTTCCCAAGTTTTTTTCGACTTTATTTTTCATTTTTTGCCATGTGCGCAGTAGACCAAAATGCGTACCACGCGCAAACCGAGCGTGCTAGACATGCGCACGGAATTTCAGGAGATGGACTTTGGTGTCTACATTTGAACCCATTCACTTTTAAGAATATATCTCCAGTAGTTAAGGTACCACTGCGAATTGAGACAACAAAGTACATCCCCTGAAATTTCGTGCGAATGTCTAGCCCTCTTGGTTTGCGCGTGGTACGCATTTTGATCAATGGTAAAACTTTTTCCCCAAGTTTTTTTCGACTGTATTTTTCGTTATTTGCCACCGCGCAGATAGCAAAAAAAGAAAAATAAAATCGAAAAAACTTGGGAAAAACGTTATAAAGTTAAATACGCAGTGGTACCTTAACTACTGGAGATAGATTCTTAAAAGTGAATGGGTTCAAATGTAGACACCAAACTCCATCTCCTGAAATTCCGTGCGCATGTCTAGCACGCTCGGTTTGCGCGTGGTACGCATTTTGGTCTACTGCGCACATGGCAAAAAACGAAAAATAAAGTCGAAAAAACCTTGGGAAAAAGTTATACAGTTAACTACGTAGTGGTACCTTAACTATTGGGGATATATTCTTACAAGTGAATAGGTTCGAATGTAGACACCCAAGTACATCTCGTGAACTTGCGTACGCATGTCTAGCACGCTCGGTTTGCGCGTGGTACGCATTTTGGTCTACTGCGCAGATGTCAAAAAACAAAACATAACGACAAATGAAGAAGTAAAGTTGGAGAAAAGTTAGAAAAAAGTGCCCTACAAAACAAAAAATAGCAGCGCCGACTTGTGCTGTATGGCACAAGAGGTCGACTAATGGTCGACTTTTGCCCCGACCGATTATACGATTTACGAGTTATAATTTTTATAGGCTTGCCATTTAAAAATGAATTACAATAATAAATAAATACTAAAATACTAAAACAATGTTTCTTTTTTGAAGATTTTTAAACGAAGAGGCCACACGGCATAGGTTTGCATTCAAAATTTTCGACCTCAACTCCCTAGCGTAACCCCCCAAGGGGGTTGAAAAAGTCAAATTACATAAAAACGTAGATTTATCAACCAATAAGGTACAACTAAAATTTGGTGTCGCTATCTTTATTAATAGTAAAGATATTTGCCCATGCTAAGACTTTTCAGACACCCTGTATGATATTTTCGTATCTCGCACTTTCAAATAACACAATGTGGGTAAATAAATATTTGTATTTTATTTTCAAATCGACTCCTAATTTTATTTCCAACTAGGTTAGAAGCCGTCTCTGGAATTACCCCCATTTGTCAAACTTTAGTCATAACATCATTACCTTACCTGAAATGGATGTGGAAAAATTAATTACTGAAACATTTTTTATTTATAGGATGCACGTGATATTTTCTGATCGAAATCCTACTTTTTCTATTTAAAATAAACAATTTTTGGCTGCAGAACAGAAGTAATCGTCCTCACTTTGTGACATTTTAAAGGAGACTGACATCTAAACATCTACTACTCAATGCTCAATGCTATATTTTGAAAGCTCGATTGTGCACACCCATCAGCACTTATACTCTACTCTTTCATGTCTCATCTCTGCTATAATCTAGTATCACAGCTCCGTTATGCACGTACCCCAACACATCTCACTGCAATCTTATCAAAATTTGCGCCGGATAATTTTGGTTTCTAAACGAAACAAATAACCCAATATTTTTTTTTTGTCAAAAAACATCTCAAGTAATTTTTTTCGAAAAACAGCTTTTTCGAAAATCGATTAACGAAATTTTTCAAAAATATTTTCTCAAGAACATATTTTTTTACATTTTTTTCAAAAATGTCCTGACCGCTTTTTCATAGATGCTTTTTAGAAATCGGATTTAAGAAATATTTTGAATATATTTTCTCCAAAAACCCGTATTTCGAAAGTACATTTTTTCAAAAAGATCTTCAAACAAATGATTTTTAAAACCGGTACATTTTTCGAAAATAAATTTTTTTGAAAACAATATTTGGAAAATTAAATTATGAACTCTAGTAGCTTGGAAAATGTTAATGAAAAAGGGGCGAAAAGAGACCTCAACAAACCCAAAAGAACCTTTTTTGGGTTTGATCAGGTTTCCTTAGGTTTGGCACGTTCCCTGAAAAAATGTATTTTTGAAAAGTGCTTTAACAAAAATTGAGAAATTGGTTTTAGACAAATTGTACTTTCGTAAGAACTCGTATATCCCCCCAAATAAGCAGAAGACATAAATAAAAGAAAATGCTACAATATTTATATTAATCAAACAATTTGTCCTGTCGCGTGTAAGCTAAGACCAACTCTTTTAGCTGTTTCTTTTTTCAACAAAATTTTTTCGAAAATCAGCTTCTTTGAAAATATATTTTTTTAAAAAGAACATTTTAAAAATACATTTCCGGGAAAATATTTTTTAGAAAACATAGTTTTTCTAAAGGGTCTCGCCGGGTTTCCATATGAAATCTGCACTGGCGTCTTTGTTGACATTGGTGCCATTATTATATTGCTAGGTGTTGAAAATAGCTTTTGGCCAATTATCAAACCCCTAACTTCATTCGTTTTTGAAAAATGGGGGTTGCAACCCCTAACTTCAAAATTATTTTTCTACGAAACTATGATAAATATTTGAATGAAACCAAAGCGATATGAAAACTCCTAATTAGCTTTACATTACATATTTTTTTATAATTTTCCAAGTAATTCTAAGGCTGAAAAAAAAATATTGAAAAAAATAGGGGTAGTTTTTAGTGGCTATTTCTTGAGGTACACCGACCAAAATAAACACGTATATTCAGTACGTATCCAACTACAGTACGTAATAATTACATAGATGTGTGATGGGTGCAACATATTCAAAAAAAATAAAAATTCTATGTACGTAGCCATAATATGGTAGACTGATAAAAATCAAATCAAATCAAAATATGCCTTATTGTCAAAAAGACTTAGATCTTTGTAGACAAAGCTAAAAACTAAATATATAAAACAGGTATATAAATCAATAACACTATAAATGTCATTATACTACAAAATGATTTAATTAAATAAGTATTACAAAGTATCCTCAAAATACCCATTTAATGAGTAAAATGCTTTCTCCAATAATAATTTCTTAACAACTTTTCTAAATATTTTAAATACCAAAATATTTTTTACTTTTTACTAGTTGAAACTCGTAATATACCGCGCTATCGACAAGTTATGATAAGTTCATGAAACTGTGTTATTTTTATTAGTTGAAGTATCGTATTACACTACTCTCGAATTTTAGTATTCCACTCATCAAGTAATCATTTCGTTTTCTTGAAAAAAAAGTATTGCGTATTTATTGACTTTCAAATAAATAACATGTTGTGTTTAGCAGGAAATAGTTTGTATTCGTTTGTGTATAATTTGAACATTTGCTATGTGGTTGAAACCTGCAATACTGCAGAATGGAAGACAACAATGACAGACCAAGAAGATGCATTTAATTGTAATCGAAGTGACAAAAAATCTGTGGAAAATATAAACGAATTCGAACAGACGAAGAAGTTCTAAAATACCAAGCTGTTTGCAAAAATACCGTTCAAATAGGCTCTTTATTTTGTGATAAGTGCAGATTATTAGCCTATTTGAACGGTATTTTTGCAAACAGCTTGGTATTTTAGAACTTCTTCGTCTGTTCGAATTCGTTTATATTTTCCACAGATTTTTTTTTACTTCCATTACAATTAAATGCATCTTCTTGGTCTGTCATTGTTGTCTTCCATTCTGCAGTATTGCAGGTTTCAACCACATAACAAATGTTCAAATTATACACAAACGAATACAAACATGTTATTTATTTGAAAGTCAATAAATACGCAATACTTTTTTTTCAAGAAAACGAAATGATTACTTGATGAGTGGAATACTAAAATTCGAGAGTAGTGTAATACGATACTTCAACTAATAAAAATAACACAGTTTCATGAACTTGTCAGAACTTGTCGATAGCGAGGTATATTACGAGTTTCAACTAGTAAAAAGTAAAAAATATTTTGGTATTTAAAATATTCAGAAAAGTTGTTAAGAAATTATTATTGGAGAAAGCATTTTACTCATTAAATGGGTATTTTGAGGATACTTTGTCATACTTATTTAATTAAATCATTTTGTAGTATAATGAGATTTATAGTGTTATTGATTTATATACCTGTTTTATATATTTAGTTTTTAGCTTTGTCTACAAAAATCTAAGTCTTTTTGACAATAAGGCATATTTTGATTTGATTTGATTTTTATCAGTCTACCATATTATGGCTACGTACATAGAATTTTTATTTTTTTGAATATGTTGCACCCATCACACATCTATGTAATTATTACGTACTGTAGTTGGATACGTACTGAATATACGTGTTTATTTTGGTCGGTGTACCTCAAGAAATAGCCACTAAAAACTACCCCTATTTTTTCAATATTTTTTTTCAGCCTTAGAATTACTTGGAAAATTATAAAAAAATATGTAATATAAAGCTAATTAGGAGCTTTCATATCGCTTTGGTTTCATTCAAATATTTATCATAGTTTCGTAGAAAAATAATTTTGAAGTTAGGGGTTGCAACCCCCATTTTTCAAAAACAAATGAAGTTAGGGGTTTGATAATTGGCCAAAAGCTATTTTCAACACCTAGCAATATAATAATGGCACCAATGTCAACAAAGACGCCAGTGCAGATTTCATATGGAAACCCGGCGAGACCCTTTAAATTATAAATAAATGAATGAAATGTCAATGAAAAAATGCCAAAAAGATCCTAAACTAACCTCAAGGAACCTGTTTTGTGTTTGATCAGGTTTACGTTTCCTTGTATTTGCTATGTTACTCTGTAGTAAATTACTTTAAAAAAATGTTTTTAATATGACTATTCGAAGTCTTTTTCGAACCAATGTTTAAAAAATGTTCTTTCGAAAAACATGTTTTCTTGGAAAAATTTAGTTTCAAAAAGTGGTTAAAAAAATTCGAAGTTAGTTTCAGAACAAAAAATTGAAAACATCCCTAGTTTTCGAATATCTATATTATTCAAAAAGTTCGGTTTTCGAGAAAATATATTTTCGAAAAAATCTGTTTTCGAAAAATGTTCATATATCAGTCTGTGCGATGTGTGATTCAGTCTGTGTGGATAAAAAATTCGTGTTTTACAATACTCAGTACTTGTGGCGAATGATTTCAGTCTCGTGTCAGTAAACTGACTCAATACAAACATTCAGTTGATAGGACCTGGTAAGTGTGGACAAATTACAAGCCAAGAGTAGTAGATGAACATTCACCAACAGTAACACAGTATTCGTCGAATAAAATATAATATTCGTCTACGCCTGGAGCGGGGGTTATATCTGAAAAACTTTGACGCATTCAGCAGTCTAAGCATGAACACGAATATTTTAATCCCTTAAATACCCACTATCGCTCGCTGTAAATCTTAAATCCGACAGAGCCTGATGGTGCCTGGTGCACATAAAATGCGTTCGAATGCTAAATTTTGACATATTTTTATTGATGTAAGGCCAGAGTTAGTAATGAGCCCAATGGTGATTCTCTTTAGACCAATAACTCCAAACATCCGCTAGGAGCAATCAATCTGCTTTTTGTAATTAATGAAACATTGGACAAATTATTTTTATGTCACCAAATTTACACGTTGTAGGTGTAATAAATAATTTTAAAAAGATAATTGCACTTTGCAAAAATTGTTATTATTTTGCTAGGTTTATTTTTGCGATTTAATTTCTTTTGAAATATTTTTTTTTGGTATTTTACTTAACAAAAATATATTTTAAACTGCAAATTTTGTAATACCTCTACTATTTATTGAATAAGGTAAGATAAATGATTAAAACTCTGTACAGTGTAGTGATTATTAATGATTATATATATATATATATATATATATATATATATATATATATATATATATATATATATATATATATATATATATATATATATACAGTGAGGGCATAAAGTCTGGAAACACCTAGTTTTTTACGAAACTATACATTTTCGGAAGAAACGCCGAAACCCGTCGATTTTGTTCTCATTTTCTACACATTCTGAAAATATTTGATTATGTACAGGGTGTGCCATAAAAGTTGGGCATTTGTCAAATTTGATTTTTTAAATAGAACACCCTGTATATTATTCGATTTTTGAATTGTGCGTTAGAAAATCAACATCTTTTGTATAAACCACCCTTCCTTTAAAATCAATTGTTTGCGAGATATTGCAACATGAAAATTGTTAGCCCGCAAAATTAAATAAAGTCAAATAATAATTTAACACATTTTTATTTTAACAACAACAATCCAACTGAGACAATTTTAACGCAGCAAATGCTGAAATTGTTGACCGTTAACTTCCCGGCAATATCCTAGCCTATCCATAAACTCCTCTTGTACGTTACGGATGAAAGGTGGTGAAATTTGCCGAATTTCATCCCTTATACGATTTTTTAAAGCTTCTATGTTAGGAGGTCTGTTAAAGTAAACTTTACTTTTTAAATAACCCCACAGGAAATAATCAAGGGGGGTCAAAGCCGGTGACCTCGCAGGCCATTCTATGGGGCCACGACGTCCTATCCACCTGTTAGGAAATATCTCGTTGAGATATTGCCTAACAACTAGCGCATAGTGAGGTGGGGCCCCATCTTGTTGAAACCACATTGTTAAGGCTGGTGTATCAGGCTCATCACCTGGATACTGCTGAGCTAAGGCAGGAATTAACTCTACTTGCAAAAGTCTAGATACATTTGGCCGGTCAAATTTTCGTCAAAAAAATAGGGACCAACAATCTGGTCTTGAAATATTCCTGCCCAAACGTTAACTTTTTCGGGATGTTGCGTATGAGCCACTTGAGCCCAATGGGGATTCTCTTTAGACCAATACCTACAGTTTTGCCGGTTGACAGTACCATTGAGAAAAAAGGTAGCTTCATCCGAAAATAAAACATTTGCACAAAACAAGGGATTCATGTTGCACCGTTCTTGCATATTTTCACAAAACTGGAGTCGGCGGTCATAGTCATCTTCGTTTAATTCATGTATTAGTCTTATTTTGTATGGATGATATTTCTCTTTATGCAGAATATTTTTCACTGATGACTGACACGTTTAAATCTAATGCCACTTGATGGGTTGACAAATGTGGATTCTCGTTGTAACTGAGTAAAACATCTAATTTAATATTATCATCTAATTTGGGCCTACCTGTCCTGGGCAGATCTTTTACAGTCCCATGTTCATGAAATTTTTTGATAATTTTGCTGACCGTCGATTTTGTAATTGCTTGTCGCTCTGGATGTGTGTTATTAAAAAGTTCGCAAACTTCGTCAAGATGCCTACGACGATCTCCCCAGCCAAACATCATAAGGATTTCAATCCTTTGGGTCTCGGAAAGCATATTTTAAGATACAAATTACTATCTTATTTAAATGTGTTTGATTTTTGACACAACTATCATAATGGGACATGCTGTTTTCCACGGTAGTGCAATAATTCAAGGTGTAAGAATTACCAATTTTCAAGTTGCAATATCTCGCAAACAATTGACTTTAGAGGAAGGGTGGTTTATACAAAAGATGTTAATTTTCTAACGCACAATTCAAAAATGGAATCATATACAGGGTGTTCTATTTAAAAAATCAAATTTGACAAATGCCCAACTTTTATGGAACACCCTGTATATAATCAAATGTTTTTAGAATATGTAGAAAATGAGAACAAAATCGACGTGTTTCGGCGTTTCTTCCGAAAATGTATAGTTTCGTCAAAAACTAGGTGTTTCCAGACTTTATGCCCTCACTGTATATATATATATATATATATATATATATATATATATATATATATATATATATATATATATATACATATATATATATATATATATATATATATATATATATATATATATGTATATATATATATATATATTATATATATATATATATATATATATATATATATATATATATATATATATATATATATGTATATATATATATATATATATATATATATATATATATATATATATATATATATATATATATATATATATATATATATATATATATATATATATATATATATATATATATACTTCATTTTCCTGTCATCCTTTTTGTTGAAAAAATCAGTATTAGCGGGGCTCCCTTTAGATTAATTTGATTAATTCTGAAAAAAAAATGATAGTACTCTTGCGATAGGCACGCCATTGCAGAAGTATCGTTAAAAAGGGTATTTACCTGTAGTAAATATTATTTAAAATACCATTTCCTTTAAATTTTCACTGTAATGTATAAGCCTTTATAAAAATTTCTGACAGACTAGTGGTCGGTTTGTCAAGGCAGTTTAATCAATAATTAATTAGCCAACTGGGCACTTCTAATGTAACAATACCCACGTTAATCTTATTGCCAAAAGTGACACTAAACGTCAGTAACATTTATTATAGATACTTGATTAAATGCTTGGAGAAAAGAGTGTTAAGTTTTAAATAATTTATGAATAAAATAATTCTTTGTGCTGCCTTCTTGTTTTAAACTCAGATTTAGTTCTGCCAATGTGATCAGTACCTACATATACTTACAAATATTCTTTTATCTATATATTTAATTGCGGAAATAGCCAAACGTTTATCTCAAATCGCTGATGTATTTGTGTACACATAGGTACAATTGTCTGTTATTACATAACCACTGATTTAGATAGAACTTCTGTCTTATATTCTCCAGGACAAAATATTTTGGTCATGTTAAACGACCATTCTACCTGCTTTATTTTGGTTTTCAAACTTTTTTCCTACCTGCAGTTTAGTTATCCCACACACCTTCCACCTGTATGGCCTTTATATCAATTTGCTGGGGTTCCTAACTTGAAGGAACTAACAAAAACATTTATTAAAGATTCATGAGAATATTTTTGTAGAGTGTATAAGTAAATAAATCTGATGCATTAGGACAGCTAGAGGAAGCAGTCGGGGGTTCGCCCATTCCAGTCGCGAATTTTTAATAATTAAAAAAGAAATCATATTATACAAAGGAACTAAAGTAATATCTTTTATATTCTAAGTCATTAATCCAGCCCTCAAGAAGATTAACCTGTGACGTAGGTGCAAGATCAAGAGTATAATTTTGATTTTAATTGAAACTTTGTGTGTGTAGCATGGAGTTCTCCCAGGGCCCCCGCAACCGCGTGTGCAACGCGTGCACTGCACGCGGGCGCACTCTGTAAGGGGCGCCAAGAACCAAAGGTTTTTGGTTAATTTTTTAACAATATTTCCAACGAGCAAGGCACCAAAGAAATCTTTTTTTTCAATAATCTAAGCGAAGTTTATGTTCATAAATATAATTAGGTACCTATCTAATCTAATTCCCTATTAAAACAGAAAACATATTTTTAAAATCAATCATCACTATTCACATCTGAATATGCAATATCATGATCCAATATCCAATACTGGTATAAATCGACAAGTTTGCGTAGAAGTTGTTAGAACTTGTTACCTACTTGCCGATTTTCCTGTCCAGACTCGAATACTCTGTAGGAGTATAAAACAGCGGAAGGCGTCGTAATCCAAATAATTGATATTTTATTTCGCAACGTTTAAGGGTCAAGAAGACGCAGAAAATTATAATATTTAGATACTTAAAAATTAAAAAGATTGATTTGTATTTTGTGTTATTGTGTTTTGTTGTGATTGAATAAAATTTTATGAAATGGTAAGTACCTACCCACATGCAGTATTAGCATTTTCTAAGGTCTATAAAATTCGTTTTTTTTTAATTTTTTCTGTTTAAAATAGTGCACATCCTTAATTAGCCCATACCTTTATACCATAGATAATATTATTTTTATTTCCCTCAAATAGGAAAGTATTTTGTATTCGTGGAAAAATCGGATAGATTTTGATATTTCTTTAGACATTTTAGATTTAAAACCTGACGTTTCGCCTTGGAGCCACCATCATACCGTTTGACTTTCTGAAAAAATTTATATTTCATCTTTGCCAAAAATTAATTATCAAATTATTATACCAGGAAAAGTGTATAGGGTATATGCTTCAGATTGGTCTTAAGTTCGTTTAGCCGTTTAGGTTTAAAGGCTCGCGTTTAGAGTTTAGATTCATAAAAATAAAAAATTACGGGGCGTTCTCAAAAAGATGGGTCTTGTGCAAGGGAAGTCAAGGGTAAATGTCCTTACCAATTTTTGATCTAGTGTTTCTTAAATTCTAGGAGCCACAGAAGAGAAAACGACCTTCTGGTGCAAAATTTCGAGAGCAAAAAAAAGTTAGAGTCCAAGAAAGGGAAAAGATGGCTGGGAGTATGAAACATTTTTTGCAAAAAAGTCAAGTTTACAAGACTGAAACGATAGAGGTAGAAGAAAATACAGTTTCTAAAGCGGCGCCATCGCCATCTTCTGCAACATGTGAACCATCGACATCAACATCAACACGTATTGAAAATATAGCCTCTGTAGAGTCAGCCATCCTAACAACTACGACTACAAGTGACACTTCTAGCAGTTCTAGCGATGAAGCTTCTACTGAAGGGGAGACTGAGATTACTATTCCTAGTATTCTTCCATCAGAAGATCCCGGTTTATGGCCCAGAAGCATCACCAATGATGAAGTCAGAATATTGGTTGATCGTGGTCCTCCCTTGATAGGGCGTAATTATCAATTTCCTGCTAATAAAGACAAAAGAAAATTTTCAAGTAAGTACTTTGTTAGAAAACTAGGAAATGGAGAAGAAGTGGAAAGAATTTGGCTAATTTACTCAGTTTCGAAAAACTCGGTATTTTGTTTTTGTTGTAAACTTTTCAGCAAGACTTCTACTAGTTTTTCTGATACTAGTGGTTTTTCTGATTGGCAACATTTATCCTTAGCCATTATAAGACATGAAACATCAATTGCACATAACGTTCACATGAATAAATGGATGAATTTAAAAAAAATGTTGAAATTATCTACAACTGTAAACGATCATCACTTACGGGTTTTAGAAACTGAAAAAAAGTATTGGCATGACGTTCTAGAAAGAATTATTGCAGTTGTTAAATTTTTATCCAGACAGTGCCTAGCTTTCCAAGGTTCATCTAAAACACTTTTCCAATATGATAATGGGAACTTCCTCAAAACTGTCGAGATGATTTCATCTTTTGATCCTGTGATGAGAGAGCACATAAGTCGAGTGCAAAACTCACAAACAAATTCTTTAAGAATGACCCATTACTTAGGCTACCAGATACAAAATGAAATTATTGAATTAATGGCTTCTAAAGTAAAAAATAATATTTTGGACATGGTTCGAAGCTCCAAATATTATTCAATAATTTTAGATTGTACACCGGATGCAAGCCATACAGAGCAAATAAGCCTCGTTTTGCGTTATGTCGTTCTAAATGACAGTTCTAAAAAGGTCCAAATACAAGAGAGTTTTATAGCATTCAACTCAATAATCGACTCTACAGGGGAAGGGCTATGTAATTTTGTAATGGGACTTTTGAAAAATTTAAATTTAGATATTAAAGATATGAGAGGTCAAGGGTATGATAATAGGGGCCAATATGCGCGGAAAACATATTGGTTTACAAAAACGCATACTCGATGCTAATCCTAGGGCATTTTTTGTACCATGTGCTGCACACAGCTTAAATTTAACAGTAAATGATGCTGCTAAGGTTTCAAATGAAACAGTGAATGTTTTTAATATTGTACAAGAACTTTATGTATTTTTCTCTTCATCCACAAAAAGATGGGATGTTATGAAAAAGCATGTCCCTCAGTTAAATCTAAAACCCCTAAGTGATACTAGATGGTCAAGTAGGATTGATGCTATGAAACCGCTAAAGTTTCATTTAATTCAAATATGTGATAGCCTTCTAGAAATAGCAGAAAATGATACTTATAACATAGAAACTAGACATAAAGCAAATTCTCTTTTATTAAATATTCAATCTTTTAAATTTATTTGTAGTATAATAATTTGGTATGATGTTTTATTCCAGATTAATATTGTAAGCAAAATGATGCAAAGTGTAGCGATTGACATTAAAGTGTGCCAAAACTATTTAAAGAATTTAGTCGATCATTTTAAAAATTATAGAAATGATAATGTTTTCGAGGAAAATCTTGTTGAAGCTGGAAAACTAGCGGCTGCTCTTGAGATAGAGCAATGTTTTCCCCCATTAAATAATGTAAGACGAAGGTATAAACCGAAATTGTTCGATTATGAGCACACGGATGAGACACCTCAAGATCCAAAAACTGCTTTTAAAATAAATTTCTTTTTAAAAATAATTGATCAAACACTAAGTTCTTTAAATAGTAGGTTCGATATGATATCTGATTACGAAAACGTTTTTGGTTTTATTTGTGATATTTCTAAATTAAATGACGAAGATCTTTTAAAATGCTGTCATGTTCTTCAACAGAAGCTAACTGATCAGGAAAAGCAGGAGGCTGACGTGGAAGGAAATGGTTTATTTAACGAGATAAAAGCCCTAAGATTGTTTTCATTGCCTGAAGTATCAAATCCCCTTGAAATTCTTCAATATATATTTGAAAACAATCTAACTTCATCTCTACCAAATATTAGTATTGCGTTAAGAATCCTCCTCACTTTACCTGTGTCTGTTGCTTCTGGTGAGAGATCATTCTCAAAATTAAAAATAATTAAAAATTATTTGAGGTCTACCATGTCACAAGAAAGATTATCTGGTTTGGCAATCTTAGCTATAGAGCAAGAGATACTCGATAAAATAGATTTTGATAATATTATAAAAGAATTTGCAGCGGCCAAATCTAGAAAAACGCCCATTTAATTTCTGTATCCTAATAATAAGGTATGTTTTATTTGTGATTTGTTTATTGTTTGATTTATGCCTTTATAAATAATTTAGAGAAAAATAAAGTTTTGGTTTTGAAATCTCTGTAGTTTCCTTATAAAATGAGGTTTTAATCGATTGCCTAAAGGAAAAAAATTAAAAATTAAAAAAATACATATGTTATCTAAAACTAACAGCATACTGATCTTAAGGCATTTAAGAAAGGTTTCTGATAGTTTTATTAACTACTCTACACTAAATTCCAACAAAAACTGGACAAATTTGGGCACCCCCAATTTTTTTGCCGAGTAAGGGGCGCCAAAATATTTTTGGCACGCGGGCGTTGATAACCCTTGCGGGGGCCCTGAGTTCTCCTTAGAGAGATCAGTGCAGGTGCAATGAAGAATTCATACATTTTTGTCGGCCCTTTGTAAAGCTCCTGTGAAGCATTTTCAAAAGTTTGTCCTTCTCAAGCACGTTCTCTAGCTGCGCTGTTATTGCTTCTGAAGAATTAGTCGATACTGTCAATGGTATTGAGGGTAGGTAATATCAGTAATTATTTATTAGTGAAATTAATAATAAGGATCCTAATAATGAAGTTGACTGGGACCTTCTACTGGAAAAAATACGTTGATGATGTGTATAAAAATATATTTGCCGGTAAGAAAATATATTATTGTTAACAGTGTCGCGCATCCAAAATTTTTGTGCTAGAAAATTTTGTGATGATGATCAGCGATGCGATAATAAAAAGTTTTAGTATAGGTATACCACAATAACATACTGGTGCACTTTGTACAAAATGCAATGTTTATAGTATATTATCTCTTTTTTTACATGCCATTTTAACATAACTGACTTAACAGGAGCGCTGAAATTATCTTTAATCTTTAATATATTTTAGTTTTGAAAGTTTAAAGCGTTTAATTCATGAATTAGTCATTCAGTCATTTCTACAGCCACCTACACGTGCCCCTCCTTTTCTATCAGATACTTGAAAAAAAGGCGATGTACCTACTTGGTGAACGTCTGAGAAATACTTGTTTCTAATTTTTTTGACCTGTAATTTTGAATTGTAAATATTTCCCAAACGACTTTAGCAATTAAATGAAATTTGGTTTGTGTAAAGTATTTAAAGTTTATGTATTTCAACTATAAATAAGTGTGGATAGATTCACCAGGGGGTGCGGGCTGACACCGAAATAAATTTATAAAAAATTTGTACGCCACAGACTTTTTTACTTTTTGATAGCACCGTTATGTAGACCGTTAAATGCTTAATAAAATTTGTCTGGTGATATTTTTGCGATTTCGGCTTCATTTAGGAGATTAATGCAATTTTACTAAGTTTTTAAACTTAACCTTTTTTTTAATTAACATTGATGAAAATAGCTGTATGTAAAGTATTTTTGTGGCCCTATATTCGAAAATGATTTGCAAAATACTGTAACGTACAGTTTTTTTGTTATAGGGGTTTGACGAAAAACAGAATAGGACATATTTTTGCAATGTAATATATATTGAATAAAAAATACGTTTATATCGAAAACATGTTAAATCTAAGTAAAGACGTTCAATTAAGGACTATATGAAATAAAAAATATAAAATGTTACAAAAAGGTACCATACGGTGACAAAATATTTCACTTTTCCTCTTGTGTTCAGTAAAATATTCTCTTTTTGAAAACCATAGATGGGTCCTAGCAACGAATACTAATACACAACGAATACTAATACAGGGGTCCTAGCGTCTCTGGTATCGTGTTTCCATTGTTATGTCCGCTACACCAGGGGTAGTAGTATTCCTTTCACAGCAAAGAGGAGCTCCTGAGCAGGTCCGGTGCGTGACCCACGTGTTTCTCTCATTTAATGTCTGTTGCGGCAATACATGTATCACGCCTTGGGTCTGTTCCAGAGCTCCTCTTCACTGTGAAAGGAAGACGTCTAAAAATATGATGAACGTGACGTGAATGAGCAGTGTTGCCAGAGGTATCGTAAAATCGGGTTACTTTGACATCTTGGGTCTACTTTGGGGGCTTGTCAACTTTTTGTTTTTCTTTTAAAAAATTTTTACAAATTGTTTGGGACAGGTCTAAAATAACTAAAAAAGCATAAACACTATCAAAAAAAGGTGGGGCGACAATACCGCAACTTTACTGAGGAGACCCTTGCAACTTCCTTGAGGGGACCCTAGAAGAAGCGCTTGCCGCCATTAGGGGCGGCATCGCTCAAGCAGAAGCAAGCTGGCGGTGGAATACCCCCAAAGGGGTCATAAGGGGGTTGAAAGTTTGTATGGAGAAAAAAATATTAGTTGATCCAGGTATCTCTATGGGGGGGGGGGGGGTGGCTGAGCCCCCCCGGAGATCCACACGGCCCCCCAAAGATTATGTATATGCATATATAAAAATTGTGCCCCGTGAAATTATCAAATGCCCTCAAGGACAAAAATGTCTGGATTCAACACTGGTCGTATTAACTTGAAACTTCATACAAATACTCCAAAAAATAAATGATTAAACACGCTTTTACAGTTTTTAATAAATCAACCCCGAGGGTAAAATGGGGGTTTGTAATGGAGTAAAATTATTAAACCGCGGACGAAGTCGCGGACGCAAGCTAGTTTTCAATAAAAATATATGCATTAACTTTGATGTTTAATATCTACCTTCCCAGTTAGCAACAATGATCCCCAGGACGTCCCATTTTGATACGCAACGTCCCAGTTGGGATGATCCCAGCTAAAACGTCCCGGGGACGTCCCCTGGACCAATAATTGGAATCCAATTTTTGGCGAGATGGTTTAATGCGAAAATTCTTCATATTATTTAGCGTTAGCGATTACCGTAGTTTTTGTTTGCAGCATTTGACTAATTTGCGCTTTGACAATCAGCTGGTTTTAAAGCAGCTCTACAATTTTCCTTTAAAAGCGTTTTACTGGTCGCCTTGGCCAATCATATTCAAGAATTTAAAGCATGTCTTCCTCTAAGAGGGAGGAGCTTCTACGCCACAGAAGAGAATTCTGTGATAAATTGTTAAAGCAGGTTCTCGATTACTGACGTTAAGCTTGCGCAGTTTCGTTTCAAGGACCAGCGGCTAGGAAAACGAATTCGTGTTGATTAAATTTAGTTCGATTCCAACTAAGGTGGAGAGTGTGCAGCGCGTGATAAACTCTTGACAGCATAACTACCCATTTAGTTTTTTAACAAAAGCCTCCCCTAGTTGCATTTATTTAACTTTTTTTGAGTTTAGCTTCGAACTAAAAGACGCCTATCGTACCGTGAAGTGTTCAATACGCAAAACAACTGTCAAATAAACGCCTTACGTAGTGATGAGGATGAGGACTCCCTAAGCGTGTTTTAATAATTTTAAATTGTGTGTTTGGTTTTTGTTGGGGTAATAATTAAAAAACAAGTGCAAAAAATCTAGTGCAAAGGAGATTGTGTTGTGGTGGGCAACGTAAACGAAATTCTTAGGACTGCTTTTGGAGGCTTTAACTATCAAATTGTTGATCGCTTTGGTAAGTTTAAAGTGTCTTAACTCAAAGGCTTAGGCTAATCAACTCTCGACAACTATAGACTCTAGGTTAACTGAAGCTAACTGGTGTTTGTTGATACGGTGGTGATAATGGTTATATTTTGACAAGTTGCGATTAGGATGTTTTTGAATAAGGATGCTATATGAGGCATCTACTTATATCATCATCAAATAATTTTGGAATGCCATGTAAATTACCGAAATTAGGTACTCTGAACTTGAGCCTAAAAACTTGCTAGATACACCTTTTGGGTACCTAGTTACCTAGTTGCAAGTTCCCGTTTTCTGTCCTATTAGGCGTGGTATGTCACCACACGCACCACCAGGGATTTCTTAGTTTTTTGCTTATAGTCGTCTTAGACCTCGGCTTAGACTGTGAATTAATGTACCTACGATTGTAATCCTCGGTTACATCCATTTATTTTTGTGTAGACTCCCTTTTTCCTTTACGTCTAGGGACTATCTTTATGCTTATTATTTGTTATTTGGTACCTTGACCTATACCTATATAGTATAAGATAGGTACCTACCTAAGTCCTACCTTCAGTAATTATTAAAATGTACCTATATACCTACTCCTATCATGAGAGTTTGATTTATACAACAGAGTTTTAGGGAACGTTTTAGTTTAAACTTAAGGTTATAGAATGGGGAATTATCAGTGACTATTTAATTGTTTGTTTTTAGACTAATTACTTAAATGCGATTCATTTAGATACGAAAGCCGAGCGCGCAATGCAGTTTTTGGTACCGCGAGTCATGCTATTCTCTTGAGCTATTTTTGCCACATTAACAGCTAAGTTTTATAGTACCTATTTCTAATGAAAATCATTTTTCCTACGAGCGTACAGAAATGTGCACTTTTTCACGCTGTTTTGGATACGGAAAGTGATACTTTTCCGCACTTGTGCGGTAAAGTTCTACTTTTCCGCACGAAATAAAAAAAAACATTATGCAGAGTACGGAAAAGTTACTTTTTCTCACGATATTAAAAAAAGAAAAATGTTCATTTATCGCAAACACGCATATTTAACGCATATTTTTTTATATTTAAAAACCCGATTTCTTCAATTTGGTAATAATAAAACTTTGTTTTTTGTTAAATATTTGAAGTAAACTGGCGCTCGTAAAAAAAATTTTGTACCTAGTGTGGAAAGTCAAAGTCAACTCCGCTAGTAGGTATTCAAAAAAGGGCCACTTTCCGCACTTGTTAGGTAAATAACTATTAAGTACCCATACCCACTTAATATCTCAAATAAGATCCTTTTTTTTCTGAAATTGTCTGTCTCATGCAAAGGGTTTCCAACTTTTATTTTCATATTTTCAGGACGATGATTATAAATTCTGGACAACGGAACAAAGTTATGGACATATTTTACGAGATATTTTATTTATGACATAAGTAGGTACATACATTTTATTAACATAGGAAAACACAAAATATACAGAACTCTTAGTTTAGTATAGCTTAAACCGAGGCTTAAACACTTAGATAATTAATTAAACTCAATAGAAAAACACTTATTCTAGTATAAAATCTTACTTTGAAACAACAAAAATGAAATATTTGGTTCAGTTAGAGACTAAAAATAAATGGTAAGTTAAGTAAGTAAGTTTAAAATATAAACATATTGCTTTATAAAACATCAAATCTTCGAAAGGCCGCTTCGGCGTTGCCGGATTGTGAAAAAATCCCGCGAAAACAACGAAAACTATGCCAACGTGTAAAAGTATGGACATTTGACGTCCACCCAAAGCTATTGTCTGGACGCTGGACAAATGAGCTCAAATGGTGGACGTCCACCGAAATTCTAGACAGTTGGCAACCCTACTCATGCAAGGGCTCGTTTTTTGAAAGATGATAGGAGTTAGGAGGCAAGTGACATTGATCAGCTGTTATAATAGTGCCTCCTTGCAAATTTTCTTAGGTTTACAGGTCTTCGTTTTATAATGTTTATTTTATATTTTTGCCGTTTTAGTCTATTATACAACTTTTGTACCTAAATACCTACCGTATACTTACCAAGTTTAAGAAGAAAATCTAAAAATAGGTACTGAAATAAAAAAATTCCAAGAATGATTTCGATTTTCTCTAGGGACCATCGTAGGTACATACGTTCAAATATATCCATTACCCTTTAAAACTTAAAATTTGTTAAAAATGTTTTGTTATTATTTTAGATTTTTATATTTATATATTACAGGCCTGCGTTTGGTGAAGTTATCCCCAATGAACTCCAATAGTGTCGTATATTAGTCCCGCCGCCATCCGGGTGATCTTTTGATGGCTGTAGTGGGGCCCAGTTGCCACTCTAGGGTGTCCATGTCCGTCTCTATGAGCCTGATGCAGGGTACAGCGGGTCCCGCCGCTACGGGGGGCCAACAGGGGGGCTTGCATGCCGCTCAGCCATATTACCATCCCCAACACGCGGCTGCACCTGCCCACACACAAGAACAGGTTCAACCAGATAGGCCCATTGGTTATGGAGCTTTTGGAGTAGTATGGTAAGTTATTGAAAGGCATAGGCATATGATAGGATATAAAGTCGTAGCTTCTAATCTTTGAACAACGAGAAATTAGCAGACAAAAGAATGTCTTCGTCTTCATCCAGAACTAGAACTTTTTTTTATACCAGAAGCCATAAACGTGGCCCATCACAGAATAATAAAGCCTGAAATTGACACTTTATATGTCATTCAAAACTTACATCTCTCTTGATCCGATGTCATGTCATGAAACAAGACAAAAGTTTATGTTTTTTATTTGTTGAAGGTCAAAAAGTTAGCTTAAGTCAAAAATTAATTCTTTCATCCATCAATTTCCTACTTTCTGTGTTTGTCTGCTATTGTGTATACCTAAAGGGCGTTTCCGCGTATGACTGGTGATCACCGTTAACTTGCATAGAGTTACCAAACGAATACCCCCACCTAATTTTTGATTGGCACAATTTGCTCCCGTTTTTCTCGCGAAAGTGAAAGCGGTAGCAAATGCCTTGTTTTTTTTTTAAATAAAATACTTTTACTACATGTGAATAGTACATACCTAATTGTTTTATTTTAGCTTAGGGGCAACGGCCATTAAGAAATCCTAAATTTATACTCATTTTTAACTTTTTATACTTACCATTCAACAAAATATTGGCGGTATAGATATCTACCAATACTTTATAGTCGTTTCTCCGGTCATTTAATGTTATTTCAACTATATTAGTCTCCATTACAAACGAGAAAAAAATCACAAAATTTGCACAACAACAAAAATACAAATAAATTCAATTGTCAACCCTTTGTAACTTAACTTGAACTTATGTCAATATTAAATTAATAGGAATTGATAGGAATAACCTGATTCTTCTATAAAATTGAAAAAAATAATATTAATCAATGGATTTTTACTTTCAAGGTTGATAACTATCATTGTATTTGTGATTATATAAATACTACCTATTTATAAAATATTACTAAGTATTGTCAGCCACTTACAATTAAAATTTTATTTTTTGAACTCTCAAAAATGTTATAGGAATATTAGGAATACCCGTAGGAAAGAAACATTTAAGTAATATCTTTTAGTAGTATTTTCACTTCAGTTACATGAGATTGCCTATAAATTTGAATTAGCACATACATATTATAAGAAATAAAAATAGAACAAGAAAATATAATATATATAATAATCTCAAAACCGATCGGTGACGAAGACGAAGTCTTGAATATTTAGAAACTATAATATAATTTATCTGTTTGCAGTTAGAGATATTTAAGAAAGTCTAAAAATGATAAATAAGAGGTTTTCAAAAAATTATCAACGTTCCCTGTTCATGATAATCTTTAATAGTCTAGTTAAAATTAAATTATTTATCTGTTAATATGTTCCGGTTTAGAATTAATTAGTCGTTTTGAAAGTTACTACCTAGTTGTTACAAGACCTTATGCATCTTATCAAAACCACGACTGGGACAAAGGAAGCCAAAAATAACGTCATGACGCTCAACAGTGGGTCGGGACATGCTTTGTTACGACAAAACTCGTCGTTTTTATTGTAAAAGTCACATTCCTTCTAACTCCCATGCCAGTTGAAATATCAAAATCCGGACGGATTCAATAAAGGTGATCAAATCAAAATACTTTGTAAACAAGAATGTTAAATTAATAATATAGTGAATGGGGGCCATGTTCCTTAGTTGAAAATTGGGTGGAGTGAACTCATTTAATCCTTTAGTCATCCCCAAAAGTC
The DNA here is from genome assembly GCA_963971165.1 of Philopedon plagiatum. Lineage (NCBI taxonomy): Eukaryota > Metazoa > Arthropoda > Insecta > Coleoptera > Curculionidae > Philopedon > Philopedon plagiatum. The sequence continues at coordinate 123,170,786 of OZ020190.1, forward strand.
GAACTCATAAATTCGAGAGGCGTAACCTCTTTCCCGAGCTCTTTCCCTTATTAACCTCTAAGCCTTTTTTCCTAAGAGTGGTAAAACTAGTAATTGGTTATTACTTTTTGAAGCGAATATGGCTGCTGCACAACAGCGTTAGGCGCCGTCGGAAAAACACGATATTAAAATTGAGTAAAGTCATGATTGAATGTAAATGGATTTATGAAATAAATTACGAGCGTTATTTGACCTTACTTTTATTTTTAAATAGTTTCGAGATGGCATCTACATTTGCAGTTTTACAATATCTACTAATGCCCGGTTTACTGTTTACATGTGAGCAAGTTGGTGCAAGAGTGCTATTGCAAGCCGTTGCCTGCAAGTTGTCTGCCAATGTTTAATATTCATGGAAGGTGTGGCTCGACTAAGTTGAACCCAAGGTCTTCCCACTTCCATTTTTTTTTTCAGATTGTGTTAAAGTGGTGTGGCCTAAGTAATTTAAGCCCAAAATGAGAATCCTAGATCAATAGTTTGAAAAGAAAACTTGATTTTGCCATTTTTTTTAGGTTAAGCGGCTTTATTTTATGAAAAAGAGTAGTATCAAATTTTTTTAAGGGGTATAATCTTTCAAGTCCTGGACACTATATCTCCTTAGCGAAAATATTTAGTATTTTTAAGTGACTCTGATAATCCTAAAAAAAGATGAAAAAATGAATTTTTCGTCACTTTTTGGCACCTATCTCTTAAATGGTACGTTCAAATACGATGGTTTATGAATTAGTTTTAAAGATAATGCAATTATCTACAAATCTGCCTCCCTACCTACATCTGTTCAAAAGATATAGGTAATAGAGCGTATATTAAGCTAGCTCACCATGGTCACGTCGCGCATTTCTAACCTAATGGATATTTAGTTGCTAATTAGGTACGCTAATCCTGATTTAGTTGCTATTCATCCCTCCAAGATACACGCGGTGAGCTAACTTAAATATTAATCTAGCAGACCAATTACTATAACTCGGGTTCTGATCAACTTATCGACTTTGTTCAGCCGCCATATTTAGTTGCTAATTAGTTGCTGGAAGATAGCATAGTTTATTCCCCCCCCCCCCCCCCCCCGTCAACCCTTAACTCCAGGATCGGCACCCCTAAAGGCATGAATTTCAATATGGCTCTGTAGGTAATTATAAATGGTTCTATATTTAGTTGCTAATTAGTTGCTGACGTTTTATGCTTTTTATTTTTTTTTCCCTCCCCATTATACCCGATAACTACGGTGGTGCTAGAATAATTGTTTGTCTATTCAACCCTTCCGCGCAACTTTTGATCAATGAGAGATATCGACTTCGTTCAACCGCCATATTTAGTTGCTAATTAGTTGCTGGAAGATGGCGTAGTTTATTTTACCCCCCGTCAACCCCTAACTCCAGGATCGGCACCCCTAAAGGCCTGAATTTCAATATGGCTCTGTAGGTAATTATAAGTGGTTCTATATTGAGTTGCTAATTAGTTGCTGACGTTTTATGATTTTTATTTTTTTTTCCTCCCCATTATACCCGATAACTACGGTGGTGCTAGAATAATTGTTTGTCTATTCAACCCTTCCGCGCAACTTTTGATCAATGAGAGATATCGACTTCGTTCAACCGCCATATTTAGTTGCTAATTAGTTGCTGGAAGATAGCGTAGTTTATTTTACCCCCGTCAACCCCTAACTCCAGGATCGGCACCCCTAAAGGCCTAAATTTCAATATGGCTCTGTAGGTAATTATAAATGGTTCTATATTTAGTTGCTAATTAGTTGCTGACGTTTTATGATTTTTATTTTTTTTCCCTCCCCATTATACCCGAAAACTGCGGTGGTGCTAGAATAATTGTTTGTCTATTCAACCCGTCCGCGCAACTTTTGATCAATGAGAGATATCGACTTCATTCAACCGCCATATTTAGTTGCTAATTAGTTGCTGGAAGATAGCGTAGTTTATTTTACCCCCCGTCAACCCCTAACTCCAGGATCGGCACCCCTAAAGGCATGAATTTCAATATGACTCTGTAGGTAATTATAAATGGTTCTATATTTAGTTGCTAATTAGTTGCTGACGTTTTATGCTTTTTATTTTTTTTCCCTCCCCATTATACCCGAAAACTGCGGTGGTGCTAGAATAATTGTTTGTCTATTCAACCCTTCCGCGCAACTTTTGATCAATGAGAGATATCGACTTCGTTCAACCGCCATATTTAGTTGCTAATTAGTTGCTGGAAGATAGCGTAGTTTATTTTACCCCCCGTCAACCCCTAACTCCAGGATCGGCACCCCTAAAGGCATGAATTTCAATATGGCTCTGTAGGTAATTATAAATGGTTCTATATTTAGTTGCTGACGTTTTATGCTTTTTATTTTTTTTTCCCTCCCCATTATACCCGAAAACTGCGGTGGTGCTAGAATAATTGTTTGTCTATTCAACCCTTCCGCGCAACTTTTGATCAATGAGAGATATCGACTTCGTTCAACCGCCATATTTAGTTGCTAATTAGTTGCTGGAAGATAGCGTAGTTTATTTTACCCCCCGTCAACCCCGTATTGTAATGAGATACCCGTGACGTTTCCACACGTAACACATCCAGGCAGAAAATCGACGTCCTCGTCGATCATTCGCGGAGCACTGCAGACCTCTTCTATTATCGGCACGTATCGCTCGTATACTCGTGATAATTCCATACTTTACAGGACAGACGCAACATTATTATATTAGACTCTATTTATTTATTTTTAATTCCCGCCGTAGGTAAGACAGGCAACAGCGAACGAACAATCAATAATTTATAGACAGACCACATGGTAACATCCCACTTCTCGATAGATACCAGAAGACGTTACGGTTTTTATTATTCTAAAAAGTGGCGAGACTCGGACACGAGCCTCAAATCTTGGACTTGCAAGTCTGGCACTCTATACTGTTGAGTCACGGCCGGCACCAAAGATGCACATTTAGAATCGCGTTCTTGTTGTAATAAGATAACCGTGCTGTTTCCTCACGTAGCAGATACAATAATGAAAATGTATCTTAAAAAAATCTGCAATGTATGATTTCGACGTATTTTTTGCTCAGATTTTCAATGCTGTTGTCAGATTTTACGAAATAAATAATTTTCTACTTAAAAGAACATACCACCTGTATTATATCTCGAAGAGTATATTTTATATATTTTTTAAGTATTTTAAAAAATACACAACTTCAATATTTTCGAGAAATTCAATCGCAAACATGAAACAGCGTCAATTGCTTGCGACAAACGCCAGATCTCTATAGAAGGAAATTACCACACAAAAATGTAATTACAAATTTATATAATGTTTCCGACGTATTTCATCCTCAGCTTTTCAGCGATGTGATCAGATTTTTCGACTTTTCCCGTTATCACATAAAAAATTAAATACCGTGGTTGAACGAAGTCGATATCTCTCATTGATCAAAAGTTGCGCGGAAGGGTTGAATAGACAAACAATTATTCTAGCTCCACCGCAGTTTTCGGGTATAATGGGGAGGGAAAAAAAAGTAAAAATCATAAAACGTCAGCAACTAATTAGAAACTAAATATAGAACCATTTATAATTACCTACAGAGCCATATTGAAATTCATGCCTTTAGGGGTGCCGATCCTGGAGTTAGGGGTTGACGGGGGGCAAAATAAACTACGCTATCTTCCAGCAACTAATTAGCAACTAAATATGGCGGTTGAACGAAGTCGATATCTCTCATTGATCAAAAGTTGCGCGGAAGGGTTGAATAGACAAACAATTATTCTAGCACCACCGTAGTTATCGGGTATAATGGGGAGGGAAAAAAAAAATAAAAAGCATAAAATGTCAGCAACTAATTAGCAACTAAATATAGAACCATTTATAATTACCTACAGAGCCATATTGAAATTCATGCCTTTAGGGGGGCCGATCCTGGAGTTAGGGGTTGACGGGGGGTAAAATAAACTACGCTATCTTCCAGCAACTAATTAGCAACTAAATATGGCGGTTGAACGAAGTCGATATCTCTCATTGATCAAAAGTTGCGTGGAAGGGTTGAATAGACAAACAATTATTCTAGCACCACCGTAGTTATCGGGTATAATGGGGAGGGAAAAAAAAATAAAAAGCATAAAACGTCAGCAACTAATTAGCAACTAAATATAGAACCATTTATAATTACCTACATAGCCATATTGAAATTCATGCCTTTAGGGGTGCCGATCCTGGAGTTAAGGGTTGACGGGGGGGGGGGAATAAACTATGCTATCTTCCAGCAACTAATTAGCAACTAAATATGGCGGCTGAACAAAGTCGATAAGTTGATCAGAACCCGAGTTATAGTAATTGGTCTGCTAGATTAATATTTAAGTTAGCTCACCGCGTGTATCTTGGAGGGATGAATAGCAACTAAATCGGGATTAGCGTAGCTAATTAGCAACTAATTAGCAACTAAATATCCATTAGGTTAGAAATGCGCGACGTGACCATGGTGAGCTAGCTTAATATACGTGGTAATAGAGGGTTGAAAAATTCGAACAAAAAAAATTATGGAATCAGAATGTTATAATATATCTCAGTAAGTAAAAGTTATGGTTAAAACTGTTCATCATTTTCAAAAAGTTGACTCAATTTCAAGCAAAATAAAAAAAAAATCATCTATTATTTGAAATTTAAAACCAAAGATAGGATCGTCGGAAACTGTATGGCCGCGCCGACGCGACGCGACGCGACGGTGTTGACAGTGCCAACCGTGTAGAGCGCTGACGAAATGCATTTAGTGGATGTATTATTAAGTTTTTTTCATGTTTTACTTACTTAGTGAAAATTTACAATTAATTCCTTTTAATTTAATTTCCTTTAAATGAACTATTTTCAATGTATCATTATATATAAAAGGACAAAATGCTACATTGAAAATAATTCAGTTAAAGGGAGTTAAATTAAAAGGAAATAATTTTAAATTTTCACTAAGTAAGTAAAACTCTAAAAAATCTTAATGACACAGCTATTAAGCGCCTTTCGTCAGCGCTCTACGCGGTTGGCACTACTGGCACAGTTAACACCTCGGTTAACTCCGTCGCGTCGGCGCGGACATACATTTTCTGACGATCCTATCTTTGGATTTACTCCAGATAGAAGGTGATTTTTTTTGACTTTGCCTGAAATTGAGTCAACTTTTTGAACAACAGTTTTAACCATCTTATAACCATTGAGATACATCATAACCTTATGATTCGATAATTTTTTTTGTTCGAATTTTTCAACCTTCTATTACCCAGAGCTGGGAAGTAGTTAGCTGCAAAAGTAGTTAAATACTTTTTCTGTAAAAGTAGTTGTATTCTTTCTACTTGTTTTCTCCTAGTAGGTATACTCGATTACTTTAATTGTGCATAATTAACTACTTTTATATAATTTAACTACTTTAAAAATATTTAAAGTTCATATTTTATTCCCTAATTTAATTTAAAAATAAATATTCTTTAGTGAAAAATAAAATAATCCTTTTTTCCCTTATCAAAGTCAAAGGAGCCGCGGCCAGGTCGACGTTTCGCCATGGCAGCCGCTAAATTGGTGCTCGGATATGTCAATATCAGGCCAAGTTTTTGACAAAAGTTAAATTACTTTGGTTTTAAAATTATTATTTTATAATGAGTTAGGGCTAACCAAATAACGCAAAGAAAAATAAAATTATCACAGTTATTAAATATTTTTAAATATTAAGTTATACCTTAAAATGTACATAAATTTAATATTTAAGAACATTTAATCTACGGCAGTGTCATTATGACACATTTAGCATTGTCATTTGGATGTCATTATGACCTTCATAATAACACTACTCAGTGCCATTATGAATTAATAATAATACGCAAATTTTAATGAAGTTGTCAAAGTCAAAATTGAAACAATCAACAATCGCAGTTACCATGACATCGACTAATATGGGCACCTGATAATTTTAAATTTTAATTTATGAAAACGTTTCTGGCATTTTAAGATAAATCGAATCTATGCGAATAAAATCTATTTGAACCGTCGTAGATTAAATTTTGAATGATACACGTTCGATATGAACTTTGTTAATGAAACTTTTAACTAAACCACTCGGCTAACGCCTCGTGGTTTAACGTTAAGGCGGCTACAGACGGTATGGCAAGCCTTGGCCAATGCCGGCTCGTTCCAACGTTGGCGCATCGTGTGGATTAGTGATGTAAGGATACGTATCCAAAAATCCGTTGGATCCGAATATTAAAAGAATCCGGATTATCCGGAACCGGCCGAGAACTTGAATACGGATTCGGAATCAAAATAAATTCGCATCGGGTGGTTACTAATGCAAAGTGCAAAGAGAAAACGGAATCGGAATCGAGTGTAAGCGAACAACACGGTCTGCGATTTGGCATATTTGATGTTGTGCTTTCTCTTTCTAATGACATTTCCTAAAAAAAGATGGCATAGTTATCGGGGTAACGGGTATCATATGAGATGAGACCCATTGGTTAAACTAGTCCCGCCTCACCCGAACCGAATTCAAACGAGAACGGCGCGACGCGGTGCCTTCTTATCCCTAAACTTCGACTTCGACTGGTATGATACCGATACCGCATCGACCTACCTAGCCGTGTATCCGGATAGAAAATGTTTTAGTCTGTTGCATGCATACGTATACATGATCTGTAACCGCTTTCGCGCGGGTCAAGAAATGGATTCGAATTCGGATAATGGATACGGATATTAGCTGATTCCGATTCCGTATGATTCGGATATCTAATGAATACGGATATTTACAACACTAGTGTGGATGCAAAACATATGGCAAAGCAAAGCCAACGTTGGCGCTGGCCAGGGTTCGCCTAGTAAGCGGTAATTTCGACACACATCAAAGGGACTTGTTGAAGCTCGCCAGTGGGCTTGATCGCCGTACACACGTATTCAAAATCACTTGCAGACATTCTGCAGAAATTAATGAACTTTAGAGATGCCTCCTTTCTCAAATCGCCAAGTAAATCACTTTCATTGTACCTAAAAAATTATTTGTATTGTGAATGTTCATTTAAATATTATTTAGTTAACCTACGTTGTCCTATACTTAGATAAAGCGAATTAGTCCACCACCTGCGTTTTTTTCTTTTTTTAATAGTTTTTGATAAAAATAATGCAGCTGAACTTAAAAGTAGAGCAGACGCTGCTATCACTTCATCATCGGACTCCATTTTGTCTGTCTTGTATAGTTTGCCCAGCGGTAATTGACACTCGAAAGGAATGATAAATAAATCTCTATGATGCCGTAGGGAACTTTTAAAAATTCGGAATACTAAAAAACTATGTAGTCCGCGTACGCCTATAGTTTTTTAGCATTCCGAATTTTTAAAAGTTAACAACGGCCTCACAGGAATTTTTTTCCTTTCTTTTAGAGTGTCAATTACCGCTGGGCGAACACACTTGTAGAGATTCGCTTTCACTTGCCTCGAAAACACTGGCAAAGATAAAACATGTCGTGTGTACGGTTGTCGGTGCGCGAATATCAAGCAAAGACCAATGTCTCTACAAACGCTGGTTGAAACGCTGGCCAAGGCTTGCCATGCCGTCTGTAGCCGCCTTTACACGCGTTTCATTAATAGTGTTCATATCGAACTAGTATCATTAATAACTATAATAACTGCCATAATTTCATTTTTCTTTACGTTCTTTGGTTAGCCTTAACTCATGTTAAAATAGTAATTTTAAAATTAATTTAAATACTAGACTTTAATCAAAAATTTGGCCTAATATTGGTATTTTGTACCCCCGTATTGGCGCCTGTCATCGTCAAACGTCGGGCTGGTCGCGGTTTCTTTGACTTTGATCTTGGAAAAAAGGATTATTTTATTTAAGAGAGAATTTTTATTTGTGAATTAAATCAAAGAATAAAATATGGACTTTAACTACTGTATATTACGTCATTACATTGCGTGTACGTCGATGCGTGCTAAAAATCTCGGTAGAACAGGTTTTCGGAAATTTTTCATCTGACGTTTTCCAGTCCAGTAAGCGATAAGCAAACCTAATATAGAATTGCAGGTTTTAAAGGTATTACTTTTTTATTATTTTTTAAATACCTCCTACTCCTATTACGTAATATGTTTTAGATTTGTATCAAAAAGTAACGAAAAAATCATTTTTTCATCTTTTTTTAGGATTATCAAAGCCATTTAAAAATATTACATATTTTTACTAAGACGATATTGTTTCCAGGACTTGATGAAGATTATACGCCTGCAAAAATTTTGATACTACTCTTTTTCATAAAATAAAGCCGATTAACCTAAAAAAAAGATGAAATGAAGTTTTCTTTTCAAACTATTGATCTAGGATCGAGTCGGCACCACTTTAACACAATCTGAAGAAAAATGGAAGTGGGTAGACTTTTGGGTTAAACTTGATCGCGGCGCACCGTGATGCAGTTTTTATTGCAGTATGTACTTACTGCAGATTCACCCACCTTACAGGTACCAAAAAAGAGAAGTGTTTATTTTTGTTTCCTCAGGTTTTTTTTGCATTTCTTTCGTTTGAAAGTGAAAAATAGATAGTCAAAGAAAAAACTAACTTTATTGATCTTCTGTAGGTATGGGTAACTTGATTTGGCAAATGTAAATATGTAAATGTTGACGCTGCAACAGTCATTAAAATGGTCATTAAAATTGCACAAACATTGCAAGAAAAATCGCGCAAAACCGTTTTAAGTACTGCAATTGCAAGAAACTGGCCAAAGTTTGTATTTTGTAACTTTAAAACGCTACACATTTTAAAACGATTAGTGTAAATCACTTAAATTTTCAGTTAGCACATGTTTGTCGGCAAGTTTTAACGTTTTGGAAAACGTTTTGGGAGAAGCGTTCGGAGTTTTAACAACGACTACCACGTGGCGATCGTTTTGCAAAAAAAGAAATTTACGGCTTGCGTTATACCTATTATCTGTATTTTCTGTTATACTTATACTATACTAATTGAATTTAGAGCAATTATTGTTAGCCATTTATATTACCCAAAAAGAAAATGTGGCTCTACAATGATATGCGCGCAATCTTAATAGGTCGGGAGCCGGTGACACTGAAAGTACCGTCATCGCGGAATCAAAAAATTTTTATGTAAATTGATAGTTAATAGTCATACGAACAAAATGAGCTCGGTACGCCGGGATTCATTAAGCCGAAAGTATTTTTAAAACAATTAATTATTATAAAAAAGCAAAAATGTTTTTTTACCCAGGGTGTTTTCTAATTGAATGTCAATATTTAAGGGGCGATTTTTGGCTCCATTCTAAAAAGAAAACTTCATATGAACGTATGTCCTAAACGTCTTAACTTTTGAGATACAGGGTGGTAAAGTTTTCAAAAATAAATAGTTTTTTATTAAAATCTGTAATACCACTTTAGATATTTTAATTAAATCTGGCATACATGTACTATGTATCAAGAGGCATTATTTAGTGTACCACAATTTTTTTTTCTTTAAACCAGTGGCATTCGTACGGAATTTCACCTGCCTATTTTGGCAGATATTGATGGTACGCCACTGATTTCTCGTAAAATTAAAATCATTCCCGAAATTCCCAATCATTTCTAAGCAAATTTGATCTCTTGCATTTTTTCAATCCGATGCACGGTTTTCGCTTAAAAAAATAAAAACCTTTTCTCTGCTATATGAACGATATTGTTATGATCATGCAGAGAAAAGGTTTTTATTTTTTTAAGCGAAAACCGTGCATCGGATTAAAAAAATGCAAGAGATCAAATTTGGAATTTCTGGAATGATTTTAATTTTACGAGAAATCAGTGGCGTACCATCAATATCTGCCAAAATAGGCAGGTGAAATTCCGTACGAACGCCACTGGTTTAAAGAAAAAAAAATTGTGGTACACTAAATAATGCCTCTTGATACATAGTACATGTATGCCAAATTTAAATAAAATATCTAAAGTGGTATTACAGATTTTAATAAAAAACTATTTATTTTTGAAAACTTTACCACCCTGTATCTCAAAAGTTAAGACGTTTAGGACATACGTTCATAGGAAGTTTTCTTTTTAGAATGGACCCATAAATCGCCCCTTAAATATTGACATTCAATTAGAAAACACCCTGGGTAAAAAAACATTTTTGCTTTTTTATAATAATTAATTGTTTTAAAAATACTTTCGGCTTAATGAATCCCGGCGTACCGAGCTCATTTTGTTCGTATGACTATTAACTATCAATTTACATAAAAAAATTTTGATTCCGCGATGACGGTACTTTCAGTGTCACCGGCTCCTCACCTATAACTCAAATGTCAATTCTGTGTCAAATCTAAAAAACACAGGAAAACAGTCACCACGTGGCAGTCGCTTTTAAAACGCTGAATATATTTTTTGGAACATTCGACAGAGCATATTGAGAACCCAAGCTTGATAAACACTGGCCAATCGAAAATTTGCGTCATTTGCGCTAAGCCTCTTAAAGTGCTTAGCGTTTTGAGTTACAAAATACGGACCCTCTGACGCTGAACTGCGCATGCTTTTTGCCATAGATGATATGCAGATTAATTGCGTCGACTTGCACACTTACACAACAGTTTTTAGCTCTCGTTTCGTCTAAGAAATGATATTTTCTTATTCATTTAATTGCTCCCAGTTCTGCTACTCTATATCTAAAATATTTCGAAGGTTAAAAAACAAACAAAAAAACTTCCGCCTCCAACATTTATTGGTTTTATGTGAACCATCATTTTGAAAGGGCTAAATTAGCAGGAAGCTGGGTGACTCCTGTATTTCGTCTCATATGGGTGCCAGACTCAGAAATTCTCAAGTGCATCACAGGTGACAGACAGATTTAATACAGCCAAAATATTTATGGTTATCCCTTTTGTCTTAGTAAGGATTAAATTTGTCCCATTGTGCGATGCCTATACATTCGTCCGCCGGGTCTGTGCTCTTGAAGTCCTGCCGTGGTTGGGTCGATGTCCTTGCCGTGGTATGATATACTTTGTATTTTATTATGTTTTACCTTCGGTGGTACAGTGAACCTTTGCATGTGCTCCCAGACCGACCCGAAGTCGACGGACTGAAACCGATTTTTTGTACGTGTTCTATCTTCCTCTTTTTAGTCGGTTTTCTTATTTCTTCTTTGAAACCAGATTTTATTGGCTGTATAACACACGTGCATTAAAGTTAATCTATTTCTAGAAGACGAAAATCTTTTGTCGTCGCTTTTAAGTACTTTTTTATGAGATAAGACCCGCCAAGTCTTTTTGACAATAAATAAAAACTGTTATTTTACTTACCCGTCTTTTTGTATATTAATTTTAAACCTTGAGATATAAAATATTGCTTTATTTTATTGCCCTTATTGCGAAATATCAAGCCGTTTATTATCTATGAAATAGTTCTGGACAAAGAAGAAATCTTGCTTAGAGGTTATAACAAAGATCAAAGTTTTCTTCCAATAGGGAATTTCTATTCATTAATTGCTTTTACGTCATAATGGCTTGGGAAAAGCCACAGAATAATATTACCAGGTGTTTTGAAAATATAAATTACTGTCATTCCGAATAATGAAATCATAGATAAATTTATTCATATAAATATTCTTTAAAGGTGTTAAGAAATGCCTAAAGTATTATATTAATTAAGATACTCAACATGGCAGCGTTGCATCAGCCCCGGCCATTGTTTTGCAAAAATAAAAGTGGCCTTTTGTGCATCTGCTTTGCCGAAATAGACTGTTCACGATATTTTTTCAAATGCTTGACTAAAAAAAGGGCGGCTGTTTTGCAAGTAAGGCATGAGATGGGATTAGTTGCCCTCCTTCTTGTATACGTATGTACCTGGCTTTTTGTATTGTCCTCTGTAGACGTATTCGTTTTGTTTTGATCATGGTTCTGGTTGACAGTTAAACAATGAACTAAACTTCATTTGTCAGCCGATTGATTTACAAATGACGTTTAATTCATTGTTTAAAAGAGTTGTGCCTTTAACAGGTCATCAACTTTTTGGTCAATTGACCGGTCAATTGGCCGACAATTTGGCCGGGTCCTCTTTCATAATAGAACAATTATTATTTTCTTATTAAGTCCATCATTAATTTTTGCAATATTGCATTTATGTAAGACATATTAATTATTTTTATAATACCGTTAGTACCAATTACAGCGAAACTTCTGAACAGCGGACACTAAAGGAGAAAAATGTCCGTTGTGTAGAGGCGTTCATTGTCGAACGTTCGGAAAAAAAGCAAGGAGATAATGAAATAGCTAAATGTGTAGAAATAGAAATAAATAATTTTATTTCATTTAATTTTTATTTTAATAAGGTGTATGGTGCAAATTATTATATACGAGGGGCGGCTAACTTCCAAAAGAGGTGTACACAGATTTTAAATCAGTATTGATTTAATCTGATTTAACACGATTTAATTGCTGTAACGCGCTGCCCAGCACTGTGGGAGATGCCAAATTGTGATGATGATTTAACGAATGTTAGGTGATTTTTGTGATTTATTGATGATTTATTGTGATTTTACATGATTTAAAGTGATTTAACTTGATTTCAAATGATTTAAAGCCACTTAAATTGATGTAAGTGATTTAAAAAAATCAAAAAATCTAATGATTTAAGAAAGATTTAAAATGATTTAATGTGATTTAACAATATTATGTACACAGATTTAAGGGAGTGAGCCGCCCCTCGATTATATATACCAATCTTTATTTTAACGCAAAGCCGAGCGTAAAGCTTAACCTAAAGTCGAACAGGTTTGTTTTTCTCGGAAACAGTCAGAGGGGGTGCAATCGAATTTTTGGGTTGATAGAGGAATAGTGCAGCTAGCTTCGGTAAAAGATTCAGTTATACAGGACGTTTCTTTTCCGAGCTATTAAACGTCAAAGTCGAAATTTCGATTTCCGTTAAAATCGGATACAGGTTGCAAAAGTGAATTAAATCGATGTAAAAATTCGGAGGTTGTAGAGGACCCAGAGCTTTAGAACTCTATTGAAACTGGTGACGATCGGAAAATAGCAAGTAATTCTTGTGATTTTTTTTAGGTTGAGAAATGCCACTTTCAGGCCCCTCTCTGGCACGTAATAACTCGAAAACAAAACGTCGGATCGAAAAACGGATTCTAAGGGAAACTTTAAAATCTCAAATACTTTCTTTTTGCAATACATTTTTACCTAAACCCGACGGGGAAACCACCCCTAAAAATGTATACACACTAAAAATAGCAAGTTGACCAAGGAATACCACAGTTTTCAGAAATATAACCTCAGGAATAATATATCATGTATTACCAAAATGTACAAACAATAATTGAAAACTACAAAAAACGGAGATGTGGAAAGCGCTCCTCTATTTTTTAGCAATACTTAAAACAGTATAAAATAAACCACGAAATATAGTATTTCAGAAAAAAAAACATAGACCAAGTTCATTTGTTGTCTAAAATAAATTGAAACTAAATAGAAAAACATAATCTTCTACTTTGGTACCACATTAACTAGGCTTCACTTGTGTGTTATATCTAAGTATACTTAAGAAAAAGAAAGTACAAAAATAACCAACCCAGCACAATAAATAAAATCAGCATATGAAATTCTCTGATTGATCAAATTTGATTTTCAAAATTTTGACAACTGTTTCAATAAAGCCCTGGAGTGCTTTACACTACAGAATGCGCATATTGGCCTTACTTTAAAAGAACGTATGTGAATATATTATAAATAAAAACACAAAAAAAACATTTCCAAGCTTATTTTCTACATTACCAAGTACACACATACATATTACATTCTTTGGTACATCATCAGGTATTTCACTAAAATAGGAAGAAATAAAACAAACTTAGATAATACTAAGCGAGTTATTAATATTAAGTATATCTGTTTTTTCTCTAAGTTTTGGACTTCAACTAGTTGAAAGTCTGACGTAAGTCTAAGGCCCTTTAGAAGACTAATAAGGTAATAAATGTACCTATGTTAACAATATACTATTTCTTTTTAAAACTTTATTTTGTTTGTTTATTTTATGTATATAGATCATTAAAATTCAAGGTAAATACTCCTGTACCCTTCAGTTCTAACGGATCGTAAAATATTTCTTTTTCAACATCTGCATTGTCATTTTCTTTGAGCAAACCCGCCAAAAATATTGGCAAAGCGCAAGCGCTCGTGCATGCGCATCTGCCAACATTTGAAAATATTTCTCGTAATACCTATTGAATACCACTGGAATAACCATGGAATATCACAGGATTACCATATAATACTCCTGTATACCTCCGTAATACTAGATGATACCTCTTTATTACCTGGAAGTACCAAGTATTAACATGCTGGGATTGCCACGTAATAGGTACCAAGATTTATCCAAGGAATACCTTCATTACCTTTCAACTTATACACTAGAATACCTAGGGTGGTTTCCCCCTCGCGTAAGCCTAAAATCACTACAAAATGGAGATATTTGTGAAAAACTGGAAATTTCGATTTTTGACCTAAATATTTCAGGGTTTTTAATTTTTTGTGGGGTCAAAATGGTTCAAATTAAAATCCCATATACGTCATCGGAAAGAGCTCGCCGAAATACATGATGTCCGTATTGGTTCATTTCTTCTTTATAGGAGAGGAGCAATCGCCGATTAAATTTCGATTTTTTGCCTTTTTGCCCTCGACATCGGTACATTTGAATCACTGTATTTTTTCCTATCTATTTTTTTCCCAATTTTTCAACACTAGGTATCTTATAAAGGGATGATCACACTTTAAAATGAATACCGAATGGGTCATCTAGGAGCGTCTTTAAGGGATAAAAACCGAATTTTCTTGATTTTTTTCCGACAAATCCTATTTTTAACCGTCATTATTCCACACTGTTTTCCTTATTTAGTGATTCTTTTTGGGTTTATTTTATCCGTTAATTGTCTAAGAATACCTCCGACTAATTTAGATCGCTTATTTTTTCATTAAAGTTATAAATAAATAGATTTATTTGCAACGGCACATGCAAAATTTGAAAACTTTTGAATTTTCGGAGATTGCCGCGAGCACACAGAATTGGAATTTATTTACCCGAAATTATTAAGATATGATGTGTCAAAATTTCGCAAAAATGCGCCAGCTTTTGTTGCAAAATTGAAAGGTTCCTGGACCGATTTCGGTTTGAAATATAGGTACATGGATACGATTTTAGGAACCTTCTACTTTATGTACAGGGATATTTCATTGAACGAGTTACGCATTAAATGCCGTTTTTATGGATTTTTCGATAACCCTACAACACTGGAATTCGCCATGTACTCATTTTGAGTCATAAAAACACTTTTGACGGCACAGCCAATGGGATCTCGTTTTAGAGGTTTCTAAATTCGCGCGAAAATTTGCAATAGACAATCCTTTTTTTGTTAATAAAGACCAAAATAAATATATAACAGCAACCGCCATAAACATTTAATTTATGTAGAAAATAAAAACATTATTGCAGATTTATTTGGGTTAAATGCATATTCCCTATTCCTGTTTATTAATGTTAAGCTTAAGTAAAAGAACCCTGTAAAAAATAAGTAAGTTTGTTTCCGTACAATGCAAAAAAATTGTCCTTTTGAGTGTTTCATAGGAATAGATATTACTTTTTTGACCACGATAGCACACGATAGTACTTACTAGATTTTAGAGTTCTTTTTTAATTTTTAGTTCCTTGTTCAATAATGCTGTTAATATATTTATATTTTTAATAACCAATAGCGGCCCTTATTTGCTCGATAAATTATCGTCTTTTAATATCCACTGTACAGCTTTAGCCACCAAGCCTAGAGTATGTTTTACGTCATCCGACCCACATCCGTTTTAATTCTTCGATAAAGGCCTCTTGAATACATGTTAAGTTAGTTAATCAACCCGTTCTCGATTCATCGAACTTCCATCGATCGTTCGCATGACTGTAACCAAAAGAAACTAAATATTGCTAAAAAAAAGCCAAGTTAAGGATAGACGACTGAAAGCGGCCAACTTGCCGGGGGTGAGCCGCCATCTGTTCGATTTGGCAGGTGGCTGTTGATAGAAACGCATCTGTTGGTTGGGCGGACGACCGACGCTCATGACGACTGGTGCTGGGCCGGTTTCTGGCTTGGTTTTTTTTAGTTATAGAGTCACAAAAAGAGCTTTGTTCTGATTGAGTTTGTTCGTCAATACCGTTCTGGCATTGTTAAGATCTGGAACTTATTAAATGAATGGTGATGTTGTTCACCTAATTTCAAATTGCAATTGATAGCCGAACTCTTTTCTAGCCTTATTTAAAAAAACTTTTTTTTTTGTATGAAAGCCCTGTATATCTACTTTTATAGCGATTTCTCTTGTAATGTCTTTGAAAAGTACAAAGTCTCAGTTTTCTTTTGAATTAAATCCGACAAAGAGTTTATGATGTTTACTTTATTGTAACACAAGTTTGAAATGACTGATTTTATAAAATGGTATTGTTTTAATTTCTTCATCTTTCCTTAACACATTGTTCATTTGATTTTACCCCATACATCACATTTTTAAAAATGAGATATCGGTTCATGAATACATTTTTATTTGAGTATGTTTTTTTTATCTGAGGCAGCCCACGTAGGCTTCAAGTGTAAGTTCTAACCTACCTGTTAGGGGGCGTCTGAAGAGAAGGGAAATGCGTCAATAAATTGACACGGAATTTAAAGGATTGGAGGTTGAGAGAGAAAAGGAAAACATCTGCAGGCAATTTGTTCCATAATCTGGAGACCCTAGGTATAAATGAGCGAGAGGAGAGGGATGTTCTAAGTTTTTGCAGCTGTACAGTAAAGGGATGCATACGTAATTCGCTTCTTGTTGTTTTGCTGGGAACAGTCTTGAGGGAATGATAGTGGTTAGTTCTTCTGAAAAAAATCCGTGGAAGAAAAGGGACAAATTCTCAACAGCGCGACGATACAGGAGAGAAGGGGTAAGGACTGGGTCATTGGTAAGTCGAATGGCCCTCCTCTCTTTTGGTTTGAATAGAATCAAGGATGTTAAGTGTCAAAGGTAATGTTGCTCCCCAGATGTGGGGTTAGGTCTTATTTGGGAAACATCCAGATTATTACGTTGTTAGGAGAGACATTTTTTCAGCCTCTGAAAAGAAAACCAAGCCTTTTAGCTGCGGAGATGGCTATTAAAGTAATGTTTTTGTGCCAGCTCAGATCTTATTCGAAAGCGATGCCAACAAAATTGAACGTTTCTTCGTTATGTAGAGCTTGGCCATTCATGTGGTGTGGATGGGATAAGTGTTGCTTAATTTTTAGCACGGAACACGAAAAACTTTATAATATTGACTTTTAGTAGAAGAAGAGGAACGAACAAATCCGCGTAAAAGAGGGTACCTACTTGAGCTGTACAGTACAACAGGCTTTTTCAGGTGGCTAGGATATAGGTACATAGGTGTACATTTCCCCCTAGCTTAAGTATGTAATATATATTTTGTAAATAACAGTTTAGAAAATAAATTCGTAGGTATTTTGGGCAGAGGCGAATTATCCGTAGGCTAGAGCCTAGGGCCCTAGGCTTTGAAGTAGGGTTCGACCGATAAACATTTTTTTGCCGATACCGATATATCGGTATCGGCCGTTATGAAATGCCGATACCGATATATTATATCGGCAATATGGTATATGCCATATTTAACTTATTTCTTGAAACTGTACTTTACTACTAACAAAACCAACACGTATCGGCACTTATAACATAACATACTTTATAAGTTATAAACGAAATTTTACTCGAAGGCCATCTAAGCATTTCTCTCTAAAACTCCAAAATCGCGGGAAATAACCTGAACTGCCGGGGAATAGCCGGTGTTCATGAGTTTGAGTATTTACACGGTGTTTATATAAAATAGCCCTGTTCGCACAAGAGTCACAAACCAGTCAGAGCCAATGAAATTACTGGAAATCAGTCGGCAAACTGTCACGTTACCAAATACCTAAAATTTGATTGGCGCTGATCGGTTTGTGATTCCTCTACGAACAGAGCTAATTAATATAAGAACCATACCAGTGGCGGATACAGAAATTTTAAAGTTGTATATCTCTGTTTTGGTAAAGAAAAAAATATTTTATAATTTGCGAAAAAAAGTTGAAATTTTGGTTCGGTTGGGTTTGCTTGCTGCTAAGGCACACCCTCAAAAATTTCAGTTCTATTTGTAATCAAATCTCAATAACTCTCTTTAGGCTCGCAAATATTGTCGTGAGCCATCTATTGCATAAAACAACTATTTAACTTTTTACAGTTTTATTTTGTCGCGTAGCACTCGGCCTGAATCCACGAGTCACCGCCTTGCCGCGCGCTGCAAAGGCTCGCCCAGCTATGTTTATTGATTAATTCCTCGTAAATAAAAAAAGTCCCCTCTGAAAAATAGCTTTTTCGACGCAAATAATCCTGCTCTTTCGATCTAGTCTATTAAAAAAAGATAAAAATGACGTTTTCGAGATACAGCAGGTTTAGTGCTTTTTTAAGGTTAAGGAGGCGAAATTTTGAAAAACAAATTACACCGAGCTGAGGAAAAATACATCAAGACTATGTTTCAGTTATTTTTTTAATGGCGTTTTCATTGCGAAACTACGAGTTTAAAATGGCATGTTTTTAGACTCGCGCGCCGCCCTGCGCAACTACCAGAGACTATAAATAATATAGACAAGTACTCGAATACACCGAATGGGACCGAAATCGGGTCTCCCTTGAAACAATTAGGTGGGTTTATGGTTTAGGAATTTGTTTGTTCACCATTATATATCTATATAGTTCATATACATACAGATATATATATATATATATATATATATATATATATATATATATATATATATATATATATA
Source organism: Philopedon plagiatum (assembly GCA_963971165.1). Taxonomy (NCBI): domain Eukaryota; kingdom Metazoa; phylum Arthropoda; class Insecta; order Coleoptera; family Curculionidae; genus Philopedon; species Philopedon plagiatum. The sequence goes on from OZ020190.1 coordinate 123,189,666, forward strand.
TATATATATATATATAGTAGAAAATAGAAATTTCTTGGCCTATAGGTAACATATTAAATGTAAATGCAAAGATTAACTTCTAGTTAAGCTAGTGCAGCAAGAAGGCCGTAAAATGAAAAATAAAAATAATGAGGATTATTTTCTTTGATTCTGGTCTGGGTGCCCTCCTGCTATCGCGATTTCTGGGCCCTTATATATATGTATATATATATATATATATATATATATATATATATATATATATATATATATATATATATATATATATATATATATATATATATATATATATATATATATATATATATATATATATATATATATATATATCGGTCTCGGCCGATCCCTACTTTGAAGATAAAATAAATTTATATTTTTCAAAATAAAATCTTCTCTGGATGCCACGAGTCGCTAATGACTCCCGTCGCCGATGATAAAATTCACATCTATCCGTCTCCATCGCCTTTTCTATTCGAAAATTCGAACAGCCTTTCAAGGTTATGTTTTTAACATGCGCACTACATTATGTATTTGTCTGTGAATTCCCGACGCATAAACGCATAACTTGCCCAAATTATAATTATGTAAACTGTAAACACTGTATTTGTATTTAAAAAGTGCGTTTATTGCGAATATTGCGATACTTATAGTAAATGACAAAAAGCAACAATGAGTAACGTTCCAAGTGGCGCAAGAAAAAAACGGAAAGTTGCGAAAGAAAAAGCTGCAAAGTGGGCCGAAGCTTTGGAAAAGTTTTCAAAAATAGACACTTTCTTTAAAAAAACAAAGGATGGTAGTGGCCCGTCGCGGGTTGAATTTGAACTCGCCGATATACCAGAGACCTCAGGAATAATCGCCGAAGGTATATTTACCAATTTTTTGAAATTTAAATAAAAATAAGTAGGTATTATATTCTTTTTAGATATTTCGCTTAGTGGTAATAATGCCACTAACTTAGGTGATAGTAATATGTAATATGTCTGATAATTTTGCAATGACATGTAACAATCGGGCGCGGATAGGGTTAAAACTAGGTGCTGTATTCGTAAAACCGGTCGCGATCGGTGAAAAATCCTGATTTTATAAAAAAAGGTCCGGTTTTTGGTGTAAAAAATAAAATTAAAGTTTTTACTATCGTTTTATAAGTTTTTTTTATAACCCCTTAAATTATTTATATTTTTGGCCACTTAAAACAGATTTTAAAAAGTCTTTTTTTGTGGGAAATTGCATCGTTGCCTGATGGTGCAGAAAACCCGGTCTTCAATGAAATCCGGACGGAGTCCGGTCTTCAATGAAATCCGGACGGAGTCCGGTCAACGCCTTTAAGATCCGGTTAAGACCGGATTTTTCCGGTCAGATCGTAACCCTAGGCGCGGATCCAGAACTTCGTTTTTTTGGGGGGGGCTAACTTTTTTATATTTATATTTTCAATTTTAATAGTCCTATTACGTATTATGATGATTTGGTTGTTTGATGACGATGACCCCCACCTGGATCCGCTCTTGGTGACAATGATGATCCTGCAAAAATAGTAATTTATTCGGTGACAATTAATTTCATAGTCAAAATCCAGTTATACAGAATTTGAACGAATTTTATTTTGAAAAATTTAAGAACAAAAAAATTTTCTCTAAGCTTCGGAATGGTGAAGTGATTCGGCAAGACTGGCTTTTATACTTTGTGTTCAAAAATTCCATTTTTTGTTTACCATGCATGTTATTTAGTTGAGGTTGAGATTGAGAGACATCTTTTGTTACGAGATTTAACGATTGGAAAAATATAACTTGAATTAAAATCTTGGAGAACAGTGTATTCGCTGTAAGTGCTATTTTAGTAGTGAAATTGATACAGAAATTAAGAAAGAACATTTTAAAGTTCATAAAAAAAAGAGAAATTCACCTGTAGTTTTCCTAACGTAGATATCGCGTTATGAATATTATTGTCTATGGCAGTAACTAATTGTTCTGGGTAGCGATCATTTTTAACTTTGGAAAGAGTAAAAACTGAGAAAAGAAAAACGTTAGCTGATGAAAAAACCACGATCTTTCTTTGTTAGCCATAGAAAATGATATTATCGACAGACAAAATAATTGAAAATTTTGCTGCTCTAAAATCTCGAAAAAGATCATTTACATAAACAATTTTTGTTATAATATGTGGTTTGTTACTCCGTTTTTAATAAAATCAAAATAAAAAAAACTTTTTATCGTAACTTTTATTAAATAAAATTTTCGCACATATATTATGTTGAAAGGGGGCCCAAGTTAATTTTAGCCTAGGGCCTGAATATTTTCAAGTTGTTGCTGAAGTACCCTTATCCGTCCCTGAGTTTGGGCTGAAGCGCCTCTTCTAGTCTTAATATAAGTTATATTTTGTATAAATAACACCTAAGAACACACCTGCAATACAGTATGTAGTAAATGTGACCAGCTATTTAAAAATTATAGGATACTAGCATGCGCCCGCGACTTCGTCCGCGGTATAACAATTTTACTCCATTATCAACTTTGAACCCCCATTTCACCCCGTTAGGGGTTGATTTATTAAAAACAGTAAAACACGTGTTTAAACATTTACTTTTTAGAGTGCTTCTATATAAACTTTCGAGTTAATAGGACCATCTAATAGTTTTTCTCCATACACTGAACTCCGGTTTCACCCCCTTAGGGGCTGAATTTTGAGAAGCCCTTTCTTGGTGCATGCCTACGTTATATAAGATACCACTGGGCAAAATTTCAAGTTTCTAGGCCCAGTGGTGTGGGCTGTGCGTTGATACGTCAGTCAGTCAGTCAGTTTCTTCTTTTATATCTAGAGAAGATATATGTAGGTACCAAATTCATGCACTTGTTCATATTCATTTAGTTCATGAGGCAGTATGAGTAGGGTATATTATATTAGGTAAATAGAACCCAGATGGGTATCTTCGAACATGCAGGACTCGGCAGTAACTTAAATTAATTCGAAGTATCTGTTTGAGGTGGAAATTTCCTCGTCCTTTGATAAATCGATTCTTTCGATTCACCTAGTTGAAATGATTTGTTTATAAAGATCCGTACCTAAATAGTTTGCTTCCTGAATTAAATAAATTATTTAGTTCATCTAGTTATTTCTTGTCTTTGGATTTGCCGAATGAGGGGAATGTGAATTGTTTGGGTACTGAGCTATGAAATTCCTGAATGTTTTTCCTTTGGGACTTTAGGTATTAGTACTATGGCCAAAGAATAATCGAAGAGTGAATAGACCTTATTTAGTCTTTTCTGCGGCTATATATCGATGAGCTGCCTATCATTTGACAAGGCCTTTAAGGGATGTGAAAGCATTATTGTATTACCTAATAGAGCCTCTATTTGGACTCTCCTTAAATCTGGGCTGATTTTTTTTAAGAATAATGTATACACGGTTTGATCGTTGTTCATAGACGCAGAACCATCCGGCCGACAAAATGGGTTGCTGAACTACCATGTAATTTAACAAATAGGCCTGAGATTGGTGCAACGACTCCGTTCGGGGTCGCTAATGAAAAGAACAGGTAGAAATGCACGCCACGCAGCAACTTCGGTTGGTTGCGATGCCGCCGCCGGGAGAGCTGGTTTTTCATGACAATAGAAACGAGAATCCGACCTGGCAGAACCGGATGCACAGGCGGAGAGGCGAGCTTTTGTCCAGGGGTCAACATTATCATCTAATGGAGCTTTCGAGTCCTTAGATTAAAGGCGAATTTAGAGCGATTTCGAATCTGAAATTTAAATGATAATGAGTGCCCGACTTGAACAGAAATCAGGGTTTCTGTTGTAGCTTGTTTTTCTTTTTGACATTTTTTCTATATTTTTACTTCAAGTTATATTGAAACCTGTAGAAAAACCTGAAACAGACCATGCATTAAATCTGTATTACTTTTTATGTATCCAGGAATATTTTAATAAAAAATGTTTACTTAACATTTAGAATTTGATAAAATTGTGTTCTGTGTTTCTAGGGCTATTTTTCTTTTTTATTAATAATTCTGTAAAGTCGAAATTATATTGATACTTGCTTTAAACTTAAAAACCAAGGTCCTTCCTAAAAAGAATAATGTATAACTATAGGGTGAGATTTTAAAGTGTAAAGAGTTTAAAATATTTTGATAAAATTTTGGTGAGTTAATAGGGAGATGGAAAATTTAAAGATATTTTTGACATTTACTCCATCTCCCTATTTTGAGGGAGAACTTTGGAATTTCAAATGGGATGATGTACTTTTGTTTATAAAATTCGAATCTTCGTAAAAAACTCTGTATGTATTCAATTTTTTTTTGACTTGCCCTTTCAGTAACGGAATTATGGTTAACTAAATTTTTATTGAATTTAAAAATAAATAAATTTTACCAATAAGTCAAGTTCGCTTATTTTAGAATTATTATTGGTTTCCATGGAAATGCGTTATTTTTGCGTACCTAAGTCAGTTAATAATTTTGAGAACAGGTGGATTGGACAAGCTGGTCCGGTCAACTGGCCTGCTAGTAGGGATGCATGATGTTTGTTGATAAATCGAAAACATCGATACATCGGACCAAAACATCGATGTTTTTACATCGATGGATTTTGACTCGATGTTTTTTGACATATCGATGGATTTTGATTCGATGTTTTATGACATCGATGGTGGAATTGGTAGGCTAGATCGATGTATAGAAATATTGATGTTTTTGAAAACATATCGATGAAGATTTTTTAAAACTTAATAAACTAGTCAAATTAGATTTTTAGTTTTAAAACAGTTTTTTTATAAACCTTTAAATATTTGAGGTTATGCTTTCTAACGTCAAACACATCTGGTGATTGTTATTGCCAATGTTATCATGAAAACCAAAATTTAGAAAGCACAAAATTAAAGTTTATTCCTCTAAAGCGCACAATATCGGCCATCTCATTGCAAAAGCCTACTTTCTATTGTGATTGTAGAAAAATACCTTTATTATAACCAAAAACATGTCTGGTAAAAAAATAATATAACACAAAGCATTATAAAAAAGAATTAGCCATTCTTAAAGAAAAACAAAATAAAGCAAACAAAACACATAAAACTTAAAACATATTTTTTTTAATAAAGATAGATTATTTAAACACCGAATTTAACTTAACACAAAAACAAACAAAACATTGTTTTTATCTTTTATTTTGTTTTTTATTGCAACAAAAAATACGCCAATAAGTTCGATACGTCGATGCTTTTCGGTCGATGTTTTTTCAACATCGATGAATTAAGGTCTATGTTTCTGCTATGTCGATGGATTGAAATTCGATGCTTCGATTTTCGTTATATTTTGAATTTGTGCATCCCTACCTGCTAGGTCCCCGGATTTGGCCCCCTTGACTTTCCTTGTTCGGAAATTTAGTTATTTATTTTTTGGTGGTTTAATAAATATTTCTGACAGTTAAGTACTTCATACTGCTTTTTTTGTGGTAATTATAAATTTTGAGTATATCATTATTCTGAAGAAAAAGTTAAACTCACATACTCATAAAAATAACCTAAAAACTTGCCTGAGCTAATAAATTTTTAAAAGAAGTTACATTTTTCTGCGTATAATTAATTAAATATTTTTTTGCAGGTAAGTGAAAGTGAACTTTCCCATTCACTAGACATGACGTGGAGTAAGTATTGTTACTTCATTAGTAAGAATATATTTATAACATTTTATTAATAAAATCGTTTTACCTTCTTAAAAGTGTACAGTATACGTGATTTGTGATGTGATTATATTATTGAATATATGACCAAATGATTTGAATAGTTGGGTCGTTTAGAGCGGCGAAGTGATGGCCAAATCATGTCACTCATGTCAAACCTATTTGTTTCTGGTTTATTCAACTTTTTATCAATTGGTGGTAATGCCAGGATCGGACTAAAAATATCAAAATGGGCTTCGTCAGTCATTTCTTGTTTTCAATAAATATCTTAAAGCACAATGAGTCGATCGAAACACACACAAAAAATGACGTGAATTAGACGGATAATAACAAATATATTAAGGTTTAAAGCAAACCCGACCAAATTCAAAAAGTACAGTTTCCAGCCTGACGTCACCCTACGAAACACAACTGAACACAACAAGCAATGTGATGACTCAAATTAAGGATACGGCAACACCACCATGTATCCTATAGGCCGTTTTAGTACTAACATGACCTCAAAAACCAATCCACTGTGTACGGAATCGTCGGAAAATTTTTGCAGCTTGATTAATTTATTTAATTTGGGTTGCCCATCGTGGGACTACGTCATCAGAGGTCATCTGATGAGTGATATAATGCGCGATGTTTGATCGCTATTTTGAGGGTGAATTTGATCAGAAAAAAATTAATTTTTTAAGTAATTTCATGTTATGAAATAAAAAAAATTGCTGAGTAAGCCCATTGAAAAAAAACTCGGTCGGGTGCAAAAATTAAAGATTTTGAAAACCGTATAATGTCAAAGGTGGTTCCTTACATCGTGAGAAATATTTTTTGTCGAAAAACTTTTTCTGTAAAACAAATGGTTCGGCAGTTATAAGGAATGAACAATTGTTTATAGCAATTGACCGCGCTAGATTCAATCCTGATAATTTTTGCTCAATCTACATCTAATTCTCAATGTTCATATTTTTCTCAGATTTTTCTGAGCGATCCTTCTGGTGATAAGGGTGGGGGACAGCAATTTTTAAGCGTTTTTCCCGAAAAATGTTTAAAAAATGCAATAAAAAAATACATCATATATATATATATATATATATATATATATATATATATATATATATATATATATATATATATATATATATATATATATATACAGTCAACTTCGGATATAACGAACCACCAAGGGGATCTTTAAACAGTTCGTTATAGCAGGGCGTTCGTTATATCCGAAATGCAGAGAATAAAACAAATATGTACTATGTACTGTATGGTACTTTTTATGAGTCGTTTATTATAATCAATACATAATAGTATTTTTAAATTATGTACTTATTAAACATACATATTTGTATAATGTATACAAAATCAGTAATTTTAAATTTTTTCTTTTTTCTAGTACATGTTTTTCAATTTTAATTTGTAAGTAATCACCAGACTCAATCAACACTCTTGTTGTCAAAATTATTATTATTAAAATTTACGAATATTAATAGTCTTTGACTTTTGTAACTGATAGTCCCTACAGATTTAGGCATTTACAACCCCATTTTGCAGTTTTGTATTCCCTCGCCTATTGCCGAAATTAAACTACAAATAATTGAAATGGCGCCTCACAGGTCGCTACTCGACCCGTTATCCGAGAATACCAACCATAGAGAAGCGACAAAACGTGTCGGTGCCTTTGATATTTAGGGAACCAGTTTTGCTGACCTTGGGCAGACACGTATCCACAATATTGAACGGAGAAAGATATTTCGTCACACTAATGATGCGGTATAGACAGAAGTCCACATTATCATCGCACATGCCCTGTGAAATCTTGTATTGTCTTTGTCGCTTCTCTATGGTTGCAATTCTCGGCCGTTACTTTACGAATATGGAAGTGATACGTACGTGAAATTTCGACAGTTCGTTATAACCGAACTTCCACAAGCAAAATCTAATCAAAATAGGGTTCGCTATAGCCGATAGTTCGTTATAGCCGGGTTCGTTATAAACGAACAAAAAATACATACATTCTTATGGCGTTTTGGCCGGACCATAATTTTTGTTCGTAATAACCGGTGGTTCGTTATATGCGGGGGTCGTTATATCCGAAGTTGACTGTATATATATATATATATATATATATATATATATATATATATATATATATATATATATATATATATATATATATATATATATATATACAGTCAACTTCGGATATAACGACCTCCGCATATAACGAACCACCGGTTATTACGAACAAAAATTATGGTCCGGCCAAAACGCCATAAGAATGTATGTATTTTTTGTTCGTTTATAACGAACCCGGCTATAACGAACTATCGGCTATAGCGAACCCTATTTTGATTAGTTTTTGCTTGTGGAAGTTCGGTTATAACGAACTGTCGAAATTTCACGTACGTATCACTTCCATATTCGTAAAATAACGGCCGAGAATAGCAACCATAGAGAAGCGACAAAGACAATACAAGATTTCACAGGGCATGTGCGACGATAATGTGGACTTCTGTCTATACCGCATCATTAGTGTGACGAAATATCTTTCTCCGTTCAATATTGGGGATACGTGTCTGCCCAAGGTCAGCAAAACTGGTTACCCTAAATATCAAAGGCACCGACACGTTTTGTCGCTTCTCTATGGTTGGTATTCTCGGATAACGGGTCGAGTAGCGACCTGTCAGGCGCCATTTCAATTTTTAGTTTAATTTCGGCAATAGGTGAGGGAATATTGTTCTAGCATGGAGCAGAGCGCGCCAAAATTCAGCAAGCGAAAAAGCAGAAAAAGTTGACATAATTACAAAACTGCAAAATGGGGTTGTAAATGCCTAAATCTGTAGGGACTATCAGTTACAAAAGTCAAAGACTATTAATATTCGTAAATTTTAATAATAATAATTTTGACAACAAGAGTGTTGATTGAGTCTGGTGATTACTTACAAATTAAAATTGAAAAACATGTACTAGAAAAAAGAAAAAATTTCAAATTACTGATTTTGTATAAATTATACAAATATTATATACGTTTAATAAGTACATAATTTAAAAATACTATTATGTATTGATTATAATAAACGACTCATAAAAGTACCTATACATATTATGTATGTATATAGTACATATTTGTTTTATTCTCTGCACTTCGGATATAACGAACGCCCTGCTATAACGAACTGTTTAAAGATCCCCTTGGTGGTTCGTTATATCCGGAGTTGACTGTATATATATATATATATATATATATATATATATATATATATATATATATATATATATATATATATATATATATATATATATATATATATATTTGAATTCGTGCTTCAATAAGCTTTCATTTGATACCATACACGATGCCTTTTCATTTTCTTTCCATTTCCCAATTTACCCCCTGAAATTAACCCCAGAATCAAAATTCAACTTTTTGCTCTTCACGTCTATAATTGGGCCCCCACACTTTATTTATATGCTAAATTTAAAATTTTTACATCGAATAGTTTCACAGAAAATCGCCTGTGACAGACACACTGGCGGACACCGAAGTGATTCCATAGGTATTCCGTTTCACAGAACTCTAAAAATGTGATTTTGTTGTGACCTATAAAGTTCAGTTTGATTAAAATATTTTGCATGTTATAGTTTTGTCGTTACTAGAACTAGGGCACTTTAAATACGGGGTGGTTGAAAAGTAATGGAACATAGGGCAACAGTGGATTCCTGGCATTAAAATATTGGGGTATAGTCAAAATTTTTAAGTCCGGAAGCCGATATTAACAGAGATATAAGGCGTTAAAATGAGAATTTTGGTTTCAGTTTTCTTAACTAGTTATTGTAAAAAGTGAGAAATATTATCGTACTTAACAAATGTTATACGCAGATTTTTTATGGCAAGAAAAAATAATTCGGACTCAATTTTACTGTAGCGGACAGAGGGCGCTACGTACTTCCTACTTCAAGCTTTAAAAATGCTCAAACTTTTTTATAAGTACTTTCGATGGAAAGTTTCTGTCGTCCTCAAAAATCCCTCTATACCAGTTTTTACGGCAACGCCTGTACACCCTGTACTTGTGTTAATATTAACTTTCGGACTTAACAAATTTGCCATATTGTGATGCTTAGAATCCACTATTGCTCCATGTCCTATTGCTTTTGGACCACCCTGCAAAGCATGCATGAACAGCTTTTTGTGTGGGTAAATATTTCCGTACAAAATTTCTGTAAATTGTCCTTTAAAAAAAAACATGAATAGAGTCACCATTATACTGAAAACTTTATGCGGTAAAGTATATATGTATTTTTAACTTTGACAAAAAGTGTTACTCACAAACCAATTTGGTTTATATTTTTTAGTTTCTTAATCCTGCATCTACACATTCGCAAAAGTCAAAGGATATTTCTGTAATAATATAAACGACAAGTTAGTAAATTCGATATTAAATTAAATTAGACTTTGTACGTTTAGCATTCAAGAATAATATAGTCACACGCAAGAACGTAATTCAAATTTTCCCCAAAATTTAATTACCTACCTTTGGCTGTCATTAAAATTATTAACAGTAAATTGAAAACATTTATGATAAAGGAATTTAAATGAGTTATGCTTTATAATACATATTAGAGATATAATAATAATAATAATAATAGGTTTATTCAATAATTTATGATATGTGTACAATCTATATATAGTTTCTTGAATAATATATAGAACAACAAAATTCAATATAACATAACCCTTTTGAATCAAGGCTATACAGATAAAATACAGGATTATTCTTGACCGTAAGCTACAAAATACCCATACAACCGTTACCCTTTTAGGTGGTGCTGATACAACCCACATTAAAAGAAGTCCTATTGAAGCTTTGCTTAAAGGTATAAAAACATTTCGTACCCATATAAAGGGCAAAACGATTTAGAAACGAAAAAGGTCTGTGCTGATTTTACTGTACGAGCAGTTTATCGCCCCTTCATTACTTACATCAACATCCTATGATATATGCCACAAAGTAAAAAAACACACTCTACCTCAGTTTTTTCAATTATCGTTCACTCTAAAAGAAACTCTTGAGTTTTTATTTTCCTTTAGCCACTTTGTCAAAACCTGTATTAGTTTCAAGACTGTTTACCCTAGAAATTAATAAGAGTTTTGACCCGTCCCAAAGTAAAATATTTTCAAAATGAATGAAGTCAATAATTAAATACATGCTATTTTACACTAAATCCCGGTATTTAAAAGAAAATAAAACTATATTTTATGTCTAGTAATAATATTCAAGGCACCATTTTGTATACCTATAGCGAAACTTGCAATCCAGTTAACAACAGTTTGCTTGGGTCCATTATTTAAATTATAGCAACAGATATGTTTAATTAATTAATAGGAACAGATAGAGACCGGTTTATGTCGGCTAGAAGAGATATTAATTGCCACAATATTTAATAATTACTTCCTGACTATTAACATTAAAGAGACTGAGCACCGTTTTTAGCAGTACAAATATCCAAGACGATGGCACGATGTATAAGAACACTAGATACTAGATTCACGTTTATTTTGAGCAAACGTCAATGGTATATATTTGTTAAAAATTGTACCTATTCCATTGAAAAGAGAGTTATCCCACTGATTAGTGACCCAGTTCTTGCAATAAAACTCTCCTCTTCCTCTCTGGGTGATACATATCTGTTCCACAGTTATTTGCACGACTTGAACAAGCGTCCTTTATTGCTTCGCTAGCCATCTCCAATAGAACAAGAACTGCCCATCAGAGTATCCCATTTTTTCAATTCCGTCTTACCTATAGATGGGTACTAAATATAGGAAGGTGGTAGAGGAATTTTTCCTCAGCCGAGGTGGTACCCCACACATCCTCTTAAATGGCTGGTGAAATCCCTACGGATGTTTCCAGCTCTGGATGTGTGAGTCGGACTTCCCCAGTACACCCACAGCACATAGAAATTCAGTAATAAGACTAATAAGTATAACAGTTAAAATTGAAATACCTATATCGGATAAAATTCATAAAGTTTCAAAAATTGATAGAAATAATGATGATAGCATAAGTATTATTAAATCGAAAAGTTCCCACCCCTAAAGTGTGTGATTCATCCCCTAGGACGTCGTTTCCACCCCCATTTTGAGGTTGTCTGGATTATCTCGGGAACGATGCACTTTTTGATAAAAATACCTATATACAAAATTATTCCTTATGAAATTCTCTATCAAAAACGCCTCTACACTTTTTACCCTAAAGTTAATAGTACCCTTATCTTAAATGAAAGTTTCATTCATTTTCAGCAGACATTCTCAATTAAACATTGGTTTTTCCTAATTTTGAAATGATGTGTAAATATATTGTGCCTGAAAGATTGGGTTGTGTGCACTCATCATGCCTGTATTTTATCTTGCGGTTTTTAAAAACTCCTTGCCGTTGCCAAAAATTCGCACAATATCCATTACGAAGGTCATTGTCGCCACAAAATTATTTTGTTCGCAACTTATCCTAAAACAGTAAACGTTATTAAGGTCAGTTTTGTGAAATAATTTATTTTACTCAATGTTTGACCTTAAATGTGTTTTAAGGTAGTGTAATGCCAACCCGTGTACTTACTTTGTTAAATATACAAGGCAAATGTTTAAGAACTGCGTATTTGCTGGTTTTTCGATATTTTTTCCATAAAATCAATAGTAAAAATCTCCCACCGTTTTAAAAAATAGGCATAATTTGATAGCAAAATTGTATTTATTTTTGAATAGCCAGCTGCAAACGGGGTGCTTGAAGCAGCGAGACCTATACCTATCGGTTTCGATTGAATCTTAGATCTTCCAGTTTAACATAAAAACTGTTGGGTTTTCGTGTAATAAGAGCTCAAAGTGTATATAGTTTTGGTTGAGGAGATGAGAAAGAGATTGGTTTTTTAAAAGTCGTTAGGCAAACGGCGGATAGCATGACACACTACTAAATATGGCCTACCTTGACGTCGAAAAACACTTTGACCTGTTTCTTCGTGGTGGCCACCTGGATGATCCCATGTGCTCTTCCAGAACCATGGATCACACTATCACTAGTTTGCGAGTAGTTTGAGCGAGAAATTATCTATATAAATGGGGAAAACACCCGAGAAAGTAATTGGGCACGCGGCCGAGTTGTGGTCAGTACGACGTATTTGTTAGTACTCTCGTCACGTACTACTAGCGTCCACGCGCTTTAGGGCCAGTAAATGTGTCATGTGAATACTACGCGCATTCCCGCGTATTTTAAAATCTAGTACCCAACATTAATTGGGGACTTTACCAAATAGAGAATTAAAATATATATAAAACCCAAACAAAAACAGTTGCACGTATATCTCCATTCCATTAGCTCTTGTTCCAGCAGGTAGAACTATATATGCGGCAAGTAAAAAAAATCGCAAAAAACCCAAACACGGCACATTTTAGTAGTTGTCTTCTGAGGATACACGTTCAAGTGGTCGTTCATTTGAACTATGTCTCAATTTGTACACTACGTTTTTATTATTACAAATTAATATTTGAAAGTTCGATGAGTAATTTGATAGTTAATTGTTATATATGGCGTATAATTAGTTCATAATATAAACGTCTTACGAATTTCGTGAGTACTCACGATATCTAGAATGAAAGAAAACGCTGCTTGTTTGTCGATCGAGAATTGATGTATTCGTAAGACGAATACATGAAATGTACAAATCATAGAGAAAATATATAATAGAGAAATAATGTCATTTGCGAATGTGGCAAATTTACCAAGCTGAATCCGTAAACACAGACGGTCTTCTGCGGGCTTGCGCCTTGTCGAACGTTTGCCTTGTGATAGACAGGACCGTACTTCAAAATTTATTTCACATGACGTGAATCTTTTATCGAGTAATAAATGCTAAATAATATATTACTTCTAATTATTCTTTTTATTAATGATAAAAATATAACCATTAGTGAGATTTTAACAAAAATTGTATAGTTTGTTGGCTTAAATCTAAGTTTTCTTTCTATACAAAACTGTCGATAATTCCTCGAAAATAGCTCAGTTTATACATATACAGTGCGTCTCTTTAATGTCCCCCCTCTTAATTTTTTAAACGTTACATTTACAAAATTGAAAGTTGAAATAAAATATAGTATTCTAAACAATAGAAATAAAATATGCAACTGTTTTAAGAAGTAAAATAGTAAATAAAAAAATTACCAAAACTATGTGTATATTTTATTGGATTGGCATCCCATCCTGTATAATTATTGAACAAACCAAGTTCTATGATAAGATGTAAATATTTTTACACCTATTTACAGTGTGTGCACTTGATATTTTGGTGAAAGCGCTACTTACTTACGGCCCCATGTCAATCTAATCCACTGATATCTTAGCGATCCTTTGGCGAAAGCGCTTTTTTCTTTCGCCATCCCTTTTAAAATACTCCCCTCTACCCTAATCCACTAGTATTTTTAGAGCCCCTTTGGCGAAAGAGCAAATATGCCTTTTGGACACTCACTCACCCTTATGCAATATAGGGGAAGGAGGCATTGACACTATATATGACCTTCTTACACCATCTTACCCCTTATACAATGCCCCTAATACACACACACCCCATCAGTGCCTTTCTGACACCTTGACCACACTCAATATACGTCACTGATAAATATTTCTACTTCTCCGTGTGTGTGTTCACTTCAACACCAGAGTGCATTTAAGATAAAAGTTAGAAAATTTATTTGGTTAGAGTTAATCTTAATATCTCAAAACTTAAAAGTATTTTTGCAAATGGAAATAGCAACTTCAGCATTTACAACAGCTGTATTCCATGTGTTTCCTTCAATGATTACAATTGGGTCCGGTTCTGATCGCCGAGTTGCGTCATTGAGTTCAACAACCACTTTTGCTAGACGTCCCGAGTGCGCATGCCTCGAGAGGACCGTCGTTTAAAAATCTGACTGGCGCCCAATGCGTACAAACGCACTTTTTCGCCCATACATTGGACGGATTCAGCTGGTGTCGCGAATACGTTGTGATGGTCTAAATATATTTTGTCTATGGTACAAATACATACAAATTATGAACCTGCTAATTATTGTGCGTATATAACAATAACCTATAAAATTACTTATCAAATTTTCATTAAATAATAATTTGTAACAATGAGAATGTACTGTATAAATTGCGACACAGTTAAAATGAACGACCACGTTTTTCTGTGTAAAAATTTGATTTTGCGATATTTGAACTAATGAACGAGTAGGATTTCAATTAAAACGGATTTTGAAACTACTGATACATATCAAGTTATCAAGTAAGACTGCAACTCGTTTTTGGTGTCATTTCGTTTATACCCATCGCTGCTCCAAGCACACCGTGTGCACACCTTTTTATCACTAGAAAAGGGCAAAATAATAAAATATTAAGCTAGCTCACCATGGTCACGTCGCGCATTTCTAACCTAATGGATATTTAGTTGCTAATTAGTTGCTAATTAGTTACGCTAATCCCGATTTAGTTGCTATTCATCCCTCCAAGATACACGCGGTGAGCTAACTTAAATATTAATCTAGCAGACCAATTACTATAACTCGGGTTCTGATCAACTTATCGACTTTGTTCGGCCGCCATATTTAGTTGCTAATTAGTTGCTGGAAGATAGCGTAGTTTATTTTACCCCCCGTCAACCCCTAACTCCAGGATCGGCACCCCTAAAGGCATGAATTTCAATATGGCTCTGTAGGTAATTATAAATGGTTCTATATTTAGTTGCAAATTAGTTGCTGACGTTTTATGCTTTTTATTTTTTTTCCCTCCCCATTATACCCGATAACTACGGTCATGCTAGAATAATTGTTTGTCTATTCAACCCTTCCGCGCAACTTTTGATCAATGAGAGATATCGACTTCGTTCAACCGCCATATTTAGTTGCTAATTAGTTGCTGGAAGATAGCGTAGTTTATTTTACCCCCCGTCAACCCCTAACTCCAGGATCGGCACCCCTAAAGGCATGAATTTCAATATGGCTCTGTAGGTAATTATAAATGGTTCTATATTTAGTTGCTAATTAGTTGCTGACGTTTTATGATTTTTATTTTTTTTCCCTCCCCATTATACCCGAAAACTGCGGTGGTGCTAGAATAATTGTTTTTTCCCTCCCCATTATACCCGATAACTACGGTGGTGCTAGAATAATTGTTTGTCTATTCAACCCTTCCGCGCAACTTTTGATCAATGAGAGATATCGACTTCGTTCAACCGCCATATTTAGTTGCTAATTAGTTGCTGGAAGATAGCATAGTTTATTTTACCCCCCGTCAACCCCTAACTCCAGGATCGGCACCCCTAAAGGCATGAATTTCAATATGGCTCTGTAGGTAATTATAAATGGTTCTATATTTAGTTGCTAATTAGTTGCTGACGTTTTATGATTTTTATTTTTTTTTCCCTCCCCATTACTTATACCCGAAAACTGCGGTGGTGCTAGAATAATTGTTTGTCTATTCAACCCTTCCGCGCAACTTTTGATCAATGAGAGATATCGACTTCGTTCAACCGCCATATTTAGTTGCTAATTAGTTGCTGGAAGATAGCCTAGTTTATTTTACAGTTTATTTATTTTTAATTCCCGCCGTAGGTAAGACAGGCAACAGCGAACGAACAATCAATTTATAGACCACATGGTAACATCCCACTTCTCGATAGATACCAGAAGACGTTACGGTTTTTATTATTCTAAAAAGTGGCGAGACTCGGGCACGAGCCTCAAATCTTGGACTTGCAAGTCTGGCACTCTATACTGTTGAGTCACGGCCGGCACCAAAGATGCACATTTAGAATCGCGTTCTTGTTGTAATAAGATAACCGTGCTGTTTCCTCACGTAGCAGGTACAATAATGAAAATGTATCTCAAGAAATCTGCAATGTATGATTTCGACGTATTTTTTGCTCAGATTTTCAATGCTGTTGTCAGATTTTACGAAATAAATAATTTTCTACTTAAAAGAACATACCACCTGTATTATATCTCGAAGAGTATATTTTATATATTTTTTAAGTATTTTAAAAAATACACAACTTCAGTATTTTCGAGAAATTCAATCGCAAACATGAAACAGCGTCAATTGCTTGCGACAAACGCCAGATCTCTATAGAAGGAAATTACCACACAAAAATGTAATTACAAATTTATATAATGTTTCCGACGTATTTTATCCTCAGCTTTTCAGCGATGTGATCAGATTTTTCGACTTTTCCCGTTATCACATAAAAAATTAAGGAAGGGTTGAATAGACAAACAATTATTCTAGCACCACCGCAGTTTTCGGGTATAATGGGGAGGGAAAAAAAAATAAAAATCATAAAACGTCAGCAACTAATTAGCAACTAAATATAGAACCATTTATAATTACCTACAGAGCCATATTGAAATTCATGCCTTTAGGGGTGCCGATCCTGGAGTTAGGGGTTGACGGGGGGTAAAATAAACTACGCTATCTTCCAGCAACTAATTAGCAACTAAATATGGCGGTTGAACGAAGTCGATATCTCTCATTGATCAAAAGTTGCGCGGAAGGGTTGAATAGACAAACAATTATTCTAGCACCACCGTAGTTATCGGGT
Source organism: Philopedon plagiatum (assembly GCA_963971165.1). Classification (NCBI taxonomy): domain Eukaryota; kingdom Metazoa; phylum Arthropoda; class Insecta; order Coleoptera; family Curculionidae; genus Philopedon; species Philopedon plagiatum. Next base: position 123,206,948 of record OZ020190.1, read on the forward strand.
ATAATGGGGAGGAAAAAAAAATGAAAAGCATAAAACGTCAGCAACTAATTAGCAACTAAATATAGAACCATTTACATATAATTACCTACAGAGCCATATTGAAATTCATGCCTTTAGGGGTGCCGATCCTGGAGTTAGGGGTTGACGGGGGGTAAAATAAACTACGCTATCTTCCAGCAACTAATTAGCAACTAAATATGGCGGCTGAACAAAGTCGATAAGTTGATCAGAACCCGAGTTATAGTAATTGGTCTGGTAGATTAATATTTAAGTTAGCTCACCGCGTGTATCTTGGAGGGATGAATAGCAACTAAATCGGGATTAGCGTAACTAATTAGCAACTAATTAGCAACTAAATATCCATTAGGTTAGAAATGCGCGACGTGACCATGGTGAGCTAGCTTAATATACGTCAAAATAAAAGCGATTTCCCATTTACTCACGTTAAAAAAAAATTGTTTCCAAACGGCTATAATTCAAAAATCAATGTTACTTTGCTATTAAATTAGATTTGTTTTTTAAATAACAACACTTACCTAAACTTTGAAACAATAGTAAAACTGGGCAATAATGTTTCCAGTGGAAGTACAGCAAAACTTATTGAATAGCCTTCGTAACGTGCTCCGTACGGATAGACTATTTTAGAAGACTGAACATCAAGATGATAAAATATTTCTCCGTAGGAGGTTTATTAGGTAAGTATCTTATTTTACACAGGACGCGTGCAGATTGTAATACAAAAAATTCGTGAACATACTTCTAATTGCAAAATTATGCATAATTTAATAGAAACCCCTTACCTCCTCAATCATCCTGTCTTTCATTCCACCGGTCCTTAGCCCTTAAATTGCTCCCCTATCGATCCTAGCAGGCCACGTTGCCATATGTTCCAGTTTGTTTTATGCTACTTAACTACTAGAGTAGAAATATAAAAATATAATTTTAATATAGTTAAATGTCATTAACTCCATAACCATTGTTTCTAATACAATAGCTTCATTATACATATAAAACATAGTCCTAATGTGCCAGTAGCTGTGTGATTTTTACACTCATTGTAATTTTCGATTTTTTTTAAATATCGAATCAATAAAAATCTTGAAGTGAAACTAAACTGTTTAGTCCATGTTCACTCTGCACTGACTCAAGAGGAAGAGTAAGCGAGAGCAGATTAGGACAGTTTAAAATTTTCAAATAACAATGCAATCAAAAAGGTGTGATTATAGGTTTGTTCTTTTGTGTTGCACGAAACTGCACTAATCTGCACTGAGCATTTTCTAATGGGTATTTTCCACGAATAAAAGAAAGTATAGGTAAGTTCAGGTTCGTGCAACACAAAAGAACAAACTTAAAATATTGAATCAAAAGCTCAAAACAGATCGAAGAGATGTAATTGAAAATTACTACTTCATATTATGTAGGTAAGGTTTTTTATATTTAAATAAAAAACATAAACATAAACATAAATTGTTATTTATTTATTGTAATGAATTATGGAATAAAAACCATGGTCATGTGTTGCTGAACAAAGCAGTTTCTAAAAGAATTGGCGACGTCATAAATCTGCACTATGTTTCACTTATTTTAAGTATAACACCAACGAACAAACGTAGACTAAAACCAGTAGTGCAGGTTAGTACAAGAGCCTAGGGGATGGGTACAATTTTTATCCCGGGCTTGCGCATGCGCAGAGGAAGGAACAATAGTGGATTTTTCCGCGCAACTTTTGATCAATGGATTTTTTTCCCGCCGATCCCTCTTCGCCTGCGAGGAAAGAGACTGGTCAGGGCCCCTAACCAGGTGCTAACCCTGTTCCGACCTTAGGGTGCCCTCCGATCCACCGTTCGCTAGATTTTCTGGACAACAAACAAAACATAATTTTTAGGTTAAGGTACCTAGACACGATAAATGTTTTGCTCGGGACCTTTAAAAAAAGACAAAACAAAATTCTTATCGAGAAAGGAGTGCTAACCCGTTTCCAATACACCTTTTAGAGCCGATTTTCTAATTTTTTATAATATTTTAAGTGACAAAAATTGAAAAAAAGATGCAGCCGAGCACGGATTCGAAGCAACACATCTCGGTCAATAAGCGGATTCTTTACCACTGCACTACGTGACTGATGCTAGGAAATCGGTAAACTTGTTAACAAGTGCATCATTTATTATATTTTTGAGGTTATTACGCATGCGGAAGCCCGGGATAAAAATTGTACCCATCCCCTAGACTCTTTACAGGTTAGTGCAACACAAACCAACATTCATACCTAAAGTAATTTTCTGGCGTCGGCGGACAAAATTTTTAATGCTTTTTCTTATGCAAAATGAACCTTTATCTTGTCAGCGACTTTATATTCCGTTTTACTGTCGAGGGGACGTTTCCGTTTAACCAGTGCATAGAGCAGTGTCGGACTGGCGTTATTTGGCCCACCGGGCAAAACTTGAAAGTGGTCTACTTCCCACCTCAACCTATACTTTCTTATTACAATGTAATGTAATCTTTGTTTATAAATTATTGTAAAACAAAGATTCAAAATAAAAACATGTATTAATGGAAACAACCAAAAAAACTATAATCTAATAAAACAGCATAATTTTCTTTAAAATTTCATTGCTGAGTTAAATCACAAAAACAAAAAAGTGAAAATCATAAAAAACTAAGCTAACCTAGAATAAAATAGATAAACAAAAAGATTAAGTATAGTATGGTATAAGGTAAAATTATTTAATATTATTTTTAACCTATAATTAAGCTGAGCTGAGCAGAGCCTAGACTTTAGCAAATGTGAAGTTGTGAATAAAAAGTCTATTATTTTATCGTAATTAACTTCTTTCAACAGATCAGTCTATATGTTAAGGATAATGAATACTTCTAATAAATTTTGACGAAAGGCAGATCTTAGTCTTGTTTTTATAATCTTTAATTTTGAAAAAGATCTTTCGCAAGAAACTTATGTACAAGACGACGTTAATAAATATTCATAAGAAATATTTATACAAATTACTGTAAGCTAAGGAGTGCAATTCATATTTATGTAAAATAAAAAACCAACAATACATAGGTACACCCAGCACATTTTTGAGGTATGCTTAGGAGATGAAATTTATTCATTTGAGCCCGACTCTGAGTCCTCCCGAAGCTGAGATTTCGAGGAGGATGGTCGGTTCATTAAATTATATTGTTCTGAATTTTCTAGTTTAAGATTGTCGTAGTTTTGTGCAAAACTTAGTAATTCTTGCTTTAATGTATCTACCTACTTCTATCGGTAATTCTTTATAAATTGCCTTGTGATCCGAAAATCTAGAGTGCAAATTTTGTATTATTTGGTTCAGTATAATTTCGAAACATTCAACCTCTTTTTTTCATTCCTCCCATTTGATGTATTACTGATATTTCATCTTGGCAAGATTCTCTGAGCATTTTTTTCTTTCTTCTCAATCTTGTTTCGGAAAATTCAATTTAGCTGAAATATCACAATTGATTATATTTTCTTTTGCGTAATACTATTTACAAATTTTCTGACACTATCGACGATAACATTATACCTACTTATTAAACATAGCTTTTATACTTTTTTTGCATTGTTAGTAATATGAAAAAGTTGTTGGAAGTTTAAGCCTTTTGTTTGTTACTAATTAGAAGCCGGTGTTAAATACTGAAAGAGACGCAAATAAGTGAATGATACCACAATTATCTCAAATTTAACGAAGGAGTCGCATAAACTCTTTGCTTCTGAACTTATCTTACTGTCAGATTCTTCACTAGTATAGATTTTATATAAAACAATTAATAACGTGGAATATATTTCATTTTGCTGATCAGTATGAGCCAAATAATACTTCTAAAGCTTTCGATTTGCTACACCATCTTGTGTTGCAAATCTTTTTCATGCGTTTCAAATTGTTTTCTCCTATTTTCTCTTTCCATATGACCATTCTTTAATAGGAATCAAGGAATCTGATAAAAAAACAAGATGTACGATTGAGTAAGCAAAATAAATTTTTATTTGCTAAACAAGACTCAGTTGTTTTTTTTTATTTCGGTAAAAGCTAATAACCCTTCACGGACTTCTCCATTACACTTCTACATGTTACTGAACTGAGCACTGTTCTGAGGAAGTAACATCTTGTGTTGGGTCCACCTGAATACTAAACTTTACTTAACATAATTTATAATTATAACGTCTTTAGTTTTATACACGTTTTTGTATGTTTCTTTCAGTTACTTTATTTAAATAAGTAAAATTATTTACAGTTTTTGAAAACGTCCATATTTGTTTGGCCCACCAAAGCATTTGGCCCACCGGGCATTTGCCCGGTTGCCCGGTAGGCCAGTCCGACACTGGCATAGAGTAATAGTTGCCCTTTGTTTTAAAATTTTGCGATCCAACATCGCTAGGTAATAATAATAATCATAATAATAAACCTTTGTCGTTTTTGATTATGGTCGCTCATAAGCGGTTTGTTGTAAACACGCTAGCAAAAAAATTTTTGTGAACCTGTAATGCCTGAAACACTATAATAGACTTTTATATGACGTCAGGGCTGTTTCGTCAAACACAATTATAAAAAAATATTTACAAAATTACAAACAATCTTAGCGAAGAAATCGACAAAGCGTTCAGCAACACTGTAGCATTCCCTTTGCAGCCTTGCGTGACGTCACGCAGCGCATAGGGTGCCGTGACAATGTTTCAAAATTTCCCCCGTAGGACCAAGCATCCTTTGAAATGAGATTCAGCTGGGACGAGTACGGAGAGAGGGTGTGCAAAAGGGAATTGTTTTAGGTGGTTTGTTTTTGAATAGCTTGCTCGGATGCTATGAGTTTGTATATATTTTTTAAATAATGTGGAATAATACAAATGATTTAATTTGATAAAATATTTAAACCTAACTGAATGTCTAACTTGATATTAAAATTGGCAAACGGAATCAATGTTTTTTTTTCTATTTTTATTTTAGTAATATTATACCCTATCCATTTAATTTTGAGAATGATGACAGAAACCCATTTTACAACGGAGAGATCAGTTATGTCTCTCTCTCTCTCTCTCTCTCTCTCTCTCATGTTCTTTCTCTTTCATTTTTTCTCTCTCGTCTTCTTTCTCTCTCATACTCGTAAAATTTTTACAGCTGGTAGAAAGTTAGGTTATGTGAAAGATAAAGATAAACATGATATATTATTTGAAGCCTGTCCCATAATATAAGTTGTTTTTGTAGTGTAAAAATGTACTTAAAAACTTTATAAAAGTATTAGAAACTTAAATTCCTGTGTTCTATGAATCTGGGACTGACTAACAACTATTGAAATATTACGCGAGGTACATATTTGTTCTCCTTTACATTACTTGGACCGGGCGGTATGGGAATGAGTAACAGGAACACCGACCCGATATAAAGTTGAGAATAGTGGGCATTACAGAAGATTACTTTAGTTACTGAGAAAGTAGTGAAAATTGCGCCCTAGAAACGTTTGGTTTCAGTTTAAAGCTGAAGTCACCGTGCCATTACAAAGTGTATCTATCCTTCTGGAACTAAGACTCAAAATTTTGCAGTTAAAAATTGTGAAACTACTTGGTATATTCGATTAAACAATTTTTATCGCCTCTTTAACTTACACAAACGTCAGTGTTCGCAGGTAGGCTGTATTATTGATCCATTTTCATTTATATATCGGAAAATAGGGAATATTTTTTAACCTTATAAATTGTTTATCTTAATAAAAATATTTACTCATTTTTGCAATTTTTTCTTTATTTATTTAAAAACTTTTCCTCCGATCCTTTTATTGCAAATTATTGGTTAGGGGGAGTATTGTTACTTGGGTAGGAAGCAATTTTAAGTAGTATAAAATAAGAAGGTTAATGTGGCTATGCCGACACTGTTTTTGCTTAATAAATCCGAGATTTTTGCAAATGCTGTTTGTGTTCAGTAAAAACAAAGGTCTTTTGCTATAAAATCATAAAACTTACGTAAGTATTTTGTCAGGTTAGAAATTTATTTTTTATGACAAACTTCCACAGTAGACAACCAGAAATACTTGCACAAACAAAGCCGACTGTGATAAAATGTTTGATTATTCTTTTCTATTGGCAACAACATCGTTTTTATTTGTCTTTTACTAATGCCCCTTTTGCGAACAAGGATAGAAAGAAGTCGGATTCCGTTGGGATTTTATCAGGAAAAAAAAATAATTTTGCGATGATTAATCTTTCGAAGTACCTATATAACCAGCAATACTTCCACAAGCAAAGAAGGTACGATAAAAATTTGACCAAATTCTTTTTTTATTTCTTTGTATAAAGGACTTTCGCCAACACTGATAGAAATAAATCTGATTCCTCGGTGATTCATCAGGAAAGAAAAGATGAATATTGTGATCACTAAAATATGTCCATGAAACTGACCAATAGGGTTAATTCTTGTTCAATTGTTTTTTCTGTCATCATTCTCACATAGCATTGGATACAATATAGTTATTCTTCTGATGCTTATGATGTTGACGATTTCGTCCACGATTCCGCCTTAATTACCGAAGTTTTATTTTCGTGTGTGTGTCTGTCTTGAGCCCAACTTACAAATTATTTGATCGTTCATTAGGCAACAACTACGTCAGTTCCTATGGCTTATTTGGTATTTGTATCGGTAACATTCCCAAATAGTAGAATTTATTTTAATTTATCTTATTTTTTATTGCCACTTGTAAACAGGTTGAAAATAAATTTATCTAAATGGCCAATATATCGCAAACCATTTACGCAAATGAAGTCACAATAAATACTGGAGGGATTAGTTTTATAGTTCGATCAAGATGTTTACAATAAAGCTAAAATAAAACAAACTTTCTGTATTTGAGCCACGCCCAGCCTATGCTATGTTAAGTATTTTCGGTCTGGAATTATTACCTTATTAATTTAGGGCAGTTTTAATGATTGTAAAATACGACTCTTGATTTAGATTTTCTAAAATAAATAAAAGAGAATAAAATCTGTTTATGTGGTCATATGATACTTAATATTGACTTTTATCTCCGTGGATAGAAATAGGGAAAAAGACTTTTGTAAATCGAGCCACATTATGCATTTTTGATACGTTTTTAACTCGGCAGCAAAGGATACCAACCAGTTGAATTGTATGATTTTTGTTGGATACAGTAGAACACGTTAAACTTTGTTCCAAAACCGTATATATTTCACTAACTTCAAGAAAATTGTAATGGCTGAAATAAGCAAAGACAGCCAGCTCCTTATTGAAAAATTTTTAAAAGTCAACAATTTATTACTCAGCCACCTACAAAAATTCATCCTGTCGTTGGAATTTTGGCCAAAATTGTGCAGTAAAAATTCAAAAAATGCATAGTGCGGATCTGTCTTATTACTTGAATTGGCAATTTTATGGTTCCTCTAATTTTTATTTAATAATCTAATGCTGCACAATTGACAAGGTCAGTGAGTTGATCAGAAGGTCGAGGGTTCGAATCTGTGTTGGGGTAAACTTTTTTTTTAATTTTTGTTATTTAAAAAATTAGATCGGCTCTAAAAGGTGTATTGGCAACTAGTTGTTCCTGGATAAAATATTTTTAAAATTGCTGGCAATCTCATATTTACTACAGCTTGCAGCATGCACGTGCGTAGACAAAGATCGTATTACTATGTCTAGTCGCCAGTATTGTATTGATTAAAGAAAACGCAGTTTCGGCAGCGTTCCTAATTTTATTTTACGAATAATCATACTTTTAGCTCAGAATTTTGTTCTGTTTGTTCTGGGCTTTTAGTACAAGGCGCGACCTCTATTGAGGAGATGCTAGACGTATCAGAACGGAAAGCCGCTAACAATCTACTAATCTAGAGTATTAAAACGCATAGAAAAAAACCATAAACATCTAGAGTAGTAATGTTCAATATACTGCAGTACCTATTTTATGATTTTTGCGGTGTTTATTTGTAGGTAAATAATTTCTTGACATATTATTAAAAAACCTTCCTTAATTAAAAAAGTGCGTTGATATCACTAGTTGCCCACAAAATTTTAACCCACCTGTAAAAAATTCTTAATTAATCTTAATAAGTCTTAATTAAGAATAGGGACATATTATGCCATTAACCTTAATGTCTCTGTATGTGTATACCTACTTTCATAATTAATGTTATATTACAAGCTAAGAGAATAAGGTACTACACATTTTCTATTTTTACTAGCAAACGATACAGGTGAAAATTAACTTCTTTCGATAGTCTGTTTTTTTTTAATATTCCTTAGGTAAATCTGAGTAAAATATTGTTACATAAACCGAATAGGAATTAAATAAATAAAAACGATCGTAAATTGCGATTGCTTATTCAATAAAGCTGCAACAACCCATAAAATATTTGTTTTTATAAGTTTTATTTAAATCTACAGCTGTTACTTGCAGTATATTTGTGAAAATGCGAAACGATTCGTGCTACTACTGCAAACGCGTGCCAAATAAAACAAGTAAACTGGGTTTAAGTTAAAGGTGGTTGCCCTATTTACAATAAAACTGGCAAGTAGTGCACTTGCTTGTTCGCCCATATTTAATTTTCCTATCGTTCTTCTCTTTAATGGCTTAGAAAATAGGTTAGACTTAATGTGAGACCATACACATTCTCCATCCTCCACTCATATTGTATGGTGTGTTGTGGCACACCCTCAATATTATATTACCAGCCACCATAGAGCCCAACCCATTTCGTGTATCTAGTCACTGTTGATTGTGGTGAGACTGAAACAAAAATTAAAACTGCTTGAGTGTGATATCGAATGAAAGATGGTAACAGAAAATTTTAATAATTAACTGCGTTTATTTATTTTTAAATATTGCTCATATTTATGCAGAAATACATGCCATAGTTTTATGCGCTACAGACGGTGCCAACAAATTAATGGAACGCCAGGCAGCTAAATACTCTTGTACTTTTTGCATAAATAAAGGTCGACGGTCTCAATCAACTGGTAAAAAAGTAGCTATAATGCTGGTCCTAGAACACAAGGACGAGGGTATGGTAATGAAATTACTGACCACCTTGCACAAGAAGGTATACAGGCTTGGGCTTCTTTGGCGACACTATCTCAGGACACATTTTAGATCCGGAATAATGGAAAAAAGAACAGAAATTTGTCCAGTGATTGAGGAATCCTCCAGGGCAGACAAAAAAAAAGAATTATTGTTGATTTGCCTGACTGGAGCTTCCAAATAATACATTTAGACTAAGTAAAGGCTTTCCTACAGGACGTGGATCTTAGACAAAACGAAAATAAAAAATTCGGTCAAGTGCAAGCTATACTGGCACAATCCGTGCCTTCAGCCCCCCACTTAACCTGAGCAAACCTCTGCCGTCCGAAATCCCACCTTATTTATCCGCCAAATTAGAAATTTTGATAAACGTTTATGGGCAAATGTTCCTTACATCGTGGGAAATATTTTTTGTTGAAAAACTTTTTCTCTAAAACCAACAGTTCAGCAGTTATAACGAAATAAACAATTAAATTGTTTATAACAACTGATCGTGCTAGCATTCTTCAATCCTGATAATTTTAGTTCAATTTACACCTAATTTTCAGTGTTCATGATTTTTTAAAGATATTTCTTAGCGATCCTTTTGGTGATAAAGGTGGGGGACAGCAATTTTTAAGCGTTTTTCCCGAGAAATGTTTTATAAATGCATAAAAAGAATACATCATATACATAGATTGTTGAATTCGTGCTTTAACAAGCTTTCATTTGACACCCTACACGACGCTCTTGAATTTTTTTTCCATTTCCCAATTTACCTCCTGAAATTAACTCCCAGAATCAAAATTCAACTTTTTATACTTCACCCCTATACTCGTAACTGGACCACCACACTCTATATATGTGCTAAATTTCTAATTTTTACGTCTAATAGTTTCGGAGAATATCGCCTATGACAGACGGACGGACAACCACCGAAGTTATTCCATAAGTGTTCCGTTTTGCTAATTTTAGCACGGAAGACTAAAAATAATTAGTTGGGTAGGTCGGGTAGTTTTAATTTTTGGATATATTTTATATTTAGGTTACCTAGTGAAGAATCGAAGTTTTCGACCGTGACGACAAAAATTAGGTTTTTCGAAATATCTCCTCGCCAATAACTTTTGGCGAAAAGATCATTTTTATTAAAATTAACAAACCTGAGCAAACCTAACTGTATAGAAGACAAAATTTCCTACAACTTTTGTCTAACACATTTTTCTCGATTAAACGAAGAAAACTTGGATTTTTTATTAAGACCCCTAAATACTAAACATACGAGTATTCAAAAATCAGAATTACCCTTCCTTTTGTAATTAAAGTCGTTCATTACGTCACCGCAACTGAAGAATAAAATTAATGTACGGTTTCATTTAGCCAAAAAATGTAATTTTTCTGAAATAAATTACTAAATAATATAAATAAGTGTATTTTTATTATTCAGTTTGTGACGCTTACGCTGTTGCTTTGCAAGGCAATTGGATTTTTTTAATAACCTCGCCGTGCGCTAACAGAAAACCTTCATGCCCTACTTCACTACATTTTTTGACGGAATGAGCCTGCAAAGAGATTCTAAATTAATTGTACTAATCTGTACTAACCCTATATATGTGATGTACAGGACACTGTGATGTACACTCGCAATGATTTTTTGGCGCGAATTTTAAATGTTGGCAACCTTTTTAATAATCCAAAGACATTAGATAGAGTCCAATTTCATTTTTTAAAATGTGTTAATAACTGTATTCAGCAAAATGGTGGCCATTTTGCACGACTGCTTAATTCATATCTTCTTTTTACTTAGTTAAAAAAAAAATTAAAAATACATGTACTTCCAATATTTTCTCATTATTTTTTTTATTACAGTTAATATGTGTATGAAGGTAATTGAAAATATTTTTTTTCAAGCAAAACCGTTCATCGAAAGAAAATTTATTAAAAAGTAAAAAGTAAAAAAGCTTCAAAATACACCCTTTTACCCAACAAAAATACCGGGGTTGTCATAACTTTGATGACATAAAAAATCAGAAGGAATGTTTACATGTGACGTGACTTTTATAACACTTCCGCTTATTTATAGTCGGTAACCATACTACTAGAAAACGTAATTTTTTAGTTTTAGACTGTATACCAAAAATTATTAAAATCAATTGGCACGTTTTCAAGAAATTTGGGAAAAACCACAAACTTTTTTAATCTTTGACTTCCTCTACCGGCTAAACGAAGCAATTTCGGATATAACTAAGTTGGCTTAAATCGACCTATTGACGTCAAGAGGCTGTCATCAAACGTTGCACACGTATTTTCCGGACACCCTGTATATATAGCCAAAATAAAGTTTCATTTTCCATAAGAAAATATTGGGTTTGTTTCTGCAGCAGTTTCAAATCAACCAGAGCCAATGAGATTGCCTGGTTTTGATCAGCAAACTGTTTTCCTTAAAGATGATTGGCTCTGACTAGTTTCAAACTGCTGCAGAAACAAACCTATTAAAATTTTAACTTTTTTTGGCCACGACTGTACTTTTTTGTCCCCCATGGGCTGTGGTGTTGGCATTAGGTCTGCCCCATCACCAGTGTAATTAATACTTTATCAAAAATTAAAATCTACTATTCGAGAATACAAACCAAGTCCGATTTAAAACCATTGTAACTCACGCTCCAAATACCGGATATTATATCCTCAAGTTCTACTTTTATTTTTACTTAACCGTCCCCAAACTTTTCTTTATCTGAACCAGAACAATGTTGCGCTTTAATTGCTTTCATAATAGACAACAATGTAGTAACAGTAAACCGTTCTACTTATGGCTAACAGCAACCTTCGTTTTGGTTTTCAAACGTGTTCGGTAGAAAAGCCCCGTTGACTGACTACACGGTCCCTAAAAGATGTAGGTGTTATAAATGAAAAATGATTTTTAGAACAAATTGAAAAGTTAGGTGTAATAAAAAAAGACACAGAAAATAAAATGACGGACAGAAGGACATAAAAAAATTCCGTTAATAAACTTAGGTGACATTTGTAATTATGCATCAGACTATCAAAAAAAAATATTTATTGGCAGTTATGGCTAAATGTTTTTAAAATGGAAATTAAAACAAAATTGGCCGTTTAGTCAGTTTTAACCGGATGCGTTTATTTTAGATATTCGAATCAGTCTAACCATAATAATATGCAGTATGCAGTGCAAGCTGACAAGTTAACATATTGCAGTTATAACAATACTAATGATTCCGATATTTCATTTATGTGGCACTGCACTCTGCGAGTACATTATAATTTTAAGATAAGGAGAAGCACTATTTTGTCTCTAATGGATTTTCTTGGAAAGCTTAACTCATTTTATCATTATCGTAAGAACATGAAAAGCAATATAATTACTTTGTATAAATGTTGCAATAATATTTCTTTCAAATTCTTATACAACAATTTTTTAGAGTCTGGAACGATTTTTGAAAAGCCGCGACATTTTTTTTATCTGAAAGCCTACGTGGACATCAAGTCTAAATACTAACGTACCGTGGGCGTCTGAAGATAAGAGAAATGTTGCCTATTGACACGGGATTTAAAGAATTGGAGGTTGGGAGGGGACGGGAAAACATCTGCAGGCAATTTGTTCCAGGTAGTGAATATATCTTAAAATTCACAGCTGTTTTTCAAAACAATTATGGTGATACTTCTTGTTACAGGACTTAAAAAAAAATTACCTACTGTTCCTAGATATTAATCCAAGCTTCCATCACATAATGTAAAAATCAAATTTGAGAAAAAAATATGTCGAGGAATGCCAAGTGGTTAACGTTTTTACTTTTTTATATAGCGTATTTTTCCACCCTGTATAACAAAATGTGGTTCTTACTAGGTTAAAGCGACCCTCGTAGCTACCTTTGAATAAATTTAGTTTTTGAAAACCAGAAGTTTGTTTAAATCAGTTGAGCAGTTTTTGATCCACGGAGCTGTAAAAATTACCGAAAAAGTGCAATTGTGCAAACTGCTTGACGAGCAGCTTACTTAAACTATCATAACTTGACAAGCTGGACAGCACTGAATAAAAATTATGTCCTCATAAAAAGGAGACTATGTAAAAGTAGGCTATGTACATTTTTGCGGAGGGCAAGACAGGCAAAATAGTTAATAGTTAAGATAAAATGATAATATCACCAGTGCTGTCAATAAAAACATCCATTCGAAGTCCAAAAACATCTGCAAATAACAATATTTTACTAAAAAGGAATCAAGTATCTGCGCTACTAAGGCCACTTAAAGAGAGATTTAAATATTAATTACAATAATTACTCTTTACGACATTACCAAATAAAAGACCCACGTTTAACAATATTTCTACTGTTTGTATCGTACTTAAATTGCACAATCTTTGCCGGTCACAAGTTGACTGAAATTAGTTCGTAAGTGCCAAAACTTTAGTGGTTCAAGTAAATTTGGTTATTTTTGAACCCAAAGCAATGCCTACCTGACAGATCCCTGACAATACATATTTAAATTATAACCTATTGCCGGAACCACTGTGCTGTGGTTTAGTAAAATTATCGTGCTGTATATTGTGTAGGTTGCTTTTTGTCTTTGTTTTTGTTTCATATCGGAGGAGTTTTAATTAAAATAAATTGAATACCCTTTACCTGCCTAAATCTCTTTGTTCCCTTGTTTTAATAGCTAGGTTTGGTTTAGTTTTCCATATTATGTTGATATTATTATTCTCAAACTCTGGGGATTGGACTTTCTTCCTCATGGTCATTTTGCTTGCTACGAATTTTCACTATTTAGAGAAAGTGCCATTTAGTTTAGTGTTTGTTAATTAATTAACTTAAGTTACCTTTTCCTAAATTTTGCATTTGTTTATCTTTAACACGCTTTTGATATTTGAACCGCTGCTAGTCGGAGTTTTAAGTTTTGACAACGAGGGTCCGTCTGTCTACGTCCGGTAATCGCGCACTCTGGGACAGTCAGCGAATGTTGTCAGTTCATTTTGGTCCAGCCCTACTGTGACCGGGACCTTATGTGATCGTTTCGCCCCTCTCGTACGCGAGGCCTTGTGCCTGGGGTGCTTAGTCACAAAATTTCCAACATAGCAAAAAGGAAAACACGTGCTATAAGTGGTATCGAATTAGCAATTAAAGAAAACTCACCTTTTTGGCATCGGCTTCCAGACCTCAAATCTCTACTAAAGGTAGGATACTCCTGATATAGGATTAGTCCCACCTTTAGTAGTGATTTGAAGACTAAATGTCACAGGTTTAGTTAGAAATGAAAAAGTTTATGTTATATATTACTCGACTTATCTGTTTTACTGATATATGCATTTTGAAGTTGATTTATTTTTTACAAAAAGTTATAAATTATCTAATAAATTAATGTAAATAAACCTCAATTTTAATAAACGTTTAAATTTAACGCATCTGTTGTAACCTTCATCTTTTATCATGTGTTTTGATACATTTTTAATGTCAATTAGCGCAGTTTAGAGCTTCGATATAGAAATAATAGAAACAGTTTATCTTTTAATGTTATACGTATCAAGCCGTACGTCGACTATATATACTAGGCTTTGCTATTATTTCTAACTAGCTAGTTACCCACACTTGGCTTTATCTTTTACTGTTATCTTTTATCTCTGTGGCATTTTATCTTGTAAATTAATAGTAATTCGCGAAAAGAATATATTGCTATCCTGATTTACACACCTGCTTTCCGGAGCTTATTAACTCAAGCGTGCATGGTGATGTATATTTAACAAAAACTTTAGTGGTTTTATTAAAACTTTATTTAATACTACCGTAACGTATTTACATATGTTTATTAAGTCAATTTAATAAAGCTTTACGATACCTATTTACTGAATAATCCTACTGTTGTTAAATAATTCTCTAGTATTAGGTAAGAGGGACTTAAGTCAGAAATTCTTGTTTTCCAGAAAATGAAGCTAAATATTGCATTATTGTTTGTAAATCTGATTATTTCCTTTAGAAACTTAACACAATTTAGTTGTGTTAGTATTCACTACTGTTTTTGGGTTTATTAAAGGTAAATACTAATTAATTGGTCCTAAACTCTTGAGTTAGCAAAATCCAGGTCAGTACTTATTTATTTGTAAAATATGTATTGGGACTTTAAGCCAGTTTATTGTTAATAATTATGTCCAAATATTGGTTTCTGAAAGTAATAATCAAATTTACAAACAATAATACGATCTTTAACTTCATGTTCTGGAAAACAGGAATTTCTACATAAGCCCCTCTTACCTAACCCTAGAGAACTGTTGAGTATATTTTTTTCCTTGTTAAGTAATAGCTTATTACTCTGATGTATTTTAAAAGGCTAAATTTTAAGGTTATCATAATGGACAAAATTTAAACAAGTTATTTTCTAATTTCAAGAGAATGCTTTATAAAAGTTTTATTTTGTGTCATTAAGTGTGAAAAGTAAAACCAAAACATACCATAACACTAACAGCAAATCACAAATGTTATAATAAAACCTAGAACACAGCTTGGTTCCACAACCTGTATTCTTTATAAGAGCTTTGATCTCCTAGACAGGGAACTTAATAAACTTGGCGTATTAGGACTGCTGTCTCAGTTTCTCACGAATAAATTATGACCAAAACAATTTTTCTATATTTTGGAGGAAATCTCTCTTTCTGTTCATTTTTCTAAAATTTTTCAATAAGGTTTAAATCTGGTGACCACTTCGAAAACATTTTTTTTGCGGGCACCTTTTGTTTTATTAACATTGCCGCGTGTGGGGCACAGTGTTGTGGCAAAAAGTGGGTTTTCGAAGTTTCCTCCTCAGGAATGAATTTAACATAGCATAACATTTTGGATTCTTGTGTTTTGTTCCTTAGATGTATATAACATTTATCCATCAATATAGGTATATTACCGAAATGTCTCATACATTTTAAAAAAATTATTGTATAACATTTTGTGGAGAAAATAGTAAAATTTAAACAGGTACTTCTAGGGTATTTACCCAAACTTTTTAGGAATTGAAAGTTCCAATTTTAGCACCGTGTGGTATGATATGATGCCAAAGCTGGTTCGGTCAATATAGTGACTTTTTGGAATTGCAAGTCCAGTATTTTCGCTCAGGTTTAGCCTGATAAACATTCCTTGAGTTTTAAAACTCTCAGTTAATTGTTGTGTAAACCTGCTTGCGGTCACCCTGTATTACAACCCATTACACGATTAATTTAATCGCTAATGTAATTCTCGATTTATTTGCGCAAACGAACTTCGCAAATCGGTCGTCAACGACTCGATACGGTTTCCTGTGGCTAAAAATATACCGAAATGACGGCCATCGAAAAATTGGACGTTACATTTTCCATCGACGCGATGGCCAAGGAAGAATCTTTCTCGATGGATTGGCGACCTACTGGCCCACATTTTAAGGCTTATGTCACAACAAAAGCGCCTTCGACGCGGCGCGTGTTTACGGTAATAAGCCGCGTTTGCAATGTCAGAAAGGAAAGTAACACGGTCGCAGGTCTTTTTAGGTACAGACTGCATTGCGTTAAGGTTTTAAATATTGTAAAGTTGAAATTAGGGACATTTGTTAAATGCTCGTATATATTATTTGCTATGCTTTTTAAAACTAAGAGTCAAGGATCTTTCTAGAAAGAACTAAATTCGTTAGAATATGAGCACTACAGGATAGCCGAGGCGAATTGCATCGCAGGTATGCAGTCCTGCACTGGATGAAGGAGAAAGCGACGTAATGTGAACATTTGGTTTGCTCATTTCCATCCAGATCTAAAACAATATGATTCCTGAATCCTGGATGGAAAGACAGGTTCTATTCGTGACCTCAAGTGACTATAGGTGGCAGGTCGATCGCTTTGTCATAGCGGTTATAAAGGGTATAAGTACTGAATTTTGAAAAATAAATTGCGATTTGTTGAAATTGAGATTGAGAAAAAAGATGGAAATTTCGTTAATACACCTGCGTTTCCGCTGAAGTACAAAACAACAACGATTTGAGTTATCTTTTAACATATTCGACATTGCCAAGCACAATATTTATACCCTCTAAATGGTTAGAATTTGGTCCGCTAGGAGTCAGATCAGTCGTTTCCATTCGCGAATAGTAGAAAGTAGTTTGTTCTTTTGTTACACGAAACTGCTCTAACCTACAATTTTTTTATATATGGAAGACATTCATTAGAAAAAAAATCGGCCAAGTGCAAGCTATACTTGCACAATTCGTGTTCCGTGCCATCAGCCCCCTACTTAACCACCGCCACCCGATCTCCATGCATCTGCCGCGCTACCATTCGCCGACGGCACCAACGTCGTATCACATCGCGTATGCGCGGAGCTGAGTGGGCCAAATTAAAAATTGTGAAAAACGTGTAAGGGCAAAAGTTGTTCTCTAGATCGTGAGAAATATTTTTTGTTGAACAACTTTTTCTCCAAAACCAATGGCTCAGCAGTTATAAGGAAATAAACAATTTGGTTGTTTATAACAATTGACCGCGGTAGAATTTTTCAATCCTGATAATTTTCGCTCAATCTACACCTAATTCTCAATGTTCGTGATTTTCAGATTTTTCTAAGCGATCCTTCTGGTGATAAGGGTGGGGGACAGCAATTTTTAAGCGTTCTTCCCGAAAAATGTTTAAAAAACTGCAATAAAAAATATATAATATTATATCGTTGATTTCGTGTTTCAATAAGCTTTCATTTGACACCATACACGATGCCCTTGATTGTTTTTTCCATTTTCCATTGCCCAATTTAACCCCCGAAATTAACCCCCAGAATCCAAATTTAACTTTTTTTACTTTACGTCTGTAATTGGGCCACCACACTCTATCTCTCTGCCAAATTTCAAATTTTTACGTCGAATAGTTTCAGAGAACATCGCCTGTGACAGACGGACGGACCGACGGACGGACACCGAAGTGATTCCATAAGAAGTGTTCCTTTTCACGGAACACTAAAAGTCAGCGCAGTTTCGTGCAACATAAAATAACAAGCCTCTAAAAACATCCATGAATTTATAAGTCTATAGCTTTTTTTTATCTACGGGATAATTGGATAGCGTTATTCGAAAAGGAACCAAGCGACAAATTTTAATTATTTGAGTTATTGGCGCTAAGCGACTCCTGAAACCCTAAATTAGATATTCGAAAAAGACTCAAGTGCCAGAATGTTAACAGAGCCCTCTGTTGACGAGAGGACCAAGCTACAACAAAGAAATACTGGAATGCGAATTTATCGAAAAGGAACCAAGAGACAAAGAAACTGTTTAGACGTGTATGTTTATGTCACTTGGCTCCTTTTCTAGTTTTACGTACGTTATGTCGTGCTGTTTTTTTTATGAACAATTTTACGTTAATAAACGCATCCTGTGCAAGAATAAATGTAAAAAATGGGCGACAGAGCTAAGAAAATACTATCCTTGGCTTTGGATAATCCCATGGTTCTTTTACTGTAAATTTTCAAATACAACCAACCGCCAAAAAAATCAAAACTCCAGCTATAACTACGGAATTTTTCTTTTACTAATTGCCAAAAAGTTAAGCAAGGTATATACTACCAAACGTGACTTAAGCATTTTTGTCATTTACAATGTAATATTTTTAATCAAAGCGAATCTTTACACCTTATTTACTCAAAAATGTTAAAACGTCGCTTGGTTCCTTTTCGAATAACGCTATCCAATTGAAACCCTGGACATTAGCAATTTGAGGTTCTTGATTGATTGGAAGGTACAACAGGTAAAGTTTACTTGTCTACATCCTCTTCACCGCAGGCGAAAAGGTTTATTGTGATCTCTGTTGTACTAGGCCTAGTTAAACAGGTTTTTCACCTATATCAGGTTAAGTAATTCTTTTTAATAATTATTAGATTACATTACTTATCTCGATGCTTAGGTCTCTCTGGGTATCGTGATCCAGTATTTTGTTAATTTCCAACGAGTTAGTGCGGCACGGCGCATTCATGTATAATATGCCTCCTGGTCTTCATTGCGTGATCTGCACAATGGTTCGTTTTGATATAAGCACATTGTATGCTATTGTTTAGTTAAGGAGCAATGACCCATGATTAGGCTCCATTCACAAATCTTAGTTAATTCCTAATAAGGACTGGGCTGGTAAATTTGGCATTGATTTGCTCTAACATGCATGCCCCTGAATGCGGTTCCAGTAATACTGAATCTTATCCTCTTACAAACGAACGAACATATGCGTATATACTATTTAGCGGGGCTACTCTAGCGCAGACTAGCGCTGTTTTAAAAGGCACTTTGGGGCATTCAACATTAGTTTGTTAGTTTACCCTATATTTTCCTATTTTTATATTCACCTTGTATTGAAATAATAAATAAAGAGTTAACAAGTATTTTTCACGCCGAAGTATATTGAATTGACATGAAATTGCCACATCCGGCAGCGACAAAAACGGTTTAACGTGTGCGCCTGGCTAAAAATAAAATACCATTGTCGCCATTACCAGCGTTACCTACATGGAATAATTGAAAAATTCCTTTTCTGTACTCGCGGTCAGTCCAATCATTATTAATTATTGCAAGGTTTCCGAGTTAGTTTTAGATTTACAAGACGGAACCCTTAGAAAGCAGCTATTATTAAGTCTCATTACTGGTGAACTTGTAACAGTAAAGTTGTGTCGGCAATTAGCCTATAGAGGTAATTCTTCCTCATGTCTATCGGGTGGAGACCGTCGCCGTGTCGTGAGAAATCAGCGCACTACAGTCGCGATTTTTAATTCTTATGGAGGACTTAACTGTAAAATGCATTTAAGTTGTACACCTAACCTAGGAAGTAGGTAGTACATTAAATGTTATTGGATTGTTATTAAAATCGAAATATAAATTCTTTCTTTCCATATTATTATACTGACGATATCGCCAAGAACTGCAAAAGGAAAAACCCGCAAGTGCTTTTTATAAGGAAGGTTAAAGTTTATCCTTTTGCAAACAGCTGGCTTATTGTCTATTCAATATATCAAATTAATAAAAATGTATTAAGTTGCGAGAACAAAAACAGTCGAATTCACTATCTCTAAGACCACTAATTTGACAGTCAGTGGCTTAAATTGACAAGGGTGTCAGAATAAGACAACTAAGTTTGGTACTATAAATTTATTTTTGAGTTCTTGCAAATTTATAAAATAATAACTCCCGCATTAACAATCAAGAAACGCATTCTACGCAAACAAATAAATACTATCTATTTATATCCTGGATGAACGATTCCGGCTAGGTATAGTGAGTATAGGCAACTCAATATACACTCGATGATAAGTTTGGTTTTTTTGCCCCTAATCATTGACAGACACGTAAATGATTGTTGTAAACAATACGATCGGGCACGTGCCGGTAAAAAATCCCAAGCAAAAAGATAAAAAAATTGAATTTAAAACAAACCAGCAGCACGTGGTTTAGATATCATCTGACGTCTCTTGACGCGGCGCGAAGATGGCGGATTTTTGATTGGGATAAATTGTTCTGACAAGTAAAAATATTTTTTAAATGATCCTAGTAATTTTCATCAAATTTCAATCGTTAGATTTGTAATTGAGCCGGTCAGAGGAAAAGTGGTCTAACTGCATAGCGGTTTGCTTGTGCATTATACCACTTTTCCTCTGAACGGCTCAATTATTTGCTTAAATGATTTATATATATATATATATATATATATATATATATATATATATATATATATATATATATATATATATATATATATATATATATATATATATATAATACAGGTTGTAACGTCTTGGACCATATACCTTTCACCTTATCATTCGTAGATTGGGCTTTTCAATTTCCAAATCTCCATTCGTCATTTTCAGACCATAAATATCCCTTTCACAATTTTTCATTGCTTCAGCTGCTCCCTAAATGTATTTTTTTCTCTTCCTTCACAATGACTTTTTTGTGATTCAGAATATGACCCAACATTTAAAACAATAGTTTTACACTGATAGCTAAATCTTTTAACCATTTTAATTTGAGAAGTTATGATAGAAAAATGGATGGACCGTGTGACTGATATCACTAACTTGTGTCTAAAAATTGACATTGTCTAGTAACAATGTGACTTCTTAATATGTAATTAAAAGCTTTTGCATCAAGATACAACGTTCCATTTTCTAGTAACTTTTTGTCTCATCTACCTCGATATAAATAAATAAAGACGAAATTTGACTTTGTGTATATTTCCAGGACTAAATCACCAGAGTCTACGCTATCGCCAGTCAACTTTAGGAAACCACTTACTATGTATAACCATTTGAGACAGTGGCAGTCTACAGCACAAATCATTATTTGTTATTTTAATTATGATGAAATGGATGAACCTTGTGATAACAGTAACTTGTGTGATCTGTCTTTTACCTGGTTTGATATACCTACTGTTGTTAACTTTGACAACATCGTTTGATAAATGTACTAATAATGTTTTTGACTGATTTTTATATTTTTCAAACAACTCCCGTGTTTAATCCCTCGCGGTCAGGTGCATTTTGCGGATTGCAGCAAACCCATTCTGCAGATGACTTATTTACATTGTCTCAATTAAAGCCTTCTCCATATCCAGTCGTTAAATCGACCGGTGGCAATTTACAGCAGAAAAAGCTGCAGATTGTTGCCTCGTGCAGGAACACATGTACAACGTTACATAAGCAGCAGGTGCAAAAAGTTCAGGGCGGCATACTACCACTATACTTGGTTTTAAAATATGGTTTATAAAGTTTTTCGTTAAGAAGCGGTGAATAATAATAATTTTTTAATTGCACTTAAGCCGTGGCGATGGTATTAATGGATATTTGAAACCAGGAATGTGCAGTAGATTATCAGATATACTCTACTCAGGTTGTGTGCGCGTAGACGACATATTGTTAACATCAATTATTTTTCATGTAGTAAATATGTAAACTATGTAGACAATCAAACCTTTTTGATTTGTTTATTGCTTTTTTAATGTAGGGGAGAGGTGCTATGAAAGGGGCAATTTTCGTTTATTGTTATTTGAATTCTGAATAATATATTAGTTACATACAGTACAATCTCATAAATTTCAAACTTGTAATTTGTTATACGGGGAAGCATAAAAGTAGAAAAATATGACTTCCTCAAACCAA
Source organism: Philopedon plagiatum (assembly GCA_963971165.1). Lineage (NCBI taxonomy): Eukaryota > Metazoa > Arthropoda > Insecta > Coleoptera > Curculionidae > Philopedon > Philopedon plagiatum. Next base: position 123,229,093 of record OZ020190.1, read on the forward strand.
AATTTCAGGTTAACATAACATGCAAAATAAAGTAGGTGATGAGTATAGAGAAAAAACGGTTAGTAACTGTTTTTCGTAACTAAGTCGTTGGTAAGTTAATAAATATGAAAATTAAAAAATTATTTTTAATGATTTTAAAAAATTTTGATTTTGCTTATCTTTGCAACGACCATGTAATAAAAAATATGTTTCGCGCCTTTTTCCTCCAGTTAAGATATGCCCTTTCCGATGATGTATATGAAATTAGATAAAGATCCATTTTGACACCGAAAAAGAATAAAAACCGTCAATTTAGATGTATGTCTGGATCGTATTATGCATGTCCGGTATTGCCACGTCTTTTAAAATTGGTAGAAACATTATTTTATATTATTTTTTAGTTAACAAACCTAATATTCAATAAATTTTCCGAGTTTAAAATATTAATTATCACTGTTTTGTGGAAGTTATGATGTAAAACTGAGAAATGCAGATTGGCAGACATTTTTTTGTTTGCCATGATGCGATCTCTTGAGACTTTTAGTATGTTAATAAGTGGGTGTTGCCAATACCTCCTATTGGTGTTGCCCTATATTTTTATTATATATTTTTTATTTATATATATTTATATATTTTTTATTATTTTTTTAGTTAACAAACCTAATATTTTATAAATTTACCGAGTTTAAAATATTATCACTGTTTTGTGGAAGTTATGATGTAAAACTGAGAAATGCAGATTGGCAGACATTTTTTTTATGTTTGCCATGATGCGATGTCTTGGGACTTTTAGTATGTTAATAAGTGGGTGTTGTCCTATACATGTCCGCAAAAAATAGCTCGTCACAATTTTTTTCCAGGTTACCCCATTTTATATAATAATTTGACTACACTATATGGTTCCGTTAACATTTCATAATGTTGAGTTCCTTTAAAACAGTTTGAAATTTTTAGTTTTGGCCAAAAAAATATGGTCTTATTTCCCATAGTGCAGCGGCTTGAAGTTTGTGTCAAATTTCTATGAATCACAGTGTAAGAAACAAAAACCTGATATAATAGTCCGTTTAGATTTTTTTTACTTGTCCCATTTAAAACTTTCCCTTTTGTAGCATCTCTCCCCCATACTTAAATTTTTATGTAATATTTTGTTTTTTCTCAAATTTTAAATACACAACTATAAAAATTATTTTTATAGTTTTGTACAGGAAGATTATCAGATTTTCCGATGTTAAAAATATGTACTTTACCTATAGGTATAATTTTTTCCGAAGATTCCAAAATGGTATCCGTTGTTAAATTTGACAGGACGCCATTTTAAATGTACATACGGGACGACTGTTGTAAAAGATCTCGTTATAGGCACGAAAGACATTTATTCTCACATCTTTTATGTTCTATTTATGTACTTGTGATATTATGATTGTTATTCAAGAGTTGTCAGTAATTTGAAATCAAACAATCCTCCACAATAACACCTTCCTACTTTGGTGTGATAAAAATCACACCGAAAAATTTCATGTTTCGATATGATGTTAAAAATATGTATCACTAATTAGTTCTTATTTTCAAACGTTTCCGAGATATGGGACTTCAAGACTGTGGCTTACGATTTTGTGTTTAAACCCACTTAAAAAATAACCATTTTAATTTTTTATAGCAAAACCTAAGTCACTGTAATCTAGTATACGACAGTATACATAGTGTTTACTTAGTTTACACAGTATCTACAAAAATCACATATTTTACTTTACGCGTTGTCTACACCAAAATGTAGACTATTTGTTTTTTATGCGTAGCCGCCCATCTCTGCTTGAAGGTAGGTATAGTTTTTGGCTATTGATTGTAAGAAACCATTTTGTTAAAGTGCCAGTTTGCCTTTAATGTTAACACATTATTTCAATAAATATACAATATGTTATTGCTTTTATCTGGTTTTAATATAGAACAAGGCAGTATAAGTAGATTAAAAAAATATGTCAAATTTATACACGATGATATGTGTTGTGTCAAGGTCAGATATTCAAACTAAACATATTAAAATCGGTAAAAATACTAAATATAAACGAGCTTCTGCCCTGAAAGTAACAATTATTGAACAAATTAAAGATTGCCTTTTTAATTCTAATAAAATAAGGACAGAATTTGGAGATTAAAAATCACCAACCGCATCTGATAATAATGTGCCCTCCCTTGTTCCAAAAACTGCTATCTATCTGTAAATAACATTTAGTACGTTTTTTTTTGGAGGTTTTATTTTTATTTATATACCTAGGTCGAGTATTTTTAAAAATTATATTATATGCTTGTCAAATTGCCATATCAAAACTCGCTATCAATCTTATGCAATCAAATTATCTCGATATGTGTTGTAAATAAAATATTGAATTTAAAAAAATAAATCTGTCAGATTCACCACCAACCGTATACGGCTACGAGGAATAAGAGAATTGACACTTATAAAAAGAAAAGGTCAATTTTAGTATGCAATTTCCACAATAATGGAACTAGAATCATTTGAGCAACATTTTGATCCATTTGGAAACCTAGGAAATCGCAGAAATATGAATCCGTAGGTTTTTAATGACGACTTATTATAACACAAATTTGTCAAAACATAATTAGAACATCTAAATTTAAACCACTATACCTACTAAGTCTTAAATTTTAAATACCGAGGTACTAGGTACAATGTTTCTCATCAAAAATAGTTTTAGTTTATACGTCAGTTTTTTTTAGTAATAATGACACAAGCGGCGTTCGGTAATTCAATTTTTTCCATCGTTTTGCTCAGAATTTTTGACAGGCACATGACTCATTGTTGTAATCGTACGACTGACCACGTGCCTGTCAAAAATTCCGAGCAAAACGATGAAAAAAATTGAATTACCGAACGCCGCTATTTTCTGGGAAATAAATAATAAAAAATCTAATTTGTTTTAATCGTCTAATATCTGATGAAATGCTTTGCGTAAACGACTGAGACTCTTGCTTAGTATTTTGCTGGGAGAAACATTTACGTGCATATTACACTCAGAAAAAACTATTTAATCATAACAACAAACGTGTTTAAATCTTCATTAAATTGTTATTCTTGACACATGACCATTGTTTCGACACACAGTGTCTTCGTCGGATGTTTGGTACCATCTACCAACCATCCGACGAAGACACTGTGTGTCGAAACAATTGTCATGTTTTAAGAACAAAAATTTAGTGAAGATTTAAACACGTTTGTTGTTATTATTAAATAGTTTTATCATGGATCTTCATCAAGTAATGGCTACATCAATTCAATACTCAGAGAAAACTTTGCTATTCTATTTCAAGTTAGATATAGTATGGGTAAGACATTTTCAGGAAAAAGGTTCGTTTAATTAAATAACTTAATTCGTGAACATTTTATTACTGCAACCAAAATTTTGAATCTTCTAGGTAAAACTTTCTTAATTTACTTTTGTTCCGATTTTTTTTATGAAATCCTTATTAATTAAGTAAAATATTAATTCTTTTACATGCCGTGTAAATATTATATTAATAAACTTTAGTTTCCTTCCTGTCAATACTTCACAGAATGCAGAACTGTAATCTATTTCCCTTATTAAAAATTTAGTAATCTAAAAAAGTGGTATGCGAGACGCCATTTTTATTCAACTCTCCCATTCGAATACAGGGCTTGTTGACTGGCTTTGGTAATTTTATTAATTTGTACCATTTATGTTGTTATTATATAATGAAAAACAGTGAAATTGTTTAAATTTATTTTTATTAACCTAACTACAGGGACTTTATGGGCATAATTTTATATTATTTTTCGAATATATCAGGTGTCCAAAAAGAAAGATCCATCAAGTTGCATTTTAAACTGTTTTACAGACTCAAAACTTTTAATCAAGTAATAATTAATAGTAATAAAATTGACAGTTACATTAACATAAGTGCCGTCGCATTACAAGTGCCCAATTTGATTCTTAATTACATTGTTGGTGCATTTTTAAAATATATACATGGTGATTCACGGTGAATGGTACGTTAGACGCGTCTGGCGAACCATCCAACGAATCGTTCTGAAAATTTGATCATTTATATAAACGAACATGCTCTACCTCTCTAAAATAAATCGAATTGTCGAGGAAATTCTACAAATAAAGGCATATAAGTCAGAAGTTTCACTAGTTGGGTATAGGTACGATATACAAAAATAAAGAGCAAATTTAAGCAGGTTTTTAAATCAGCAATAATATACAGGGTTTTACGTTTTAAAAAATGTACTTGTGATCACCGTTTAAAGTAACCAAAATAACTGTATTTTTAAACCACCCTGTATACTGAAACTAAGATTCGGGCATAGGTCAAAAAGCCCCCCGGTATTATTTAACTCTCCACCAAACTTCAGAGACTTAATATTTCAGAGTTCAGAAATATCAGCATTTTTTTTAAGATAGCATTTTCCGCCAAAAAAAATTGGAAATTAATTATTATTTTAGTAACGGCTGGTTCTGGTGAGGCTTACACCCCCCCCCCCCCCCCCCTGCAACATCTCTAGTTGCATGAATCATCATGGTCTGGTTCAAAGGCAAAGTGGTAACAACGGACCATCAGGTCTATGTGAGACTAGACAGCGGGTGCTGGGGGTCTACCACTCTAACCTATATATGTATATACATATATAAACTATAAAAAGGTTTCAACGTCCGTCGCAGTAATAAACTAAAAGGAAAGATAATGGCTATTCGGACTGAAAGACAGTAAGTTATGTTTTTGCATCAAAGTACGGGGAGTCCAAGATCTAATGGACAACCCCGGGCTGGCAGACAGTAAGCTTTCACCCTTGTTGGGGATCATAAGACTGACGTAGCCTTTAGGCAGCTTCCCCAACAGCCACTTCGCCTATTCAAGTCTATCGTTTTGAACAACGACGGTACAGAACCCACGAGATCGCCATCTATAGGAAACCACTTCAATGCAAGAACAAATCTCACTCGAGTAAAGCTGCTACTGATATATACGTAGCTAATAAGAGAAAACACTGCCACAGTTTTGTGGATTACACTAGGGATCGCAGGGATTGTGTGTGCGATCTCTAGTGTAATCCACAAAACTGTGGAGACCTGGGGTGATGCTCAAAAATCGATTCCGATACCGGGTGTCATGCTCCCGCAGTCTTTTCATTTACTAGCTACGTATATATCAGTAGCAGCTTTACTCGAGTGAGATCTGTTCTTGCATTGAAGTGGTTTCCTATAGATGGCGCTCTCGTGTGTTCTGTACCGTCGTTGTTCAAAACGATTGACTTGACTAGGCGAAGTGGCTTTTGGGGAAGCTACCTAAAGGCTACGTCAGTCTGATGATCCCCAACAAGGGTGAAAGCTTACTGTCTGCCAGCCCGGAGTTGTCCATTAGATCTTGGACTCCCCGTACTTTGATGCAGAAACATAACTTACTGTCTTTCAGTCCGAATAGCCATTATTTTTCCTTTTAGTATATATTTATATATATTCAAACACGTTAAATGTGTTAGTTGCTTAATCCATTTTATAGTTACAGCGAACAAATGATTTTATTAACATTGATACACGATTTCACCAAACCGTTTTAACGATGGCGTATAAACTTAGTAAATAATACTGTCCTTTGTTAAAGCTTTGCCAAATTAATTTCAACGTGATTTTTGTCCCATTGTAAATTTAAAAAGACAATAATGTAAAGTGTCTGGCGCTATAGCAAATGACCTTACGTACCTACACACATAGAACAATGTAAAGTGTTAATGCATAATGTATAAGCTTTTCATACGGAAAACCTTGCGTAAAAAACCATGAACTTTTAATTGACACGTCATCTTTGAAAAAGTACAATTTTTTTTCCTAAAAACACTTAGACTTAAATAAATATGTTTTTATCAAACAACTAATATTTACACGTTAACGTTTTTATAACAAAGTCGACTAAATATTTTAATTTTGACAGAACTGTGAAAGTTTATTAAAAACCTGGAACGTAGATTTGTTATTTTTTATTTTTACCACAATTTTCTTCATTGCACGTTATCCGTATGATAAAACTTTCAATTAAAAGTTTCTTTCCAAAACATGAAAATGTGTATATGCGAATTCGATGGTCGTGTGTTTCGTACCTTAGATTAAATAGTTTAACGAAGATAGATAACACAAACAAGGAAATGAAATAGATATATTGTTTACTACGACATATGATTGGCTACCATAGACAACATATATTTAGACCATCACAACGTATTCGCGACACCGCTGAATCCGTCCAATGTATGGGCGAAAAAGTGCGTTTGTACGCAAATGGCGCCAGTCAGGTTTTTAAACGACGGTTCTCTCGAGGCATGCGCACTCGGGACGTCTCGCAAAAGTGGTTGTTGAACTCAATGACGCAACTCGGCGATCAGAACCGGGCCGAAAAAATCTCAGTCATTTTTATGTTCTGGTATTTTTGGTTGGGGTGGCGAATATAGCGAACCTCTGAAGCTTGTTATTTCGATACAAAAATAGTCTTTACAAAGTGTTAAAGACATTTCATATGTTTCGCCAATTATGTATCCAACTTTTAAATATAAGGAATTATTTCATAGTCTATTTCTTACAATCAGTGCATAACTACAAATAGTTTAATTCCAAATTTAAATTATATCAATACGTGAAAGAATAGTAGGAAGAAATATAATTAATCTTAAATGCACTCCGGTGTTGAAGTGACTACACACACGGAGAAGTAGAAATATTTGTCAGTGACGTATATTGAGTGCGGTCAAGGTGTCAGAAAGGCACTAATGGGGTGTGTGTGTATTAGGGGCATTGTATAAGGGGTAAGATGGTGTAAGAAGGTCATATATAGTGTCAATGCCTCCTTCCCCTATATTGCATAAGGGCGAGTGTGTCCAAAAGGCATATTTGCGCTTTCGCCAAAGGGGCACTAAAAATACTAGTGGATTAGGGTAGAGGGGAGTATTTTAAAAGGGATGGCGAAAGAAAAAAGCGCTTTCGCCAAAGGATCGCTAAGATATCAGTGGATTAGAAGGGTGAGTGTCCAAATGGCATATTTGCGCTTTCGTCAAAGGGGCACTAAAATACTAGTGGATTAGGGTAGAGGGGAGTATTTTAAAAGGGATGGCGAAAGAAAAAAGCGCTTTCGCCAAAGGATCGCTAAGATATCAGTGGATTCGATTGACATGGGGCCGTAAGTAGTAGCGCTTTCAGCAAAATATCAAGTGCACACACTGTAAATAGGTGTAAAAATATTTACATCTTACCATAGAACTTGGTTTGTTCAATAATTAGACAGGATGGGATGCCAATCCAATAAAATATACACATGTAATTTTTTTGATTTACTATTTTACTTCTTAAAACAGTTGCATATTTTATTTCTATTGTTTAGAATACTATGTTTATATTTTATTTCAACTTTCAATTTTGTAAATGAAACGTTTCAAAAATTAAGAGGGGGGACATTAAAGAGACGCACTGTATATGTATAAACTGAGCTATTTTCGAGGCATTATCGACAGTTTTGTATAGCAAGAAAACTCAGATTTAAGCCAACAAACTATACACTTTTTGTTAAAATCTCACTAATGGTTACATTTTTATCATTAATAAAAAGAATAATTACAAGTAATATATTTAGCATTTATTACTCGATAAAACATTCACGTCATGTGAAATAAATTTTGAAGTACGGTCCTGTCTATCACAAGGCAAACGTTCGACAAGGCGCAAGCCCGCAGAAGACCGTCTTTGTTTACGGATTCAGCTTGGTAAATTTGCCACATTCGCAAATGACACTATTTCTCTATTATATATTTTCTCTATGTTGGCTACACTTCTCAGAATGAACTGGATTTTTCGGAATACATATTTGCCAAACGACCATTACTGTTTTTCATTATCGTCGTAATTGGTACCTTACGAAGTATACGAAGCCTCTCTACCACGACATTTGTTTAATCTTGGGATAAGCAATTGCAGTGCTTTTAGTATTGGCGTTGTTTATCTTCTTTAGGGAAATTTAATCTGATTTCCGTACCCACCGAACAAGATTACATCAATTTGTGAAAAAAACGTGAGGCGTTAAGTTTGGTGTGCTCTTTCTGGTTATTTGAATAACCGGTTAATTAATTAAGGTTAATAACCTAGGGTTAAGGTTATCACAAAAATTTTCCGGTTAACCTATAAACGATTATTTTTAAATAACCGCCTATCCCTAGTTCACAAATAATTAAATAAACATCAGTTGTAATGAAGAACCCCATTTTACTACCTGTTAAATACTGAGAAAGATTGCTGTTTACGATTAACAAACCAAAAAGCCAACCAGATCTAAAATAGATGGTACCTAAGCACCGTGTCATGTGTCAGGGACCACTATATAGGAAAAGAACAGCTTTAGAATTCTAAGATCGAAGAGAATGTCCGTTGCCGGTTGTTCGTCCCATTATACGCAGGTAGTACTTCGTTTTAAAACACGTGGTACCAGTTCCTATTAAAAAGAATTTTTTGTTCCATACATTCCGCTCCCATGACTTTACGTTACATCAGTCGGTTTCATTTTATTTGTGGGGTTAAGCTAATTTCTGAGAAATTAATTTCTAAAATTAGTATATGTTAGAAGCTAATGTAAATACAACAACATACGGCAACTAGTGGCAGCAACGTAACAAGTAAAATACACTTTTTTCATTAAGGAAGGTTTTTTAATAATGTGCCTAGTCCTGCCAAGAAATTATTTACCTACAAATAAACACCGCAAAAAATACTAAAATTGCATTTTTGCTGTGACTTTTTTAAAATTACATGCAAACAGTTTCTTGCACTGTTAAAGCCATTGTTAACACAAGTACTCAAGTACTTGTACTACACTACTACACAAAGGACATAACACAAATTTCAAATATTATCCAAAACCATATTACACAACAAAATTAGGGAAGCCGAAACACCTCTTAAACTAATAATAAAGTGCCGGTAATGAAATAATGTTAGCAAACGTTTATGCAAATACAAAGCGCATATTAGGTAATACGTTTTTCTTTGTCTAATCCAAATGATTTGCAATAGCATAATACCCAACCTGATCAAACCCAAGAACCGTCGGCGTCGACGGCCACGCGCGAAACGATATTATTAGTGGGGCGTCGACAATTTCCTTATACAGGGTGTTATAGAATTCACTGCATATATTGAAACCGGTAAATGATGGTATGAATTCAGATTGAATAAAAATATTCATAAATGGCGCTTCATGATAAAAACAAAGGTAGATATCGTCCCTCAAAAAAAAATTTTGTTAATGATTGGGCACCACTGGGCTATTCCTTGCTCAATTTTAAGACAAAAAGTTCATATAAACATAGGTCCTAAACGACCGTTTTTAATACACAGGGTGTTAAATTTTTTTAAAAGGTTTTTCCTAAGTAACTAAAAGACGCAAATTAGTATCAAGTTGAAACTTGGTGATAATTTTTAATGCATCAAGAGGGGTCTTGCTGGTTGTCAAATTTGTTTAAAGAAGTGTTTTTGTGAATATATTTTTTAAATTAAACCTCGGGCGTTACCCCTGTGCACGCCACTGGTAAAATGAGAAAAACAATTTTTACTTAAAAGACTCCTCTTTATGCATTAAAAAGTGTCACCAAGTTTCAACTTGATAGGTACTAATTTGCGTCTTCTAGATATTTAGGAAAAACCTTTTAAATTCTTTTTAACACCCTGTATATTAAAACCAAAGTCGTTTAGGACGTATGTTTATATGAACTTTTTATTTTAAAATTGAGTAATGAATAACACCCTGAAGTTTGGCCACGTACTTTATTATCAGCCTGTATTATAAATAAAAATAATAATTTAGCTTTATTAATGTTACAATTTTTCGGGATTAATGCCGGGATTTTGTTTCTTCGACCCCAAAAATCCCGGGATCCAAATATACGTCTGGTATTGCAAGCCCTAGTCGTAATATACCTGCGTATCATTAAAACTTATCAAATCAATCGACCGATTGATACGCATATGCTTACTTACATTGCATTATAATCCTATAACCTTATCAAAATGTGCATAGATAATTATAGAACCTGTACAGATACGGTGTAATCTGCAAATGGCGAACGCAACACCTGGGTTTATCTAGCAGAAACACGCGAAAGTTCCAGACAGGCTCTATCTATCATACGTCTTATCGGGCGATTTGCACACCGCGTCGGTTCGTTGTGTTTAGGCATAAAATACAATAGATTTCGTAATGCATAAATGTATCCGATATTCATCTATGAGGTACTTTCGGCCTCGACATTTTGTCATATTGTTTCACGATTGCACATATTACACATCTGGTAGGTGATATAAAATGTCAAACGTATTGCAAGAAATCCAATTCCGGAAATAGAAAAACTCGGGAAAATTTTAAAATCCCGAAAACTCCGGGATTATTTATTTATTTAGTTTACTGAAAAACGATAGTTTTTTCATTTAATAGTGATTTTGGACTTGTTTGAAAATTCTAAATATATATTTTTTTATTTTCTGAAAACAGCAATTTTTCCCTCTGTGGACTTAATGTGCTTTTATAGTATTTGTTAACTAAAGTGCCACTCTCAACCCCTGAGGTATAAAAAATAAAAAGAAGCATGCAAATGTGACTGGTACTTGATAAAATATCAAAATTAAAATAGGTTTTTACTTATTGATTTATATTTGTAAACATTACTGCATTAACAAGGGTAATCATTATTATATAGTATAAGTACTTTCTGTATAAAACGTTAAGCAAATTGTTTAACCTCTCAACATATCGCAACGACGCGATGCCTAGCGTCTAGCAGCGTCCCAGTAAAGCCTTTAAGCTTTTAAAAAGCTAAACACAACGTCAATCTTCGAAGCATGCAAAAGGGTCGAAGTTTTCAACATATGAGGCACAACGTTAAGTGCCCAAAGCTTGCAACGTTGCCATCGTGTAAAACGTTCGAAGTTTCAACACATCAAACACAACGCCAATAAGTCTCAAGTAGAAACAATTCAACTGTCAGAAGCCTTCAGAACATCCTAGAAAACGCCCAACGTTCAATGCAACTGTGTAAAGCGTCCAAGTTTTCAGCATGTCAAACACAACGCCAAACGTTTACACTTGCAATGTTGGAACCTTTTGAAAACGTTCAACATTTTAACGCATCAAACGCAAAGCTTGCGATATTTCACCTGTGCAAGGCACTTAAGCTTTAAACACATTAAAACCCACAGACCAACGCGAATTCCCTGTCGCAGCGGGCTGCGATTTTTTTTATTATTGTCAGCGACAATGATACAGAAAATCGCAGCCCCGGCTACAGCAAATTCGCGTTGGTATGTGGGATCCTTTAAGCCAAGCGTCTATATTTGACACGTTTCAACTTGCGTGTTCAGACGGATCCCCAAGCCACAGAATTTTGAATTTATACAGAAGCGAAGAAAGCGTATTTTGACAGGACCCGATTTGGAGAGCGCATGCACAGATTTACCCACCCGAATCTGTGGCGCATGTCCAAAGCGGCCATCTTTTAACTGACAAATTAGTCAGAAGCACATGGGCAATGACGCCAGCTGCGCTATAGTTAGTTCGATTGCAACTGCAGGTGTTAGATATTTGCTTGCTTTTTGGTTAATATACGTTTTAAATTTTGATATTTTCCAAAAGTTAGGTACAATTTCGTATTTTCGGCACTTTTCGCATAACCTAGTTGTATGTATGTTTTGTCAGCTTATCAACGGTAGAAATACAAATTTCAATTTTTGGAGATTTACTGACAGTGTAATAACTGACAGTACTGTTACTGAACAGATTACAAGGTCACTGAAAATGGACCCCTCGAGATCAAAGGAACTGACACACTATTTCGCTTCGGTATAGTTTAGCAATTCTGTATCCAAGCGTTTAGGTACCTATTTGAAATGCGAAACTCAAAAAATTGCAAAACTTAATGCACAATCTTTGAATAGGTTTCATTTAAAATATTCCTGTTTAATTAGTTTTTAAATCTGCCTATTCTCTGCTTATTTTTATATACCTATGTATGTTTTAACAATTACAAAACTTTAAAGTCTCACCTTAATAACGAAAATAACAAACGAGTTAAAAGATAAGGTTAACAAAAAATATGTATAAATTCCGTGGAACACGTGGGATGAAGAACAAAGTGTTTTCAGGCTTTCGTGACTTCGCAGTGACAAACGATAAACGATGTACCAACACACTCCTGGCTACACAAAAGGAATAAATCAACAATAGAATTAATCAGCATAATTTAAACTGCTGATCTGATGTGTAGATAATTTTCCCGTCTTTAAGGTTTTCTGATGAATTAAAAGACATTTTTATATAAATGGCCCGTGGCCGTAGCGTAACAAGATTTAAATTGAGAGAAGCTGAAAAATATGATTTTCTAATTTCGACATACAGTGAGGGCATAAAGTCTGGAAACACCTAGTTTTTTACGAAACTATACATTTTCGGAAGAAACGCCGAAACACGTCGATTTTGTTCTCATTTTCTACACATTCTGAAAATATTTGATTATATACAGGGTGTGCCATAAAAGTTGGGCATTTGTCAAATTTGATTTTTTAAATAGAACACCCTGTATATTATTCCATTTTTGAATTGTTCGTTAGAAAATCAACATCTTTTGTATAAACCACCCTTCCTCTAAAATCAATTGTTTGCGAGATATTGCAACTTGAAAATTGTTAGCCAGCAAAATTAAATAAAGTCAAATAATAATTTAACACATTTTTATTTTAACAACACCAATCCAACTGAGACAATTTTAACGCAGCAAATGCTGAAATTGTTGACCGTTAACTTCCCGGCAATATCCTAGCCTATCCATAAACTCCTCTTGTACGTTACGGATGAAAGGTGGTGAAATTTGCCGAATTTCATCCCTTATACGATGTTTTAAAGCTTCTATGTTAGGAGGTCTGTTAAAGTAAACTTTACTTTTTAAATAACCCCACAGGAAATAATCAGGGGGGGTCAGATCCGGTGACCTCGCAGGCCATTCTATGGGGCCACGACGTCCTATCCACCTGTTGAGATATTGCCTAACAGCTAGCGCATAGTGAGGTGGGGCCCCATCTTGTTGAAACCACATTGTTAAGGCTGGTGTATCAGGCTCATCACCTGGATACCGCTGAGCTAAGGCAGGAATTAACTCTACTTGCAAAAAGTCTAGATACATTTGGCCGGTCAAATTTTCGTCAAAAAAATAGGGACCAACAATCTGGTCTTGAAATATTCCTGCCCAAACGTTGACTTTTTCGGGATGTTGGGTATGAGCCACTTGAGCCCAATGGGGATTCTCTTTAGACCAATACCTACAGATTTGCCGGTTGACAGTACCATTGAGAAAAAAGGTAGCTTCATCCGAAAATAAAACATTTGCACAAAACAAGGGATCCATGTTGCACCGTTCTTGCATATTTTCACAAAACTGGAGTCGGCGGTCATAGTCATCTTCGTTTAATTCATGTATTAGTCTTATTTTGTATGGATGATATTTCTCTTTATGCAGAATATTTTTCACTGATGACTGACACACGTTTAAATCTAATGCCACTTGATGGGTTGACAAATGTGGATTCTCGTTGTAACTGAGTAAAACATCTAATTTAATATTGTCATCTAATTTGGGCCTACCTGTCCTGGGCAGATCTTTTACAGTCCCATGTTCATGAAATTTTTTGATAATTTTGCTGACCGTCGATTTTGTAATTGCTTGTCGCTCTGGATGTGTGTTATTAAAAAGTTCGCAAACTTCGTCAAGATGCCTACGACGATCTCCCCAGCCAAACATCATAAGGATTTCAATCCTTTGGGTCTCGGAAAGCATATTTTAAGATACAAATTACTATCTTATTTAAATGTGTTTGATTTTTGACACAACTATCATAATGGGACATGCTGGTTTCCAGGGTAGTGCAATAATTCAAGGTGTAAGAATTACCAATTTTCAAGTTGCAATATCTCGCAAACAATTGACTTTAGAGGAAGGGTGGTTTATACAAAAGATGTTAATTTTCTAACGCACAATTCAAAAATGGAATAATATATAGGGTGTTCTATTTAAAAAATCAAATTTGACAAATGCCCAACTTTTATGGCACACCCTGTATATAATCAAATATTTTTAGAATATGTAGAAAATGAGAACAAAGTCGACGTGTTTCGGCGTTTCTTCCGAAAATGTATAGTTTCGTCAAAAACTAGATGTTTCCAGACTTTATGCCCTCACTGTATAAAGTGACACTTCTCAAAACCGATGACAGTTTTGAAACCTCTTACTTTTCGTAACTAGTTACCAAAAGTAAAATATTTCCTAACTGGTGATGAAATATTAATTTCATAACTAGTTATGAAAAAATGAAACATAAAAATAAAAATTTCGTATTTCTCTCTTGACTTCTCGGGTACAACAGAAGATAACTCGTTTTGAGCTGCCTCTTCAATATCACTTGGGGTCTCGGAATCGTATATTTTAAATATTTTTAACAGAAAAAATTTAATTTGTGATGCGACACTCTTAACAAATAAAACTTCAACACGACATCATGACGACGTAACAACCCAGACAACTGTCTACTCATTTCAAACACCATTTATTTGTTTCATATACATATTTATAATACTTTCTTACATCTAATTACTTAAAATCTTAAAATATTATTTAGCTACATGGCAATATGCCCAGGGATATCCAAATAAAAGTGAACAATATTAAATAAATATGAAAGTTTTGGGGATTTTTATGGATCATTCATATATTATCTTATCAGCTAAACAATTGAGCATCGAATAAAAAAAAGTACTATAAAACATCGATTTTCTCGCTTATTTTAAATTGGATGCTACAATTTTTATTATATTTTTGGATTCTAGGAGAAGTTCTAGACATATTTTGTATAACATACCCTATGCAGTTTTTCAATAGTTTTTGAAATATTTCAAATAAAAAATTATTTCGCATAAATATACCTCCTACCTTTTTAAATTCTCTTCGTAGGTAAGTCAAATTTAATGTCAAGGTTGACAATAATACTTTAGTCACCGTGATTTTATAATTTTATTTTTATGAAAAATGCGTAAGTATATGAGAGTCACGCAAACGACCCCATCCGATAGTGATCTTTTGGAGCCATGAAATATATTTTTGTTTATAGAGTAATTATGGTTTAAACGAATTAAGCTTCAATTTTTGTTTTATTACTATACTGGAAAAATCACCTTGAAAAACCAGCTTGAGAAGAGACAACAGAACTAGCTACTAGGTACCACTAGATGAAATAATAATTTCTTCGTCTGATGCTTACTTAGATGTTTTTATACAATAATTAAAATTAATAAGTTTATTTACGTATTTTTGTCAAAATTATAAAAAATCTGGGATGAAACACAGTATAGGAAATTCAATTTTGTTTAACTGGTATAATATTGAGGGATCTCGCTTCGCTTGTCTGTCAGACATTACACTCGTTAAACAAAGTAAAGCGTTTCCTCACTTTCGTGGCCTAGGCCATTGCTTCGTTTTTTTTGGGGAGAGGGGGCTTAAGCCCCCATGGCCCCTTAGCTAAAGTAATGGCCTCTGGTGCCGACATCGACACTTTGAATGCGTTAAAATAAACTTTATTAAGAACGACGATACTTTTATCCATCCAAGATTTCTAGAATAATTTAGGGCTATTTCTGATTTTATACTGCATTTAAATATATTAAGGACCGTGAGATCTGCTCTTTAAAATTCTAACAAATTTTTACACAATTTTATTAGTTGTTTTGAAAAAAATGTGGAACAACTATCAGTGCAAAACACCAAATACCAGGCCCTTAAACTACACTACTCCAATTAATGAACGAACCCCACCGAATTTATCATAATTTTCTCAGGGATTTTCTTCTAACCCTTTAATCCGACCGTATAAAACTTTTTTAGGTTGTAGGTTCATTCTTTAGGAAAGTAAGTATACCAGTATTTGCTTTAAAAAAATCAATTTTGTACAGTATACAGGGGTTTACCAATAATGTTTTTTCCCTAAAGTTTGTAGCGCTCTGTAGGTTAGACCAGCCATAACTGCGATTCATATTCGTAACTGGACAGTAGCCTCATCTGTTCTTAACATTTCATTTGTTAATTCACTCCGATCTCTTAGTTATTGAAGGAGATACAGGATTTTTTAAAGAGTGATATTTTTTACTTAATGTACTTTGAAAAATATCAACAAATAAAAATTACGGAATTAATTTTATTAAGAAGAAAATACAGCAATTATTAGGTATAAAGCAATGAAATTTAAAGTAACACATACAAGAATATAACCTTAACATAATAAACCTTAAAGATTAAACAGTATAGGTACATAATAGAAAATTGAACGGTTAAGAATTTTAAAAACGAAAAAAGCAGCGTTAGTGTCAGTAGCGAATATTACCACCGTTTGCGCCTCATCTTATTTCATTTTGATCTAGTCCATTCCAGATTTCAACAAGTCTCTGACCTACCTTTCCGAATTGTTTGGTGAAATTTTTGGAGTTCCTAGTCACCCACCAAGGATGCCCCAGTGGTGTTTAATGGGATTTAAGTCCGGACTTCTTGCAAGCGACACCATAACATTTACACCCACGGTAAAGGCAATTTTCATTTTTTGATATTTTTCAAAGTGCAAGAAACCCAAACAAAAAACATTACTCTTTAAAAAACCCTGTATCTCCTTCAAAAAATAAGAGATCAGAGTGAATTAATAAACAAAATGTTAAGAATAGATGAGGCTACAGTCTAGTTGTGAATGTAAATCCCAGTTATGGCTGGTCTAATATACAGGGCGCTACAAACTTTAGGAAAAAACAACATTATTGTTAAATCCCTGTATACTGTACAAAATTATTTTTTTTTTCGAACAATACTGATATATTTACATTCCTAAAGAATGAACCTACAACCTAAAAAAAGTTTTCTACAGTCGAATAAAGGGGTCAAAAGAAAACGCTACCAAAATTATGATAAATTCAGTTTAAAATAAAAATTTTGTACGTGAAAGTTAACTCACCATTTTTACTTTATTAATTAAACTGTAAAAAATCTTCATAAAAAGAAAATTACAGGCGACATGCTAGCAACCTAGAACAGAACAAAGCAGCCAGACACCTTCACCTTCAGCAGGAAAATTTATAGACTCGATAGCTGCAGGATTTATGTCCTGTAACGTTTTGTTTCTATGTCTAATAAGGAACACGTGTACCAGATTGTTTTATGGCCTTATGTACATTGACAGTTTTTTCTGGTCAAACGATCTAGGTTTGTGAGTTATAGGTATGCATTGGAAAGGCGACAAAAATTTGTTGGTTTCAAGAACAATTTACAACTGTTTATTATAATCAGAAGATTTAAATTTTTCCAGTATAGCACATATAAAAAGATTTTGAGCTGTCTTCTGCTATCGTTTCTTTCGCGTTGTTTAATCTTGTATTCGGCTTTAATGAATCAATTGTAGAAATATATACCTGCCTGGAAAGTACAAACAATATTCCGCCTTTCAGATTCATCACATTTCTCAATGAAGCAGACGACGCCCCGTGAAACCACATTGTCACTCTCCCTCTAAATTTCGTCATCATGCAATGGAGATAAACTACTAAAAATTTATTATCACAAAAAGTTATGGTATATTGGTTTATTTTATTAATACTTAGTCATATGCTTTGGCCTGTGGTTGTATGATTCTAGATAAGTATAAACCTCCAGTAATTCTTTTATTTTACTAGAGCCTGTCATCAATATGCAAATATTCTACATGACTGAGAGCCTGGGAACAGTCGTTCTCGAAAAGTAGATGGGGCCATATCGTTTGGCAGGTTATAAATAACTTGGGAATCCCTGATTGCTCTAAAATGAAAATTCGAAATCAGTGCTACACACACTGTATTCATATACTGACGATCAGAAAATGTCCATGATCGAAGTGGGATTTAAACCCACGATCTCTCGATTGCAAAACTAGCGCCGCACCAACTCGGCCAGCGGAGACCCCCTGTTTGTATAAACTAGAATTAAGTTAATAAATTTTGTTCTTTTATAGAAATAATTGTTCCCTAAAATACTAAATACGCATTACACTTAACAAAGTGAGCAGTAAAGGTCAGTGCTCTTTGTAATTCCGCATTATTTAAAATTTTGTCTTAAATGCATTACGATAACCAAAACGTGAATCACGCTGGTTAGCGGCCTGTTTGTTAAGTTGGACCAAAATTTAAAAAAATCCACCCTAGTACGATTTCCAACCCAACACCTAACGGTCCATAAACGGATACTCTATATACCTCTGGACTACGTTGCTGATGTAAGAAAACCGATAACTTGTTGCAAGTGCATCATATACTTATATTTTTGAGGTTATGTCTATTGACTATGCCATGCCGAAGCCATAGTGGAGCTTGGGTCGCTAGACCTTGTAATATTCTGTTTACACAACTTAAGCTTTGGCCAGGGTCGGACTTCACTTTTTTTTAGTAAAATTTATGACTGTTTAAATAGTGGAACAGAATCTTGCTGAAATTAATTTACTAACATTCTACTATGTGTAGATATATGAAAAAACAATAATTATTGTACTAGAACTATGAATTTAAATGAACATTCAGCATTCTAGGGTTAAATTAACAAATTTCACTACTCAAAAGCCACACAAGTGCGCGGCAGCTTTTCGCCAGGAGCAAATATGGTCTTTATTTTCCCCCTTTCCTTCTCTTTGTTTAGATTTTCCATGGCAATTGGGCGCCACTGAGTTTTTATAAAGGAACTAATTTTGCAGCCTAGTAAACTCGGAACCTAAGCTGGGGTAAAATTTAGATTAAATAAGACAAAGACTTTGTGCATGTAATTAATAGTCAATAAAACAAACTATTACCCAAAAAAGTAACGTTTATTCTACTCATTAAAATGTATTGATCCTGGCAAAATATGTACAGTATGAAACACCAAATGGTGTATGGCAATGTAAGTATTACACCTAAGAAAACTTAAAGAAAAGTTAAATCCGGAAATATAGTGGAAACTTATGACACTATATCTTGGTAAGTAAATAGTAAATATAAAATATACAAACTTACCACTAAACGTTGGCATAAAAATAATCAGTAATCATAGAAATCAATAATAATTATTATTATTGTCAATTAATAATTAATAATAGGGTTTATTTCTCATGGAAACTTCATATCAGGCACCACGACACCTCACAAAAATCCTGACGCTGATAGCACGTGCCTGTTGAATATAAAAAGTAAACACACCACTCCACAAATAATGATTTTTTCTGTAATTATGTAATTCGAGGTGTATATTACAAAGCTGAATGTGCTGAATACGGTCAAAAATAATAATAAAAATAATAGAAAAAGACGCGTCATTTTTGAGCGCACCGGAGGTGCTTTACATGGGCGAGACTGTCTACGATTATAATATATGTGAGTAACATAACCTCGAAAAATATGGTAATTTAAAAAGAAAATTTTAAAAACCATAAGCTGTTCCGCTAAACTACTCGTTTGGATTCGTAATTTACGCCGCACAACATAAAATTCCTATAACATTAATTAAGTTTCGGGAAATGTTTGTCTAGATAATTGTTAAACAAATAAAATATGTTTACCTACTTACTTTTCAATAAAAAGAAACACTTTACAGATACACAAAGTCCAACAATATACTACTAAAATGTATAATAAACACAAAATAATGGCAAAATGCTTTCTTAAAACACCGAAAGGCCAACAACAATATTCCTAAAAACAAACTTTGATTTCACACGTCCTAAATCAAAATCGGACGGGACGGCTCTGTAAATAGCGAACTAACGCGGAATAGACAGACAGGTTGAAGACTGCCGGAAAGATATGCCGGTGCAAAGGCGTAAGAAAAGGATGCCCATCTACACGGCATTCGATGTGAGGTGCTGCACCTATTGTCGCTTTTCCGGCTGCAAGGATTAGATGCACGTAGTTTTTTACGTAGGTGCGAATCTTATGAACAAAAGTCCTACATTATCCTATTTCAAATTCCAAAATTACCCACACCCCTCAAAATAGGGAGAGGGGGTTTCATAAAAATATTATAAACCGTTTTCGAGATATCCCCTTGTAACACTTAAACTCACCCTGTGGCCTGTACAAAATAAAGTCACAAACTTATTAGAAATTAGTAATTTTTTACATCAAAGCCATTTTTAAATCACAAATTTATAGTATCTGGCTATTATTGCGGAAAGTGCATAATAAAACTTTTGCCCAACTTTCGGAGTCAAATACCCCAGTGTGTGTCGTTTCGTATGCCGTGTGGTGGGTAGACCAGGTGAGATTTCTACAGAGGGATGTGCCTTATGGTTTACGACAGTCTGATGATCCCCAGCAAGGGTGATAGCTTTTTTTTTATCTTGGATAGCCCACGCAGAATTCCAGCCTAAGTACTAACGTACCGTTGGCGTCTGAGGAGAAGGGAAATGTAATCTATTGATACGGGATTTAAATTTAATATTAGTTTTTGGATGCCCCGTGGTTTATCACTAAATAGTAATTGTTGTATTTGTAAAAATGTAAAGTGTGTTTGAAGATAAATAATTAAATTATTATTATTATTATTATTAATACAAGAACATCACAGTTTATTTCTTGTCCGCTAAGTCGCAGTCATTTTCCTTTTCTAATATCTTAACAATAAGTAAGTTTTTTTGGAATTGTGTTGCTTCATACTATTCTTTGTATACAGGGTGAGTTGGGGGGAACGCACCAAATTCTAGGAGTGTATGTTATTCTACACGTAAATATAAGTCATAAAAATCCAGAAGTTGTAATCCAATTTTTATTTTTTTTTATCAACTATTCACCAACACAAAAAATGAAAATAAAGCATCTTTATCATATTTTTAAAACGTGATTTGAAAACAAATAAAAATCGGATTAAAACTTTTGGAATTTCTTGATTTATATTTACGTGTAGAATACACTCCTAGAATTTGGTGCGTTCCTCCGGACTCACCCTGTATATAGGAGCCTTTAGCATCTAGAAAAGTATTTATAAAAGAAAACTGTGGATTTTAGTAATATCAGTAATGAAAAATTTTTAACCCCGTACCTGATATATAGGTTCTGTCTAATCATCACTAATAAATAGAAGTTGAAGAAATTGCTTAATCTGACCGTACCTACCTAATTTTAAAAATTTACAGACTGTATATAGTATAATTTGTGAAATAATGTGCTTTTGTCTAAACGTATTTTAATGTATTCTTTTTTTTATTACAGGTAAGCATATCCTTTATTCAATTTGACAAGAAAAGAGATAACGGTAAGATTGTATTTAAAGTATCATTTTTTATGGTAAAGTAAAAATATTAGAATAATCATTAAAAAGGAAACTTTTTTACAGCAAGAGATATTTACTTTACTACCAACATTGCCCAATTCTATATACAGAGGATGTATCACTATAATCCTGTATAATAATATAAATCCCAACCATTACCATAAAAATGAAAACCACTAACTCAGGCTCATTGCAGGGTTTCTTTTTTATATTGTTCGTAACGATGCTAATATGTTTGCCGCAAGGCAAGGCGGAATTTTATTTTCTTCTGCATAAAGAACATGGTATTACAATAATGACCTTGTCCTTGAGTTCTCTTGTTCAGATAATTGTAATAAATGCATCATTTATCATTCTTTGTAAACTTGAGTTTCTTCATTTGTGTAATAAAGTGTTGACGTAATAGTCACTACAAAAGCAAGGAAAACTATAATCTAAAATTTTCCATTTTATTTTGTATTTTACCTTGACGCAAAGAAGGAAAAGCTTTTTCATGGTATGGTAATTTTATTGAAGGATCTATTTAGACAGGAAAAAGTTCAGTTTACGTGAACGAAATGAATCGATTCACTATTGCAAAATTCTCGAAATCTTTTTCGCTTCATCGTTTATCGAGAAGAAAAGAAGTGACATGGTGATTTGGCACTTTTTTTAAAGCTTTTTTTGGAAGATTTGTTTGTTCTTTAAATTGTATTTTCTCGTTGGTTTTCGTAGCTGAAGATTAATGAAAATTCAGAAAGCTCTGTTTCGTGATTAGTCATAGCTACTTTACTAATACTTATTATGCATCATCTGTATTAGTAGTGACTAATATTATTTATTAATAAAAGCTGCATAGAAACGAATGTTTTATTGAATAGTCGTTTCAAGTTCTTAGCTTATAAACTTGCTGTTGTGTCAGTTCCAACCCTTGTTCATTAATTTTTCGCTTTTCAAAGGTACACCTGCCTTTTAAAAACCCACTGATTTTTTCAACATCCTGTAAATTACTAACTAAAAGATTTTTTTTTCAATTCAAATTCATGATGAACAAATGCTTGTCTCGGTGTCCCGAACCCCATTTAATTTTTTAGGGCTTATCATCCCCCGAAAAGTTATCAAAGTTTAAC
Organism: Philopedon plagiatum; assembly: GCA_963971165.1. Lineage (NCBI taxonomy): Eukaryota > Metazoa > Arthropoda > Insecta > Coleoptera > Curculionidae > Philopedon > Philopedon plagiatum. The sequence continues at coordinate 123,251,587 of OZ020190.1, forward strand.
CCCGCATCACCCTTTCGGCATCAGAAAGAGAAAGCCTTAAACCCTCTTGATAACGTTACGCGAGATTCGATCCCTCCGGAATAATGCACGTGCTGTAGAAAGAGAAAGAGGGAGAGCGGGACAGGGAGAAATGAGTATAAAAATACTTTGAACCTCGGGCCTGCTTAAAAGTAGGTACAGGGTGTCTGGAGTTTGAAATGGATGAAAGTGGAAGTTTGTCATTAGGCTTTGAACCAAAATATTTAACAAATTCCTTTTATGATTATAAATAACATTGAGCAGACAGCTGATTTCTAAGGGCTATTCCGTGGTGATCTAGATTTACAGGTTTAAAGCTCGGTTCTCATGGTGCAACTTTTTCGTAGCTGAGATTTTATAATAAAAAGTTTGCATGCTGCCAACATGAGAGTAAAGTAATTACAGACTAGACACAGATAACATCAATTATTTCCTTTTGTGCTTGTATTTTATGTATAGCATTTTGCATAATATTTTAAACCATAAAATAGGTTAGACTAAAAGAAATAACATTTCATAGTTTAAGAAAGTGGTTGGCACATGAATATATAAGTTAGCAAGACAAATATCACTATTGAAGTGACTACATTGCAGCAACTAGTTTGCTAATTGCACAGTGTGTATGTTTAATAATGCTGCAATTTTAATGAAGCTTACAAACTGCCGCGACAGAGTTGTATCACAAGAATAAATAAATAACCAGAAAGATAACTCTTGAGCGGCACGTTTGTTCTAAGCCTCTAACGCCGAGGGACCTTAAGTCAGTCTTAAAGCAAAATTTTATGATATTGCTATAGGCGTACCAAGGAAATAATATTCTTGCCAGCCGATTTTTGAACACGGAATTGTTTGTCTCGTAAAGAACCAGAATGCTTCCACTCTTTGGATTGCTCTTTAGTCTCTTGGTTATAGTGATGGAACCACGTTTCGTCCATAGTAATAAGCCGATCCAAAAAAAATGAGGATTCTTCTTTAAAACGGCGGGAGATTTTCTTCGACGTTGTCAATCGAACACGCTTCTGATCAGCATTCAAGCAACTCGGAATCCACTTGGCAGAAAGCTTTCTTATACCCAAGTCGTGACGAACAATGTAAAACACATGTTCATAGGAAATGTGCACTGATTCTGCTATGCTATACAGCCCAATTTAAGCCCAAATTTAACCGCTATACCGCTGTCAGAATCGTGAAAAGTCAACCACTCTATAGACTCTCAACGTGGCTATCCAGCCAGACTCTGATATTAGTGACTGAAACTACACAAAGGGTCTCCACAGTAGGCACTTTTATGAAAAAAGTCTGTAGGTTTTATCGTCCTTATCGCTTAGTTTACGTTCTTAAACCCACCTTACAATCACTTCCATGAACAATAACAGAAAACCATAAATTATAATTTCATATCGAAAAGTCTTAATTAATGTTGTAATGTTAAATTAGTAAAAAAAAATTGATATAGTTAACAATGTGATTAGTGGGTTGTCTTAGGTAGTGCGCAATGCCTTAAAATATACTCGGTATCTATATCCTATGGTATTTTGATGTATTTCACACAATTTGCTCTTTTTATTAAGAGCGTAAAATAACCTTACTCTACCATACAACCTAATCAACTACTGGTGCGGAAAGCTTTCGCCAGGATGAACAAAGCGGCTTTCTTTACAAATATTTACAAAATTGGTAATATTATCATTTTTTCAAACAATGCTTCAAAATTCATTTGTAATATTATTTCTAATCAAGAATAATTTATAAAATCGTTATGTTTAGGTTACCAAATGTATCTAAATTAACATTTTAATATGCTCTGTACACAGCTATCCTCAATGATGCATAGGTTTGTCAAAAATGGCCCGGAAATCTAACAATTGGGGGGGGGGGGGGTGTTCTGGAACATTTATGGAGTCGGTCTTCGTTGGAATGAAAATCGGAGCTGCTCATTTACGGAAAATATGGCCAAAAAACTGTTTTTTTTTATAAGGGGATCCTGAAAAGACCCAGAAACTGGGTATATGGTGGCCTGCAATCATGTGTTTTAATATATATTATATATACATGTAGGATTGTGCAAAGTGTGGTCATACTCCCCGCGACGCCCCCACCCCCACCCCCCCTTCTCCACCAAAAACCGATTTTGTATAGGAGCGTTTTGTAACAAAAATAGTTATTTTATTTCAAAATGTTTGTAGAAAATGTAACAAGAGTCTTAATATAAATTGAACACAGGTAAAGGAATCTCGAGATCTAGTATTTTTTTACATTAGACATAAAACCAGCTAAACATGTAAGGAGGAAAATTCGGCAACAGCTTTCCTCAATTTCTCGGCGTAAGATGGATCATCAATCTTGTTGATTTTATATCGATCCCAATGCTTTGTGAATTCATGGTGAATACTTTCCCCGGCTTGTTCTGACCACAATCCTAAACCATGTTGCGGGCTCAGAAACCTAAAAGATTCTTGCAGGTGCGTCAAAATCACGTGCAACTTTAGGGTAATAAAGTTTTTACAGTTTTTTGGCCATATTTTCCGTAAATGAGCAGCTCCGATTTTCATTCCAACGAAGATCGACTCCACAAATGTCCCAGAACACCCCCCCCCCCCCCGTTCTTAGATTTCCGGGCCATTTTTGACAGACGTATGCATCATTGAGGATAGCTGTGTGTAATAACAAAATAACTAGGCTTCGTCCAAATTTTGGTGAGCTTTCGAATACTCTTCATATATGGCGCATTTATAAATATTTAAACATTTCTTAATAATCAAACCCGCAAAATACCTTAAAAAAATTGTTTCTAATGAGCTATTCTTTGGAGAATCAACCTGAAATTTAGGTGTGGCATCTTGTGGCGATGAAACTGATGCCGAAATAGGAATATCATAATCTTTTAGTAGGTGTTATAATTTTAATATAATGTTATCCGCATCAGTTTCACGAGTTTCATTACCAGAATTGAAAATTCTAACACAAAATAATTTTTTAAATGTTCTTGTGAATTGTATTGGCGTAGAATTTTTGCAGTTCGCATTTTGTTGCCTAACGAACCCAAAAATATTCTCCAAGCAATCTCAAACGTAAATGAACTTTTAAAAGTTAAATAACGATACTAGAAAAACTGCACTCCGTTTTACTTCAAACGAACTGTTATGCGCTGACAAAAATGTTTATTAAAAATTATTATTTATTACAAAACAACTGTCTTGAACAACGGCTGACTTATAACTACTTTCTTGACAACAACTTCTATCCTAGCTAAAATTAGGTTCCACTCCAAAAAAGGCGGAGCACAAGGAGCTAGTTTACTCTTATTTGTAATTCGACAGCCTTATAAAAATAGCAATATAACAATTATTCTAGACAGATTATAAAATTAAATGTTGTTCCTAATGGCACAAATAATAGCAAAAGCTTGGTAAAATGTAAATTTGATAACAGTCTGGGCAAAATTTCTAATATAAATAGGTAGTTTTTATTGTATTGTCCAGACAAGAAGCAACTAAGTAGGTTATCAATATTTAGGCCGTATTGTTAAGATAATGTAATTTAAATATTCTTTGTTAGTTCGGGGTTTTATGATAATATAATAAGGTAAATAATAATAGATTATTTTTGAATTTTAAAATAGTGAGATGTTTGAACTAGACAATTGTATAAAAGACTAAAAGACATAAAAATAATGTAATTAAATATTGGATACATATATTATCATATGTGTATTTACAACAGTACCTAACACAGATTGCTACCGCACTGACCGTTTCAGGCTATCGATGGTTTGGAGGCCTGCGGTCGTCGCGCTTGACAATAAGGAGAGTTATCCTTCTGGTTATTTATTTATTCTTGTTGTTGCACCGTGAGAACCTGGCATAAGCTACATCATAATTGCAGCATCTTTAAGAGCATACATTGTGCCATTAGTACCTAGCAGCAACGCAGTTTCATGGAAAAAGAACGTGTTCGATTTTGATAATTTAGTGACTTACTTGATCTTTTCTTACGTGATCTTTCTCCTGCCAACTTTTATCATTTTTAACTGCGAATTGTGATTTTCTTTACTCCAACCTCCTTGGTAGTTTATTTTAGAAGCTATATACATATAAAACACCAGCACAAAAGGAAACATTTAAGGTTAAGCTGAATAATGACAAACTTTTACCAGAAAATTGCTACCTCCTCTTGTGAACGCATATTATGCAACCACTCTCGGCAACAAAAAATTGCCGCAACTTTGTCGACGCGACTAACTGCATCATCGGAACCGTAGGTACGTAAGAAGCTACAGAAATTTTATATACTGATGGTTCCGTACTTCGCTAAAGTTTGGATACCCTTGTCTAACGAATGCATGTAAAGTTATCAAAGGGGAAACACAACCAGGTCAAAACTGTAAAACCAGATTCATAAGGCCTTTGGAATAATGAACCTCCTTTTTAGGCGATTGTTGATCGTAGTGGAGGGATACATATTATGGTACACTCGTTAATCATTACAAGGTTTTTATGAAGTTTAAGTTATAATATTATAGTTAGTTTACACTAAATAAATAATTAAGATTATTACATACCTTCTTAATTACTAGATTGATTGGTTACACGATTCTTGTTTGGCTGACAAATTATTTACAGTGGTTCATTCCCAAGGGTCAACAGGGAAAGAGGCAAACCTTATTCACTTGGTAGGATTATCTTATTGCAAATTTGATTGGTAAATACAATGGAAAAAGTATTCGTTTCATTACGCTTGGTGTCAAAGATCATTCGTCGTGATGGCCCTGTTTGATAAACCGATCATTTTACAGCAAAATTATTCTTAGATTGTATATCAATTTATTAATCGTTTAATCAGAGACTGTGCTCACATTGCTTTAGAACGGTTAAAGACCATATAACGGATTCTATTCTTTAGAACATGATTGGAATTGATTGCCCTAGTGTTAAATGACACCGGATCAGATATCTGGATTTCCAGATTTTATCGATATTTTTTTTACCGCCGATTACGAAAAGGGCAATAAAAATAGAACAGTTTACTTTTAAGCTAGTTATCAAAACACAAATTCATGTATTTACTATCGTAATAAATGTTAACGCTGTCCTTTTGATGCATGCCGATAATGTGGAATATCTCATTTAAAATGTAACATATAGAAAGGTCACAAATTAACTACAGAAAAGGTTTTTGGTATCGATTGATTCGGATTCCTAACATAAACTTTTATTTTTGTTGGTGATAAAAATAGAGGTAATGTATTATGCATCAGCCGAGTTCTTTATTATATACAATTAACTAAGTAAATCGTCAAGTTAATTTAGTTTATTTATAATTCTAATCGGTGATTATTTACATAATGATATCAGCCTTTCAGGAACTCAGCAGTAAATAATTATATAAAAAAATCAGTTTATCCTCGGCATTGACCCCCCCGGCGCTCATGTTTTATATTGTTCTAATATTTAACAAGTGAATAATGAGTCACTGACTTTTATTGTAATATAATTCCAACGGTTCACGGTATACATTATATTTTACGAACTTTATACCATGTAATTAATGTGTAAAGATTTTTTGGAATATCTCATTACTTGGTCATGTGAATTGTTCATCTTTTTCAACAGCTGCTAAGGTTTTGTCAACTTATCTAGGAGATTCCTTCAAGTCACTCCTTTCTTAACTGTCGCAAGAAATAAAAATAAAATGTCTTCTAGTATTTGATGTGTTCTGATACCTTTTAGGATGTGATGCAACTCATTGATGATATTATAAATAATACATTTTAGAGAACATTGAACTTACCGTGAAATAAACTGAGGTTGGGTTGATTGTTTGACTACAGCCAAATGTTTATGCTTCTTCATCGCAATCAGTAAGGCTTATTGTGACTCGTGACGTTAGCTAGTTGATGCAGTCCATTGACCGACGATTTTTTTATATTAGAGAGAGATTAGGAAATCTCTATCCAAATCCTGAGCATATTGCCCGTCATCTTAGTCCAGGTAGTGTCAGCCTGATTGAACCCCAGCGGTATCCGCTGTCGCATTTCTTTAGTGTGGCGAACTATCTTCTCATCTTTGTTCTCTCTCTTTGGTTCCAATTATGTATCGAACTACTTTGTACTCTCTGTGCCAGTCTCATCATGTTTTATTTATTGAAGTTGGTTCCAGATTATTCTACGAACTCCTGTCGTGCTTCCATCCTTCTAGGATAAAAAAAAACAATGTGTGCTCCACATCGTCTATTTCTTCGCAATATGTGCAGTGCACATTGTGCACTTTTTATTTCATATAAATACTTTCGGAAACGCCCATGTCCAGAAAGCGCTTGTGTTAGATGGTAGTCTACTTCTCCATGTGATCTGTTTATCCAAGTTTTAATGTCTGGTATTAAGCGCCATCGTCCATATGTACCAGTTCTCCATTTTTCCTGCCATCTATTAATGAGTACCGATCTGGCGATACTTTTTTGTTTCCCTTCGTAGTTTTCTTTTCTTTCTTTAATGAGGAGTGCTATTGGAGGTATCTCTGCTATGATCCCCCCCTTTTTCACCGATACTGTTCTATATGCGCTGCATATCCTAATACCCCAGCCTTTGGATTCTTGTAAGTTTCCTTCTAAGTTTCAAGTTCTCAGTGATTGAGTGCCACAGAGAGACACATGGCTGCATGCATACAGGAGTTGAGAATGTGAGACGCTTGAAAGGATTTTCCTTTTGGATGTTCTAGGCCCTTTAATATTTGGCATTAGCTGTAACAGTGTTCTCTTCCTTTTCTATGGATTTATTGACGTATTCAACAAATGGAAATTTTTTGACTAGCCACACTTCGAGGTATTTAATTGCCCTAGTCGGCGTCACTATCATGTCTTGAACCTTGAATTCTGTGTGGGTTATTTTCCTTTTCGTGGTAAGTAGAACTGTCTTCTCGGGCGCCAGCTGCAGCCTTCTGTTTGCCATCCAGTTTATAACCCTTAATATGGCAGTATTCGCCATGTTCATCGGGATCTCAGGTTCGTTCTTACCCAGTACTATCAGGTCAATATCGTCCGCGAAGCCTATCAGTGTAGTGTCAACCTCCAACAGGCTGTCGTAGAGGACGTTCCACAGAGTGGGACCAAGTATTAATCCCTGCGGGACGCCTCCGTTAATTTTTATGGCCTTACTAGCGTCCTCGGTTTCCAATGTTACTTCTCTCTCGGAAAGGTAGATAGCTCTGATGTTTAGGTATCAGTTTTTTTTTTCGATCCCTCTTTTTCTGAGTTCTCCTAAAATTTTCTGCCATGACGCATTATTAAAAGCGTTCCTGACGTCCAGAGTAATCATCGCACACAGTCTTTGATGGCTATGTGTGTAGGCTGCTGCATTCTCGGTGATTTTCTTTACTGCTTTAATGGCGTCCACGGTCTGTCGACGTGTAAGCTCTCTCTTAAACCTCGCTAATAGCAGATGTTCGTATAGTTTGCCCACCACATCCAACAGGCATATCGGTCTGAACGATGCGGGGTTATCCATTGGTTTGTCGCCCTTTCGCAACAGTACAAGTTTTGCTTTCTTCCACTCTGCTAGAAAACTTGCTCTACTGGCTAATTCGTTGTAGCCTGCTAGTACATAGTCTGGTCGATTTGTCGCTACTTCCTTCAAGATCTCCGGTGGAATGTTTGCAGATCCTGGTTATTGACCGATGATATGCGAGGTTGTTGCCTTCTCTTCATTTTATCGGCTGCACAAGGGTTAATTTTGATACATGAGCTGTGTATGTGTATGTGTGCAAATATTTTCTTACAATAAACCCGCGTTATTAGTTCCGACACAAGTCTTGGATGTAGATGCTTTCTGCACAATCTCTAAACTGTTTGTCAGTGCACCTATCATGGTGAGGTGAAGTACTGCCATGATTTGGATGCTTCTACCCTGAAACGCAGTTCCTACAAAATTAAATCGTCCGATTTATTTGCTCAAACGGACTCGCACTAAGGATTCAGTTACATTTTTTATTCTTAAAAATGCCGCTGTTTATTAAGTATTTTTATCTAAAAAGTGTAACAGGCGATTAAAGTATCACCACTCTTTGAATACAAGCTCCAATTTTAATTTCAGATTTCCTTAGAGGAAATTAGACTTCTTTAGTTCTATCTGTTAAATTTAGATCATCTAGTTGATCAGGTGTTGACAAGTCTTGGTCCTGTCAATAAATAAGTCGTCATTAAAAACTTATAAGTTATTCTAGTATTTCTGCGATTTGCTTGGTTTCTAAATACTTTTTATCTTGGAACCAAAAATAATTATGTTTTATTATTGTGAAAAATACATATAAAATGGGCTCTTTCCTTGATAAATGTGGGAAAAAACTCAAAAATAATTTCATAGTGAAAAACTTAGTTGTCTTATTCTTGCACTTGCAATTTAACTCCTTGATTGTAAAATTAGACAAGTCGTACCAATAGTGAAGCTAGCTATTTTAGTGTCTACCATATGACATAAATGATAAAATTTTCAAATATAAAAATATATTTTATTGTAGATGAGTTTTGAAACTGTATTAAATTCTTTTCACAACGGACCTTACTGTATAAGATGAGAAAATAAAAACAATAATTCAGTTTCGCCAGCATAGCCTAGACTGAGAGACAGGCGACGACCGAACCGATGCCGCGATGGCCTTAATGGAGTGGCAGCCGCGCCATGTCACCGAATGCAGAAACCGCAGCCGCACTGGGAAAATGGTGCCCAAAGCGAGCCAGAGTGAGCACGGCTACTTTTTGAGATGGATGGATCGGATAGTAAAATATGAAATAGTTTCGGGTCAGTGTTGCCGTTTGCAGTTAAATGCTCTTGAGTTGCTTGCGGAGTTGAATTTATTGCTCAGTTTTAAACCTTACCCAAGAATGTGGAGAAGCCCTAAAACAACTTATCTTTTACCCTGAAACCCATTTTTTATCTGTGTTAACTAAAAAAATAAATTTAGTTTTCCTTTCCTAGTTATTTTGATAGAAAGAAAATTGAGGAAAAATCATGTCGTGTACAGGGTGTCCCATTTTCGGAACTTTTGCGGGGTATCTCCCTTATTTTTAAAGATAGAGGGTTGCGGTTTTCGCGACAGTGTGCTACTTTTTGATGAAACGAAAGATGGCATAAAAATATTTTTCATGGCCCCCTTCGTTTTTGACATACAGGACGAAATTGATTTTTTTCCATTTTCGGACCCCCCTCGCATTTCAGTTATCTTGTAACTTATAAAAAAAGTAAAAATGGATCCTATTAGAGTTTTCTACGTAGAATCGAGTGGCGTGGTTAGATTTTCATCAGATGTGATATTTTTCGAGATATTGACCAAATAAATGTTTTTTTAAATGGAACACACTGTATATTTCTTAACCATTAATTTTCCCCTTTCGAGAGCTTTTCAAAAATATATAACACTTTATAGTTATTTTTTATTTTTAGCCCTTAAATCGAACTATTTAATTTTAAACTTGAATTTTGCTTAGTTGGCCGTGTTTGACAAGTGGTTTAACGTCAATTCAGGTATTTAGATTTAAAAAAGAAACTGGTTAAATCCTGTATTTTCATTAATTTATTAAAATTGGTATTATTTTTAACCTACAACACTACTTGTTATCTAGATATATAGAAAATCCTAACCAGAACTAAAACTGTTTAGTTTTTAATCACTTAAAGATTAAATTAGTTGTCTTGAATTATTAATAGCAAATAAAAGTCAAATTTAAAAACAAAACATACAAAACTTTAGGTAACGAAAAGAGCTAGAATGGATTAAATGGACTAACTCTTTTCGTTACCTAAAGTTTTGTAAGTTTTGTTTTTAAATTTGATTTTATTTGCTATTAATAATTCAAGACAACTAATTTAATCTTTAAGTGATTAAAAACTAAACAGTTTTAGTTCTGGTTAGGATTTTCTATATATCTAGATAACGAGTAGTGTTGTAGGTTAAAAATAATACCAATTTTGATAAATTAATGAAAATACAGGATTTAACCAGTTTCTTTTTTAAATCTAAATACCTGAATTGACGTTAAACCACTTGTTAAACACGGCCAACTACGCAAAATTCAAGTTTAAAATTAAATAGTTCGATTTAAGGGCTAAAAATAAAAAATAACTATAAAGTGTAATATATTTTTGAAGTTACAAGATAACTGAAATGCGAGGGGGGTCCGAAAATGGAAAAAAATCAATTTCGTCCTGTATGTCAAAAACGAAAAATATTTTTATGCCATCTTTCGTTTCATCAAAAAGTAGCACACTGTCGCGAAAACCGCAACCCTCTATCTTTAAAAATAAGGGAGATACCCCGCAAAAGTACGGAAAATGGGACACCCTGGACATATAGACCCAAGTTGTATCCTAAAACTATTGTTATCCAATTTTGGTTAGCTTAATACAAATTTGTATTAAGCTCATTTTTGATAGTTCAGGTTTTGAAGAAATCGGGTTTTTGTCATACATTGCAGGGTGTCCGAAAAGTCTTAGTCTGGGCAAATATCTTTGATGTTAGTAAAGATAGAGACATCAAATTTTAGGTGTATCTTATTGGCTAATAAATCTACTTTTTTATGTAATTAACGTTTTCACCCCCCTTGAGGGGTGACGCTAGGGAATTGAGGTCAAAAATTTTAAATGCAACCCTATGCCGTGTGCTACCTCATTTTAAAGGTCTCCAAAAAACATTTTACCGCAATCCTGAGGTCCTTATGTCAATTTGTTTTTAAAGCAAGCCTATAAAAAGTAAAAATCGTGAACAAATGTATGTACCTTTATTTCTCTTATTAATTTAAAAGTTGTTCAAAATGACCACCATGAACTTCTTGGCAGTAATAAAGTCGATTTTGGAACTCTGCCAAGAAGTAAAATCTACCATTCCCGAAAATGTTAGAGTGAGTTCCAAAATGGACTTTATTACTGCCAAGAAGTTCATGGTGGTTTTTTTAAACAACTTCCAAAGTAATAAGAGAAATAAAGGTAGGTACATACATTTTAAATTTTTTTTCACAATTTTTAATTTTTATAGGCTTGCCATTTAAAAATAAATCAACATACGGACCTGAGGTTTGTGGTAAAATGTTTCTTTTTTGAAGACCTTTAAAATGAGGTACCACACGGAATAGGGAGGTTGCATTTAAAATTTTTGACCTTAACTCCCTAGCGTGGCCCCTCAAGGGGTTCGAAGAGTTAAATTAGATCAGTTGCCAACTTGAGAGATATATTCCGATTCGAGGGATTTTTCAGAACACCCCCCCCCCTCCCCCCGGGGACAAAGGGATATTCACGTATTTTCCAGGGATATTTACTCTTTTAAAAAAGACTCATTCGACCTATCACTCCTATTCCTATACCAGTTCCTATAATAGGAAATATGATATATTACGTATTTTTAATGTTCATCGTTCTTTTTATATATTTTTTATTTAAATGTGTTCTCGGTTGGTAGGTACTTTTCTCTAGTTTCAATGTTAATCTTTTTTATTTAAATATTTGTTAAAAGTTTGTTTAAATAGTGTGATTGTTTTATATTGTTTTATATTTTACTAGATAATTGGATTCGAACATAATTTAAAGTTGGCGGGATTTTAATGGAAAATATGGAATACTTTTAGCCTACTTGTGGGACAGTTTGTTATACTAGCTTGGCAACACTAAAGTAGATGAAAAAGTAGATTTATTAACCAATAAGTTACACCTAAAATTTGGTGTCTCTATGTTTACTACTAGCAAAGATAATTGCCCTTACTAAGACTTTTCGGACACCCTATTTTTACATAATATGTATGCTTCATATTTTCCCATCTAGGCCACCTTTAAGACAGCTGCGGCGCCGTAAATGAGGACATTGGATGCTTCTGGTATGTAAAAATGATTCCAAGAGAAATTGGATCTTTTCCATTCTTGCTAATTTATTGCTAAAATTGTTGTCAGGTATATAACAGAGCATTAGCAATATAAGAATAAAGATTGCAAGACAGTTTCAACCACCACTAAGATGGTACTAACCATGATTGGATTACGAATTCTATTCCTATTTTATTATTTTTAAAATTTTTGTTTCTGTGTAAAGAGGAACTGTTTTAATATAATTATTATGATTGTTAAAAACTTGATGATTACACGACGAACGGCTGCGAGCCCACATCCGCGATGACGCCACATGATGAAGACATGGGAGTGAATAGTGATATGCCCGCCGAAGCCGGCGCGGCGGGTCGGTCGATCGACAAGAATTTGTCCGATACCCGAAGCTAAATGGGCCGGTGCAGCAGTGCCAGCCGACCATACCATAACTCTAACAGTAAATTGCTTCGAAGAATCGGGAGGTGACTAGACTAACCCGACGTATTATCTAGATTAGATGCATTACCTAATTAAATATTTTTACCTGATACAAAAATGGCAGTAACATATTGCCTTGTGCAACAATTTGAGGACCATTGTTTAATATATGTAATTATTTAAAAAATCACACTATTTCTGCATTGGGACACAAAAAAAAAGAGTTTCTGGTGTTACTACACCTAAATGCTGGATGTTTTCTCTTCGCGACCATACCGTATTATTTAATTTTGAGAATGATGACAGAAACCCATTTTGCAAAGGAGAGATCAATTATGTCTCTCTCTCATGTTCTTTCTCTCTATTTTTTCTCTCTCGTCTTCTTTCTCTCTCATACTCGTAAAATTTTTATGGGTGGTAGAAAGTTAGGTTATGTAAAAGATAAACATATACGTATTACTACTATATTATTAGCATCCAATCTACCCCTTGTTAAAATTTGAAGCAAAGATAAATCTTTTGTTTTGTACCACGTGATGTCTCAGCACTTTGAAGTTTTGACGGAACTGTCACTGTCAGTTCTGACAGCAGTTTAAAATGTAAGCTTGTCGGTTTCCTTTTCGCCTTTTTACCTTTAAAAAGTAAAGATTAATGTGATTTTATTTGTGAAAAGTGGATTAAAAGTTTATTAAAGATTAAAAGATTATCCTATTTACGATAATGTCGTAGCTAATGTACCGATAATGCCAGTTTTAAGCAGCAAGAAGTGAAGAAATTACTTGTAGTTTTAGCGGCGGATATTCTTCATCATACCCTTTTATTTTCATGGATTCTTCAAAAGAATGTAAGCTGAAGAACGAATACATCATTTTTAGTTTTTAATTTGAGATTTTGGGGCAAAACGAGCAAGAACATTATGTAAATAAAGCGAGGCATCGTTTGGAAATCTATAAAAACAACACATTATTTAAGTTCGAATTAAAACTCACAATACGTAAGTATAATTTATTGTAATCATTAATTTATATATAATACATTATAATTAGAATCAAAATATTCTTAAATAATTAATTACCTACCTATGCAAAATCACTTTGTCTTTCTCAACTGATCGTCGACATGCGAAACAAGATCTCATTTTCTATCTAAAATATTATTAACTCTGTTTCGATATTGTACTTTAAAGTATATAATAATTTATACTTACTGGTTTTTCTGATATTTTATTATAAATTAAAATAAATATTCACAAACTAACGCTACGGCGAAATCGAAGGCTTGTCAGATTCAAATTTGGACTTTTAAATATGACAGGCGTGAGCGGCCATGTTGTCATCTTTGGTGTTTGGATTAGCGGACGGTACGTAGTATTGAGTTCACTTGTTTGGCAAATCACGTGGTGATTTATGAGGGATGTTCAGGACGTCAGATGACTTTTTAGAAATGGTTTCCAAAGGCTACGTCTTTGCTTCAACATTTTTTCGTCGTTCGCTATATAGTAGTAATACGTATATGGATAAACATGACATATTATTTGAAGCCTGTCCCATAATATAAGTTGTTTTGGCAGTGTAAAAATATACTTAAAAAGTTTATATAAAGTATTAGCAGCTTAAATTCCTGTATTCTATGAATCTGGGACGACTAACAACTATTGAAATATTCCGCAAGGTACATATTTGTTCTCCTGTACATTACTTGGACCGGGCGTTATGGGAACTCCGACCCGAAATAAAGTTGAAAATAGTGGGCATTAAAGAAGATTTCTTTAGTTATTGAGAAAGTTGTGAAAATTGCGCCCTAGAAACGTTTGGTTTCAGTTGAAAGTTGAAGTCACAGTGCCATTACAAAGTGTATCTATTCTTCTGGACTTTCAACATTTAGAGTTAAAAATTGTGCCACTACTTGGTATATTCGATTAAACAATTTTTATCGCGTCTTTAACTGACACAAATGTCACTGTTCGCAGGTAGGTTGTATTATAGATTATAGATCAATTTTCATTATATATCGGAGAATAGGGAATACCTATTTTTTAACCTTATTATAAATTGTTTATCTTAATAAAAATTATTTACTCATTTTTGCAATTTTTTCTTTATTTATTGAAAAACTTTTCCTCCGACCCTTTTATTGCAAATTATTGGTTAGAGGGAGTATTGTTACTTGAGTAGGGAACAATTTTAAGTAGTATAAAATAAGGTTAATGTTGCTATGCTGACACTGTTTTTGCTTAATAAAAACGAGATTTTTGCAAATGCTTTTTGTGTTCAGTAAAAACAAAGTTCTTTTGCTATAAAATCATAAAACTTACGTAAGTATTTTGTCAGGTTAGAAATTTATTTTTTATGACAATTCCGATTAAACTTTCATAGTAGACAACCAGAAATACTTGCACAAACAAAGCCGACTGTGATACATGTTTGATTATTCTTTTTTATTGGCAACGTCGTTTTTATTTGTCTCTTACTAATACCCCTTTTTCTAACAAGGATGGAAAGAACTCGGATACCGTTGGGATTTTATCAGGAAAAAAATAATTTTGCGATGACTAATCTCTCGAAGTATATAATCAGCAATACACAAGCAAATAAGGTACGGTAAAAATTTGAACAATTTCTTTTTTTATTTGTCTTAGTCTAATGTACTTTCGCCAACACGGATAGAAAGAAATCTGATTCCTCCGTGATTATCAGGAAAGAAAGATGAATACTGTGGTCACTAACATATGTTCTGGTGTAAACTGTCCATGGAACTGACCAATAGGGTGAATTCTTGTTCAATTGTTTTTTCTGTCATCTTCTCACATAAAATTGGATACAATATATAGACAGTCCATCGATATACTGTATGTCTGTTCATTCCACCTGGCAATAGGCGAAAAAGATGACCATGTTTGTGATGATACTACTAAAGAATTTATTAAATATCCAGTTATAAAAATTATTGTTGTCATCAAATAACAGTTGCTATATTAAAGGTCAAGATGTATGACAAGAATTCATCGACTAGCTCTAAAATATTATGTTAGTTTTCGAAGAAAATTCTACAGTTGTAGTGTTATTTGATCATGCTTAAAAACAGTTAATTTTTTTGTATAGTTGGTTCAGTGTACGATTAAACATGATATACACAGTTTTGCCACTTTATGTGTAAGTCAACACTTACACCTTTCTCTTCTTGATGTTCGTGAAGCAGGATAAAAATATATATAGTCCAGCTCAAGGTCACCTGTCAGTTTCCTTCTTTTGTCTTTCGCTGTCTGAATTATTTGATAAAGAAGTTGTACCATTTCAAATAAAATTGTTGTTTTTTTAAAAAAGGTTGTTGTATTCAGAATAATCATAGAAAATCTCTGCACAGGATGCGTTCGCTACCAACAACTCTCACAAGTTTTAGGCTAAAATTGGCAGGAAAAATTTACATTTTTAATTTTTTTATGTGACATTAAAATTCCTAATCAACATTCGCACGAGGATCAAAGTTGCGACATCAAAGGTGTAATCGACGTTTATTTGTGACATTCGTCAAATGCAGTGGTTGTACCGGAATTAAAAAAATGGACATCCAGGACTGGATTAATCAAATTTTATACATGTCCACGAACACGGAACTGATTGTGAAGCAACAAATAATCCTTTGTGGATGACTAATGACTTTAATGACATTTTTAATCGATTTTCCTCGACTGAAAATACCTCATCTATCGCATCTGGTCGAGGAAGTGTTAATGCTACTAAAATTTAATTACGAACATAACACGATTAAGCATGGACGTACTTTATCGATCAAGGGTTCCGTGGCAATTAGTATATAATTTAGCTGATAAATTGATTCGTGGGCACAGCAGTTTTTGAAATAAAAGGTGGAAAGTTTGATGGATGTGAATTTTTTAAAGGTTTATACAGGGTGAATTTAACTGGAATAAATTCGGTAACAAAGAATCCATCCATTCCTTGAAAAAATCCAAACCTTTCTTGTTGATTCAACAGTATTTTTTTGCATTTCCGTGAATTTTACCCTTCATCCAGGGATGGAAACTAACCCTACTTTTTTTTTCAAATGCAAATGCATATAACCCACTATTTAATTCTGAATTCCTATTACCTGATAAGCGAGAAAATATAAAAAAAATGATTTTTTAAATAATTTTTTTATTGTAAATATTGTTGGAAATGTTCACCACTTTTTTCCTGGCAGAACCCTAGCCTAAAGTAAAAGTCATTTGTAACATATTTACCATTTCTGGAGTTATTTGTCGGATTTCGTGTTACTCGTTGCCTAAGTCTTCTAAATTTTCTGGTTTTGTCACGTAAACTACGTACTTTTAAGGTGGCCCCAAAGAAAATAATCAAGGGGACTAAGATCTGGCGATCCTGCCGGCCACTCAATTATTGTACCTCTTCTCAATATCCACCGGTTAGGAAAATTTCAAATGTTGTCGAACATTTTGCGCGTAATGAGGCGGTGCACCATTCTGCTGAAACCATATTCGATCATCATGAAGATCTGCATCTTATTGATGAGGAAATAAAGCAGCCAAAGCTGGAATAAGGTCCTCTCGCAAAAAATTGAGATATAAAATATATTGGCCCAATGACTCGGTCATCAATTATGCCTGCCCAAACATTAAGCTTTTGTGGACGTTGAGTGTGAGTGTCTCGAATTGACAACCCCGGGCAGGTTGTCCATTAGATCTTGGACTCCCCGTACTTTAATACAAGAGCATAACTTACTGGTTTTGTCCGATTAGCCACGATTTTCCTTTCCTAATATTATTTCGGACGTTAAACCCCCTTTATATGTATATATATAAATAATGGCGAACAAACAAATTCCTAAACCGTAAACCCACCCAAATATTTCAAGGGAGATCCGCTTTTCTGTGTATTCGAGAATTTATCTATATTCTTTACAGTCTCTGACATAAGTCTAGAAAACAGCTGTAAAAGTCTTTGTTTATGAGTTGTTCGCAAATTCAAATTCGCGCCACCACCGCGTCTCGTCAAAGCTCTCCGGATCTCCGAAAGGGGCCGAATGCTTCCGAGGTTTCCGCGATAATTAGTATCACCTTATTTTACTGGGGACCAGCGTTTATGAAGAAAAGATGACTAAGATAGCTAGCATCGAAATTTTCTAAAAATGAAAGTTTTCCTTTATTTAATAGACCTAAATTATCTTATCTTAAAATATACACTCCGTATATAAATCATGTAATAAAAGATAAATTTTGTATTGTAATTTTTGCAGAAAAGTACTTCCTATTATAAATACTCAGTCGGGTTTTCCTTGTAAACTCCTGGTTGAATTCCAAGCATTTCCCGTGGGCTCGACACCCCCGCTTAGGTTGGCTATGTATTTTTTAAAGAACTCACAGCGTCCGGGGATTATTGTGATTTTGGAAGCAGAGAATTTTATTAGTTTTAAGCAAACAATTTTTGCAGTTTTTCATTAATTATTGATGTCATCATTGGTGGCATAAATTAGGTACGTTCTGTCGTGGTAATATAATACTTAATAATACTAAAATAAATACATAAACTCAATGGATCTATGTTAATAAATTCGAAATGTAAAGGGTGTCCAAAAAGTCTTGGTATGTGTAAATATCTTTCCTATTAGTGAAGATAGAGACACCAAATTTAAGGTGTATCTTTTTGGTTAATAAATCTACTTTTTTATGTAATTTAACTTTCAAGGTCAAAAGTTTTAAATGCAACCGTATGCCTTGTGGTACCTCATTTTAAATGTTTTCAAAAAGAAAACTTTTACCGCAAACCCGAGGTCCGTACCTTAATTCGTTTTTAAATGACAAGCCTATAAGTACCTTTGTTTCTCTTATCACTTTAAAAGTTGTTCAAAATGACCACCATGAACTTCTTGGCAGTAACAAAGTCGATTTTGGAACTCTGCCAAGAAGTAACACCGGGCATTCTCGAAAATGTGAGAAGTGAGCTCCAAAATCGACTTTATTACTGCCAAGAACACACGGTGGTCATTTTGAACAACTTTTAATTTGCAAGTAATTAGAGAAATAAAGGTATTTAAATTTTTTTGCGATTTTTCATTTTTAAAGGCTTGTCATTTAAAAACGAATTAAGGCGCGGACCTCGGATTTGCGGTAAAATGTTTCTTTTTTGAAGACCTTTAAAATGAGATACCACAATGTTTGACTTCAACTTCATAGCGTCACCCCTCAAGGGGGTCAAAAAAGTTAAATTACATAGAAAAGTAGTTTTATTAACCAATAAGGTACACCTAAAATTTGGTATATACTAATAGCAGATATTTGCCCATACTAAAACTTTTCGGACACCCTATATAATATTTCCTTAGATATGCACTTCTATATTATACAATCAACCATTCTCTACAATTTAAACCTGGGCCTACTTTCTATCTGAATGAATGCAATGCAATCTTCATGCTATATGTTAATTTCTATTTTAATGATTTTGTAAACAAGATTAATTTTTGAATGATCTAAAACATTCATTAATGAAAATTATACCGGAACATATTCTTAGAGCATTTACTTTTAAAAATAATGTTTTTTATTTAAATTTGCTGTTTACAATTTCTTCGAAAAATTTAAATACTTTAGGTATAGGTTATGATGAATGTTATGATATCCAATATTATTTCGCACCTCTAATAAACATTTTTTAAGCAGTTTCAAAAGGGGACAAAACTGTTTCGTTCTGATATGGTCAAACCAAAATGAGAGTTTATTTATGAGTGTTATACATCAACGCTTGTAGACCAATAGCAAAACGCGCTTTTGATGATACAACGTCACATGGTTCACTGAAACCGTTTCAAAACACTTGAACGCCGAAAAACAAAATTAATTTTAAGTTAGGTTATATTAATTGTAAGCCGAAGTAAAGAAACATGATTGTCATTAAAGTACAATATGTCTTTGATAACGAAGATGGGCCCAAGATGTCAACTCGTTGCACTTTACTTAAAAGGTCACCTTCTTTTACAATTATCTCACGTCCTTAATGCCATTTTCGCCGAATGTATAGGTGAAAGGTGTTGTCATAAAAGAAAACTAATGTGTGAGCGTAAATAAAGTTTTAACCTAAGCTTAATGCATAAAAAATGCCTGCCTTATTTTTTCTCTTATGTGGTGAACAAAAAATGACTTAACAAAAGATCTTCACCCTTTATGTACTTTTGCATCTGATACTCAACGTTAAATTGTTCTGTTTTAAAAGAAATATTCTTTTGACTTTAGTTGCTCTACATGCGATTTTGTCATTAATTTTATAAAGTTTTTTTCATATATTTTTTAGTCCAAACTGCATTGTGTTTAATGTAAATAATAACTCTTAGTTACACATTGCCCAAATAAACACTCCGAAATTTCTCTATCTGATATAAAAAATGCTTTTCAAGGTTAAGTAAGTTTAAATTGTAAGTCTGAACATCTGTCATTTAAAATATATTCTTTGTTTTGTTATATTGCTTCAGATATACTCGTATATCATTAGTTATTTTTGTTAATATCAGCAGAAAAATCAAGTAAATATCGTTTTGAACCAAAGCAGCACTCCAGTAAAGTCAGGCTCCCTGCACATGCCCCCGTATCGAACGGAACGAAGGGCGCTGCGCCCTTATCTGGCCCGCCCCTAACGGCCCGAATAGTCCACTGTCTCCATGGTTCTGTATACAGCGTTTTAAGACCACGGCTGGAAACATAAACGAGAGAAATTGGACGTAGCTCTACTCTAAGCACAAGTTTATCAACAAACGTTTTAGTGCATTATATCGCTTGCTGAATGTAATATTGACACAAGTCAAAAAGCAGATAAACGGAGAAATTAACGAAAAACGAGAAAGCTGCATGTTTTTGCTATTAAAATAACAGAAAACAGTAAATTATATTTAAACTTGCTAGGTATTAGGAATTTTACAGGCTATCCAAAAAGTATGGACCAATATCTTTGCTATTAGTAAAGATAGAGACACCAAATTTTAGGTGTGTCTTATGGGCTATATACTTTTTTATATAACCAAACTTTTTCAACCTTCTTGAGGGGTGACGCTAGGGAATTGAGGTCAATAATTGTAAATGCAACCCTATGACGTGTGCTACATCATTTTACAGGTCTTCAAAAACGCAACATTTTACCGCAAACCCGAGGCCTGTGTCTTAATTTGTTTTTAAATGGCCAGCATTTAAAAATTAAAAATCGTGAAAAAAAAATTAAAATCTAAGTACCTTTATTTCTCTTATTACTTTAAAAGTTAGTTAAAATGACCACCATGAACTTCTTGACAGGAATAAAGTCGAACTCACTTCTCACATTTTAAAAAATGACAGGTGTTACTTCTAGGCAGAGTTCCAAAATCGACTTTATTACTGCTAAAAAGTTCATGCTGGTCATGTTGAACAACTTTTAAAGTAATAACAGAAATAAAGTTACTAAAATTTTTAATTTATTCACGATTTTTAATTATTATGGGCTTGCCATTTAAAAACAAATTAAGATACGGACCTCGGATTTGCGGTAAAATTTTATTTTTTGAAGTACCGCTCGGCATAGAGTTGCATTTAAAATTTTTGACCTCAACTCCCTAGCGTCGCCCCTCAAGGCGGTTGAAAAAGTTAAATTAGATGAAAATCACACAGTCACAAATCTAATAGGGCTGTTTGTCACATGTGACAAGCAGCCTCGCATGTGAGAAGCAGCCCTATTGCAGGCACACATAGGGTGACAGTCTTTTTTTTCAGAATGCATAATCATAGTTCGAAATTTCAAAAGATAATCTGATAAGGGAAATGCCCCTGCCGATGTACTTTTAAGAGCTGGTGGATTAGTAAAAATAAATGGATCATCAATAAAAGAGGTAGCAGCTGATTTTAATATACATTGCCGAACCCTGGCAAGATACTGCAAAAAATATCCGGAAGCTAAAATATGTGTCAGACACACTGTACCTATATGTTAGTCAAGTGGTTATGGCTGTAAATTTATATTTTTATAAAAAATATAGTGTTTTTAATTTTGAAACTGAAATTAAAAAATATTTTTATGTTGCGACACATTTTGCTTTGCTGAATAAAACCAATTTTGACATTGACATTTTTAGTGAAAATGACTTTGTAACGTGGATTCTTGACTCATTTAAAAATCAATTCAAAAAAGGTTTAAGATTTAGTACTGGTAATTGTTTAAAAAAAATGCTCTCCATAACTTGCATCCATATTTATTTTATGAATGTAGTTCTATTTTTGTGGAAAGTACGTGCTAAAATTGCCCTTCTGTTTATAAGTTTGCGAAAAAACTCAGAAACCAATTCATAGTATAAAACTTCAGTTGTCTTATTCTTACACTTGTCAGCTTAAAACTTTTGGTTGTCAGATAAGACCGGACTGGCATTGGAGAATCTGGTTGTTGTCAGATTATACCGGACTGGCGTTGGAGAATCTGGCCGTAAATCGTAAATGTCTATAATTTTAACACCTTTGTTGCTGAAGTTGCTATATAGGAAAGTAAATCCAAACATCTGACGTGGTTTTTAAACGTATGAAATGTGACTGGTAAAAAAATCCGCCAATTCTGATTTCCATTCAAACCCAACTTCTAAAACTGATAGAAATAAACTGAGCACACATTTGATAGGGAAGTAGATGGACTTAACCAAAGTCGTGTCAAGCATTTTGGTCGCGGTATGGTTTCTTGGGCAATTGCTCCGTCCTTTCTGTTTAATAGTTTTTTATCCGGTACCAAATATCGCAGACAAGCGTCCCGTTTTCTCGGCTCTGTTCCTTCTAATTATCTTTAAAATGTTTTGCTTTTTGTAGGAAAATAAAAATATTGCTTTAATACGGAATATGAACTTGAAAAGTCATTTTTATCTTAATTAATTGTATTGTAGGTATAGGTAAATTTTATTAAATTGTAGGTATATAAATGTACGTGCATTTATTGAGGCGAATTTATTGTTTGGCTATAGCTTCTGTTGAGGTATTCAATTTCTGTCAACACTCAGATTTATTTCTTTTATTTTGTAATAAATTGTAACTGCCAGAAATATAAAAATGTTGAAAATTTATCCCAGCGCCGCCGAGGGATTTGTTTTTCCAATCAACAACAATGTTAATTTTTTCCTCCTACATTTACTTGTCTTTCGATTTCAGCTTTATTAAAAACAGTTTTTGTTTACCTTTAAGATGCCAATACTTACATACATACATAGTATGTATTTCAGTCGGGTCGAAACAAAACAGAAATATAAGTCAATAACAGATTTATTGTGTACCATTCATTGTCTTTATTTTATTAGTTTTAAAAACGTTTGTCTAAAACCTTAAACTTAAGAAAGTACTTTAGGTGAGTAACACACTAAAGAAATAAGATAATTGAGATTTATTACTGGTTTAAATTAAGATCTAGTTGATCAGTTATGTTTTGACAGGTTTGTGACCTGTCATTGTTAATAGGTCGTCAAAAACATGAATTATTCTGATATTTCAGCGGATTGCTTGGTTTCCAAATGATTTTCATCTTGGAACGGGTTGCTAGAATGAATTTGGTTTTATTATTGTCGAAAGTACGTACTAAAATTGCCCTTTTCTTTATATATTTGCGACAAAACTCAGAACCACTTTCATAGTTTAAAACTTTTGGTTTTCAAATTAGACCGGACTAGCGTTGAAGAATCTGGCCGGGTGTTTCTAAACTAGGAGACCAGAAAGTGTTTCGTCGGTGTTTACCTTCTCATTATAATACAGTCGATATATAAAAAATAAAAATAATGAAACACTTTTTGTGTTACATGCAACAGTTTTTACAAATTTTTTTCTCTATAATGTTGGGAATACACGACTGACTTAAGGGACCTTCGTTGTATTTTTCTTAATAGAGTTGATGACACTAATATCGGGATACCAGTTATATGGCTAATAAAATGTTCCCATCTCATTAAGATACAGGTTGTTTCAGTGGTTTCCCCTATGAATACTGCAGCTTATTATATATACAAGAATAATAATAGATCTTTCTCTTTCTACTTTCGTAGCGTGGTTCGTGATAAGTCGTTTGTACTCGAAAGAGCCCCAGAAAAAGTGATTTATTTCGGGTTTAGTGAGACATGTCTTCATTGAATTTTGAAAGTAAGTATAGTATAGAAAATGACGTGTAAGTAAAATATAGATTAATTATTTATTATCGTTATTCGTGTTTTTGAGGGCAAAATCTATTTTCGAACCCGCATGCTAAAATTAAAAAATGAAAGAAACCAGAAGATGTTACAATAGAGAGACATAAAGATACGCACACGTCATGCTGTATTGGCGGTTACACTACTTTGACTCTTGCTAAAAAAGATGATTTTTATATTATTGAACATCATTAAAAAAATACAGTTTATTTTGATATAAATTTTTTGTGATTTTAAAAGTTAACATACAAAGAATAATGTCAAACCATCCCAAAAACGTACAAATTGTCAAGATACTACTCATGTCATGCATGGTATAAATGTATAGGCCAAGCAACCGAGCAAAATATTAGCGATTTTTTTACATTAATCCTATCAAAAAACCGCCTGTGCCTTCATCTGAAAGACGATCCGTAGATGATCCCTGTTATATTTCCAACTCTTAAATTTTTTCCTTTAATTTGTTATAAACATTTTTAAGCAAAAAATCGGGATTTTTTTAGTTTTCTGCTTATAAAATGAAAACTAATGAAGCAATCTTAGGGTAAAAATATGCTGGAGCGCCGCTCCACGCGCCGCTCCACGCGTCGGGACTCGAAATATACAATGTATTTTAAATCTATTAGCACATAGTGAGCAAGTAAACGACGCTTTACTTTGCTCACTAAGCTTTACTTGCTCACTATGTGCTAATAGATTTAAAATACATTGTATATATCGAGTCCCGACGCGTGGAGCGGCGCTTGACGCGTGGAGCGGCGCTCCAGCATATTTTTACCCTTAATGGTGTAAATGGACGATTTCTAGAGAATACAAATACGAACAAAATGAGATGTCGAATGTCCCGATAGGATAACTAGCAACGCAGAAAATTCGGAAAAACCGGAAAATTAAGAGTTTTCTTAAAAAATTCATAAAGGGGCCATTTTTAAACGTAGAGGGCTCAAACTTTGGGAAAAAGAAGTAATTTATAGCTACTTTATGTGTGCAGAACCCCGACGCTGTCCGACGATTAGTTTTGCCACAATCGTCATTTTAATTTTTCAACACACTATTTTGCAACAGGTCTGGATGCTCTATGGATCGTCCAAGTTTAATTATTGAAACGGATTCGAAAAGTACAAGCTTAATTGAACAATAGGTATATCTTAGTTTTTCCATAAAATGCTACGAAACCGGTTGAAACTGCACGTAAAGATGCGTGAAAATGGCCGAACGCGCAAATATTGACTCCCCTTCGCTCCGCTTCTCTCCCGCTACTCGATCGATTTCGCGCGCTCGGCCATTTTCACGCATCTTTACGTGCATTTTCAACCGGTTTCGTAGCATTTTATGGAAAAACTGATATATACATATTGTTCAATTAAACTTGTACTTTTCAAATCCGTTTCAATAATTAAAATCGGACGATCCATAGAGCATCCAGACCTGTTGCAAAATAGTGTATTGAAAAAGTAAAATGACGATTGTAGCGGCGTTCGGTAATTCAATTTTTTTCATCGTTTTCCTCGGAATTTTTGACAGGCACGTGGTCAGTCGTACCGATTACAACAATGGGTGATGTGCCTGTCAAAAATTCAGATCAAAACGATGAAAAATATTGAATTGCCGAACGCCACTTGTGGCAAAACTAATCGTCGGACAGCGTCGGGGTTTTGCACACATAAAGTAGCTATAAATTACTACTTTTTTCAAAGTTTGAGCCCTCTACGTTTAAAAATGGTCGATTTATGAATTTAAAATAAACTCTTAATTTTCCGGTTTTTCCTGATTTTCTCCGTTGCTACTTATCCTATCGGGACGTTCTACCTCTCGTATTTTTATTCTCTACAAATCGTCCATTTACACCATTAAGATTGCTTCATTACTTTCCATTTTATAAGCAAGAAACTAAAAACATCGCGTTTTTTTGCTTAAAAATGTTTATAACAAATTAAAGGAAAAAACTTCAGAGTTGGAAATATAACAGGAATCATCTACGGATCGTCTTTTAGATGATGGCACAGACGATTTTCTGATAGTATTAATGTCACGACAATTCGCTCTATTGCTTGGCCTAGTAGTGGATATAATTTGGTACATAACATATGTACATCATACATTTAGGTCATTTATTAATCATATCTTATCAATTAGTAAGTTTTTTAAGAAATAAATAATTTTTTGTATAGTAACCTAGAATCAAAAAAGGTTTAAATATGTCGAAAGAAATTGCATGTTTTTAATTTTGTCCAGTAAGTAAAATAATCTGCCTCTTTGAATACGACCACGACATTAAGCTCTTGTAAGGTTAGCTAAAGCTTGTTTCATATAAACGCGAACTACGAACTAAATATTGTTTGATTTTACTAATTTCATACCAAAATTTTCATTTCATTTCAAATTTATTGCATCATTTTCCCTCTCAACCTGAGGTGATTTTAGATTTGTTCTATAAGTTTCAGAATTATGACTCAAAATAGGCATACTTATTGTTTTAAAATGATGAGACGCGCAGGGGTCCAGAAATCAGTCAACATGTCGACTGACGACCTGTATTAACATTGATTTTGGATCGATTAGATACATGGTCGGGACAATGCGCTTCTGATTAAAACAATAATATCAAAATAAGTGTTTACGCTAGTTTGTCAAGTTTTGTATTTTTTGTTAATCAAAAAAAATTGTTTCATACATCTGTTTATAATAAAAATCATAATAATAAAAATTTATATGTTGGCAACGAGAAATTTTTAATACCGTTTCTTACTGAAATTTAATAATTAACACTCAACTAACAAACAAATATATAACAGAATTTAGTGTTAGAAATAATTAATCCTCTTCCTAGTCATTGTCACTAAATTCTTCTTCGCTATCATCATCTTCTGTATGTAAACTGACTAGATATTACCAATTATTGCACTTATTTGCAAATTACTACAATTTAAAGCAAGCTGATACAGGGTTAGGGTTACCAAACGTCCGGACTTGCCCGGACATGTTCGGGTTTTTACTTCGTCCGGGTGCGTCCGGGCGGATTTTGCATAAGTGTCCGGATTTTAAAAGTGACAAGAAAAACACGACAGATTAATAAAAATCACTTCTCAAAAAACTTAAAAAATCCTTTTTGTTCACAAATTTCAGATAAACGCTGTTCGTTAGAATAATAAATAACTATTATATTTGCTCTGTTCTGTTTGTTCTATATATGTATGTAAATATAGGTACATAAATTTATTTTATTCTACTCATACTTTTTTCAGACGAAATTTTATAACGTCCGGATTTTGTCTGGATTTTTTATCAACTTGTCCGGGCTAGAAAAACTTTGATCTGGTAATCCAGAATCCTACACAGGGTGACAATTAAACTTTGACAGGTTAAAATGGAGCATAAGTAGGATTAAAATTAAAAACACCAGACTGATGCAACCTAAGCTTTTCAAAAAGTTGACTTACAAAACCATTTATTAAAAATATAGTAGTGTATAATGTCAATATAATATTTACCAATCACTAGAAAATAAATTTTAAAATAACTACCTATAAGTTGCACAATTTATCACTAACACAAATAATGACTGCAGTCTCTGATGGAACACAGAAAATGAAAACCATTGCTAAAATACAATTAAAATTTAATACATAACCCGCGTACGGCAATTTTTTGACAAGTTTAGCCCGTTGTATTTCGGCTTGGCGCCACCTAAAAACAAATAGTATACGGATCGAATACTTACCATTATTCTAGTAAATACCTATGACATTGTAAAGTTATTTAGCCGTGATCGGTATTTCACTTTTTGTCGTGGGAATTAATTATTTGGTACCAATGTGTGCCGCTGTCAAACGTATTAAAATGGCGAGCTGCTGTTGAAAAAATTTGTACACAAAAGTTGAATTTTCGATTTATTTCCTGTGATGCAATAAATTATAGCAGTGGTTATCAAAGTGTTCGCCGCGAAAACGTCATTTTGCGTACGAGTAAACATACCTTGTTTGTCATTTTCTACCAAAAGAACAAATTAATATGAAATATGTTTTAAATTAAACCCTAAGTCGAAGTACAAGATTTCTTTAAAAAAATTAAATATTAAAAGTAACGAGTTTTATCACATTATTTTTTTCAAGTCCCAACTATTCTCTCTCACACCTTTAACCAGAGTACTAGTTTCTACATATTAAACAATAATAACACTTGTGGACATGTTTGCCAATGTCTTTATTAAATGAAGCAATTATTTAATTGAAAATAGTTGTTATTCAAGTGCAATTTTTAAATAATACGAACATTTAATTAAACTTAAAAGAATATGAAACAAACTAAGCAAGACAGTAAAAATATCAAAATTCCAAAACTTCACCCCCCATATTCAACACATTCTTCTAATTGCTTCCTTAGATATCTGAAGGAACTTCTGATTTCACTTTTGTAAAATATTGTCTTCGCTTCATTACTCTAAGTTTGGGGTTTTCTGGAGACCAGTGCCTGACATACTGGGATGCTACAGTTCCATTAGTACAAAATGTTCATTCATCAGAAAACATAATTTTATTAAAATGGATATTTCCACTTAAAATTTGGTCTCCCACCCATAAACAAAAATCTAGTCTTTTCCCTTTATCTCCCTTTTCCAAGATCATCTAAATATGAGCTGTTTCACAACTTCTAGAAGATGTTTAGCACGATTTCTAAGGGACATTACAGGAGTTTCATCAACAAACTGAAGAACTAAGGCGGATGACACACTAGAGAAATTATTTTCGTGAAACTTATAATGGAAACAGATCACATGAAATATTTTTTTTATTCTAAGCATAAGTACTAAAGTTAAAACGCCGGACAGACGGAGCAATAAAACTCATATATCGCCGCGTATCAGGGGATGTCGGGTTAGACGAGCTGGGTTTCATAGATAATGGTAGGCCAAATATCGTTTCCTAGGAGGTGATAAATTAAATACATTGGCATCAGGTGCGTAAAGTGCGTCAGCTTGCATGGTTTGCACCTATTTACTCCATCTGTTCGGCGATCCGTGTATAGTGAATCTTGTTACATATACGGCATTCATTAAATTTTATATTCTGCATTTGATATCTTTCTGCATTCAGTGATTTTGTTGTGATGCATGCAAATTGCCGCCGATACCGAAAAAATCATATTAAATAAAAAAGACGATTTTGGGTGCATCCTAGTAATCAAATAAACTGAATACATAGTGCAAGTATCGTTGGAAATAAACTGAAACAACATCCTGATAGATTTAAAGAGTTCGACAGCTAAATTTTATTATTAATTCCGAGGGGTGTCTCACTTCGGAAATAGGTGTACAAATTCACAGGAATGAGTCGGAAATACCTCGGAAATATGAGGAATATTCGGAAATAATAGGGAATACTCGGGAATATTGAGAAATATTCGGGAATGTTGAGGAATACTCGGGAATATTGAGGAATATCTCGGCAATATTGAAGAATACTCGGCAATAACAGGAATACACCAGTACGCCTTTGACCGCGCAACCTTTAATTTCGCGTTTATTTCGACGTTGGTTTTCATCCTGTGTGGTGTAAAGTGCAGTGACAAAATACGATTGTATAAAGGTAAGTATTTAGTAATATTTAAAACTCATTTACTTCAGATAATATTGAATAACCATTTAAAAATTCTTTTAATGTAGCTCAATTCGGGTTCGATATCAGGTAATGAGTTATTATGTTTCCTGAAGAGATTTTTATAGGTTAGGTTTTTGTATTTACCTACTAGGTTATTTGTGTTGATGGATTTATTGACTGCAAAAAACAGGACTATCTGCTCAGTTTCTCGGAATTATGAGTCTCGTAATTATGTATTGATTATTCAAAACAGCGGAGCAAGTATAAAATATCCTACTGCTACAGGGGGTAATTGATAAGTTGTCAGTTTTTAAGAACCAACCCTTTTAAGATACACGCAAATCGAGATGTAAATATTGTAAGAGGCATATCTTAATGGATTCTTGGGTTAAATTATACATAGTACAGGGTGTAACAAATTCGTTTACCGCCATTGGAATCTCGGAAACGATAAAGAGATACGAAGTCGGTTAAATGAAGGCACTTTCGCAATTTGGTGCTCATCTCTGTTTTGAATTTAAAAAAATCCGAATACTACCGAAGTTTTTTGGAAAATTACGAATATTCGCGATTTGAATTTAATTTGATTATAGCTCTATTTGAATAGATGTAACAAAATAAATTCCACATTATGATTGCTACTTTTTCTGCTTTAGAAGATGATGCTATCAGAATATCAAACCGACGTTTCGTCTTGGAGCCTCATCATCAACTTTGTTTTTTTAATACGGCCATGCATTTTTTTCGGATTTTAAGAGCTTCTGAAGTCCTAAAATCAATGATGTATCGCACTTTTTCGAAAAAATCATCTAAATGATTTCCTTGCAAGATCTTATTCTCTGTCTCTCTCTAACACATGACTTCTTATGGAAAATGCGATTAATATGAATTTTTCGAATATGTGTGAAACATCATTGGCTTTGGGGCCGAGTTTGGGGCCTTAGAAGCTCACAAAATCTGTAATTAAAAATCCAAGAACGTATTTAAAAAAACAAAGTTGATGGCTGTTCAAAAATGAAACATCGGTATGAATATCTAATAACACCATCTTGTAATAAAGAAAAAGTAGCAATAAGAATTGGAATTTTATTTTGTTACATCTATTCAAATAGAGTTATAATAAAATAAAAATTCAAAGCGGCGTTTTAATAAGCATCAACTTGTGCAACCTCTTACCTCCATTTAGTCGATTTCGTATCTATTACCGTTTCCGAGTTCCCAATGGTGGTAAACGAATTTGTTACACCCTGTATGTAAAATATGATGAGTCTTCATGAAAAAATTATGGATATAACTGTATTTTGAACATAGCGTTCTATATTTTGTTCGTTGATATGATAGATACCGACGGTACAGCTTATTGCCATTTGTTTCTTTTTTTTTTGTTTTTTCGAGGTATTTTATGTCCAAGGTGGCCCTCTTATTTTGGGACACTATATCTCAGAATCTTTGGGATGCGTTCGAAAAAATCCTAAATAAAAAAATTCTTTAGTTCCAAACAAGGTTTTGTTCCATTGCATTTTTATGTAGACAGGGTGTTCAGTTTGGTCATAGAATAATGCAAATCATAATCTATATTCTAGATATGGATAAAATGAATTTCGACGCTATGGATAAGCTTTCATCTCCAAGAGTAATTGAACTCCTTAAAGATATTCCAGGTGCTGATGGTACCAGAGAATACTTGTACCACTGCAGGTTAATTTTAGAGGCTTTCTTAGATAAGAATATTACTATTGATCGAAGAATTTATTGCATCTGGTATGTAATTTTCTTTATAAGAATGTGGAGGCAATGGATTCTGACAAATAAATTGGGCATTCAGAAGAACTCTTAATACTTATACGTGCATCGAATTAAACGGACATGGATTACTGGTCATGGTGGAAAAATGTCGTAAGAATGGCAAGACTGACATCTTTCTTCCTTGGCTCTGGTCAAGTCAGCCCTGTGAAAAACTGTTTAGGCAAACTCGAAGTATGACAAGCACATATTCAACTGTAGTTAATTTTTCAATTTTGGATCTCATTCATAGACTCAACAGAATTAATAAATTAGATGAGATAAGCACAGATTTAGGTATGCAAAATTAAAAATATATAGGTTAAAGTAGCTTGGTACAGAGATTAAACAAATATTGAATAATTCATGATAATAATTCTTCAAATTACCAAAAATAGTGGAGTGCAATAACAATAAATAATAATAACTTAAATATATACAAATTATGAAATAATAATTATGATATAATATGCAAGATAACATATTATAATAGATTGTAATATAAATATTTTTTTACAGGAGATGTTTTTTGTTTTCCCAATAAAAAGAATTCAAGAATGGGTTATAATGACATGGCACTGACAACCGATAATTTAGAACTACCATCCACTGAAGAAGTTCTAACTATTATAGGAAAAGCAAAACAAGATGTTATGGAGAAAAGTGTAGATTTAGGATTCAATAATTTCTCTAAAGAAGAGATTGAGGAGACTTTTTCGAAAGTGTGTTTACCAATCTACAATGAATCAAAAGAGGATTCAAAGACACAAGAATTGGACAGTCAATTAGTACCAATAGAAGAAACTATGTCGGACACGGAATTCGAAGATATACATCCAGATTTCTCTGTTTTGACAGAATTGTCAGATTTGAATTTGAAAAGTATATCTGAAATTGAATCAAAGTCGGACAAAAGATTGTTTTTAAAAGTAAAATTGAAAAATAAAGAAAAATACATAAAAAAATCAAGTTTATGCTGGTTTTTTGCGGAAAAAAAAGGAAGACTATCCACTGATAGACTACTAAGGGTAAGAGGTCAGAAAGAAGAAAAAATAAATACGAAAACAGAAAAACGGTCGACCAAACCAGCACCGACTAAAAAAAAATTAAACCAGAAAAAAGGAAAATTAAAACAAAGAATATTGTGAATATTGAAGACGAAACCTCTGACGAAAGTGAAGATAACTTGTCTGAAGACTACACAAGTGAAAGTGAGACCTTAACTGAAAGTTTTTCTGAAGAGGAGAATGAAGACTGTTCACAGAATAAAAACCAAAACAAAGTGAACATAGTTAAAGAAAAATATTATGCAGCCTATTATGATCTTAGGTGGTATATAGGAAGGGCTTTAGAAGTAACGGGAAATACCTGTAAAATGAAATTTGTGAAGGAAAACTTGAATGAATTTTCTTGGACTTGGCCCAAAGGTCAAGATGTATTTGATCTTGATATAAAATACTTATTTTATGGACCCATAGACTTGCAAGGGTCTTGTCCATTCCAAATTAAGAGATGCGATAGAATGGAAATAAACAAAAGATATAAAGTTTTTAAAAATAGTTGTTCAATAAATGTTCTGGTTGTTATTCTATTTAATGTATAAATCACGGTATAAATGGTTTTGAGGCTGATTCGTAATATAATGTATTTCAAAAGAACTCCAACATTTTCTTGTTGTCATCCTAGCCCAAAATTGTAATAGGAAGTTGAATTTTCTCAATATATTTCCTAAAATCCAGATTAAAAATGATTAGGAAATTATTTCATCCTAAATTTGTGCAGGTATGTTGTAAAACAATTCAAAAGTGTTCTTAGAAATCACGGAATATACAAATAATTAATGAATTAAAGTAACAGTTTAATGTACATGAAGTGATATTATTTCAATTTTACTATGAAACTCATTTTCTTTATTTGAAAGAAGTGAAATAGGTAAATACTCCTTAATGGATAATCAATTAGTTGGCATGTTATTGAAAAGTAACAATAACATCTAAATAACTTTTTTGAATCATTTAACTTTTTTGTGACACATGTTCTGACCAAGATTTTAACTTATGGCCTGGAAGAATTGCAGAAAATACTCAGGAATATATAACAAGAATAAAGTGAGAAATGCAGGAATATTTTGAGGAATGCGGGAATATTTTGAGGAATGCGGGAATATTTTGAGGAATGCGGAAATAATTGAGAAATACTTGGGAAATGAGGAATATTTTAGGGAATACGGAAATAATCCTTAGTATTCCTGAAAAAGGGGAATAGGTGTACAAATTTTGGGGAGTGAGACACCCCTCGATTAATTCATTCACTTTACTGCACAACTGCTTGCTGCGACAGCTAATACATATGATAAAGAATTTAAGAAACAAGTCTCAATAAACAGAGCACGTTGTGTTTCATGATATTTGTATACAGTGGCCCAACTAGACTGCGCCTTTGGGGGGGGGGGGGGGGGTTAAGCCCTGACCCCCAAGATAAAGTTGATTTGAATTTTTTATTTTTATGGAACACCAATCGGTCCAAGGGGGGCTAATTTCGAGTTTGGGGGTGGGCTAAGCCTCCCCTAGTTACGCCTCTGCTATGGAACAATGTCTGGTCTCCTGTTTTAGATACGTCAATCTGCATCGTATCATCTAAATACAGGAGTTATTCGATGATGAAACAAGTTTTATGCGACGAGATTAACGAAATTAATTTCTGTAGCGTGTGTCAGCCGTCTTTTCTATTCATTCACTTCACTACACAACTGCTTGTTAATCTAATATAAAAAAAATAAGCAACAAGTCTCAACAAACAGAGCACGTTGTGTTTCATGATATTCGTACATGAAACAATTGCTGGCCTCTTGTTTTAAAAACCTCAGTCAGCATCGTGTCATATATGTAGATACAGGGGTTATTCGATGATGAAACAAGTTTCATGTTTCATTCGACGAGAGTCACGAAATTAATTTCTTTAGTACGGTACCCGCTAAAACAATTTTTGGTCTCCCGTTTCAGAAACGTCAGTCTGCATCGTATCATATAGATACAGAGGTTATTCGATGATAAAACAAGTTTTGTCCCATGCGACGAGATTTACGAACTTAATTTCTCTAGTGTGTCACCCGCCTAAAACTGTGGCAGCATCGTTTTGGTTATATTTCTTCTTCTTCTTCTTGACCTTCAAAACCGAACCAGTTCTTTGGAACTTTTTTATTGTGTTGTAGATTGTCACTTCAGTTATTGGGATTTTTGCCAATTTCCCGCTAAATTGTTCCATACTGTAGAGGTATGATACTTGGCCATCTCCATAACAGTGGACTATAAAAATCCTTTGTTCAGAAGATAGCATTTTGATGAGAAGTATTTTAAATTAAGTAATTATTGTAGTTACTAAAGACATTGACAAACATGTCCATAGGTGTCATTATTGTTTAATATGTAGAAACTAGTACTCTGATTAAAGGTGTGAGAGAGATTTGTTGGGACTTCAAAAAAACGTTGTGATTAAACTCGTTAGTTTTAATATTGAAATTTTTTAACGAAATCTTATACTTTGGCGTAGGGTTTAATTTAAAACATATTTTATATTTGTTTTTTTAGTAGAAAATGATAAATAAGGTATGTTTACTCTTACGCAAAATAACGTTTTCGTATTTTTTATGCTCCCTGTATAAAAAAATGAATATAATATGTAACTCGAAGTTTCTATCGCCTAGAAAAATATTTGATTCATTAAGGGCGCCCCAAATGGAAAAGTTTGGCAACCACTAAATTATAGGGTTAATTACAGTACATAATAATAATAATAATAAAGATGTTTATTTATGTCAATAAAACAATTAAAAATATAAATATAAAAATGATAAACTAAAAAAGAAAACCAAAAAATGACAGTAGTATACTAGTTGGCATAAATAGGTAGGGTTTTGATTTATAAAAAATCATTCTTCCAATCCTACCCTTACTAAATAATTTTTTATATTTTTTTTGAAAGTTACATATATCGTTTCTTGCTTGTTATGGTCTATCAGATCAATAATATTTAATTTTGTTATTTCCTGATGAAGTTTATAAAAAGGATTTTTCATTAAAAATGGGAGACTAATCAAAAGACCAATCATATCATTTGTTTTTGCAGTTTTACTGTTTTAAATATATTTTATTTTCAACCATACAGGATGTTTCAAGAAACATGTGCCATCGCTGAAAGGGAGATTCTTTGTAAGAAACTAAAGCAAAAAGTTTATAATATGAACATGGATCCGCAGATGCTTTGCTGGTAAATCTTTTAATTTTTTTCAGTTTTTTAAAAATATTTTCAAAATTTCTGCATCAATTTTGATGAAATTTATGTGGTGGAAAGTACTTTAATTAAGCATAATTCTGACTATGAAAAAACTTTGACAGGTCCTCCAAGGGCGTGCATATGAGAAGACGGTACAATATTTTTGCAATAAAAACATGTACGCCGCTGATTTTTTCACATTTTCATTTCTCAGTCAAATAATATGATAAATTCTTAACAAAACTTACCTCTTCATATTTTTTCAATTTTCACTTCGTTTAAGAGATAAATGCAATTTTATTAACCGCCTTACTGGTTTAGCTTTTCCAACAGATAATTGCACATAGGTTTTAACATGTAAAGGCCACCCTGTAGGTATATATAATGTTGATATTATTGACTTTTTTAAAATTTGGAAGAGTCACTTTTCCGGCTTTTTATTTCCCGTCCTCGTTTCCCGTCCCCATTTCCCGTCCTCGTGTCCCGTCCTCAACAGTTACCTATTTATTTTTTCTAAAATTAAGTCTACAATAAGAAATTTACTTGTTAAAATTAATAACTAGAATTGCGTTATTACAGGCGTTTAAAGAAATTTTGACACCTTCTTTGAGTTGTGTTTAATCTGATATTGTTATATCTTGTAGAGGTGCTAATGTATCTTGCATAAAAATAAAATTATAAATTCACGGTGACTAAAGTATAATTGTCAACCTTGACATTAACTTTGACTTACCTACGAAGAGAATTTAAAAAAGTAGCAGGTATTTCGTTCGCAACCTGGATAGTTACATTTAGAGTATATGCGAACTAATTTTTAATTTGAAATATTTTAAAAACTATTGAAAACCCGCATAGGGTATGTTAAACA
Source organism: Philopedon plagiatum (assembly GCA_963971165.1). Classification (NCBI taxonomy): domain Eukaryota; kingdom Metazoa; phylum Arthropoda; class Insecta; order Coleoptera; family Curculionidae; genus Philopedon; species Philopedon plagiatum. Next base: position 123,287,576 of record OZ020190.1, read on the forward strand.
AAATATATCTAGAACTTCTCCTAGAATCCAAAAATATGATAAAAATCATACCATCCAATTTAAAATAAGCGAGGAAATCGATATTTTATACTATATTTTTTTATTCGATGCTCAATTGTTTTCTCATAAGATTCCCAAAACTTTCATATTTAACATTTTTTCCCGTTTTTAAAAATAAAAAAGTTATAAGGCCTGTTCACGTTTATATGGATATCCCTGTACCTACTAGATCCTTTCAGAAAATCGTAACGTTTGGTCTTTTTTTTTGTATTTCTGATATTATAAGAGTTTAATCATATTTTGATTCCCATCACAGAGATTTGCAGAATTATCGACGAAAATGCTGCAAAACTTTAGTGCAGACTGTGCCCTATTTCCGGAGCAAAATTCTCGAATTCCCTCTCAAACATATTTTTGTGACCGCCTGCAGATTTTTAGAAGTTACGCCCTCGCCGAGATTCAAAGTAAAAGTTTAAAACCGCATTATATATGGTCGGATTCATTTTGCAGGTAAAAATAACTTTGCCGACGAGTAGACATTTCCTTGGGACCTCTTTTTTTGTTACAGGATGGATGGTCGATATTGGCCTTGAGATTTGTGTGAGAAAATAAAGTAGATTGGACTAAGACAGACGGACGAAAAATATATAATGTGGTTTATATCGATTTACAACATCTGTCATTTACCTATACAACAGACCTGTAATTTTTTTTTCCATATTTGACCCCGTTCTCGTGCAATATATAGAATGTCTCTCCATTCTATAACGGCGATTGGTACAGGGCGACAATAGAACAATATTTTAAAAAGTAACGGCCAACGCTAGTCCGGTCAAATTTCACGACCAAAAGTTTTAAACTCACAAGTGTAAGAATAAGACAACCAAGTTTTTACTATGAGTTTGTTTTTGAGGTATTTCGCAAATTTATAAAGAAAAGGTCAATTTTAGTACGTACTTTCGACAATAATAGAACTGAATTCATTCTAGCAACCCGTTTCAAAATGAAAATCATTTGGAACCAAGCGGATCGCTGACATCAGAATAATTCATGAGTATTTAATGACGACTTAGTGCCAGGGCAAAAGCCTGTCAAAACATAACTAAGCAACTAGAAGATATTAATTTAAGCAGGTACTACATGTTAAACCTTCTTAGTGAATCTGGACGTTTCTGTGCCCGAATTATTTTCAGTTGTACTTTTAATTTCCTGTTCTATTAAGGTATTAGGGCCTCTGTGTATTATTTGCAGGATAGGATCATTCATGAACTTATTCAAAAATGAAGCAATCGGTTTTCCATAATATGTGCAAACCTTTTTTATTACCTTTTTTTTTCTAAGACATCCCACGTAGACTTCAAGCCTAAGTACTAACGTACCATGGGCGTCTGAAAAGAAGGGAAATGTAGTCTATTGACACGGGATTTGAAGGATCGATCCAGTCTAACAAGCACCAAGAAGTGTATGGGTGGTGTTCTTATTGCGATTGGGAATGCTATTCCTTGCAGAATATTGCCTTCTTCAGATAATATCGAGCAGGTATTTGTTGCTGTTGGTGCCAGTACACCTAGACTTATTATATGTGGAATATATTTACTTCAGGACTACTTATGTTTCTTTGAAAATGTGGACCTCTTGTCTAATAAGTATCCTGAGACAGAATTCTGTTTAGTAGGCGATTTCAACTTACCTTCGGCCTCCTGGTCCAATGGCGATAACTGCTCTGTTGCGACACCAAGATGTAATGTTTATATTCCTCCACAATCACAAGAAATCGTTGCTACTATATCGGACTTTTGCGCCTGTCATAATTTGTTCCAATCAAATAATGTATACAATGTAAATAATGATATTTTAGATTTAGTTTTAAGCCACCATGTCGTGAATGTATCGAATGCCCATCCTGTGCTTCATGTTGATAATAACCATCCTCCAGTGGCCTTCTTTATCGACCTGCCTCACCATTCTTCCCAGGATGTAAGTCCTCAAGCATCAAACTTTTATTACGGTTTTAAGTCAGCAAATTTTGATTTGCTTAACAATTACCTTATTTCTATACCCTGGGAAACCTATTTTGCTGAGCATGACGACATAAGCGACATGCTTGGAATATTTTATGAAGAATTGTACTCCGCTATCCAGTCTTTTGTCCCTCTGAAAAAAGTCCAGAAAGTTTCCTAGATGGTTCTCACAGGAACTTAAACAATTGACAGTCCAAAAAAAGATTGCTCATAAGAAATTTAAGTCTTCGGGATCAGACTGTGATTATGCTGTGTTTTCCGAATTGCGTGCTCAATGTGTTAGGCTGTCAAGAAGCTGCTATAAAGGTTTTGTGCAGGATACTGAGTCAGGTCTTAACAGTAGTATGAAACAGTTCTGGAATTTCATGAATAGTAAACGTCAGCTTAGTGGTTTACCTTCTGAATTATTTTTCAATGATATTCAGGTGCCTATGGGTCCAGATGCCGCTGAGCTTTTTGCCGATTATTTTGGGACAGTTTATTCCAATACAGAAGTTGAACCTCATGAGGTACTTTCTGATAATGATCTAAATATTCATACCTTTTCTGTATCTCTTTCTGATGTGTATACTGAACTGAGTAGTCTGGATTGCAATAAGGGTCCTGGCCCTGACGGCATACATCCCTTTCTGCTCAGGAAGTGTGCTTTTGTTTTGGCCAAGCCTCTGCAGATAATTTTTAATAGGTCCTTGAACCTGGGAATTTTTCCAGACTTTTGGAAGATAAGTTTTGTTGTTCCTATTCACAAATCTGGCAATAGGGCTGATGTCCAAAACTATAGGCCTATTAGCATAATTAGTACTATCCCTAAAATCTTTGAGAAAATTATAGCCAACAATTTGACGGCACTTTTAGGGTCCCTGATAATTGATCAACAGTTTGGTTTTTGTGTGGGTAAAAACACGGAATTGAATCTAGTGTCCTATGTCGATACCTTGTTTGGGGCCTTGGAGGGGGGATTTGAGGTACACTCGATTTACACAGATTTTTCCAAGGCCTTTGACAGGGTCCCTCATGGGATACTACTGCGAAAATTGCAAGCACTGGGACTCTCCGGATCAGTGCTTCAATGGGTCAAGAGTTATCTGAGTAACCGTCGTCAGTTAGTCCGCGTTAACAACTTTGTGTCCTCAGAGATACCTGTCCCCTCTGGAGTCCCGCAAGGATCTCACATTGGTCCACTTCTTTTTAATCTATTTGTTAATGATGTTGGTGAGTGCTTTCGTTCAAGTAAATTTTCTCTTTTTGCAGATGATATGAAGGTTTATAATGTGATCAGGGGTTATAATGACTGTGTTGATCTTCAGAATGATTTAGACAGGTTTGTCGAGTGGTGTGACGTAAATCACACGGACTTGAATATTTCCAAATGCAAATTCATCAAATTTTCCAGGTTGCATTCTTCCCATGATTTTCCATATCAAATACAAGAACAGGTTCTTTTAGAGACTGAGTCAATAAAGGACCTTGGAGTGACCTTGGACAAAACACTTTCTTTTGTGCCTCATATATCACAAATAACAAATAAAGCACTACAAATGCTTGGATTTATTAAGCGTCACACAAATGAATTTTCTAATATAAACTCCTTTAAGCTTCTTTACTGTGCACTGGTCAGGACTCATCTAGAATATGCTTCCTGTTTGTGGAATCCGCACTATAACACCCATATTCAACGACTCGAGCAAGTGCAAAGAAAATTCCTTAAATTTATTAACTACAAATTTAGAAATCAAGACTTTAACTATGAGACCCTGTGCTCGGAGCTTAACATGCTACCACTGGTTACTAGGCGGGATAATAGAGACCTACTCTTGTTGTACAAAATTTTAAATAGTATTGCTGATTGTCCAACCTTACTGTCAAGGGTGGGTCTTCGTGTCCCGCCTAGAAATACCCGATCTAACCAGACTTTTCATCAGCAGCTTTATAGAACTAATTATGCATGCAATTCATTTATTCCAAGAGCTACAGCTTTGGCTAATGAGCTCGGTGAACTTGATTTTTTTGGTACCCCATTGAGGCGGTTTAAAGGAAGGCTATTGTTGCGAGACCGTGTATAGGCAGGATAAGTTTTATTATTGTGTATTTATAGTTGAGTTTTTGATGTCTTATGATAGTAGTAGTAAGTTTTATTTATATAAGTATTGTATTTGTTATATATTAAAAATGGGCATTGCTGTCCGTAAATAAATAAATAATTGGAGGTTGGGACGGGAAGGGAAAACATCTGCAGGCAATTTATTCCATAATCTGCAGACCCTGTATGAATGAGCGAGAGAAGTGGTCTGTTCTAGGCTTTTGTAGCTGGACAGTAAATGGATGCATACGTAACGCGCCTCCTGTTGTTCTGTTAGGGACATTCAAGCGGGGAATAATACCGGCTAGTTCTTCAGAGCAAAACGTGGAAGTAGCGGTAGAAAAGGGATAAATAACCAACAGCGCGGCGAGGAGCGAGAGAAGGGAGCTTTCTCGTGAGGGCTGGGTCATTGATGAGTCGAATGGCCCTCTTTTGGATAGAATCAAGGATCTTAAGTGTCGAAGGGGATGCCGCTCCCCAGAGGTGGGAGCAGTACTCTAGGTTAGGTCTTATTTGGGAAACATAGAGAGTGTATAAGTTGGAAGGGGAGAAATATTTTCTGGCTCGAAAGAGACCTTTGCATCATTTAACATTGTTAATGATAATTGCGAATAGTGCGAACTTAGATATTAAAGAATCTAGCCCCATTTGTTACTGAAACGGCATTTCATTCGGGAAATTAATATTATAATGGGGGTGCTCGTTTGGCCTGGCTCTGCTTGCTCTAAGCTAAGCAGATATGAAAAATGGATTTCAGGATATTTCGATTACAAAAACCCACCTGGATTTAACCCTTACATTAAGCAGTGTCGCTTAGGCCACTAAAAATTTAGAGAACTTTCGGTATTAGTAAGAAAATTGTTATCAGAGCAAGAAAAGCAGGTCCAAGTTCATTTAAGCAAATGCCCCTAATATAACGTGTTCTTTAAGTGTTTTGAAACTTTTTAATAGATCAGGTGATCCTTAACAGCCAAAATCTTTTCTGTCATTCGAGCGTTTAAATGATCAATGACGGACGTCATCAGTCGTGACATTTTGGTTTGAGGTGAATGACGAAACAGTTTCTTGCCATTTTAAAACAGAACTTTTCAAAGCTGGAGGCAGGCCCGTAGCTAGGGGGAGGGGGCAGAGTGGGCAGTGCCAGAAAAAGTTGCCACTCTAGAAAACCACTGCAATCATTGTCTTGTCTTTTCGAAAAATATTACATCATAAAAATATACCTACTTACCATTTTTCAATTTTTTTAATATAAAAAAAGACGTACATAAAATAAAAAAAAAACTTTTTTTGCACTCCGTAGGCTATTTTAGTCTCGTAAATTACCTAAAACTTTAGTTGCCCCCTCTGAAATCAAAACCTGGCTAACGGCCTTACTGGAGGGGATAAAGTTGAAATGTCACTCGCCATAACCTATAATTTCGGGTATCGTCACGTGGTCCATTAAAACAGTTTTACAACGCTAAAACAACTACAATGTGATAAGTCACGTGCTAACACTAGTCGAGCTGTCTTGAAGCCTATTTTTATATCAAGCAATTCACTGGGACCGATAATGGAAAAAGTAGAAATAACTTTTTATGTAAAAAACAAAGTTATAAATCCCATTATGTATATCATACTTAAGTCTAATAAACTTAAGTATTTGAATTGGCTTTTTGAGGGACGATTTTTGTGTTTTCTTTGGCACGCGAAATTTATAATTCTTGACAAGCTAGATTTTTATTTAGGTTTGTTAATACATATTTTCAATTTTCCAGTAAAATTTCTTAATTGAACTACCTATTCCAGATACCGAGAAAATTTTTACCACTGCTTAAAATTTTTTAGGAATGCATTTGGATTTAAATGAGGAGAGAAAAAAGGAAACTTTATTTGGAGATTCCTGCAAGCGCCATTTTGTATCAAATATAAAAAGTCATACTCAGATTGAGTAAGCTTTTTTTAGCTAATTTAAGTTCCCCCTATTCTTTTTACTTGCTTCGTGCGCGTGTTCGGCAGCGTCTAATCCTTGATATTTTCTCAGCTTGTATATTCATTCTTGCTCTGAAGGGTTTTATTTCCGAGGAGTTTTCCTTTATTTGATTTATAAGTTCTTGTATGGATTAGAAATAACAATCTCACGTCCTTAACTATTTTCATCCTTTTCTCTGGATTTACCTCGGGATTCATTTTCTCTGTCATACTCGTAAAATTTTTACAGCTGGTAGAAAGTTAGATTATGGGAAATATAAACATGACATATTATTTGAAGCCTATCCCATAATATAAGTTGTTTTTGCAGTGTAAAAATATACCTAAAAAGTTTATATAAAGTATTAGCAGCTTAAATTCCTGTGTTCTATGAATCTGGGACTGACTATTGAAATATTACGCAAGGTCGCATGGTACATAATTTGTTCTTTGCATTACTTGGACCGGGCGTTATGGGAATGAGTGACAGGAACGCTGACCCGATATAAAGTTGAGAACAGAGGGCATCACTGAAAATGTCTTTAGTTATTGAGAAAGGAGTGACAAATGCGCCCTAGAAACGTTTGGTTTCAGTAGTGTGTATAGTATCATGTGATCCAATAAGTTATCGTGTTAATTTTAGTATAAAGTTTATTATAGATATAACTTATAATATTTATATATGCAGTATGCCCGCGGATGGGGTTTAGAAGAGGACAAATGGACCAAATTTTGCAAGATGCATAAAAATTTCACTCCTAATAAATGCTTTTGCTGGTAAAATCAATAAGAGTCACGTTATGAAAAATTAAATTTTTTATACAGGGAGCATAAAAATACGAAAACGTTATTTTGCGTAAGAGTAAACATACGTTGTTTATCATTTTTTACCATGAGAACAAATATGAAATATGTTTTAAAAAATCAAAAAAAATTCAAATATTAAAAGTACTGAGTCCCAGCTATTCTCTCTCATACCTTTAACCAGAGTACTAGGTTCTACATATTAAACAATAATGACACCTATGGACATCTTTGTCAATATCTTTATTAAATGAAGCAATTATTTAATTTAAAATAGTTCTCATCAAAATGCTATTCACCGAACAAAAGATTTTTATAGTCCAGTGTTAAGGGGATGGCCAAGAATCACACCGCTACATGATGGAACAATTTAGCGAAAAATTTGTAGGAATCCCAGTAACTGAAATGACAATCGACAAAACAATAAAAAAGTTCCAAAGAGCTGGTTCGGTTTTGAATCTCAAGAAGACGAAGAAGAAATATGACCAAAACGATGCTGCCACAGTTCTAGTTCTTTAGTCTGTTAGAGAAACTCCTGTGATGTACCTTAGAAATCGTGCTAAACATCTTCTAGAAGTTGTAAAACTCTTATTCAGATGATCTTAAAATAAAATAAATTAGTTCGGTTCAAACCCCACTTTAACCAAACACTGGAAGGGGAGATGAAGCGAAAAGTGTTCGGGAGACCAAATTTTAAGAGAAAATATCAATTTCTATAATTTTATTGTTTTCTGATGAATGTGCATTTTCTACTAATGGAACTGTATCATCCCTGCATGTCAGGTACAGGTCTCGAGAAAACACCGAATTTAGAGTAAGGCGAAGACAACATTTTACAAAAGTGAAGGTGTGGTGCGCGATATCTTTCACCTACAATAGAGTATCTTACTTAGAAATGCTGGATACGTACATTTTTTAGCAATGAACTCCAAAATTTTCCATTAAATTTTCGCCAAAAAATGTATTTTCAACAAGATGGTTGTCCAACACATTGCGCTCGCGAGGTAATAGAATGACCACCGCAGATTTCGTCCAAGGTGGATTGGTAGAAATGGCCCAATTTTGAGGCCCCCAAGGAGCCCCGACTTAACGTTGGCAGATATGTTTCCATGGAGCCGTTTAAAACAAATTGTTTATGTTACTCCCATACCCAATAATATTGACGTGCCATAAGGCAAAATTACCCAGGCTATTCGTTCAATATGCCAGGAAGAAATCAGAAATTCCTTCGGATATCTAAGAAAGCGATTGGAAAAATGTGTTGAATATCGAGGTGAAGTTTTTGAATTTTAATATCTTTATTGTATTGCTTAGTTTATATCATATTCTTTTGAGTTTAATTAAATGTTCGTATTATTTAAAAATTTCACTTGAGTAAGAAAGTAACAAGTATTTTGAATTAAATAATTGCTTCATTTAGTAAAGACATTGACAAACATTTCCATAGGTGTCATTATTGTTTAATATGTAGAAACCAATACAAAGGTGTGAGAGAGAATAGTTTGGGCTTTAAAAAAACAATGTGATAAATCTCGTTACTTTTAATAATTAAATTTTTTAATGAAATCTTGTACTTTGGCTTAAGTTTAATTTAAAACACATTTCATATTTGTTCTTTTGGTAGACAATGATAAACAAGGTATGTTTACTCTTACGCAAAATAACGTTTTCGTATTTTTTATGCTCCCTGTATAAAAAAATACATTTTTCACAACATGAATCTTATTTTACAAGTTTACTAAGTTTAACACTTAGTACTGCTTCAAATTCAGATCTTCTAGTTAATTTTAACGAGTTTTTGTCCTCCCATTACTAATATGTCCCCTCATTAAAAACTTCAGAGTTATTCTAATATTTCTGCGATTTGATTGGTTTGCAAACGATTTATAAATTGGAATTTGTTGCTAAAATCAGTTTAGTTCTTTTATTTTAAAAAATAAATGCTTACCTTTTCTTTATAAAATTTCAGACAACTCAAAAATACATTCATGGTATCAAAGCTGGTTGCCTTTTTTACACCGGTCAATCTGACCGTAATATTTTTAATGATTTTATATTTCTGTTAAATTAAATAAATTCTAATAAATATGGCAATTTTTATGCATTTTTAACAACAAAAATTTAAATGAAACAAGCAGGTCGAGAACGGCTCGGCTGTTTTATATAACATTACGGTTATCATGTCATGTAAGCAATATCTCGAAATGTAAAACAATTTAACGACATGCTAATTAGTAATGACAGAAGTATTCTATATACCTACTTGTTATCTGGGTTATAACAGATAAGATGACTTTGAGTTCACGTTCACAGAAAGTAAACTTGGTGGTTTCCCTTGTGTTGTATTGTCTTTATGTATACTTATCGGCATGCTAATTTTTTTTTAATTGGGTAACATTAGCAGCAGCTAGGTGCATATTTTAGTTGATTATTTTTGTTTAATTAGTAATAAATTTTGTGATGGGATCCAATTCATGAAAAAAAAAGATCTCTAATAAGTAAAGGAAAAGTGTCTGTATTTGGTACAAAAAATGTTTAGAAATCGCAGCAAGAGAGGAACAATTTTTTTGTATCTAGTGACTCTAATAGATACGTATATGCTGGATTCCCCAACTTGTGATATTAAAAAAATAACTGATTAGTTGTGATAAATGATAATTTAATCAAAAAATGTATTGTTGGCACCGTGTCTAAATAAATATAATCAACTGTCGGGTTTGGTTAAACTTGTGTATAATTAAATATGTACCAAACAAAAATATTTTAAAATACTAGGCGATTACGTGATGTAAATCACACATCATTCATACTTTTTTGATAGGCCCATTCTGTGGTTGTGCTGACGCATGCATTTTTAAAGTAATATTTTTGCCCACTAAGATAACCCATATAAGAATAATAAGCTTAAAATGTGGAAATCTTATTGTGACGTTGGCTGTTGTAAGTAATAAGACCTATCACGTGTCTGTTAAAAATTCCAATAGAAAAGTTGTAAAACCAATAAACGTTTATTAGCTAGTGAAAATTGTAGAAAATCTTTTCAGAAACACATTGAGCGATTATAGATTGGAAGGTCTATTAATTTTGAGTGTCGAGCAAAATGTAATCTGATTAACATAATTACCAATTACAACGCATGCAGTCATTTCGCGTTATCAATAAATATGTTTATATTATTGCACAATCAGTCGATCGAAACGCACACAAGAAATTACGTCGGTTAGACGGATAATTATCTAACATATTAAGGTTCAAAATTCGACAAAATTAAAACATTCAGTTTCCAGTTGACGTCATCCCACGAAAAACAACTAAATGTAACGGGCAATGTGGTGAATTCAATTAAAGATACGGCAACACCGCCATGATCCCCTAAGGGGGATAAGGTTTTTGACAAGGCTCATTTTGGCAAAAGTTAGTCCCAAAATTTTTGTAGCGGTGCCAACGCTTATCGCTCATCGTGGAACTACGTCATCAGACGCCATCGTCCCGTTTTGACACCCTGTATCTTGGTTATTATCAACTTTGGAATTAGGCAAGTTTGAATCGCATTATTTCGCCATAAGGAATCTGCTCTTGCTCGATGTACTTTTGGACCACCCTGTATAGAGTACAAAGAACAGTCGAACAAGAAAAAATCGACTTTCTCCCCCAAGAGACCATCGTTGTTACGACCCTGTGTCCAACATTCTAAATTGGTATGTTTTATTATTAATATTATTAACACAACAGTGTCTAAATCTCCATATTGAAATTAATTGCCCTGGCCCTAGATTTTCTCCCTTTTTAGTTGTCCCTAGGTTTTTCCTTTGTGTTTTTGTTTGATGCATATTTCGAACGTGCGTGCGTGAGATATTGCACAAAGTTCCTTTGTGCGACTGATGCACCGGACTAAATTTAAATCGGGTGTTTTGAACTCGCGCCCGCAGGAAAATCTACTCGATGGGAAATGGATAAATTTAGATATTTTATATCCTGTTGTGTGTTAGTTTTAAGAAATTTGACATTGAACCGCCAACGATGAGATATTAACAGGAACAAACAAATACCATTTGTCCTTTTTGTATTTATTGCCAAAAGCAAAATATGTTTTGTGTACAACATGTTTCACGTCAGTTGTTTTCATTTTTTCGTGATACTATGTATTTACATTTTATAGTATTAGACAGCACATTTTTTGGTCGTCGAATTATGAATGTTATATTACGAGTAGATGGAAACTTCATCGGATAAGGTGTATTCAATAGGGAATATTATGCATATAATCCAAGTAAATCTGAAATATTTTTTTATATTCCCTAAATATTAAATTAAGTATTTGAGGTGATTGTTTTTATCAATTTACTTTGGTCTATATTAACAAAAAAAAAAAGATTTTCTACTGGAAATTTTCGCGTGAATTTCGAAACTTGTAAAACGTGATCCCAATGGCTATGACGTCAAAAGTGTTATAATAAGTACATGGCAAATTCCAGTACTGTAGGATCATCGAAAAATCAATAAAAATGGCATTTAATGCGTACATCTAGTGAAATATCGGTCTAGGAACCTTCCAATCTTCCAACACAAACTGACATGTATTTCGACGAACTTTTTCCGATGACGTATATTGGATTTTAATTTAGATCCATTTTGACCCAAAAAAATGTATAAACCGTGAAAAATGTAGGTCAAAAATCGAAATTTCCAATTTTGGGTTTTAATTTAGATCCATTTTGACCCAAAAAAAAATATATATATATAAACCGTGGAAAATGTAGGTCAAAAATCGAAATTTCCAATTTTTCCCAAATACTTACATGTATCCATTTTCCAGTGGTTTTTAGGTTTAGGTAAATGTATTGTAAGAAGAAAGTATGTGAGATTTTAAAGTCTCACTTATCAATCCGTTTTTCGATCCAACGTTTTGTTTTCAAGTTATTAGATACTAAAGAGGGGTCTGCAAATCGCATTTTTCGACCCAAAAAATTTTTAAAAATGATTTGCCATTTTCCGTTCCTCATCAGTCTCAATAGGGTTCTGAAGCTCCGGGTCCTCTACAATTTCCGAAAATGTACATCGATTTAATTCACTTTTGCGACCTGTATACCTACCCGATTTCAACGGAAACCGATAAAATTTCGACTTTGCGTTTAATAACTCCGAAACGATATATCCTGTGTAACTGAATTTTTTACCGAAGGTAGTTGCACTATTCCTCTATTAACTTAATAATTAATTATTAAAAGTCGATTACTTCCCCTCTGACTGTTTCCGAGAAAAACAAACCTGTTCGACTTTAGGTTCAGCTTTACGTTATCTCCTGACGTCACTTTTCACTCTGGTCAAATGGCTGTAATAAATTATACCGAAAAGTAAAAAAAAATCTAGCTAAATTATCCTAGTAATGTTCTTTAAGATAATTTTTTGTAGTTCTTCCTTAAATGATTTATGCAATAAAAAAAATACGTTCGTATTCCTTGTTCAAACAGTCGATATAAACAATCCGACTTGAAATTTCAAGCGAACTTTCGCGTTCAAATTACATAGTCATGTGCGACCTGTCAAATTTTCTTTGACTGGTCGCACAGAACTTGTGGTCATAAATAATAGAAGGCTTACAGCCAAAAGGTACATATTGGAGATTTTAGACCAACATAATATAATGCCATTAGCGCTCTGTATAGGGCAAGGATTTTTGTTGATGTAAGATAATTCCAGGCCTCACGTTGCTTGAGTTGTGAGAAATTATCTGGAAGAAGTCGGAATCGATACCATGACATGACCAGCTCGAAGCCCAGACATGAATCCCATAGATAATCTCTGGGACACTCTTGGAAGGAGATTTCAAGAAAAACGTAACCAGTTAAACACTTTGGATGACGTAGGGGGGAGACTCTTTCGCATATGGGAAGAACTGGACCAAAACTACACACTGTCGCTTATTTTAAGTTTTGGTTCTTTTTTTCTCGTTGTTAAATTTGGACGTTAACTCTCAATAAAAACATGTCATGCTATAAAATTGTGTTTTTCTTTTAGTAGCAAAGATAATAGAGTAGGTAAGTCAAAAAGATAAGGCTATAGTTTGATTTGAATTCTAACTTGATGTTGTAACTGTTGAACTCCACAAGATGTTACAAATTTTATGGAAAAATCAGGTTATAATTATTACACCCGCTATTTATAAAAAATAAGTTTCTATGCTAATACAGTAGTAAGCTAACATTCTGGAAGAGACAACCTGTCATTAAAATAAATCATCCAAATCGGACAAGTGATTTGACAAAAATTAACTTTAAACTTTTGGTAATTTCTTGGAGTAGTGTATTTGACAATAAATGCTATTCTATACTATACGATTGCTCTTTATCACATCTGAACGTTTCTCCATCCTTAATTGCCATATACTGGAAAGATGAGATAGCTAACGGATCAACTAAAGTGTTGCCAATAATCAAAATTATAACATTGTACCAAATGAATAAAACTTAATCATTTTTATACAAAGTTATAAAACTAATTTTATGTCTGAGAAGTACTGCCCTCCACCTCCGTATTCCTCTAGACAAGTAACGGCGTTTATGGACATTGTGAGATTATTGAAATTCAAAAGCCCGAAAAGAAAATAAATTACAAACAAATTGTTGTTCACACCTACATACGCCTGGAAGTTGTTAAAGCATCACACCTGTTGACGTTGTAATAAATTAATGTTAAACGTTTCCGCAAATTTTAAATCAATCATTCGAAGCGGAGTTTATGAAATGTTTAGTGTTTAAAGCCCGAAGAACAGAGTACGTAAAATGTTAATAAAACAAAACCCAAAGGATTAAAATAAAAGTTCGCTTACTTCAAAAAATTAAATTGTTTGTTCGAATACCTTTAAATTTTCGTCAGTTTTATTTTTTGATTCAGTGTATTATTGGTCATGATTATATTATGCATTTACCATTTGCATCTTCCTTGATCTAATATTTATGAAGCAGAACGGAAGTATACATAATCGTAGAAGGTCTTCTTTCACCTGTTGATTTTCTACTTTTTTTCGTTATCCAAAGTATACACCTTTTTTGTGTCTGTGAAGTTGGCCCCCAGATGCAAAATTTATTAAAATTTAAAGGAGATCCAAGTTTCCTAAAAAGAGTTCTAGGGTTCTTTTTATTAATAGTTCCGGTAAAATAAAGGTAAAACAATATTTTAAAAATGGGGAGCTAACCTCACACAGTCCCCCATTATTGCAACAACAAAAGTTTGACCACAGTGCTTAATAGTTCTAAAGGAGTTCTACAGTTCTTCATCATTTTCGAAGGCAGAATTCTTACCAAAAAAATCGTATTACATGTCTTGTGCTTTTGGTAAAGTAAAAAATTCAACAACAAAATGTAATTATCTTTATGCAGTACTGTAGAATGTAGAACTATGGCAGCATTAACGGGAAGTTGTGAGTTTTGAACCAGATCTCTTGTTAAAAAATATTTCACTTTTTAACAGTCAAAAATTTAAGTAAACAACAAAATAACATTCTAGTAACAAGAGTTCTGGTTTAAAACTTATGAGTTGCCGTTAGTGCTGCAATAGTTCTACAGTTCTGTAAAATTAGAATGGTATTTTGTTGTTTACAACTTAAATATTTTTGAGTGTTAAAAAGTGCGAAGTTGGTCCCCCATGAAATATTTTTTAACATGAGTTCTGGTTTAAAACTCATGAGTATCCGTTATTGCTGCAATAGTTCTACAGTTCTGTGGAATTAGAATGGTATTTTGTTGTTTACAACTTAAATTTTTGACTGTTAAAAAAGTGGGAAGTTAGCCCCATGAAATATTTTTTAACAAGAGTTCTGATTCAAAACTCATAAGTTTCCGTTACTGCTGCCATAGTTCTATAGTTCTGCATAAAGATAATGACATTTTGTTATTGCATTTTTTACTTCCCAAAAAGCACAAAATATGTAATACAATTTTTTTGGTAAGAGTTCCTGGCTCGAAAATCATAAAAATGTAGAACTCCTTTAGAACTATTAAGCACCGTGTCCGGACTTGTTTTTACTTTTATTTTAACGGAACCATTAATAAAAACTAAAAAGAACTCTGGAACTCTTCATAGGAAACTCGAAACTCCATTAGTTTTGCATTTGGGGGGCCAACTTCACAGACATTGTTTTGTGCTTAAGACTTAAGAGTGAAACATTACTAAACATTACTTTTACGAGTTGTAATTTTTATTATATTGATAGTACACTAATGCACTTTACATTAACATACTAAATAAGTATCTACTAAAATGATGTCAGTTTTTTACGACCTTTTCTTTTTATATAAAAGCCGATCATCTCTGTAATAACCAATATTGCAAGGGTGTTCGACTAACATAAATTATTTTTAAGTGCCAGGAAATTTTATGGGAAGTTTAAAATTTTCGGCACAGCTGGCTAAGTTAAGCATAATAATGGTGAATATTTGCCTATTTAATTTACAGCCGTGCTAAGAAGTAATTCGTGACTGACACAAGCTATGTCACGGGTGATTTCTCATTTTTAGAGGGTGGAAAATTTTCGTTCGGGTAAGTCAAACATTCCCTAGAAGAATCATAGAGACAAAACAATTTTCTTTACTTATGTATTCTATATTCGTTTGTAAATTTCAAAGTCGTTTCATGCACAAGAGGACAATAATAATTTAATATCCACGGGCAATGACTATCAATATATATTCAACATAATGCATAACAACCAGTGATGGGCAAGTTCAGGTATATTGAAATTTGGGTAAATACCCAAGGTATATATACCCGATATGTGCTTGGTATATACCCAAGAATTGCATTTCTTGTAATTTGATGGTATTTTAACAATTATTGTAGTTGGATTTGCTCTATTACAATCTAAAAATAACGTACAAAGATTTACCTTTAAATAAGCCATGAACAGAAAATATTTAATTAATAAAAATAAAAATGACAAATTAACAAAAATAAAAATTTTAATTTTAAAAAATCCACAAGCATAGCTGCATAAATTTATAATGCATAACTTATTGATTTTTTATTAAAATTTTTGCCGGCTTGTCGCTGTAACGGCGGCTTTATTTTATAAAGAAATAGTAATAATAAATAATACTACCTAATAATAAATATCGAGAATAAACCAGGTATATACTGGGTACAAAAGTATATATCCAATATATTACCTCAATGGGTATATACGTCCCGTCGCACGGTGGGGTATTGGAGCAATCTAAGCGGCCAAAATTAAGTATATACATTAAAGTCATATTTCAGGAAGAATTAGTAACTTAAGGATATTTATAAGTAACTTATAGTAAAACCAAAACATAGACGTGTATAATATGTATACAGTGTGTCCACTAAGTTTAAGTTTATTATGAATAAAAAAAAAATAGTACCTAAATAAAAAAATACACATATTCTTATAATAAATGCGACTTAAAAATATTAACTTGACGAATCCCATTCTTCCTCGTCTGAATCAATTGTTTCTTCTTCATCGTCTGCGTCTATTGATGATTCCGACTCAGTTTCCACATTAGGTGAAGCCGAAAGTAATAAAGTCAATGTTTCTTTGGAAAACGGTTTACTTTTCTTTTTTGGCACTGGCCTCATTCCTACTGTTAAATAGGTCTTAAAAAACTAAGATAGGAACATGGAATTTATTTTGCTCAGGTTGGATATTATCTCATACCAATTTGGCACAAATAGCTGTCAAAAGGGACAAAATGTCGATTTTCAATTGTTTATAGCTCCCAAAGTAACAATCACTGACACGTGATACATTTTTATACTCGTTATTTTACGTATAAACCAAAAATGTAAAAATTACAGGGGCTCCCATTAAAACATATTTTTATTTAGAACTACTATTTCGAGCCACCCTGTATATGCAAAAATAATTTTAAACTGTGCACCTTAACAATCTCTAAAACTTTTGTATTTAACATTTTTTGGTAATTCCCAAAACAACTGAGATAATGAGCTTTACTCTATGGTTGATTCACCTTGCACTTATTCATTTCAAATAGCCATACTTTTTAAACCTGTAATTTTCCGCAACAAAAATTAAACTTTTATATTAGAACAAAACCCGAACTTTCAAAAAAACCTAAAATCAAGTCCGGGAAATACCGGGAAGTATAACTTCGTGCATACACATTAAAACTATTTTTAAAAAATTTATAATAACAAACTATTAATTGAAGAATCTCATTTTAAAATTAATAAAATTGGTAATACAAAGTTAAATACACTTACCTGCTTCCTCACAATCCATAATTTACTATTTTTTAGTCTATAGAAACAATACAAATCACAATACTTTAACTCACGTATACTAACTATGATATCAATTAATATATTTGGTCGAGGCCAGCGCTGCATTTCAACTGATAGTACGATTCTTAACAGTGTGCGATAAGCCGGAGAAGGATTTTACTATATTTATAAACTATTTTTGCTTCCAAAAGGACCCCTATTCTCTACCTCCCATAAAATTTACAAAATAGATTTATGACCGCTCAGATTAAAAAAATACCCCACCGTGCGTCGGTATATACCCGACCCTGTCGGTATATACTGACGGGAGGTATATGCCCAAATTTTATTTACCTACCCGTTGGGTATTACCATCTCCCATACTAGAACAACCACTTTTAATAATGCACCTGAGCCATGAGCGCCCGCAGGGGAGGGCCAGGGGGCCGTGCCGCCCCCCTGAGATTGTCATACTTCGTACTTTTTGTTGGACGAATTGCCAGATATCTATTATTTTTCTAATAAATAATATTTTTTTTTATCATAAATGTGGTCTATTTTCTGATGTGTAACATCTTTATAAAGCCACGTACAAAAAATTCAATTAGGATTAGGAATATTATTTAAACCCAGTCTCAATTCAATGCAACCGGCAACCAAATTACTATGAATTTTCTGCAGCCCGCATGTTTATTTTATGAAGAAGTTTATAACATGTCTTACTTCGGTATCCGTCCGTCTGTCCGTCTGTCACAGGCGATTTTCTCTGAAACTACTCGACGTAGAAATTTGAAATTTAGCACAGAGATAGATTGTGGTGGCCCAATTATTGATGTGAAGTATAAAAAGTTGAATTTTGATTCTAGGGGTTAATTTCAGGGGGTAAAGTGGGAAATGGAAAAAATTTCAAGGGCATCGTGTAGGGTTTCAAGGGCATCGTGTAGGGTGTCAAATGAAAGCTTACTGAAGCACGAATTCAACAATATATGTGATGTATTTTCTATGCATGTTTTTAAACAACTTTCGGGAAAAACGCTTACAAATTGCTGTCCCCCACCCTCATCACCAAAAGAAGTATTGCTCAGAAAAATCTGAAAAAAATCATAAACATCGAGACTTACATGTGGATTAAGCCAAAATTATCAGGATTGAAAAATTCTAGCGCGATCAATTGTTATAAACAATTGTTTATTACCTTATAACTGCTGAACCATTGGTTTTAGAGTAAAAGTTTTTGGCCAAAAAATATTTCTCACAATGTAAGGAACAGCTTTCGTCCTTATACGTTTTTCAAAATTTTTAATTTCGCTCAGTCGAAACTCTCCCCACGTATACGCGATGTGATACGGCGTTGGTGCCGTCGCGTCGGCGGTGGGTACCGTGGCAGATGGGCGGAGATCGGGCGGCCGAGGTTTGCCCAGGTTAAGTGGGGGACTGAGGACACGGAACACTAATTGTGCAAGTATAGCTTGCACTTCACACCAATTCTTTTTGAATTAGTCAAATGTATAAATCTCTAAAAATAAAATCTTTAAAAATACTTATATTAATTTTTTTTTGGCCCCCCTGATAAAAAAGTCTGTTGGCGCCTATGACCTGAGCCAAAGAGTAAGTATGTACATTAATCCTTAACTTTCACTAGGCAATGTTGAGTTGCAATTAAATTGCTTTGACAGTTTACAGTAAAATTCATAACTAATTTTGAAAACTTACAATTACGATTAAATTATATATCAATAATAAGGTTATTATGGATACGTCCTTACAATTACCTTTAATTAATTGTTGTGTTTAAATCGAGTACAACTGACAATTATTAATAGCTAATAATGTTATTTCCTAACTGCAAATTGTTCCATCAAACTGTTCAGTTCTGATAGAAGTAACTTATGAAAGTAAAATAGTTTGTGTTAATTTTTATCAATTTAATTGATCGTTAATAATTGCAGTTGACAATTAAAAAGTTAATTGCAACTTAATTACTATAACTAAATTTAACTGTGATCTGCAACTAAATCACTTAAATTATACTTTAACAATTTAAAGCTGGCCAGTTTGGTCTGTCATCAGAGACGTCGCACAGTGGGGCCCGGAACCCAGAAACGTGGCATTTATTCAAAATATGAAATTGAACATTGAAATTACCTTTGCTTATATTTTTTAACTACACATACCACTGCGTTATTGTCTTTTTCAAGCGAGAATATCTCAGGCGAGCACTAGCGTGCGATCAAATAGTGATCTGTGTTAAACATTATTTAGTTATTGGTACGATTTTGTAAAGTTAATACTGATTTAGTATACTAGTTACAAACTTTGCTTAATTATGTATTCAATACCTTTAGGGTCGTACTAAATATTTGCACTTATTTGTTTTATACCTACTTGTTGTGCTATGGTTTTTCCATGCTTCGTGTAAATAGATTCTTACAAATAGGTTTCAAAATTCATTAATTATACTATTTTGGTAGTATTATAGTTTACTTCCACGCGCTTCCACACTGACCTTTTTATAAATTAATAAAGTTGGAATGTTGTACTTTCAAACAGCAAACCAAACCGTTGCTCATGGTTGCTCTTTTTAGTTTAAGCTTTACTTAGAGCTCCAAAAGCTTCGTACCCAACCATGAACGTCGAGCGGAGAGGAGCACTGGCACCGTTGTGCAGGCAGTATTTTGCAGTTGGTTCGACGGTTAACAAACGGGAAACGGGACCGGGAGTCGAATAATGTAGTGCAGGTACAGTACGCTCCGATATTTTTTGTGAGGACGACGCGTTGGGGCGCGAGTATGAGTAAAGTACAAGTGCGTAAAAACAATTTGCTAGGGCATAATGTTCGGAGGTTTATTTTTTCATTTTCGTACCTAAAATATGATGGGACTCATCTGTGGTGTTTAGTGTGTCATAAGGAGTTATTATGTTGGAAAAAATCTCACTGCGAACGGCATGGCATGTTAATAGTGCAACGCATAAATTTAAAAAAAGACTTAGAAAGCCGGTTTGGCTCTGCTAAACAGTGGCAGCATGGCGTATGTCGTATACCTACGCACGTATTTATTTCCGACATTGACGCCTCTGGTGACAGACCAAAAGTGGCCAGCCTTATTAAACATCACCTGTAATTTACACTTCACGTTACTTGTAACTAAATTTAATTGCAATTATATGTATGTTTGTCAACCAATTTTTAATCAGTTAATTATTGAAAATGTATTGCATCCGGTCTTAAAGGATATTTAGCATAATGCGGAATGTGCAGTTTAACTTTTCTCATCTTTAATGGAACTTTGACATCAAAAAATGAGAAGAATTTGTTCCTATCTTGCAGCTGCTTTTTGTCCGACTTATCGATCCCAATTACTTTTGTCCATAACAAATAGCATGCGGGAATACTGTCTTTTTGTCGCACATAAAATTTTTTATTACGTCCTCCTAGCTATAGCATTACAAGTCTTTTTATAACGCATGTGGTATTTGATATTCCATTTGATTTATTAATACAGTTAATACACACATGCTTAAAATCTAGGGTTATTGCAATAATGTTTGAGAAAAACTTTTAATCCTAAATCGGTTTCACATCATATTAATGATGTCATCATATCAATGATGTCGTTCCATTAGGAATGATTTTTGCAAGGTCAATCAAGCTAGCAGAGCCACAACGCCTTTTCAAATTTTTTCTTCTGTCATAATTTTTGGCTATTTTATTGCTAATTTATTACTATTTTAATTTTTTTGCTCGTCGTTTTTTTTAAAACGTGTTTTTTTCTATTAGTCTATTTTTCTTAGTTTCTGTACATCAGGGTCAATTAATTGATCAAAGATTCTAGTATAAAAATATTTTGAAAAATATTTTTTTTGTGGTTCCTCAGCATGGCTCTGCTAGCTTGATCTCTAGCAAGCAGAGCCACATGATATTTTAAAAAAAGAAGAGCAAAAAAATTAAAAATAGGGTAATAAATTAGCAATAAATTAGTCCTAAAATATAGTATTTCATTCCTCTAATGATGAAATTGAAAAGCGCGTTTTTTTTAACAGTTTATTTTTTTCTCAAGCTTTATACATATATCAGGATCAATTAATTGGCCAAAAATTCTACTATAAAAAATTTTGGAAAATTATTTTGTGTTGTTTTTCAGCGTGGCTCTGCTGGCTTGAGCTAGCGGTTTTTAAAAAAAAAACAAAGAGCAACAAAAATTAAAAATGAGGAAATAAATTAGTCTTAAAACATGGTAGATACCTATAGGATATAAAGTTAAAATTTCGTGGTTTTAGGTGATAATATTTTATTCCTCTAATGACAAAACTGAAAAGCGCTGTTTTTTTCTAACAATTTATTTTTTCTCTGTCTCTGTACATACTATTTCCGGGACAATTAATGGCCAAAAATTGCAGTATATAAATATTTAGGAAAATAATTCTGTTTTGTGGTTTTTTAGCGTGGCTCAGCTGGGTTGAACTCAAGTCACCAGAGCTACACGTTTTTTTCTTAAACGAAGATCACAAAAATTAAAAATCTGGAAATAAATTAGAAATAAATTAGTCTTAAAACAGGTTATAAAGTTATTATTTCGCGATTTTAGGTTTAGGTTAGGTCGAGGGGCGGCTCACTCCCTTAAATCTGTGTACATAATATTGTTAAATCACATTAAATCATTTTAAATCTTTCTTAAATCATTAGATTTTTTGATTTTTTTAAATCACTTACATCAATTTAAATGGCTTTAAATCATTTGAAATCAAGTTAAATCACTTTAAATCATGTAAAATCACCATAAATCATCAATAAATCACAAAAATCACCTAACGTTCCTTAAATCATCATCACAATTTGGCATCACCTACAGTGCTGGGCAGCGCGTTACAGCAATTAAATCGTGTTAAATCAGATTAAATCAATACTGATTTAAAATCTGTGTACACCTCTTTTGGAAGTTAGCCGCCCCTCGGGTTAGGTTAGGTAGGCAAATTTAGTGCACTGAAAAAATCGTTTGGACTTTTCTTCACACAAAATTGTAGCAAAGTCTTTGTAGAGCAATCTACTCTAATTGGATTATTAGTTACAACAATTTTTATACATTTTCATACAATTGTGGCAAAATTTTGCTACAAATTGGTCTTGGACGTTTTTGAGAACACATTGTTGGAAAAAGGTACACAATTGTAGTGAAATGTCCCATAATGTTTTTTCAGTGTGGTTTTAGCTGAAATAGTATTGGATTTCTCTGATGACGAAACTGAGAAGCGCTGTTTTTTGTAACAGTTTATTTTTTTCTCAGTCTCTGTACATATATCAGGGGCAATTAATTGGCCAAAAATTTCAGTATAAAAATATTTTGGAAAATAATTTTGTTTTGTGGTTTTTCAGCGTGGCTTTTCTAGGTTGACCTAAAGCAAGCAGTCACAAGTTAAAAAAAAAACGAAAAGAAAAAAATTTAAAAAGTGGTAATAAATTAGCAGTAAAATAGACAAAAATTATTACAAGAAAAAATTTGAAATGGCGTTGTGGCTCTGCTAGCTTGATTCACATATTTTTGCAATTTGTTTAAAACGTTTAAACATACGAGTAAATGTTTGCTGCAATCTTATTAAGTTGTTCCATTAAATTTGTTGATTTATCGCGGTCCATTTACCTTACCAGATTTAGTTTTAACTTTACTTTTATTAAATAAATAACCATTCTACCTAAACCTGTTTGAAAAGTAACTTTGATATCATATTGTATACCTAAAAATTGCGACATATCTTACAAAGTTTGTTGTAAAAAGCATTCAGCTGTATTGATTAACTTTATAGAAACGACTAGTTTTGTAGGCGGTTTTGTTGAGGCAGTTTCTTTACCTACAATAGATAAAATCACTTCTAATTAACGGTGATTTGCAATAATTTATATTACATTTACTAAAGAAGAAAATACAGAGGTGGGATCATAACTTTTCGATGTAATTAGGCAGCTGTGCTTCATTCACATGGTTTGTGTAGTGTGAAAATAAAATAACTTGGAGGTCTTATTTAATAACTACCAAGAAATTTATTTTTAATTCAACCCGAAATTTGTTTACGATTATGTTTCTGTTTTACTATAAATATTTCTATTATCATACTATACTGTATTTGATTTAAAAATATTTTATTAGATGTTCCTGGTAGATTTTTGATCACTGACTACGAATCTGGCCATAAAATCTTTAAATCACATGAAGAATAAGCGAAAAACAGCGCTTTTGACACTCTTTGATCCGTCATACTTTCGAAAGGTACGTGTTAAAAAGATCTACGACCGACAGCTCAAATTGAAGGGCAAGGCTTCTACTTTCCCATACAGATGCAAACAGTGTTGAGTAGAAGTTTTTAACAAAAGATAAGAGTGTATCGATCCATTTCCACTGGATCGCCCGTTAGCGGGCATTCACTTATCGTTACGAAGTTTCGCAAGCTGCGTACTTGAAATATAATTTCCAGCAGAACAAATGGATGCCCTTCCTATTTCTGGTGTTAATTTCTCCCTAGGACCCCCAGGGAATCCAAGATGGCGGGCTGAAAGGGCGTGATTTATAAACACTGGCCTGCATGGGTTTTTTTGTTCTGGATCTTGCGCCGGAACCAAATCTAGCCACAGAACTACATCAGATTTCCGAGATATTCTAACCTAAAAGTCCCAAAAATGCGATTTTGAGGCCTTCTTTCTGACTATATCAAAAATAAAATTCTCATATCGATCTCGATTTCTTAATTAATTTCTCTCGAAAATTTGACATTTAGGGAAGTTTTACTGCGAAATTCGCAATAAACGACCAAAAATATACGAATATGATGAAAGTCTCTAATATAAGAGAAAATCGTGTCGAACAGTGTAATGAACCAATGTTTCTAATATGCTAGAATTAACTATCCCTGACTAACATTATTTCTGTTGACGATCATAGTAAGTATTGACAGAAAATTATTGAACTCAACCCCGTACGCACATAGCGTTGCTATAGAGATACGATCCACTGTCGTATCTTAAATTGAATGTAGGGACCACACACTGCCATCGCCGAACATAAATTTTATCTGAATGGGATAGGTCAGTCACCGAACGTAAAAATAAGAATTGTTTTATAGACTCGCGCCACCCACCTCTGCAAAGATAGATTAGCGGAATTATTTGTTTGATTTGGCATACAATGCTGATTAATAATAGTGGTGATTTGGTGATATTTTTACAGGCTTGTAAATCAGTCTTAAGGAGACAACTTTATTAACCTTGATGAAAGGTGGCTTTACTTAATAGTTATTTATGCGACTAGTGCGAACAGTAAGTGCTTTTTCCCACGTGATATGAAAGTTGCCCAATGAGGCGAAGCCGAGTAAGGGGCGAAAAACTCTCTTTTCGCTTTGCCGCATACATTATTTTTTTTTAGAAAATCGCTTGAAGAAATGGTTTGTAAAAACAATAAATTAAGACGTTACATAATTCGTGTCAAACAATGGTTCCAGTAATAAAAAATCAGCTCCAGTTACCAGGATTTGTTGTCAGTGTCCAAAAGGCCAATGAGCAATGTATCAAGTAGCAGTCACGTATGCATGGTTGCTAGGTGCATATAAACAATTTTTGTTGGTGGTTTATTTGACATCTAAAAGAAGCTGGGCTGGAGTTTTAGTAAAATTTCAATTTCAATGCGAAAATGAGTGAAGAATCATTAGAAGACGTTTCACCCGATATACCTATAGAAAATGTCATTTGGTGGCATTCCCTAAATAAATTACTGCGTTTTTAAAACGACAAAAAATATAAACGACTATACCGGCAACATTTTTTGATTTTCATCTGGGTCGTTGTTAGCAGATTATGGAGCCGACTTGTGTGTATACTGAAAAGGCATAGTGGGTGGAAACGCAGCACTGTGGCTGAGAAGTACGTAAAGTCTTCTTTAGAAAATAAAGAGAAAATTGCCACACAAATAATGGGAGAAAAGAGAAGAAATAAATATTCGATTTGAAAATAGTGTCAATGGATAACGTCACAAAAGTTTGCACAAATTCATCGGGATTAAATATTTCGACAATTCAAAATTGTATAATTTACAATAAATAAATATGTGAATGAAATTGTATTTTTTATAGTTTTGTCTAGGTTTAAATGCGTGCGATTTTTTTTTGTGACAACGTTCAAGTGGCACTTTTTGATTGCCATCAAAATTTCAAAAACACATTCTTTTAGGCACTGGTGTCTAAAAGTAAAAATAAAATTAATATCAGTAACGATAACCATGTTTTATTTGTCATACTTAAATATTAAATACACACTTACTTAAATTACTAAAAAACTCTCATATATTTTTTTTATTTTTCCGGAAGTAGAATCGACAATACGACAATGCATCTTTAGCAGCGTTTTCGATATAGCAAGACCATGCATAGACTAACAAAGTATATAGACTACAAACCGAATACTAGAGTCAAAATCAATCGTGTAAAGTACATTGATGTTGGCGCCTGCGGAAAGATTGTTGGCGGCGCCGTCTCTCTCGAACATTGTGTGACTTTATTGGGTTTGTTTCTGCAGCAGTTTCAAATCAATCAGAGCCAATGAGATTGCCCGGTTTCGATCAGCAAACTGTTTTTCTTGAAGATGATTGGCTCTGACTAGTTTCAAACTGCTGCAGAAACAAACCAATTAAAACCCACTGGTTAACTAAAAGTTTTCCCTCCGCCGGTACCGACGTCATTGTACTTTACACGATTGATTTTGACTCTACATCTCTTTCTAAACTGTTGCTGAGCGCCATCCTTGGTCTGTATGCCCAAGCTTGTTTTAATGATCGATCGCATCAAACTTAAGAAACAAAGAAATCATTATTATTGGGAACACATTTTTGAAAACCTGCTTCACCAACCAACAGAGTAAACGGCGCTTTTTATTGAAATATACGGTGTGTTCACGGATGGAGTTGAAAAGAGGAAAAAAATATTAATTTTACGACCAAAAGTATTCTTTATAAAAAATTCTGCTAGTCGAAAAAATAACTTACCTACTACCATATAAAAATCTGAGATCAGATGTACAGTGTGTTAATAAATTAATAAAAATGAAAATGCTTTAGGAGAGAAGCACCATTATTTATTATTTTAAATAAAATGTTCGTAACGCAAAGTTGTTTGTGATCCAAAACAAAGTCTAAATGCAAATTTTGAAATCAAAATTCTAATTTTTAAATTTATTCAACATATGTAGCTACCTCCCACCCCACCGTATTAAATAAATACGCTCTTTTGTGAACATTTTGGAAAATGCCGCCACGAAATCAAAATACTGACAGACGTCAATTCGATGCTGAAAATACTAAATAATGGTACTTATTTCGTAAAATATTTTAATTTTTCCTAATTTATTAACACCCTGTACATCTGATCTCAACTTTTTATATGGTATACTTATT
Organism: Philopedon plagiatum; assembly: GCA_963971165.1. Taxonomy (NCBI): domain Eukaryota; kingdom Metazoa; phylum Arthropoda; class Insecta; order Coleoptera; family Curculionidae; genus Philopedon; species Philopedon plagiatum. The sequence goes on from OZ020190.1 coordinate 123,314,101, forward strand.
TTTTTGACAGGCACAATTTTTATAAACAATTACTTTTGGCGGTAAAATTAATAATAAAGATTTTTTTCCTCTTGTCAACTTCATCCGTGGACACAGTGTATGTATTAATATGTAAACTTACGTGCATAGAAATCGACCCACATCATATACTATTGAAATTGAATGCATTTTTTAAGCAACCATTCACCAGTTTAATTACAAAAAGTATACTTATTGTATGAAAAACTATTTAATTACCATTACGGTGGGTCTAGATCAGTCGAGATGTCCTTTTTTTATTTAAAAGATGATTTTGGTGTCTGCTTAAGAAACTGCATCGATTTCAAAATTATTGTGTGGTTGGTCAATGGTGGTTCCGATGGACGAAGTATGACTTTTTGCAATGTAAAGCTTGCACATACAACATACAACCTATATGATATACAGCAGAATGATGCCATATGATTGGTTAAAAGGTAAAAATTAAAAAAAATCATAAAATGAATTACATATATGTATATTAAATTGAATAACTTACAAGACAGTAGTTAAAGTAGATGCTTAGTGAGTTTCCGCATGCGCAGTAGGGTCGACCTTGAACGCTCAGGTGTGCTATTGTTATTTGGCCTTGATATGCGCAGGTGTTGTTCCAAGGTCAAGGTCAGTAACTTGGCCTTGAACGCGAGCAGATGTTTCTTTGTTTGGTGATGGCCAGGTGGACGACGCTTATTTCAAGGTTACATTTGCGGTGTATATTTTCAATGAATGCGAGCAGCTGTTTCTTTGTTTGGTGATGACCAGGTGGACGACGCTTATTTCAAGGTTACATTTGCGATGCATATTTTCAATGAATGCGAGCAGCTGCTTCTTTGTTTGGTGATGACCAGGTGGACGACGCTTATTTCAAGGTTACATTTACGATGCATATTTTCAATGAATGCGAGCAGCTGTTTCTTTGTTTGGTGATGACCAGGTGTACGACGCTTATTTCAAGGTTACATTTGTGATGTTAGTTTACCTTGAGTTATTATTGGGGTGTAACATGTTTTGGTATGAAGATCGAGTGGGTTGGGTCTAATGTGGTTCGGTATATATGAGGGTAGGGGGAATTAAATTTTAGTATAGAACATTGTGTTGAGTAAAACGGTTCAAGCAAGTTAATTTGAAAGTCATGGCGTACGTGTGTGAAAATTGTGGTAAATCGTTTACCCAGAGTTATAATATGTTACGACACAAAAGAGAATCGTGCGTAGCACGATTTGCAAATATACATGGTGGAAAACAGCGAAAAGTTGACGATGGGGCATCAACATCTGAGGTGCGTACTTGCACTTGCTGCAATATAACCATACCAGCAAATCGAATGGCAGCTCATCAAAGAACAATACACCATAAAAGTAATGCATGTTCACCAATATCAGCTGGTGTTGAACTCGTGTCCAGTGCTTTTAGAAATAGGATTGCCACATACCGTATATCAAGTGATAATGAACATACTGACTATTCATTATTTTTTGACGAAATTAAAGCAAAAGTGTTAGAGGTAGTAAGTGACCTAGTAAGAGTGCGTTGTGCTTTGAAAGTTAATATGGTGGTTGTTGGTCGGTATCTTTTACCAACACAAGATAATATGTACAGTGACAAGTCATTTAATACACGCAATGAAATTGTTACTTCAGGAAGCGATTTGGAAGAAATATATCAATCATTAGTGGAAGCCATGAAGACTCAATCGACTGAGTTTCAGGAAAAAGATTCAGGTATGTTATAAATTAACGACTAAAAATAAAATAAATACTTATGTCACTCTTTCTTGTTTTCGTAGGTTGGGCTCTGGAAAAAATTCTATACCTGGAAGTAAATGTCAACGAGTATAAACCTTTTGGTGGATCTTCATATATAAAGTTACCCCGATTCATCGAATTGAAAAAAGCCACCATCAATGTGATTAATCAAGATGAGTGTTGTTTTGCGTGGTCAATCGTGTCTGCTTTGTGCCCCGCCACTAGAAGGGCATCACAGATTCAATCTTATCCACACTATTCAAGACTGCTGAATTTTACAGGTATAGACTTTCCAGTAAAGTTGCGTGATATATCAAAATTTGCAGAAATGAATAATATTTCAGTTAACGTTTATGGTTTGCAAAAAATTTTCGAAAATAATATGTTAAAGTATGAAGTTGTCGGTCCATTAAGGTATTCGGGTAGAAAACTTAACAGACATGTAAACTTGTTGTTAATAACAAAGGATTGTAGTATTAAAGATGATGATGAGCATATTTGTGATACGCGTTGTTCTAAAAGTCATTATTGTTGGATAAAAGACTTATCGAAATTATGTTCCAGTCAAATTACATCGCGTAGAGATAAAATGTATTTTTGTGATGGTTGTTTGATATATTTTAGTTCACCATCATCTTTGATATCACACCAAAAAAATGACTGTAACCACAAATATTCATTAACACCATCACTAAATTTAAAAATAGATAAATTTGGAAGGAGTGTAAGTGAAAATATATTAAAATTTGAAAACATAGAAAAGCAAATGCGTGTACCGTTTGTCGTTTACGCGGATTTTGAATCGGTGCTTAAACCGCTGGATACTGTGGAACCAAATCCCACAAATTCTTACTTAGTCAAAAGCATCAAACATGAACCATATTCTTTTGCGTATTTAATTAAGTGCTCCTTTGACGATTCGATTTCAAAATTTGAGCTCTACCGGGGAAACGACGCAGCCCAGGTTTTCGTTTCTCGACTTGAAAGTGATTTAAGATCTCTTTACAATACATACTTAAGAGATATAAAAGCAATGGAAACTTTAACGGTGGACCAAATAGCGGAGTTCAATAATGCCACAAAATGTGGTATATGTGAACGACCTTTTGAAAATAATAATTGTAAAGTAAAGGACCACTGTCACATAACTGGGAAAAAAAGACCTGGTGCTGCTCATTCGATTTGCAATTTAAATTATAAGTTACCCAATTTTATTCCAATTATATTTCATAACTTGAGCGGGTACGATTGCCACATGTTTATTAAAGAGTTGTGTCGTCACGGAGACAAGATCGATGTTTTAGCTCAAAGCAAGGAAAAGTATATTTCGTTTACGAAAAGTATTTACGTTCACGATTATGTCGATAATAAAAGTGGGACAATAAAGAAAAAATATTTGAAATTGCGGTTCATCGATAGTTTTAAATTTCTATCAACTTCGCTGGAAAATTTGGGTAATGGATTAGCTGTGGGTAGTTTCAGGGAAACAGGAAAATATTTTTCTGATAATGAGCAGTTTAATTTAATGCGCAAAAAAGGTGTTTTTCCCTATAGTTTTGTCGATTCAATGGAGAAAATGAACCATCCAATTTTACCCACAAAAAATCAGTTTTATGATAGTTTGTCAGAGGAGCACATTAGCGATGAAGATTATGATAGAGCTAAAAAGGTGTGGGACACATTTAATTGTAAGAATTTGGGGGACTATTCGGATTTATATTTGAAATCTGATGTTTTATTACTAACCGATGTTTTTGAACAGTTTCGCGATACTTGTTTAGAAACGTATAAACTGGATCCAGCACAGTACTATACCCTTCCAAGTTATTCGTTTGATTGTATGTTGCGTATTTCTAAGGTAGAGTTAGAGCTATTGACTGATATCGACACGGTTCATTTTTTCAAAAAAGGTATTCGAGGCGGTATAAGTCAGTGTTCAGAAAGGATGCACGCTGCCAACAACATATATGTACCAAACTACGACCCTAACGAACCATCATCTTTCATTGTTTATCTTGATGCAACAAATCTATACGGTCATAGTATGTCGCAGGCATTACCATTTGGCGGCTTTAGATGGTTATCAGAGCATGAAATTTTAAATTTAAATATTATGGATGTGGACGATAATGGTCCAGAAGGATACGTTTTGGAAGTTGACGTTCATTATCCGGATACGCTATATGATGACCATTCCGACTTACCCTTTTTAGTTGAAAATATTGTACCACCCACGGAATCGGCAAAATTTTCAAAGTTAATTCCGAATTTAAACGATAAAAAGAAATACATCATTCATTACCGAACATTAAAACAAGCAATCAATAACGGCCTAATGGTAATGCCAACACACAGAATTTTAAAATTTAATCAATCCCCATGGTTAAAGACATATATCGACTTAAATACAGATTTGCGCAATAGGGCAACAACAAAGTTTGGTAAAGACACTTTTAAATTAATCATTAATGCTGTTTTTGGCAAGACCATGGAAAATGTGGAGAATCGTAATGATATAAAACTAGTTACCCGATGGGAAAATGACAGGAATAAAATTGGGGCACGAGCATTAATTTCTCGTCCTTATTTTAAAAGTTCAACGGTTTTTAATAAAGAATTCGTTGCCATTCATATGGATCAATTAAAGGTAACTTCTAATAAACCAATTTATATCGGATTTTCCATACTGGACATGTCGAAAACAGTAATTTATGATTTTTTCTACTCATTCATTAAAACAAAATTTGGCAAGAATGCTTCTTTACTGTATACAGACACAGATTCGTTAATATTAAAAGTTTACACCGACAATTTTTATCGCATAATTGCAGAAAATCCGGATAAATTCGATACATCCAATTATACCGAAGGAAATATTTTTAACATAAAAAAAAGTCAGTCAGTAGTAGGTAGAATGAAGGATGAATTTCCAGGTGATCCAATAATAAGTTTTTTTGGTACCGGAGCCAAAGCTTATTACATAAACTCAGTCAGTAGCGAAATTAAAAAAGCGAAAGGTATAAAAAAACGTGTAATTGAAAAACAGCTTCACCTGGAAGATTATCGGAATATCGTAGAACGTGGTGGTCAGATATTTCGAAAAATGAAAACCTTTCTAAGTTATAAACACGACGTTTATACCGAAATAATTAATAAAGTTGCTTTATCTCACCACGACGATAAACGTTATATTATACCATCAACAACAAAAACTCTACCTTGGGGGCACCCAGACATAAAGTTTTACGAAACAAACCCTGAAGATAACCTAAATATGTTAATACAAGCTATGCAAAGTTTTTTACCCGAAAATATTAGTTATAATTAGAAAAATGTTGGAAAGTCTATGTTTTAGAAAAATAAAAAAATATTAACTCCAATGTCACGTAGTTTTATTAACCACTATAGTAATAGCAATAGTTGAAATTTTATAACGCAGGATAGTAAAATACATAGATAATTGTTTCAATAATATGTTGTTTTATTTTACAATATAGTAATAAAGTTACAAAAATAAAAATTAATTAATGTCTTGCTTGTAAATTTCTCGTAGCATCCATTGTCTTCTCAGCATATGAGATCTGCTAATCGGCCCTCGTCGACACATCAGCGTTCCACAGTAATGACACTTAACAATCCTTACTCTCAACAATTCAATGTAACTGTAAGATTGCATGTGGTCAGTCCAAATATATACTTCTCTTTTACAATTATAGCAAACGGCAGAAATTATTATTTGTGCTCCTGAAAAAGTCTCAGCTGGACGATTGTTATCTTGATCTGCAGGCAACATTATAGTTTCTGATAATAGTCATCGAAGGAAAGAGAGTGCCTATAAATATGGGTTGTCTGGATCATGTAACCTTGAGAGCACAAACAATAACAGAAGTAAGGACACACGATTACCTTGAAAATATGTCCTTGAATCGCTGTCTAGCCGTTGAACGCAACCTTGTAAGTTGAATGAACTTGTTTGGCCTCCAAAGCATCAACCGTCAGATAGAGTGGGGGAGTTTATGGTGGGGTGATAAGTATAAATTTGGTTTGCTAGGCAGAGCATTTCATAGTTCGCTAGAACAGTTCGCCAAGTAAATACATTTGTCAGTTTAGTGCAGTGAGTTAGTTAGAAAAATGAATTCCGGTAGTGAGTCGTTGTTAAATGCGTTTAACTTGGATGGAAGTATCCAAGCAGAGTTGATGGGGCAGGAAGTGATTGACCTGCTGACCCCAGGTGTCTTCGAAGAATGGCACAATGACGACGTGCTGAACACTGCGTTTGTGGAAGAAGAAGTAGACGCGAAAAAGGAGACAGTTAATTCGGCGGTTGACTACGTCAACAAGTGGACTGAGGAGGACGGAGGCCGAATTAATATTATAAGTGATGTGGTGATCAAAAAGGCGAGGCGGGGGCCAACATCGAAACTACAAAATCTTCTGACCAAACCCAAGACGGCCACCATTAATAAAGGTGAATTCTATGCGGCTGCCGAGGGCGAGAAGAAGAAGAGGAAATTTCAGTTTAGGCGCCCCACAGTGCCAGTGGAACTACCTGATTTTCTGAAGTCTCCGCCACCACCGAAGCCTCTGTCTCCAATCGTTGTGGTGAATAACGGTCCAGACTCGGCCACACCTGACAGTTCACAGGTTGTCGACAAAGGGACAATTGCAACGGAGGCACCACTATCGCCAACAATAGGACGTGGGAAGTGCCGCAAACCGGCCAAGATGCGATGCAAGCGATCGTACGAGGAATCGCAGCAGTCAGCAACAACTGCTGAAGAGCCGGACTGGTTGAACGAGTTTTCGTCGAGCCAAAAGTGCGTCTTCTCCGCGGCATATAGGTATAGGGAACAACTACTGCGCGAAGTAAAAAAGTGTGATAGTGATGAGGCGGACTTTGAAAGACAGATTAATGAACTGCGGGTGAAAGTGGAGCAAACTAAAAGGACAAGGGAGAAGTGCGTTAAAAGACTGGAAGTAATGAATAATTTAGCGTATAAGAAGTAGCTTTAGAATTTTATTGTAAATATAGAGTTAAGTTATTTTTGTAATAGTAATGTATATATAAGTAAAAGAAAATGTTTTTGTATATATGATAATAAAAAAAGAAGTTAAATGAAACAATATTTTTTTATTTCTAAAATAAGTATACGGAAGTTACACACAAAAAATAGTGTGAAAATGCAAAATAGAAAAACGAATAGACGGAAAATGTAGGGCCGTAACTTTAGGTGTGTAATCGTTAGATGCACACAACTTAAGTATGCGATAAAGTGTTATGTCTGTGAAGAGAGGCTATCCGTTACAATGGCTGAGAACATGCATCTTATTTGTAATAAAATGTGAATTTTACTACAAGTAAGATAATAGACCAAACTCTCAGCATACTAGAAATTTAGCTAGTTCTAACGTACGGTAAGAACGTACATGTCTTTACAGAGTAACACAATATTTCCCAAAAGAAATTAATTCTTGAGAAATATCATGTTACATGAGATGTGACATGAATCAACTACAAACTACGATCAAATATTTTGTAGTCCTGAAAAGGACTGATTTTGCCGGGGTAGATCGGGGAGGGCATGGTTCCGGGATCAGTTGGTGGAATCCGCTGGACCATCTTCATCCTGATGGTCCGTGATCCACCAAGTGGATGAATCGGCCGGACCGTCATGATCTTCCGGCGGCGGTGGTGGCACCCAATCGGTACTGGAGTCCGGCTCCATCTCATCAGCCGACAACTCCCCATTTTGCCAATCGATGTTTGGCAATTCCTGACCCAGATCTGCTTCTTCGACTGCCCGCTCATCTTCCCAGGCAATAAACATATCTTCTGCCTCGATGTCTAGAAGTCGTTCGATGTCCAAGAGCCGATCATCCATATCGACATCATTCATGTCGACGGTATCATCGCTAAAAACCGATGAACCGCGACTTAACGGCCTTTCGAAATTCATAGTTATATCTTGGTACTTTAAGATTTAAAAATGAAGTGATTCTGTGACCCGCTCGCAACCGTTTAAATAGAGATAATCTACCCCCTCCACCACTCCATCCCCACCTTTTCACCGCCAACAAACTAGAGTTTATTATACAAATGCCCTCCATCCAAAAATGATACTGGCGGACTTCACTGTCGAAAACTGCTTTTAGTTCGCAAAAATGGTGTAATTGTCTTGTGGAAATGTGACCGACAAAGAAACTTATACTCGATCCGTCTGGACTTACATAATTTCTATCTAATGTCACAGATGTCGTGACATTAGATAAATACAAGTAAGATCAAAATATTCTGTCATCCTGAAAAGGACGGATTTTGCAAAGAAAATTATACTCGATCCGACTGGACTTATATAATTTTCTATCTAACGCCACATATACTATGGCATTAGGTAACTAAAACTACGATGAAACATTCTGTGGTCCTGAAAAGGACCGTTTTTCACGGGATATCTTATTTGTAATCAGGCTCGATTACAAATAAGGCACGCACTCTTATGTTGTAGAGTACCAAGAGCTACTCCACAACCTTTACAGTTCGGTATGTGCGCGCGACTACCGAAATCTTGGGTTACATGACCACTGAAGAATTGGTCACCAGCCGACTTGTTTTCCAAGTCGGCATAGCAGCCAATACACCAGCCGTCATCACCCACCTTCACCAGGTTTAAGGTCTTGCACACCCGGCGGGATCGGACGGGGAAAACTTTCCTCCGTCTTATAGCCCAATTATCCAAATTCCTAGGAGTATCATCGCTTAAGTATCCATCATCATCTGATGATGCCATGTTGAGATGAGCGAATGTAATGAAGTAAGCAGTCGACTCGAGCTGCTTTTAAAGACCTCAGATTCCCCCTTCCCTTGAAAAAGAAACCTCATATAGAATTTCATATGAACGAAATAATATAAGGCCCAAGCTTTGCTCGGTGAAATACAGACGGCCCGTAAAGCAATTGCGCCGGCGCGCGGAACTCAAACTTTTGTGGTCAAAGTAATGACATGGGCATAATAGTTTTACCATTTAGTAGCCAATGTGTTTAAAAAAAAAAGTTGTTAATGGTAAAACCAGTGTTATACAGTTTTTAGACACTTCTAGTGAAATTAGCGAAAAAAGTAATTAGAAAATGTTGTTTGGAATGTCCATTTTTATCGAAATCCACTTTTAAAAATTTTTAAAAGTGAAAATTGACAAAAGAGTTATGAAAAAAGTTAGGGGTAATGGTTTTAACTCCCTTATTATTAATCAGACAGAAAAAACGCTGAAATGTAATCTTAGGGAAATTTTCCGTAGAATCGACTAGAAAAGAAATTTTTCATTTTTCCCAAAGATAAAAAAGTAGTGTCCAAAAAAAATGCTATATTTGATGGAAGGGAGCATCTGAGGTGGACGGGACCATGCGGAATCGATTTAGGCACACCTGGGTGGGTGGTTTGTGGGGTGGGTTGGGGGCATCGGAGTCCCTGCGTAGCGCAGCGGAGCAGGGACTCAAAAAAAAAAAAAAAAAAAAAAAAAAAAAAAAAACGCATAGTAACACCCCCCCATTTGGAGCGCTGGGCGATGTTTATTTGACTGTTATCTCGCGTTTTTAAATTTTTTTGAAAATGTTTTCCTTCCCCCTCCACTTTTTTCAATTTTTTTTTAAATTTTCGGATTCTACGTAAAATTTCCTTAAGATTTGATCCCCGCGGTTTTTCTGTGCGACTAATAATAATGGAGCTATAGCAGTCTAAAATGGCCTAAAATGTGCAATTTCGTTAAAAACCTATAATTTTCCATAACTCTTTTTTCAATTTTCACTTTTTCAATTTTTTAAAGTGTATTTCGATAAAAATGGTCGTTACGCACATTTTTTTCTTATAACTTGCTTTGATTATTTCACTGGAAGTGTCTAAAAACTCCCGTGCAATCTTTGTTTTCCGAGCAAAGCGCGGATCTTAAAAATTATTTCACTTTTTAAAAGCGGATTTCGATTAAAATGGACATTCCAAACAACATTTTCTAATTACTTTTTTCCCTAATTTCACTAGAAGTGTCCAAAAACTTTTTGACATTGGTTTTACCATTATCAACAACTTTTTTTTTATAGTCATTGCCTACTAAATGGTAAAACTATTATGCCCATGTCATTACATTGACCACAAAGTTTCAGTTCCGCGCGACACCGCACGTGCTTTACGGGCCGTCTGTATTTCTCCGAGCAAACCGCGGGATTTTAATATCGATTTTTCTAACTTCATAAAAAGTTTATAGAACCAAAAATTGCCCCTCGGAAATAACTATATGGATACAATTTTTAAGTTAGAAATATAACAGTTTTAACAGATCGTGGACCTTCAACTTAAAATTAGTTTTAGACACTTCTAGGTAAATTATCGAAAACAGTTATGCGAAAATGTCAACGTCTATTTTTAAACGTCCATAAAATGTCATCCTTGGTCATCTTTGCATTTTTTCACTGATTCAGTGTCAAACACAAAGTGACTGAGCATATCTAAACTACGATCAAATCTTTTGTGGCCCTAAAAAGGGCCGTTTTCGCGGTGGGTTGGGTTGGAGAGGGAAACCTAGAGTGGTTGTTCCCCTCTCGCGATCTGCACCGATCGCGGTGCGGCACGCCGTCTTCGTGCCTCCAGTCGCGTGCTGCGACGGCTCCGACGGCGCTCCGTGAGCTCTTGTAAGAGAGCCTCCCTTTCTTCCGGACCCAGCAGCATCTGGGGTCCTTCCACCACTTCCACCGGCTCTGTTGGAGCCGGCTCCGGTGGTGGCGGCGGTCTTGGAATCGGCTGTACGATAGTCGTTGGCTTATTCGCGTTTTTTAAACGCCAAGCCTCCCAAAACTCGCTTATTTTGGACTCCCTTGTCGTCCTTAACATCAGCCTGTCCCACTTCATGGCTGGTTGAAATATGAAAAATGTGATGGCTGCTCCCGCTTTTAAAAGCATTTAGGATGGTGGGGGTGAGAGTGGGGGTGAGAGTGGGGCTAAACAGTTCTAACATATCCTTTCAGAGTAACAAAATATTTCCTATAGAAGAGATTTCTTGTTCGAAATATTTTGTTACACTGAAAGGATTCGTCTGTTTTTGTCATACTTAAGAGCAGGTTTAATATTAGCCAATGTTCTATGTGAAACGACAAAATTCTGATGTATCTTTTTGAGCGTATCAACCCAGAGTGACTTTATTTTTTAAAATATGTTTCTTGATACAAAGTCATGTCACTTTGAATAATTAGAGGCATATGCGTTCTTATCATACATAAAAACTACAAGCTAAATCTTGCAAATGCTCTTTCTCTCGCTATCTATGTATGATTTAAACACATAATGCATCTCTCACTCAAAGTAACACAATTTTTCCTTCGAGAAATATCTTCCTTAGGAAACATAGTGTTTAACTACAAACTACGATCAAATATTCTGTAGTCCTGAAAAGGACTGATTTTGTCAGGGGGCAGGCAGGGTTGTCGTATGAGGAGCTTTATTTGTAATAGAATTTACATTCTATTGCAAATAAGGCAAGACTGCTGATGAACGACTGTAAACAGTCTCTCCCTACACAAAGCACACCTCGAGTGGTTCCGCCTTTGATCACCTCGCGAACCCACTGTAAAATGACGAAATGAACATCCATCATCACAGCTCCAAATCCTCTCGTGTAGCAGTGCATACACAAATCTCTAGACCCCCATGAGACGTAGGATTGCATGATGCAATACCTAGGTCTAAGCCTTCGCGGTCTCAGTACAAGCCTATGTTGCACATTTGGTGCCGCGGTCTGCTCGTCGTCACTGGAATATCCATCATCTGAACTTGATGACATCTTGGCTTCGAGTGAATTTAATTTTCTAAATCACGTCTTATATACATTCTTTTCCCCACCCCTCTCCTAAATTTCTGCCTATTCTTCATCTCTCGACCTTATTTACCAAAGCCCCACATTTGATGTATTAAAATAAGCCTCAAATATGTCGTATGTAGTAAGAATAAAACTCCAATATGTCGTTTATAAGTTTATTTTAAATATGTAAAGTACATAATTTGGAGAATTACACAACTTCAAACTAATGTATTGATTTGTTAGTAACAGAACCATTAAGTATATTGTAACTAAAAAATGCATCGTGAATAACTAACGCGTACACTTTAATGTCTTTAGGAAATTTACTTTTGCGTGTTTCGAACTCCAATTTCACGTCCACTGTGGACGTCCTGACGGCTTCTGGTTGGTGACTGCAATCTATTACGAATAACGGATTTTTAAGATAGTCGGCAAAACTCATCATAGGATCGCTCAGTTCTCGCTGGTAGTAGCTAGCTTGAAAATTCTCATAATTATAATAGGCTGCGGCATACAGTTTCTTGGAAAAATCTAAATTCCATCTTTCGTAGGGAAATACGGCAGAGTTAAGATAGAGCCTAATATCACTTATATCGGCCGTTGTAAATTGTGTGCTATCTTTTGCTCTGTTGTCGGAAGAGCTAGTTGGTTGAAAACCGATAATCAAATATCTCGGTTTTTCGAGACTCGTGCTAGTTCTTAAGGCCCAAACGTCTGACGATGTTTCTCTCAAAGAAGGTAGCTCGTAAAGATCCCATTTACGGTAAGCCATTGGAACGTTTGCGTTACTGCCACCTTTATTCATGCGTGATAATATCTTTAACTTCTGTCGATCGTCTGGAATAATGTGACGAATTTTCCATTCAATTTTTTCAATTGAAATGTCTGCATCTACTTCGCCGATATAGCAATTGTTGAAAGTGCGGGCGATAATTAAAATCAACTCTTGCTTGACGTTAAAAATACCCTTTGAATAATCCTCTGCGAAACCCATGAGATATTTTAGAGGAAGCTTGCCGGAGAACATGTTACTTGTGGAATCTAGTATCCCTTGATTTGCTTCGTCTAGACCCCATCCGCATGCCATGAGAGCTCTATTTTGTGCGGCACCCAATGACACCATAGTTTTCATCGTTGTGGTAATTCCGGGTTTCCGAACGACGGCAACTTGCTCCCCTCCCATTTCATAACGACATTCGTCGAATAGAAAGGCGATGGCATTATTTGATAGATAACATTTTTTACTAACATCTTTGGGTTTAAATGTTCCTTCGATGTAAATGTAACTATCCGATATATCCAAAATGATATCTTGAAAGTGTACAGGTATACGAATTTCATCGGAATTGCGGAATGTTGGAGAACCGTAAGGTTTATATGTGTGTTCTTGAAAACTAATAATGGAGTTATCAAAAATGGGTTCGGTAAAAACTTCGATTTTATCACTGCTAGCGGCCATCATTTTCTCACTTTCAAACCGATCGATTGTAGAAATTTGCAATCTTTCACGGAGAGCTGGCGATTGCTGTGCGGATGTGTTTTCGATCGTCCGTCTGACTTGCGAATGAACCTTGACTGTGTTGTCTGATTACTTTTATGTCGTTTAACTGAATCTTGAATTGTTGACAGCTTATGCAGTTGACGGTTAAAGCAAAAACCCATTATACGATTTTTTTCAACTCTAGTTTAACTATTATTTTCTCACCTCGAAAATCGATCAAATCACCGCTATCGTCCAAGATGCGTAGAGTAATGTTGTCGATAAACTGACGACCATCCGGCATTATCGGCATATAAATATTATTTTGCGGTTCTTTGGAGATTTTGTAACCGGGTTCGACGTCAATATCAAATTCAAATAACGTATGACTTTCCAAAGAATTCAGGTATGCTCCGGAAATTATATTACAATCCACACGTACGATGCGCACTTTCATTATGTCCACGATGGTACTTGATTCGTGTCGTTGTCCACCTTGCAGCAGCACAGAGCCAAATCCGAGCACTTTGCCGATACTGTTGCTACCTCGAAAATCGATGCTATATTTTGACTTTAGCTCACATTTTAACGTATTATTATTGGCTGTTAATGAAAATAAATCGGTACCAACTTCATTGCATGACTCTTTTAAAGCGGTGTACATGGCTTTTGCTATTTCATTAATTTCGTAAGCTCCTGGTGGAATCCTTAAATGCTTTGGTATCACTGTTTTCAAATGGCTGAATGAATTATTGCTTTCGTCGATATTAAAAATCGAATTATATGTGTAAAATCCCAGTAGTGCAACTCCATATTTGCTTGTTGTATTTAACTCGATGGGTGGGTAAAAATCCGCACTTAAGACACTTGAATGCCCTGTTAGAGTGAATGTGTAAGACATGACTGACCACGAAACTATTTGTGTAGCTATTTTATTGCTGTTTGCAACAGTTAAATGGATTTAAGCTGAAGCGTTGCTTTATTCCTTTGGACGTTTTTAAACTGTTTTCTGCCTTTATATTCACATCGTTAATTTTGCAATAACAACAAAATATTTTTTTTGGTATCGGTCCATCGCCCTCATCCGAATCTGAATTATTGCTATTATAATGTTCGAAACAGTATTGATATTTCAATATATCGACGTCACTTTTTAGGTGATTAGGTAACCTATCCCAAACTAGTGCTATTTCATTTGGAGCTAATGCGATCAACACTTCTTTGGGCGTATTTTCTAACTGTTCGGCAGTCATTTTTTGTAATCCTCCGACTTCACGATATGCTTTAAGTGATAGCAACATTTTGGTGTAGTTGTCACGTTCCATTTGGGGTGTCAAAGACATACTTTTTACGATTGTAAAAGAAACTTCAAACACAAATGTCCACACCAGACTGTTCCGAATTCTTATTGACGGTCGTATGTATAGTAAATTTTCTTCGTCGCTTCGGAACCCATCTGCAGATATCGTACCAATTCCATAGGTGGGGGTAAATCACCGAAACTATCGTAGTATGTTACATCAGAATTGCTTTTTCTATATGCTACCCAATGAGTCCCTACACCCGACATACTATCCAAATTTATAATGGCGGCCTCATAACGTTTGGGACCGCGTACAGGTAATGAATCTCTCATATATACGCCTCGAAAGTGTGGTATTTTCATTTTTAAGGCGTACTTTTCTATATCAATATTGGATAGTGGTCTTTGAGGTAGGGATTCTATTAGTTTTTTGATTTCTTATTTTTGCCGTTGTTTATATATAATCCCAAACCTGTGCGATATGGTTTCAAATATAATCCATTTCCTCTTGAACTTAGATGTAAGCCGGTACCTATTTTTTCTGCAGTCGACTTTTTTACTGCTTTTACGGCACGCACGATGCCTGCTGCACCACCTGCTAATGAACCTAAGGCCGATAGTCCTGCAAATATTGGTATTAACGGTAATATCCCCCCAGTCTTCGGAATTGGAATGATTCTAGGCGTGCGAATTTTTCGTTTGCCACCGGCTATTCTTAGGGATTTACGTGCAGCTACTGCAGCTATTTTCGATGCTTTCATGATATTTTTCTCGATAAGTTTTTTCCCACCAGCTTTTAACAATTCTGATCGAACGGGTCGTCTAATAGATGATCCAAAAGCTACTTTGTGTACTCGCTTATGTTTACCGACGCCATTACCTTTAGTGTGGCGGCGGCGGCGCTGGAAGCGACGTTTACCTCTAGTGGATGCTTTTCTCGATTTTGATGATGATGATACACCCATACCAAAACGTTGTTTCGCTTTCATAATGTTGGTTACCAACCAAGCTGCAGCTTTTTCACCAGCGCTAGAGTCTTTAGATTTTACTCTTTTCCACGCGCTTTGCTCGAGTTCCTGATCTGCTTGGTGGCGAGCACTTAAATTTTCACTATTACGCAAATAGGCTAAATCGTGTTTTTTGCATGCGACATCCAAAGAATTAATTCCTTGATCTCCTCTTGCCACACGTTTTACTACTTTCGTCCCGGGCCCGCAATACTGATAGCCGGGAATGTGTAACTCGAACGGTAGCCTATTAATTACTGAATTAACAATACCGCTTCCAGTCTTACTTGATAAACGAGACCGTCTACTTCGTCTGACGAGCGACATCTGAATGATAGTTTACGTGAAAGTTCAGTATAAAATATAGATTTTGTTAAGATGCGTATCGTCAATCTTAAACAAAAACTTCCCGTCGATAATCTCGATGTAAAGGTCGGATCTGGACTAGAACAAAAATTATTTAAAAGACATGGTCCTTTGCTACCGTCATCTATTCGTGGATTATTAATAGGACCTTCAAACTGTGGAAAGACAAATGTTATGATTTCGCTGCTTACTCACCCCTCGGGACTGCGTTTCGAAAATGTTTATATCTACTCAAAGTCGCTCTATCAACCGAAATATGAATATTTAAAGAAAATTTTATCACCAATCAAAGGTCTTGGCTACTACGCTTTTAGCGACGCAAATAACATTGTGGAACCGTCAGATGCTAAACCTAATTCAATATTTATTTTTGATGACGTTATGTGTGAGAAACAGGACGTTATAAGATCGTATTTTAGCATGGGACGTCACAAAAATGTGGATGCCTTTTACTTGGCGCAAACGTATTCTCGTGTTCCTAAGCAGCTCGTCCGGGATAATGCCAACTTCATTATTATGTTTAAACAAGATGAGATGAATATGAAACATATATTTTCCGATCACGTTTCACCCGACCTGACGTTTACACAATTTCAAGAGATGTGTGCTAAATGTTGGGATAATAAATATGGTTTTTTAGTTATTGACAAGGATAGTGATGTAAATTCGGGCAGATACCGCAAGGGATTCGATAGTTATATATTCCTATAATAATAACTTGGATAATCATTTCATCGTTGAACGGTGCTTTGAAAGCATCATGAATGAAGAAATCGAATTAAAACGAAAGCTACTGGAAACTACAAATGCGGTTAGAAAAAAATTTAAACAAATTAAAGCAGCTAAAGTGCAGAATGAACATGATTTGGAAAAGTTTTATGAACCAGTTTCTAAACCACTAGAATCTATATCTAAAGCCGTAAAGCAGCAGCAGCAACAGTACGCAACTAAAAAATCAAGTACTACGACTAAACCACAAAGTCGGAGTAGCAGCAGCAGCTCGGTGGGAATGGCGAAAATGTTTGAAGAACATCCAACAGAAGCGGATTTTGAAACATCTACACCGATTTCGCAAAAAACACAAATTCCTACACCAAAACGTGGAAATCGTGAGTCACTGTTCGAAACCCCTTCCCCATCAACGATAACATCATCTTACACATCACCACACACATCCAGTGGTAGCAGTTCAGCCGCAAAAACAATTCAAGATTATTTAAATGGATTAAAATTGGAGCCATCTCATTATGATACCGTGTATGGTGTACGCTTTGGTAAAAAAGAAAATAAATCAACAAAATATATTGGCAACTTGGTGGTTCGTTTTCTAACAAACGGAAAGATGGTGTTATACAAGAACAAAACAAACATTGCTGAATTCGATGGAACGGCTGAGCTTTACGATTTGATTTTTCTAAAAAATCCAGCATGCTTAGATAATGAAGACGAAATTAGTCTAGATGTACTTCGAAAATACCAAACCATTTTGAAATTGACGGATGCGGCCTACGACGGTTATGACAAGAAACGTGGTTTAAGGGAAACCCGATGGAGAAAATATTTACGAATCATAAAACCGCTAATTATGGGAACCAAACTGGGTGGTGGTGTAGGAAGAAAAAAAGGCGACAACAAAATCCAACTACCAGCAAAAAAGCGCCTATCGTCGAAATCATCTCAATATGTTTATTGGAATAAACCTAAGGAGTTAGTGGATAGATTACGATTATTGTGGGGGTCAAAAGTAGCTGGACATACCGGACATGATAATGAGATTATGTCAATTATGGAAGAGCTTCGAGAAGAAGGAATAATATATTAAGTTTTGCACGTAGTTGCCATCCTCAGTGTCTGATAAGACGTGGAACCTTATAATATGGATCCTAGCCGAGAAAAAATTAAAGTCGTAAATGAATTACATAGGACAGCAAGAAAAAATTTTGTTAGAAGACGTACGGTCATAAAAGGATATCGAGATTTGTGGCAAATTGATTTGGCGGAAATGCAGCAATATGCTACTGACAATGATGGATACCGTTACATTGTTGTATGTATAAATTGTTACTCCAAATTCGTGTACACCAAAGCAGTTAAGAATAAGACCGGTGTTGAAGTTACGAATGCCATGAAAAGCATCATTGAAGAAGCATCATATGCACCAAACAATTTACAGAGTGATCAAGGAAAGGAATTTTATAATAGCACCTTTCAAGCACTCATGAAAAAATATAATATAAACCATTATTCCACATATAGCACGAAAAAAGCGGCAATTGTTGAGCGTGTTATAAGAACTTTGAAA
The DNA here is from genome assembly GCA_963971165.1 of Philopedon plagiatum. Taxonomy (NCBI): domain Eukaryota; kingdom Metazoa; phylum Arthropoda; class Insecta; order Coleoptera; family Curculionidae; genus Philopedon; species Philopedon plagiatum. The sequence goes on from OZ020190.1 coordinate 123,332,161, forward strand.
AATAAGTTATATAAACAATTCTCGGCTAGAGGTTCTTACAGATGGTTACAAATATTACCAGCTATAACGAAGACCTATAATAACACTAAACACCGCACCATTGGAATGAAGCCTAACAGTGTAAAAGAGGATACCCCTATTAAAGCATATGACTATTTGAAAATTGTTCCGAAGAAAAAAAAATTTCATTTGGGTGACGTTGTTCGCATTAGCAAGTACAAAGGTGTATTTGACAAAGGATATACGCCTTCGTGGTCAACGGAACTGTTTGAAATAGCAAAAGTTAATATTACAAATCCACCTACATACTTGCTACAATCAGTGGAAGGTCAACCTATTAAAGGATGTTTTTACGAAGCAGAACTGCAAAAGACAGCTAGCCCTGGTGTTTATTTAGTTGAGAAAATTCTTAGAAAACGCAAGAACAATCAAAACGATCAATTGTTTGTAAAATGGTTAGGTTTTCCAAATCAATTTAATTCTTGGATAGACAAATCAGATATTGTATAAATATTATCAAATAGGTTTTACGTTACGTATGTATGCATTATAAATAATAAAAATAAATATTGCTTTTCATAATTATTCGTTTTATTTTCAATTTAACAGTATAATTATGTTTTTAAATAGAACTTTATCTAGGTTGGTTTCCATTTTGGTTTTTTTGGATCCTTTATCTTCGCTGTAGTATACCGTGCAGCAAGTGAGTGAATTTGATACATTTTTTCCTTAAGGTACGTAATTTTGGTCTCATCATCTTCAAACATTTTTTGAAAAACCGGTACTAGCACATTACTAAGTATGGTATTTATCTGCGAACCAAGTTGATGAACTTCCGTAAGGACATATTCTTTGGTAGCAGCATCATTATCATTTATCGGTTGGGCAACATTCCTTAATAATTTTCCCTCTATATCAAAATGTCCATCTGAAGTAAGTTTAAATCCGATTCCGGGCAACCCTCGCGATAAGTTGTTACAAACAGGAGTTTTCTGTCGACCAAATTTATCAATTGTGTTGTTAACACGACCCATTTTAAAGTAAAACTAATTCACTCTCTTTATGTTCAGCCTATATATAAATGACATAACTAATAAAAATTCATTTTACAATACACCATGAAGCAAGTAAGATTTGACGAAGAAAGAAATATTATCCACCGTATGTCTGTTTGGTGTTTTGCATATAGACAAGCCAGACAAAGTAATTTTCAGCAACTAATACTTGATAGATATCGTTTTCAAAGGAGAATTGGAAAAATGGATGTAATGCTAGCGAGGATTTTAGAACGGAACCACAGAAATAATATATATCAAGAGCGATTTGTTAATTCAAATGTATGGTGAATAATAAACATATTTAGTACAAAAAGATTTTTATTAAGATTTAAATAATACATCCACACTATCATTAGAAAAACGCACTTATTCACATAAATTTAAAATTACATGACTATCATAAGAAACTTTTACACTATATCTAAATTGTCTCTATTTTTCGGAATTACCAGCGCTGCCCTTCTTGGTCGAATTCCATGGTCTCACTATTATTACGTTCTGATGAACCTCCTCCCCCTACTCCTCCTCCTCCTCCTTCTAAGAAAACAGGACTTTGAGGTGATTCGTTAATTATTTCGAGATCTTCAAAATTGCTTGAAGAAGTCCAGCGCTGCCCTTCTTGACTGAATTCCGGCGTATCGTGATTATTATGTTCTGATGAACCTCCCACTGAGACAGCGAGACTTTGCAGAGATTCACTAGAATTTTCACGAGATATTTGTTGCGGTGATTTCATCCCATGTTTCTTATGGTACTCATTTTGACACCATTCACAGAAACCCATTATTCCACTAATAAATTCCCAATTTTCGCAATTGGCACACATCTGACGACCGTTTACAGAGAATGGGCGAACAACTGCAATTTGACGTTCACTTTTTGGTGACTGCATTTTGAGGAAATAAATTACTATGCAGTATTCTGGAAGTACTGAAATGCAGACTGAAACAAGAAAGTTTTGTGCCTCTATTTGTATCTGTTAGGTGACCTTCAAACCCCTCCACTCTCATATCCCATGTAAAATCGAGGTCACCATACACAGAATAGACTTGTTTCTTTATCTACATGCGCGTAATACGTATACGCTGAATAGCTTTTTCTTGATTCAACAATTTTGAATCGATTTCCTTAAGTCTTTTTGTAACAGATTGCAAAAAATCTTCATTCGCCTCTTCAGCAAGCTTTTTATTCATTTCATTAAGTTCTTTTCTAACATATTCCAAAACATCATTATTCACTAATTCACTAAGTTTTTTAATAATTTCACGCCTTTGTTCAAGAACATATTCCTGATTAGCGGCATCCCCAGGATTCTTTGGTGGTGCTACATTAGTTAGAGATTTCCCTTGTATATCATATTGACCATCATCGGTCAATCTAAATCCAACTCCTGGTTGTCCAACAAGAACAATGTGATTTTGGTCATTAAATTTTTGGCGCCCAAATTTATCAATTGTGTTGTTAACACGACCCATTTTTAGCTTAAACTGATGTGATTTTTGTGAAGGTTGCCTATTTATAAAAAAATTAAACAATAATTTAGGTACTTAATCATTTATTTAACATCTCATGTTATTATATTATACAATGAATTAACGATTTTCTTCATCTTCTTGAACACACTCCATTTCGTCATCGCTAACAGTAGCCAATGCTTTACTATCAACTTCATTGGTGACTGCTTTATTTCCAAGGTCATCAAGAATAGTGGTATCATCTGCGGGAGCCAAACCATATTTTGTAGCTAATTCATCGGGTAAATGAGGCACTTCGAATAGGTAGCTTCCCAATTCTTCATTTATCATTCCAGCGCAAAATTCGTCCAGATCAATGGTTCCATATAGGTATTTCTCGCAAGTATGTGCTCCAGCCGTGAAATTTACGGCGTCTTTCATATACTTCCTATACTGACTTTCACTAAAACCCATATCGGATTTACCATAATTTGCAAAGTGTAGTATTTCTTCAGCCAGCTCTCTTAATTTACATGATAACCAATTAATGTACATATCTCGATTTTCAATGACAGTAGGGCAGTCACACATCTTAAATAGAAAATAATGGATATGTGATTGTGTGTGACTGTGTGTTTTTCGATATATACTTAACAAGAACTATTTTATTACATTTTAAATCAACATTAAAATAGCCTAATCAACAATATATTACAAACAACCAAAATTTAACAACGCTCTAGTATTACCTCCAGAGAATACATGTGAGCTTTGCCCCAAATAAGTTAAGGTGTACTGATCACCGGAGTTATTCATCATTTCAATAGTATCCTCTGTCAGAATTTCAGCTACGCGTGATGGTAAAAATGTTTCAAATGTTGCTTGATGTGTTGGATCAAACAATGTGACGATAATGGCTTTTCCAAAACGTGAAGTCAAAGAATTAATTTTTTTTATCATATAAATTTTGCCCACCGTTAATGTAGAGAATTTTCTACGTTCCAGAAATTGAATATCTTGGTTTATCATATTATTAATTTCGGCTATGGTCTGCTTTGAAATGCTCATGATTTAAAATACAATAAAAACAATTACTGTCAAGTACCTTGAATAAACACTTGTAGAACACACCACAAACACAATACTTTATATGCCAAAGCAACAGTTAACGCATACGATGTATGAGTGACAATGAAAGCTATTTTCGAAATGAGCCATATTTATTAGGAAGTAATCCAAGGTCAAGTATTTATTTATGGTGGGAGGAATACATCCGACGACCTCGAAAAATACAAAACAAATGTAACCTTGAAATAAGCGTCGTCCACCTGGTCATCACCAAACAAAGAAACATCTGCTCGCGTTCAAGACCAAGCAAATGTAACCTTGAAATAAGCGTCGTCCACCTGGCCATCACCAAACAAAGAAACATCTGCTCGAGTTCAAGGCCAAGTTATTGACCTTGACCTTGGAACAACACCTGCGCATATCAAGGCCAAATAACAATAGCACACCTGAGCGTTCAAGGTCGACCCTACTGCGCATGCGGAAACTCACTAAGCATCTACTTTAACTACTCAAGACCAATGTAGAAAGCTAAGACCAAATAAGCAGTAAAATAAATTTAATTAGATGAGTGTGGAAAATACTTACCTAGGTACTTAAATTATTATTGCGCTTATGTTCATAAACTTGCGAGAAATCTTTAAAAAATTCATAGTACAAAACTTAGTTTTCTTATTTTTACACTTATTAATTTAAATCCTTGATTTTCAAAAGTTAAATTACTTGCTATTTGAAATCTCCTTTCTAACACACACTATTAAACTCGCTGGAAAACAATGTGCGTAGCGCAAATCAAACAGCAAACAAAATGGCGATTCTTCGGTTCTTCTTCGCCAAAAAGTTAAAAACCACCCCTTTTGAGTTTTGATACTTGCAGTGCCATCTTAATGATTGATGTTGAAAATATTAACATGGAAAAGTACAATTTCGTTGTAGGTAGCGATAGGCGAGTTTCACGGTCAGCGCCCCCCGATGCCTGTGTCCTAAACTAACAGTGTTGCGCGGGAACAGTCAGCTTTCTTTACTATAAATTGCATGTACTGTGCGCAAGACTCGTCTAAATCATTTATTTTCGGATTTTTTTTTTAAATCTTCGAGTGACGATTGGATTTTAACAAACAGGGCTTTGGAAACTGATAATTTCCATTTGTTGCCTGCTACTTTTCATTAAGGTGACTTGGAAATGACAATGATAAATGTACAGGAGAAGTATTTAAATGTATATTCTTCTCATTAATCCATTATATCAACACGTTGCAGTACCAAAATTCTTTTGGAAAAAAACACGCAGAAATAATAGAATGAGACAACATAAAAGTTCAGTGACATATTTATGTAAACAATGACACGACCAGAACACAAGAATAAATAAATAACCAGAAGGATAACTCTCCAGCGGCATGTTCGTTCTAAGCCTCTAACACCGAGGTACCTTGAGTCAGTGTTGAAGCAAAATTTTATGATTCTACCATAGGCGTACCAAGGAAATAATATGTTGTAATGTTAAATTAGTAAAAAAATATGATTTAGTTAACAATGTGATTAATGAATTGTCTTCGGTAGTGCGCAATGCCTTAAAATATACTGAGTATCTATATCCCACGGTATTTCGACATATTTCACAAAAATTGCACTTTTCACAGAGAAGTTGTTTACTTACAGTTATATGGGGAATGAGAAAAAATAAGAACTATTTTTAGAGATTAAATTGACAAAAGCGGATGGATTGAAAAATGAAGGAAATACAGTGTACTTTTTAATTTTATTTTGAGTTATGCAGGAGTCAGGATAAAGTTATTTTAAATAGAAAAATTATTTGAAGTTAGGTGAGTAAAACAGGTGTTAAGATAATAAAATAATTTTATTGGTGTCTCCAAATCAACATCTTACTATTTTTTACAGTCCTAAAATTTCTATTCACAAAAAAAGTATAAAATAACCCTACTCTACCATACCACCTAATCAAATACTGGTGCGGAAAACTTTTACAAGGATGAATAAAGCGGCTATCTTTACAAATATGTACAAAATGGGTAATAACATCGTTTTGAAAACAATGTCTTCAAAATTCCTTTGAAATATTATTTTTAATAAAGATATATACGTTACAAAATCGTCATGGGACATCTTTAAGTTACCAAATGTAGCTAAATTAACATTTTGATACGCTCTGTAATAACAAAATAACGAGGTTTCGTCCAAGTTTTAGTTAGCATTTATTAATATTTAATCATTTTTTAATATGATAGTCCGCGAAGTACCTTAAAAAAAGGAATAAAACATTTCTGTACTTGAATAACCCCTATTAATACAATTACTGTACTATTATTACAACTACCTACTGTAACTACAAACATGCCGTCCTATGCGTTGAACGTCGTCCGTTTTAACAAACGTAAAACAAAAACGAACTTTTAAAAGTTAAATAACAATACTAAAGAAACTGCACTCCGTTTTACTTCAAACGTACTTTTATGCGCTGGCAGAAATGTTTAATAAAAGTTATTATTTATTAAAAAACGACTGTCTTGAACAACGGCTGACTTATAACTACTTTCTTTACAACAACCATCCTAGTTAAAATTAGGTTCCACTCCAAAAAGGCGGAGCAGAAGGAGGTAGTTTACTCTTACTGGTAATTTACCAGTCTAAAAAAATAACACTGTAACAATTTGTCTAGACAGATAATAAAATTAAATGTTGTTCCTAATGGCACAAATAATAGCAAAAGCTTTGTAAAATGTAAATCTAATAACAGTCTAGGCAAAATTTCTAATATAAATAGGTAGTTTTTATTGTATCGTCCAGACAAGAAGCAATTAAGTAGCTTATCAATGGTTGGAATATTTAGGCCGTATTGTTAGGATAATGTAATTTAAATATTTCTTGTTATTTTGGGGTTTAATGATAATGTAATAAAGTAAATAAAAGATTCATTTTTAATTTTAAAATAATTATTAGATGTTTGAAACTAGACAATTGTATAAAAGGCATAAAAATGATGTGATCAAATATTGGATAATATATTATCATATGTGTATTTACAACAGCACCTAACACTTCGAAGATTGCTACCGCACTGACCGTTTCAGGGTACGTTTCAGGGAATCGATGGTTTGGGGGCACCGGTCGTCGGGCTTGACAACAAGAAGAGTTATCCTTTAACCCTTTTTGTTTTTCTTGCCTAAAATTCAAACTAACCTTATCAATTCGCATACTGGGCTAATTAACAAAAAATAGAGAATCAGCGCCAAAGTGGGTTTAGGGACCGATTTTGGAACTTACAAGCTGAATGGATGATTGAAAAAAAAAAACAGTGTTTCTAAACAATGAAAATTTAATCGTCTTTGTCCAGGCTAATTTAAAATTTTAAACTAGAAATAACCAGTATTAAGACTGACTTGAAATTCCAAGTGTGAAGAATACCTCTTGTATTTGCTCACTCGTTAAAGACTTTTTACCGCTACCGTTAAGCTAAGTATGAAATTAACTATGTCTCGATAAAAAATGAAAGTGTTTTAAATTAAAACGCTGCATCCATCAATCACGCTTCATTGATTTAGCAAATTGAAAAACCACGGGAGAAACTTCTTTGATCTACTTGCATAATTTTTAATTTATTATAGTTTCGTTATAGATTTATTATGTATTATGGGATTAAACGGTTATAATATTTTTTTCTTTTAGATTTTTTCCACCATTTATTAAAAGATGATTTTTAGTTCATCAATAATTTTCATTCAATTTTTTAAGATTAAAGATATCATAAGAAGTATATTTATTTTATTAAGGATTAATGCAAATATCGTTACCATTTATTTTCTTCTTGAAATCCTCCCAGACTATGTACCTGGATCGGTACCTTTCGCTCTAATCGGCGTATATCTATCGTCGTGGACGGCCACTTATCTAACTTTCATCCTATCAGTGCTGGCGTACCGCAAGGTTCAGTCCTTGCACCAGCTCTACTTCTTTAGATTAATGACCTGCCCTCTTCAACTACCAATCTCATCCACAGTTATGCTGACGATAGTACTCTTTACTCCAACATTCATTTTTACAGACAAGTCTCGAGTCGAGAGTTGGATAATAGACGCAAATCTAGGCACCTGTCGCTTTCCCATAGATGTTCATAATCTTAGAATGGGGCGCCAAGCACCTTGTTCAGTTCAACACCTCCAAAACCCAGTCTTGCTCCCGGTCACGCAAAAAATCCCCTACGGAACCGAGGGGTAAATCACAGGTATTTTATTGTACAAGGTGAGGGAATTTAAAGTAATTTAATTTTGTTTTGGGGTATTTTTTAAAGAAAGGGGTATTTTTTAGGTAATACTGGGCATTATGGGGAATTTAAGGGTATTAATGGGGTATTTGATGGGAATGTGTAGGGTATTTGAACTATTTTGTAAAATTTGCCGTTTAGTGCGCAAGCCCAATTATTTGCTGGAAAGTAAATAAACCAATAGCTGCTTAGATTAGGCAGGGGGTTTGCTGGAAGGTTCTGTAAATACTGCGCCTAACTTTTGAGCCAATGAGAGTTTTGTTTTGTTATTATTTGTCTTAGCACTTAAGGGCAGTGTAGACGTTGCTATCCGCTCATAGTTGCAAGTATTATGTGTTGTTTTCGTATAGTTTCCTAAAAAAATATTATGCTTAATATATAAAAAGCTTTGTTTGCTTGTTTGTTTTAATTTTTGATATATTATTATTTATTTGAATAAATGTAGATATTGTAGATGTTACAGCATTTTTTTGAAAAAGGGTAAGCGCTATTTTTCATACACAAATTATTTTACCCCTATAGGGTGTTTGTAGGACGATATTTTAAGCGTGTTTACCAAAAAGCACACAATTATTTCAATAAATTTAGGTGTAAAGTTAAGCACTAGGGCTATTTTAGATGCCTGTAGGAAGCCATTTTAATAAGCGTATTTACCAAAAATTACAAACTATTTTAATAAACATAGATTTAAAAAACTTTTAAGAAGTACATGCTCCAAAATAAATTTCGGTAGCTAGCTTTAGCTTCATAAAATTAGGTGTATTTTAAGTACAACTTTTTTGGGTTTTGTGTGTATTGCGAGCATTTATTGGGAAAATTATTGTTGATTTGATCGAATTTGAAAGGCATTTTTGAGGTACATACCTTTTGAAAAGGAACTTTCAGATATTCTTGGATATTTTTTGGGTGTTAAAGGTGTTTTTTGAAAAAGGGCATTTTATTGTACAAATTTTACGCAGTGATACCCCTCGTACAGAACAATGAGTGTCATGAACAACAATTGTCTACATTGCAACATTGCATAATACAGAATTAAAACAATATACAACCTAAAAATTATAAATTTAAACTAAATGAGAGACGGGTCCACCTTCTACTTCCAAACATGTTCTCATTCTCCTTTTTACAGCATCAAAAACATTGGTGATCACATTCTCGTTTGTTGAGAATTTACATAACCAGAGAGGTAAAACCATGCCTCGCCAGTAAAAAAGGTTTTTCCAAATACGTTTTCATTATTATGCAAATTACCCATAAACCACTCTGAAAATTGCATTCGCTGCGGCTTGTCGTTTGGTAGCAATTCTTGGACTGAGCTTAGATAAGCGTACATATGCAGGCCACATTTCATCAGGATTGTATTGCAGGTTCCGTAGGATACAATGACATCTACTTGCTGGCTTAAACGCCGAATAGGGGGATTGTGGGTGTTCATTAACAATTTGCCTCAATTCTTCTACTTTTTGTGCAGTGCGAACTTTCGGTCTCCCACTGCCTTCCTTTCTATTCACACTTCCTAAACAAAGCGACAGATCTAGTCAAAATTTGGCGAAACTGCTCATGTGCAAGTCATTTGGCATAATTTTCAAAGCAAAAACTAAAGCAAAATCAAAATTTACTTTAACCGATTAGGAAAAACATTTCCCATATGATGCGTGACATATAAAAATAGAGTTTTTGTATTATGTTATAGAAAATCTTGCATTTCCACCAGATTAAACCCATACCTATTAGATATTCCACATTTTAGAGTCCCAGCCATATTTTTTAAATGTTTGTAAAATTACGACGAAACATAAAACCATCGGTATTATCGTAAACTGTGGAAAAGTTCGAAACTTAACAATGGAAATTCCGCAAAATTGTTTTAAAAAGCCTGATAAAGGTGTGTTTAGCCGTCAAATAACCCGTATGTAAAAGCGAATGTAGGTGACCAATTTTAATAAATTCTGCTGCATTTGCGAACTTGTTCAATATTGACTTTTGTTTTACGCTTATTACATCAGGTATTTTCAGGTGGGTTAAAATACTATCGCTTCAAATGTTCTTGCTGTTAAGTAATTAATGTATATGTAATTCTTGATTTAGCGTAAATATATAAAAAACTAGAAAATATTTCCTAAGTAAATAAATAAGACCTAACCTAGAGTACTGCTCCCACATCTGGGGAGCGGCACCACCTTCGACACTTAAGATCCTTGATTCTATCCAAAAGAGAGCCATTCGACTTATCAATGACCCAGCCCTCACGAGCGGGATTGCCGAGTTCAGTCCGGTTTGATTTGTTCCTTCCTCAGCGCTTGCATGTTATTCATACATTTTAGATGGGATTGGGATTATAGACTTTGGACCTGGGACTGAACTCGACTATGCCCCTCACGAGAAAACTCCCTTCTCTCGCTCATCGCCGCGCTGTAGGGGATTTATCCCTTTTCTACCGCTACTTCCACGGATTTTGCTCTGAAGAACTAGCCGGTATTATTCCCCCCTTGACTGTCCCTAACAGAACAACAATAGGCGCGTTGCGTATGCATCCCTTTACTGTCCAGCTACAAAAGCCTAGAACAGACCACGTCTCTCGCTCATTCATACCTAGGGTCTCCTGATTATGGAACAAATTGCCTGCAGATGTTTCCCTTCCCGTCCTAACCTCCAATCCTTCAAATCCCGTGTCAATAGACTACATTTCCCTTCTCTTCAGACACCCACGGTACGTTAGTACTTAGGCTTGAAGTCTACGTGGGATGTTTTAGATAAAAAAAAATAATAATGGACATATCGAATGTACCCTTGGATCAATGTAAAACAACTTAAAGTTGACAATTTATATGTGATTCAACCCTTTTATCAGCTTGATGCTGGATCACGTGTTTATTAAGCAAGACGAAACTCCTCTTCACAATCTTAAATGTCCCTCTTTTCTTTTAAAATCGGCACAATCATGCTGTCAGGGGCGTATCGAAAGCACTATTTGGAAGAGGGGGGTATCTAACATTGAGAAGATAAAAATTCAAAATTGTCGACCGTTTTTTTTATGCAAATTCACTCCGAGAAAAATTGTCTACATTTTTCTTATATCTGGTCGAACTTTTTTACGTTTGCTGGAATTAAATTAACTGTTGACTTTTTTGGTTGGGTCAACCAGCCAACTCGTACTCTATTTAGCTAACTCGAGCATCTACGGGGGGCCTCCCCCCACCCCCACCATGAATACGCCCCTGCACGCGGTCTCCCAACTGGCTTGGTATTCCTGTGTGTAAATTCTTTGCATTAAATCCCATAATATCCCATTTGGATCTAAACGTTTCATCTACATACCCATCCTATTGACTAAGTAAATAAATAAACTAAAATAGCATTGGTAGGTACCACAAAAACAAAACTATACATTAACATTCATTATAGAATCCAGAACAACAAAGTGCATACAAATTGAAATGAAAGAAAAACTTAATAATAACCGTTTTAATTAAAAAACAAGGGTTCTTTGTGGCCACAGCAAGTGTACGAGTACCATTGTTAGGCTTTACGGGTCACGTTTTCCAAGTCTAAGCACGACCTCTTTGATTTCCGCTGTTCTTAATGTTTAAGCCGCGACTTTACTTGTAAGCTTGTTTGACTTCCTGGTAAGATATTTTTGAAACAATTTAGGCCCGGTAGATACGATGATACGATTTTACATAAATTCATCCTGAATTTTTGTGAATTGCTTTTGAACGAAATTACTGTGACGTATGACGTATCTACTATAAATTGCGAGAAAAATTGCATCTTTTCATGCAATTTTCATTGCAACGAGTCTACCGGGCCTTATAGATTTTAGATTTTCAAATACTGGATAATTGAAACAACTGGTAGTTAATCATAAATGTTTTGGTAACGCAACCGTTGTAAAGTAAAATTTACGACGAATGATACATTTTGTATTTCCGTGTAAACCGGCTCTTAAACAATTTCATATATTTTGGGGGTCAGTAAACTGTTTCTTACTTTTTATTGTGATATGTTATCTATACGTTTAATTTGACATTTAGTGGCCTGTAAAAGTGCCAACAGCGGATTAGATGGAACCCTAATGAGCTGTCATCTTAACTTTCATGGTAATCAGTTCGAAGCGATCGATATGCCGATTATAGCTGAATACATATTCGGTACCAGAGCTGGGAAAACTACTTGAAAAAAGTAGTATAACTACTAACTACTTTATCAAAAAAGTAGTTTAACTACTTGGTAGTTAAACTACTTCTTCAAAAAAGTAGGTGGCTACGAACTACTAAGTAGTTAGTAGTTAAATATTTAACTAATTTTTTAACTACAACCAATCCAACCAAAACAGGTACCGTTGTGGCTCAACAAACCAGTGCCGTAGCCATATTTACAAAAATGATTAAAAAAAGGATTTAAACTTAAACCATCAAATAAAAAAATTTAAAGTAAAATAAAAAAAAACTTGTTATTATTTAAACTTTATTTTAAGGTTAACTCTTCACTGACTTAAATTTAAACATAAATTACTGACACAGTTCCTTTTTGATACAAAAATACAAAGCCAAAGATATTAGGTAATAGGAATAGGAGGAGGTGTTTAAAAAAGTAATAAATCATGATTTTTTGTAAAACTTTAAAAACCTGGAAATTCTGTATTAGGTTTGCTTATCTTTTACTGGGCTGAACACGCCAGACGAAAAATTTCCGAAAACTTGTTCTAACGAGATTTTCGGCCCGCGTCGGCGTACACGTCATGTAATGATGTAATATAGGGAAGTAGTTAAATATTTTTAAAAGTAGTTAAAGTACACAAAAGTGTAATATTGCATTTTTTCATGCAATTTTTATTGCATCGAGTCTATCGGGCCTTATTGATTTTAGATTTTCAGATACTGGTTAATTAAAACAATTGCTAGTTAATCATAAATGTTTTGATAACGCAACCGTTGCAAGGTAAAATTTCCGATGAATTTGACCACGAGGATTACAAAAACACACATCCAACATTTTCCACCAAGCAAACTTAGATAGGTGGCACTTAGTAGTTAACTACTTTTATAACTATGTACTTTTTACGAATATTTTATGCAGACAAAATAATCGAGTATAACTACTAGAAGAAAAAAAGTAGTAAGAATACAACTACTTTTTCTATACAACTACTTTTACAGAAAAGTAGATATCTACTTTCGTAGTTAACTACTGCCCAGCTCTGTTCGGTACTCAGTATACCCATTATTGACCTCAGCTTTTAAAATAACTGGTGTTTTTCTTAAAACACAAAATTCGAACTTGTCTTAAAGAAATGTTATATTAGAAAAATTAAAAAAAAAAACCAAAAAAAAATAATTTTTTTTTACGTTTTATCTTTCTAAATAATTTTAAAGATTATTTTTACTTTAGTACTATATTATCAAAAGATTTACAGGGTGTCCGAAAACTCTTAGTATTTTGCAAATATCTCTGCTATTAGTAAAGATAGACACCAAACTTTGGGCGTATCTTATTGATTAATAAATCTACTTTTTCATCTAATTTAACTTTTTCAAATCCCTTGAGAGGTGACGTTAGGGATTTAAAGTCAAAATTTTTATATGCAACCCTATGCCGTGTGGTACCTCATTTTAAAGGTCTTCGAAAAAGAAACATTTTACCGCAAACCCGAGGTCCGTATCTTAATTCGTTTTTAAATGGCAAACTTCTTAAAACTAAAAATCGTAAAAAAATAAAAAAAAATTAAAAACCTTTATTTCTCTTATTATTTTAAAAGTTGTTCAAAATCACCATCATGAACTTCTTTTTTTTCACGATTTTAAAGGCTTGCCATTTAAAAACGAATTAAAATACGGACCTCGGGTTTGCGGTAAAATGTTTTTTTTTTGAAGACCTTCAAAATGAGGTACCACACAGCATAGGGTTGCATTTAAAAATTTTGACCCCCAACCCCCTAGCGTCACCCCTCAAGGGGGTTGAAGAAGTTAAATTACATAAAAAGTAGATTTATTACCCAATAAGATACATCGAAAATTTAGTGTCTCTATCTTTTCTACTAGCAAAGATATGTGCCCATACTAAGACTTCTCGGACACCCTGTATTTTATTTTGTGTGTATATATACATATATATATATATATATATATATATATATATATATATATATATATATATATATATATATATATATATATATATATATATATATTATATGTCCCATCCGGACTGTCGAATTGTCGGGATTGTAGGGGCTTATTTGACGCCATGACAAAAGCGCCTAAGAACAGTGCGAGAACCTCTTTCTGTCTTTCTCTCTGCACCTATAGGAGGCTAAATTAAAACGCACAAATGCCTTACAACTAGCAACTATAGTCTATCCACTGAACGTACGGAGTAATCACGAGCAGACAAGGCGGTGCCAGACGGCCCGGTTTACACTGCACAAGTACTTGCAGAAGTGATAATGCGAAAATCATCAGTGGCGTAGTATATAGGTAAATTAATGAAAATATATTAATTTATTTTAGAAGGTTTGCCACAATATAATGGTTAATATTATAATAGTGACTTTACTACTAAAGTAAGCAGGCTGAATAATTGAAACGATTTTCTTTGTGTTGTGCCACGATGCCAGATTAACTCGATAGGATTAAATTCACAATGGTACGGCGGCAGGCGTAAAATTCTGCGATTGGTGGATTTGGCCAATTCATCAATGACATATTTGTCAGCACCTTTATTTTCTTTAACAAGAGTTAATAATTCTGCCTTGACCATATCTTCCTCGAATGAAATAATATGCCTTCTTAGCCATTCTTGTATTTCGGCCTTTCTTGTTCCGGTGTTCGGAGCTTTATCAATACGCCTACTGTGGTACGAAGCATTATCCATAAGAATGACAGCGTTCTCTTCTAGATGGCTTAGAATATTTTTGAACCAATTTTCAAATAAATCAGCATTCATGTCTGCGTGATAGTCACCCATCTGCTTTGACTCAAAAACTAATGAGCCGCCTTCTACGAAGCCGCCATCGGATCCGATATGTAAAATAATCAGGCGTTCCCTTTACCTGAAGGATTTTTTAATCCTGTCTAAAGATCTTCCAGAAAGGCTTGCCTGGGATGCTCTATTGAAGCATCCACCCATACTTTACTAACAGTGTGTCCCGCATTGACCCAAGTCTCGTCTAGGTAATATATCTTCCTACCTTCCCTTTCCCTTCCCTTTTTCATAAACGGACAAAGATCGTTTTATCCGTTTCTTTGGTGGTAATTGAGGCTCATTCAATACGATATTCATAGTGAATGTTACTTATTCAAATAGAGCTGCCAGATATCCCGATTAAAGAAAGCACAAAGCACACCGAAAAAAGAAGCAACACAATATTTTTAAAAAGCACTCAACCAACAAACAAAATTATAGACCGTACGCCACAGAACTCAGAATATAAATGAAACACCCACACCAATTGAATATTGTAGGGTGTAAAGAGGAACGCTTAAATTTCGAAAATTTGACCTGATTTTACCTGAACCTGAATATCAGGTAGTTTTGTTACTCCGTACGTTCGGTGTACAGACTATAGGTTATGTATGTCGCGGCGTCGCGTCGTTTAGAATCGTTTCCACAATACGTTATAAATTGTCCGGATTATAGAGGTAAAAAATTATTCAGTCGTTCGGAAGTTAGAAGCCTCAGAATTACTGGAATGTCCGGTGTAGAGTGTGTCCGGTTTATCGAAGTTATACTATATATACTTTTTATTTTTTTGTTGAATACGGATGAGCTAATTCACTTGTTTTTTTTGTTTCAGGGCAGTAACGGACCCCCGAGACGGTAGACGAGTGGCCTTGAAAAAGTTACCTAATGTGTTCCAATCCTTAGTGTCATCGAAAAGAGTTTTTAGGGAATTAAAAATGCTCTGTTTTTTTAAACACGAAAACGTAAGTAACAAAATGCAGTTGAGGTTCTTCTTAATTTTCAGAATATATTCTTGTACCTATTTAAAGATCGGAAGTGCAAGTACAGTATGTTCAAGGAACTAACAATTACTTTAAATCAGGTTTTAAAGTAAAATCCCTAAATCTGTTAGGATAGAACTATGTCTGCTTTTGCAAATTAAATATGCATTTAATTCATGACAGACCTAAGTTTCTGGAAGATAATGATAAATAGGAGTTCGAAGAAATATATTTTTATTTCCTTTTTTGCAATTATTTTTAGGTTCTTTCAGCTTTAGACATACTTCAACCTCCACATCTAGACTTCTTCCAAGAAATGTATCCTTTTTATAATTTTTTTACATTTATTTGCGCAGCGATATTACAGATCATGTGTTTTCTCTTACTTTTCAGTCTAGAAAACGTGCTTATTTTCCCGTAATTACCCACAGTAAGATGATTAGAAAAGAAAACATGAGAAGAAAAGAAACATTTGTATCAGTCGATTATCGACTTTCGAACACGTGTTTGTAATACGATATGGATCGTCGATATCCAGAAAAAAATATATTACTCCCGGGATTTACTAAAAACGTTTTAGAGCTTGTAACTGGTTTAAATCTAGTTCTAGTTGATCAGTTAGTTTTTTGACAAGTTTCTGTCCTGTCATTGTTAATAAGTCATCATAAAAAAATGTATGAAGTTGTTTTAATATTTGAGCGGTTTGCTGGGTTTCCAAATGATTTTTATCTTGGAACGTGGTGTTGTTAAAAAAAAATTCATATTTATTACTGAGTTTAATAGTAAGCTTAATTATTATTGTGTTTAGGTTTAAGTAACTTGTACACCAAGATTCGAAACTTTGAAGTAGGCGCAACTACATACCTATTAATTATGTATGCATTATCTTGACAAACTCTTATCTTTTTGTATTTATAAATAGCGTAAGGTGATCAACACTAGAAAATCAAATACCAGGACACAGTGGCATCTCATATGAGGGATGAGAGGGATAGTTCGTCCTCTCATAAAATCATTTGTTTGTAATTTTTTACGTTTAATAACAGAATATCAGAAACAGGTAATGCATACGAACAAATAGGACAAATTAACTGTATCCCAGTTCGTATATTTTAAATAATTATTTATTATTAATAGTAATCATTTTTTAGAGAGCAAAAATTTTTAAAAATTTACGAGGCGTTTTAACGAATAAGACTAATTCAGAACTATACTAACATTCTTTAATAGGTAATGGTTTGTTTGTTAACAAAAACACAAGAGTTCTATTTCTTGTTTTGCATTAAAATTGTATAAGTTAAAAATCAAATAAACTTACAAAAAATTTTTTTCGCAAAAAAATCTATTCTTTTCTTTTAAAGTCGTATTTCTTGGAGGAGGGAATTGCTTTAAAACCGCGTCGTTTCATTTTAGCATACTAAATCATTCAGTGCATTTGTATTTTAAGTTAAATTTCTTTATACGTCCGAGTGCATCGTTTCTCAACCTTTTTAGTGTCGCGACCCCCTAAAAAGTAAAAAAATAAAGTAAAAAACCTTACGACCCCCTCCCTATATATTTTAATGTTTATCACAGTTTTGCATTATTAACTTGTTGACAATTCATTATTTAATAAAAAGATTTTTCGTATACGTTATTTCTTTGACAGATTACGACCCTCCCCCCTATACCTCCAGGGGGCCGCGATCATCCTCAGGTTGAGAAATGATAGTCGATGGAAATGATGTAAAATCCCTAAAAAAGACCCGAACGTAGTGTCGACATAATGTAAGATCAAAAAAAAAGTCCTCAACGTATGCCGTGGAATCAATCATGCATGTCTTGAATTATTACTCTTAAAAGGCAACGTAGGCAACAGGTATACGTGAATGAAAAATAAAGCAGTCAAGTTCTGAAGTTTTTATTTTTAAGAAAATAACATTATTGTCATTATCATTAGAGATCGCACGATACCGATATTGATATCGATATTATAAATTTAAACTAAATGAGAGACCTGTACACCTTCTACTTCCAAACATTTTCTTATTCTTCTTTTTACAGCATCAAAAACATTGGTGAGCACTTGGGGGAAGTTGTTAGTCTCCTGAAATTTATTTGTAATCCTAGCCCGCAGGTCTTCTAATTCTTCACAAGGGGTTTTAAAACTCGAGTTTTTAATGTGTGATAGCTTTGTAATTCTCCTTTGTGTTTGCTCGAGGGCGTGGATATCTTTGGCAAAATGAGGATTCCACGCTGGTGCTGCATATTCTAGGGTGGATCTATTTAGATTTTATATATTTTCTCGAGGAGTTCTGGAGAGGGATTTTTGAACGTTCTTGATACCATATAGACAATGGAGTTTGCTCTTTTAATAATATTTCCTATGTGAACTGCCCATTTGAGGTCTTTGGCTATAGTCACACCTAAGTCGTTTTGGTATTCCACTGGTGTAATCGCTATTCCGTTAAGTGTGTAGGGCTTAACTGGATTATTGAAGCCGATATGAAGAACAGTACAATTACTTTGGTTAAGTTGTAAATTCCATTTGGTGCACCACTCTTCGATTTTTATTAGGTCTCTGTTAAGTTCATCATAATGTATGGAAGGGTTATTGAATATTTTTGTGTCGTCTGCAAACATAGAGATTGCAGAGTTCAGTCCATTCGGTAGGTCGCAAGTATATAGATTGAACAAGATCGGAGCCAGAACAGATCCTTGGAGGACGCCTGAGGTGACCTTGAAGCTGCGATACTCACGACACTCTTGTTCTGTCTGTTAATAAGTCGTTGTTCCAGCTTAAACATAATAGTATCCTAAACCATTTTAAGCAACCCGTATTCGAAAATAAATTTTCCTACTGGTGAATGGTTAAATCTTTTGGAACTATAAATAGAGTGCCACTCTCTTGGGGTTGTCTTATTTTTTTTTAATCTTTATCCTTGGAGTTGCTTCATTCCCCTCGGTCTTACTTAGGACCCATTGGCTGCCCTAAATGGCCGCTTATAGCACTGTATGCGGGGGACAGGGACGTAACATTGAGAATTAGAATACTTAATATAATTTCTATTTAAAAAATATTGACCGATTCGTTATTTTAATCTGATTCGCATTTACGCCGCCTACCCTTTTTCTTCTTGCAAATCTACATGCTTATAATATTTTAAATGTCTTCCGTATTTGTAATTGTTTCTATTGGCTAAATTTCAAATATTTAGGTACGTGGTACTGAATATATGGTTATTAATTCGTTTTATATACAGTGGAACGTGGATGTAATAAAATCATCATTCTGACGTTTATATTAACGATACAGTTATAAAAGAGACTGAAATAATCTACATAATTCTAAAGTCGTAAAGCTACAGAAAACCGTTTAGGAAATTTGAAAATATTAGGTTTGTGTTTATTGAAGAAACATGTAATGTATTTTACATCTTATCATTTATATTGGAAACTTGGAAACACTTTATGGAATGACTGATGTTTGAAGTTTTCAGCTATTTTGGAGTTACGTGGTCAAATCTAGTCAAAATATGGATGTCAGTAGGAATAGTTTTTTGTTCATTAGTTTATTCAAGGACCTGCGAGTGTGCAGAATTTATTTTAACATTTTTGTTTGTTTTATACTTCACTTAAACACATTTCTTAATGACAATGAATATAAATAATAACAAGGTTTTTAAACAGCTGATTCTGTGTGTTTACTAATATTTTAAGTACAGTTTTTATGACCTCTACAAGTACACACTTAGAGATAAAATAGTGTGCGTATTTCAATGTCGTGTACTTGCTTGATGGCTTGTTATCAATAATGACATTCATGTTTTATAGCTTTGTGTGATAAGAACTATGAATCTCTACGTTGTTGAAAAATCCATAAATTTAGCGATTTTTTATTTTAAATTTATAATCCATTTGAAGCGATACGCATTACTGTAGGTAAATGAACTTTGTAAATTCACACGTGGCAATCAATAGCACACCGATACTATTTATAAGAAGTCAGTGTCCGTTTTAAAATTCGCAAATTGATTTGTAATAATGAGTTTTTATCATGGATTTATTAAGAATGGATACGGAATGATTTAACATTCTTTGAAGCCACAACAAACCATTCTAGCGACACCGTAAACACAATTTGTAAACATTGGCCACATCTTAGTTTACCTTGTATTTTTGTACAAAAAATACATTAGAAGCATCACAAGATTTACTAAAAGTAATACCTAAAAGGCCTAAAATATTTTATTTTTCTGCTAAATAATAATAAATTTAAGTTAAAAAGGTTTTATTATTTATAGGTTATATTATTTCTAAAGGTTTATTTAAAGTCGCTCTGAGTCATTTATAAATCTATTAGTCGCACTTTTTCTTTTCTAGTTCATTAGACAAAGACGTACGTGTAACCGAGTGTTCAGACGTATTTCCTAAGCAACCAGCAGAGACAGCAACACTTCTGAGCTCAAGCACTCCAATGCTGTTTTATCTCTCTTTCTACTACCATTCTTGATTCAATTACGTATTTCCTTAAAGTTCGGAAACTAGACCTCTAGGGTAAATGTTTTCATAACAAACAATGTCAAACAACAAATAAACAGGCTTCGCGTTCGATACGCTCACAGTATACGGAACACCGAATCCTTTCTAATTCATCCATGGTTTTTATAGACAAAATAAGTATACATTTAAAGTCAGTTTTATTTTAAACTCATCGTTGCACAGTGGTTTTTGTTTTCGGAAAAGTTGTCTTTGAAAATGGGATTTTTTCTAAATAATTTACACATATACGTATAAACAGACAAAGATTCTCATTGTCCTAGGTACTATTTAAATTTTTTTATAAAACTTTTCAATCAGCAGTTCCTGTAACGAAAACTTTGGTGCTTTAGGACGAATTTTTATGTAAGAAGACAATAATTCAAAGTTTGTGCATGATTAGGGCCATACGAAGAATGGTCTAATATGCTTGTTCTGCAATCGTGGAAGCGTCTGGATGTATTTTGCAATCGTGGAAGCGTCTGGATGTATTTTGCATTATTTTCCTTCCTATTCTTCTTTGACTTCATCTTTTCCGACGTCTCCAGAACGTTAGATTCTGAACTTGTTCATCTATTAACCCTTTTTCCTTAAATTATTTCTGACTCCATCCAGCTACCTATCTCCTGATTGCCATTGCCCTTTTACAGACATTATTTTTTCTCGTCAGATACCCGTGCCAGTTCTAAGAAATTTTCGTAAATCTTGGTTGTTCCCTTCTTCTTTCATTCCAAACCTTGTCTCTCCTTATGGCCCCACACATCCATCTTAATATTCGCATTTCTGTCACATTTACACTTTTTCATTGACTATGATTTCCGCTACATTGCATGTCCGACCATTGATAAACCACACGTCCCTTTCTTGTTCCTATGGCACACCAGACAGTATCTTCCAATCCCTCCATTCCGCTTGAATTCTGCGTGTTACTTCAAAATTCACCGTGGTGCAACCTAGACATTTAAACTTTATGGTTTCATTTAACTTTTCTTTCATTTTTATCCTTGCTCTTCCTTGGTGATTGAACTCCACGTTTTCTTCTCACTGATCTTTAGGTCTTAAGGATCTCTTCCAGCTCTCCACCTCCCTTTAACGTTCCTTTCCTAGACATTGTTTTTTTTTAAAGTTCCGTGCTAATATTAGCAAAACGAAACACCTATGGAATCACTTTGGTATCCGTCTGTCCGTCTGTCACAGGCGATTTCCTCTGAAACTATTTGACGTAAGAATTCAGCACAGAGATAGAGTGTGGTGGCCCAATTATAGACGTGAAGTATTAAAAGTTGAATTTTGATTCGGGGGGTTAATTTCAGGGGGTAAATTGGGGAATGAATTTTTTTTAAGGGCATCATGTAGGGAGCTTATTGAAGCACGAATTTAATAATAATATATAATATGATGTATTTTTTATGCGTTTTTTAAAACATTTTTGGGGAAAAACGCTTAAAAATTACTGTCCACCCTTATTACCAAAAGGATCGCTCAGAAAAATCTGAAAAAAAAATCATCAACATTGAGAATTAGGTTATAAACAATTTATTTGTTTATTTCCTTATAACTGCTGAACCATTGGTTTTAGAGAAAAAGTCTTTCGACAAAAAATATTTCTTACGATGTAAGGAACAAGTTTTATCCTTACGCGTTTTTCCAAATTTTTAATTTGGCTCAGTCAAAACGCTCCCTACTCAGCTCCGCGTATACGCGATATGATACGGCGTTGGTGCCGTCGCGACGGCAGCTGGCCGGTAGCGCGGAGATAGGCGGAGATCGGGCGGCCGAGGTTTGGTCGGGTTTGATTGGGTGGGGGCTGGTGCACATGGACCAATATTTTTTTATCTGGGACACGTAGACTTCAAGCCTAAGTACTAACGTACCATGGGCGTCTGAAGAGAGGGGAAATGTAATCTACTGACACGGGATCATTAAGATAAACGTAAGTTTCACAAAATCTGGTGAAGTACTTCAACTAGGTGCTTCTGTTTATCCTGTGGTAACTGGTTTCTATTTTACCAACCTTTGAGTTTTAAAAAAAAGACTGCTAGGCACAAAACAAACAAACCTGAGTCTAAGCCGGAGTATTCTCATCTCTCGTCTTCACAGCTTCACAGAAGGTTACGAAGTGAATCAGAATAAACGTAACAAACTTAGATTTGCTATTCCAAGTTTCATCGCCAGCCACCATTAGGGATTATAGATCATTAAACTTTATGCTTCACAAGTATCCACAAAAATATGGTACTCTTTACATCACAATGTTCAAAATAGTAATAGCAATGTAAAAGAGTTCTTCCAACTGTTGGATGTGGTTCGTCGATTTTTCCGAACCTGTAAGTTTGTCCACAAGTACCTAATTCCGTTTGAACTGCATGAAAAATAAAATTCTAATTTTTCTAATTTTTTACTTTATGACTTTCAAGGGTGCGAGCAGCAAGTCACAAGGGCAAAGCTTGCAAAGTTTTTAATTTACGACTTCCGGCGTCGGTCGTCTCTTAATTGCCTTATTAAGTAGTTAGAATTCCGAAACGGCAGTTCATTCACACAATGTGTATATATGTATTCGAGATGCTTAATTTGAATTTCAAATGTATTTACTGGATTACTAGCACAGTAGCTAGTTAAGTATTATTTATTGTATTTATTACGCGATGATAGCCGTATCCTGAAAATAACAGTGCCTAAAGAATGATATTGGTTTTTATTTTATTAACCTAGGGATATTTATAATAAATACAGGGTGGCCCATCGAAAACTTTTCACCCAAGTTTATTTTCGTTTAAATAAATAAATCGAACGAGGCTCGGACCCGTATATTTTAGTGTTTTCCACCAAATCAATCAAGTAAATGCTGAAAATGCCCCCAGCCCCCAACCTCCATGCAATTATAAAGACACTGTTCGGAATGTTCGCAAACATTATGTAGCATTTCAGGGAGTTAGTTTCCATCTTTTGACTTCGTAGATCTTCAAATATTGTCTGTCCACGCCCTTATTTGAAAAGTTATCAAGTAGGCGACAAATAAATAAAGAAGCAGCTTTAGACTTTTTCCACTATCTTGCTAATATTTTAGTTAGAAGGTCAGCGCTGATTGCCTGAAAACGGGAAACCTGCTTTTAATGTGTTTCTGCACTTCTTCCCAAAATTTTTAAATAGTTTAATATAAGAACTCTTAATGAAAAAATTTCTATTTAAAAAATACATATTATGCAACACAGAGATAGACTGCGAAGTGTAGTGTAATTTTAATTATTGACGCCTCTATTTAGTTTTGAAATATTGAAAACATGTAATTAGTGTAATTACCATTAGCACGCTATATAGAGTGTCCACGAATGTTTTCTTTTTAGATTACAAAGTTGTTGTAATGTGCGACACATAAGTGAAACGAATGTTCAACAAGCTATAGTTTACCATATGGTTTTTCCCAGCATATAAAACAAATAAATAAATCGATGTCCTTTGTAAACAACGCATGGGCTTCCATTAAAATTACAAATTAGAATAAGTAAAAACTTAACTAATTTAAGATTTTACCTAAAATCTATCAATAAGCAAACAACATCATTTATTTTGGTAAAAATATTCACTAGAACCGTCAGCACTAGCAGCTTTTTGGCAATACTTATATCTCCTTAACTCCGGGAGTTAGTACTAGTTTAAATTTAGCTCTTCTAGGTGATCACTAAGGTTTTGTCAAGTTTCTGACTTGTCCCTGGTGATAAGTCGTCATTAAAAACTTATAAGTTATTCTATTTTTCCGAATTGCTTGGATTCCAAACGATTTTTATTATCTTGGAACTTTCGTTGCTTTAGCAACTTTAGATAACTAACTTTTGTAGGATGAGTGTATTTCTCAGTGTTTTTGAAAATTTATAAAGAAAGGGGCAATTTAGGAACGTATTTTCTACAATACCTACTAGAACTAAACCCATCAAAATGAGTTCATACAAAATTCACTTGTCATTGTCAATTTAAACCCTTCATTGTCAAATTGGATCCGTCTTAGTAATGGTGAATTATAGTTGTGTAGTTTTAAAGTGGCATTTTCCGATCGCGTCCATCCATGGTGGCCAACCTTTTGACACGGTTTTTCGGCTTTAAAATTTTTGACAATAACATTGGATATTAAGCATAGATTCATATACTGCAAGCAACATTTAGTCAATTATTTAAAGTTTCAACGCGTATAATAATTTTATTCCGAAGATCAATATTTCAAAAGATCTATGGTGACCATTTTTCTGTCACTAGACCTTAATATTATTTTTAAACTCGTTTTTAATTATTATTTTCTTAAAATAAATCATAAAATATCTTGAAACTTTTATTAATACGTTAAAAAATACCTATAGAATATGAATCTATGGTTAATATTGTGACAATATTCATACAGAATAAAAATAAAGCAAAAAATTGTACCAAAATAAAGTTAAGTTGGCAATAAATGGGTGTGGTCGGCAAATGCAGCCTTAAGTTTTATCAGTACGACTTTTACGTGCCTAATTTAATTTAATTAAATAATTTTAATGTCTTTACACCCTGTGCAACAAAAAAATATTTTCCGCGTTTGCAAATCCACAGCGGAGGTATTCAAACAAACTATTTTTAATTTTCGGCGTTAAAATAGTTAGTGCCAGGGTCAACCAGTGTCCGTGAATCATTGCCAATTTCGTTATACGAAAATGACATTCTAATACAATGTTTTTCCGTTTGTATTACGATATTTCGTGAATGGATGAATATCGACAGAGCCGTACGCGATTTTTTGAGTGATTTTGATGATAACCCTTTTCTTTCAAAAAATATCTCCTTATTTTTTAAGCTTATTAATCGTCACAGTTAGAAATGTATGCTTTTACCCTCAATGTCAAATTAAATTGTGTGTGATTGTGAATTATTTTAACTTGACAAACTCTAAAGACCTTGTTAAACTCGATATACTGGGTGACAATGAAACTATTGTCTACGCCGCCCGGGAAGAAATAAAAGTTGCAATACTGGGAGCGGCAGACCCAATCAAACCCAATCAAACCCAATCTGTAAGAGAATAAAGAAAAATTGGTTTTAAAACGCCGGGTTCATTTTCTAAAATTTGCCAGGGTTGTGATACAGGAACACTGGAACATTCAATCTACCTATCTGCCAAAGATGCTACGCCGCGCGGTAGATTCTATTTTCAGTATTAAACTTTTTCAAAGAGTGATAATATGGCATTCGAAACCTCAGAATTATTAATATGTCTCCACTCCAGGATCCCAAAGTTAATTTTTAATGCATTAGATGGTTGTTTTTTTATACATGAACGCATGTATATGTTAGAAAATGAGAGACAAAAACCTTTCATCTTATCACAAGTATGAAATAAGCGGATTGTTATCAGGTAATTAATTTATTTTAAAATTATTATAGAACTATAAACTCATATTACATTTTTTATAAGTACATATTTTTCGTTAATCAATATATTAAACATTTCTTAATATGTTGTAACTTAAATATTTAGCAAGATTGCCTTCTTTTCAACAACATTGCTATTGACAATACAATACAAATGCAATGCAATACAAAACAATGCAAATTATAGTCCCCGGTCGACGCCAACTGTCTAACGGCGGGCAATCTACTTTTACTGTGTTTCGACACTTAGTGTCGGCCTATAAGTTGCCTTGATTTTAAATTGTCAATAGGACATTGCTATTGACAATTTAAAAACAAGGCAAATTATAGGCCCCAGTTGACGCCGACTACCTGAAAGCGGGCAATCTACTTTTACTGTGTTTCGACACTTAGTGTCGGCCTATAAGTTGTCTTGTTTTTAAATTGTCAATAGGACATTGCTATTGACAATTTAAAAACAAGGCAAATTATAGGCCCTAGTTGACGCCGACTACCTGAAAGCGGGCAATCTACTTTTACTGTGTTTCGGCACTTAGTGTCGGCTTATACCTTGTTTTTATACTGTGTTTTGTAAGGCAAATTATGGGCCCCGGTCGGCGCCGACTTTCTGAAAGTGGGCGACCTGCTTTTACGGTATTTCGACGGTAGGGTTCAGTAATTTTTGAATGGAATGATTTCCAAAATAATCTAGTATCATATTGTCGGTATACAAGTAAAATTAAAAGAGGTGCTCTTCTTCCTGCATATAGGTACTGTACTAAAAATGCGAAGGCGCAGTCATGGAAATTGCCATAGGGTTATGGCTTCCCGATGAGACCCAACAAAAACGAAACATTTGTCATCCTATCCGGAGTTTTTCATTCGTAGACTACCCGTACTTTGCACACCAAACGCAGGCTTTTTGAGTCCACGAAGCCACTAATATTTTTCTTCATATTGTTACGAATTTCACAAAATAGACTGAAATTTCGAAAGAATTCTAAAAATCCATCCTAAAATGTTCCGAGACTAAGGTCTCTGCTTTTTCTTCTCCTTGTTTTTCTCTGTCCCAATTTCATTTTTTGTGGATACTACAGACATGGAGTCACATGGGCATAGCAACTGATACCTTAATATCTTAGTAATAATGAACGCTAAAATAGTCTACTTTTGTAATTAACTATCCATAGCTTTAAAATGTGCTTCACTATTGCATTTCGCTAGTTTAGCTCTTTATCTTCGTTAGGACCCTTAAATCAGTCGTTATATGTCATTTCAAATATCCAAGCATGGCTTTTAAATTTGAGTAGCGCCGAGAACTAACAAATAAATTAAACCGTGCCCCACATCCTTATCACGACAGCTGTTTGGCTTAGGTGCGGAGCAAAAGGGGCGTTGTCCGATAGAATGTACGGGTATAATAATGGAACGAACACTTTTTTGCGATGAAAATTAGCTAGTTTCCTGGCAAAAATCCGCCACACGAAACAAAGAAACCCGTTAAAGCGGAGAATATACGCTGCGTTACGGGCACGAATTTCTGAATATATTCCCATTTCTATAATGTTGTCTATCTTGATTAGGTAGGTAGGTATATTACATTACAGTATACCGCTCATAAATTGACACTGAAATATTGCAATAATAGTGTAGGTATAATATTAATATCTCTGGTATCTCTTACATTCCTAATGTTCCTATGAGAAAATTTACAAGCCAAACAACGTGTAGTGTTGCATAAAAGCTGCTTACATATTAGATAGCCATGTTCGGCAATAAAACATATTAACAGTTATATTTGGTTTTTAACGAAAACGTCAGTATTTACAAGCGATTGCGAGCTGTTTAGTATTAAGGAAGAGTAAAAAGGAAAAAAAAACAGTTAATTAAGGCTTCAATTCTTATACTTTAAAAAAAAATTAGGGATCATTCTTGTATACACGGTGTCCGAAAAGTCTTAATATATATTGCTTTTAGTAAAGATAGACACCTAATTTTAGGTAGGTATATGGTATTGATTAATAAATCTACTTTTTCATGTAATTTAACTTTTCCAACCCCCTTAAAGGGCGACGCTAGGAAGTTGAGGTCAAAAATTTGAAATGCGATCCTATGTCGTGTGGTACTTCATTTTAAAAGTATTCAAAAAGAAATATTTTATACGCAAACCCGAAGTCCGTATCTTAATTCGTTTTTAAATGACAATCCTTTACAAATTAAAAATCGTAAAAAAAGTAAAAATTTAAATACCTTTATTCCTCTTTTTACTTTAAAAGTGATTCAAAATGACCTCTATGAACTTCTTGGCGGCAATAAAGTCGATGTTCGAACTCACTTCTCGCATTTTCGAGAATGGCCAGTGTTACTTCTTGGCGGACGTTGACAATTTTTTGGCGTTACTCATCCTTTCCAGGCTTTGTTAGGTATACTTGTTCTTTTAAGTATCCCCGAACCCAAAAAAACAAATCAAGAGGAGCAAGGTCCGGAGAACGAGGTGGCCATTCAATAAATCCACTTCGCACAATCCAGCGCTCCGGGAATTCATTATTTAGAAATTCCTTCACTGGTAAATAGAAATGAGGAGGTGCTCCGTCTTGTTGGAAAAATGGATCATAATCTTCATTTTCCTGTTCAATTCCCTAAAATTATAAATTATAAAATTCGGTGTCTCTATCTTTACTAATAGCAGAGCTATTTGCCCATACTAAGACTTTTGGGACACCCTGTATATTTCTCATCTAATGGTTACATGAAACAAACAATATAAAAAACTTTGTTACCTAATTCGCAAAATTAAGCTCGGATTTTTTTTGCCCAGGCAATAGGCTACTTTGCATGTTTGGGTTTGTCACAATGATGTTTTTATATGTCTCATTAAAACTTTGCTTCAATTTCATTATTTTTCACATTTTCTTTGCTTCATCGGTGACTTGCTGCACTGGCATAATGTTGCAGAACCTGTAGAGTATTATCTAAAATACTAAAAGGTTTTTTCCTGTAAAAAAACGCTAAGCAAAATTAAGTTATTAACATAACAGTTCGCCGACTAATTTTCAGTGGTTTTATTGACTCTAACTGGCTTCTTTAGGAGGTCGTGTCAACAGATGATTCGCGCCCCAATTAATTCGAGCAGGTTAATTTAAGTTGGATTAATTTTAGATTTAATTTCTTCTAAGATATAAGATTTAAAGACGATTGCAAATCACAACCTACACCTTTTTTAACACCATTTTCTGCTTCGCGCGAGGCCTCGCGTTTGGTAACCGCCGTGTCTGGAACAGGAGCTACTCGTATATTTTTACATATTATTATTTTCTTCGTTTTTGAATAAATTCATACTTACAGTACAAAACTTGTTGTTAGTTGCTCTATTCTTCTACTTTCTAGTAGCTAACTTGCGCCCGCGACTTCGTCCGCGGTATAACAATTTTAATCCATTACAAACTTTGAACCCCCATTTCACCCCCTTAGGGGTTGATTTATTAAAAACTGTAAAACGTTTGCTTAAAAATATTTTTTAGAGTACTTCTATGAAGTTTCGAGTTAATAGGACCATCTAATTTTTTTTTCACCATACAAAGTTCAACCCCCTGAGGGGTTGAATTTTGAAAAATCCCTTCTTAGCGAATCTCTACATTATAAAATAAAACTATTTCATATTTATAGCTTCAAAGGTTGGGTTGGCTCGGCGATGATGAATCAGTTAGTCAGTCAAGACATGTTAATAAGTATAGATACATAGATTGTCATTTATAGAGAGAAACTCATATGTCCAAATAGGGCTAGTTTAAAATTTTAGTTTGTTCTAGTCTGTTTTTTCCACCTGCCAGTAAAACCGGTTAAACTATAACTGTAAAAGTAATTAAAGGAAACATTAATAATGAAAACTTTGTTTTTTATTAAAATAAAAGGACCACTTCACGTAACATCAGCCGAAAAAACGTAAAAAGCACTTAATGAATAATATTTTTAATAATAGCGTAAAATATGAACAAATCACTTTATGAAACGGTGTTTTTAATCTAGATTTCATAGTACTGACGACCTCATTTCGAAACCAACGATCGCTAGCTTGCTTTTCGGAAATAACAATACTCCTATAGAAAGCCAAGGCTTTCTGGGATTCGGAATTCTCGGATTTTGCAGATTAAAATCGCGGGAGAGAAACCTCTGTGCTAAATTTGATCGGGAATGAGATTTTAACGAAGCAAGAGGACAAAACGAGATTTCCTTTTGTAAAACTAGAGATGTGATAGAGTACCTACTCCTGTAATAGTTGACTCTAATTTTTTTTGGTGCCATTGTATAGAAGAAGAAAAATAAAAAGTTTCCATTAGTAGTGCACTTTTTAAATTTTTGTGTGTAGTCTAGGATATTGGTCTGGGGGGGCTGCAGACCCCCAGCCCCCCTCCGTGTGCGCCACTGTACTATTACTACATTAACTATATACAACATACAATATTTATAAAAAAGATGCATTGTTTTGTCACTAGTGACTAGTGACCAGCAAGAAAACGCGGCCAGGCGACCAGTCGGGGCTTTTGTTAACCCTGGGTAGTATTGTGGATGACGTCAGCATCCACGGGAGGGCCCTTTCCGTAAGCTTACAGGGCCACAAGAGATAGTTTAAATAGTTTTTTGTAAGAAGTCTGTTATGTATGTCGTGTTTAGTAATTAGTTTTTACTGGAAAACAAATCGAAAAACCAGCTTGATGTAATCATTTCCTAGATGTTTTAAATTGAATTTGAATAGATTTTTAACAAATCAGGGATTATTTTTATCGTTAGGCACATAGTACCTATACGTTGATTATGATTTATGAAAGCATTAAAATTATAAAATTCAGGTGTGGTACAAGTGCCCATTGTCCTATGCAGTATGCCAAAAAGCTGCAAAATTCTATCCTATTTTTGTAAAGCTAGATTAGTTCTCGTTGTTTTCCTTTGTCTTCTTGATAAAGAAAGGACACGCTGTGGGGTGAGGACGCCAAACGACAAAGATGTTTATTTTTAGCATTCCATTCAAGGACCGTGTTTTACGTTATATACTTTAACAGTTCCACGTTCCAAGGTCTGGCTGAACCTAAATAGATGTGGAAAACGATAATAGAATTTTAAACAAAGAAGATGAGTGGGTTATTTGTAAATTTCTTGAGTTGTGTAGATACTTTGTTCCCTTTAAATAAATTAACCTGTAATTTATTTTTGTCACTTGAAAGTCATATGATTGACATTTGTTTTTGCTCGTAAGTGACAAACACTTTTTTTGGTAAATAAAACCTAAATGCGTTTTTAAAACTAAAATTAATTTGTTAGTTGCGGTGTAATTACGTATTTTTGTATTATTTATTTGACTTCCTAAGTTAGTATTGTTTTAGAATAAGAACAAATATACAAGGGGAATTTTTTACCTGGAATAAATTCGGTAACAAAGAAGCCATCCAGAATCCAAAATCACGGTTACCATTTTTTTGATTCAACCGGATTTTTTGCATTTCCGTGAATTTTACCCTTCATTCAGGGAAACTAACCCAACTTTTTTTTTCAAATGCAAATGTATATATTGTGATAGCTCGCGGAAAAGGGCATAAAAAAAGGAATATAACCGACTATTTACTTTTGAATTTCTGGGACCTAATAAGCGAGAAAAAATAAAAATAATGTGATTTTTTAAAATAATTTCGTATTATAAGTATTACAATAATATTGATCATGTAAGGGAGAGCAGTATTGAGACTGGTTGACACGAGGATTGGCAGCTGTATTGAAAATACTGATGTCACTATTATTGATCGTGTAAGGTCCACTAATACTCCTAAGTTTCTTTAAAATGCCTTATTTAATTGAATCGCACAGAATTGAAATATTAATGATGATAGGTTATGGCGATAGATTGCGGACTCAAGCTGAAGTAGCGCGTTTGTTTCAAGAACAGCACCCTGATTTACCACCAATTTCGCAAAGTACCATTAGCAAAATTGAAGCATGTTGTCGTGAATTGGGCCATGTGAGGGATGTACCAAGACAACGACAACCTCGTGTAATGCAGGAAGACACACAATTAAACATCTTGCTTAGTCTCCACGAAAACCCTGTCACTCCAATTAGGCAACTGGCAAGAGATAACAACGTAAGTCAATCATCTGCATTAAGGATATAAAATACTAATGGTGCACGAATTAATGGAAGATGACCCAGATCGTCGACTTCAATTTTGTGAAGTTAAATATGATGAATTCACTGGATCAGCATTGAATAGTTTTGGACTGGGTTCTTATTTCGGATAAGTGTAGCTTTGTATTAAATGGTCATGTGAATAAGCAAAACTGTCGGTACTGGTCCGATGAAAATCCTCACTGGATTCGAGAAACTCACACTCAACGTCCACAAAAGCTTAATGTTTGTGCAGGCATAATTGGTCATTGAGCCAATATTTTTTGAAGATAATCTAAATGCGCCGTTATATTACCTCAATTTTTTGCGAGAGGGCGTTATTCCAGCTTTGACTGCTTTATTTCCTCATCATACAGATGCAGATCTTCATGTTGATCGAATATGGTTTCAGCAGGATGGTGCACTGCCACATTACGCACAAAATGTTCGACAGTTATTAACATATGTCCGGAAACCCACGTTTCCGAGATACAGCCAAAAGGTTGTTTAATAAAACCAGCTAAGTTTAGTCAATAGTAGGGCGCTAAAAACAAATTTGGCATTGAAGTTTTTTGTTAGTTAGCTCTCATATCAAAAATATTTCAATTTTCTTAAAAAGTAAGGGTAGTTCTAGAAATCCGATTATCTCAATACCTTAATTTTCATATAAAACAGTATGATGTCACGTAAATTCCTTAAATCTTCGGATAATTTTTATGTTGTGCTTTTGGATGCTTGCATTATTTTGACTTTCGCCTCAAAAATCAAGAGAAGTCTGTAGTCTATATGTCTATACCATCAACAGGTTGTGCATCATGTCACTTAAAATGCATTTTCTGTTCCCTCATCTCGATTTTTTTAGAAAAATTGTGATTCAGTGCGTTTTTCAAGTTTTCATCAAGCTGATTTCATAACGGAAAGAAAATATCAGCAAAGCTTGGAACGCTTACTGACTATTGCTGGACTTAAATTAGGGAAACATCACGACAAAATTACAATCGACATGCGAAGAGAAAGCGGTAAATCACAGAGGCTTACATTTTTATTGATATTGGTATTGTTATTAGCAAAGAAAATTATGTAGCTATAATTTTATTTGTTATTAGTATGCTAATTCCTAATGTCTCCAGTATCAAAAGGAATTACAATGATCTTTACACTTGACAACGTTCTTGTTTTATGCTTTAACCATGCTTTAACCCGTTGATTTGTTGGACTTTTTTGATGTTTTGTAGTGTTTGGATATTTGGCAAAATATGACCTACAGCCAGGCTAAATTTTTAATGGTATATTGCAGTGGCGGCTCGTGGGAAACTATTATAGGTGTTCTGCAATAAAATTAAATAACCGAAATAAATAGCGTGTAATTTTTTGGGGCGCATTTCATCAATAATAAACCCCCTACTTAATTAAAAAAAAAATACTGATAAGATAAAGGTGTGTGTCTATAGAATTATTATTGGAATATTACCTTATTTTTTAAATATCAGGTCTATTCTAAGATCCTTCTCTGAGTTAAATTTGTCAGTAAGTAATTTTTGATATGAACTATTTTTCAATGGAAAGCATTTCTAACGCAGAAACGATTTTGAGTCATTGAATTTCGGAGAAAGGCCTTGATCCGTTTAAGGTTAGAAAAACACCTTTAGGCCTCTGACGTTGGCATTGGAGTTGTTATTAAAATTAGGGATGTAACGGGTAGCCCTTTTTAGGATCAGGCCAAACCGGGTACCCGATCAATTAAGACCCGGAAAAACCGGGTACCCGGTCGGGTACCCGGTTTTGGCCAGGTACCCGTTACATCCCTAGAAATAAATTTATATTTGGCGTTGCCGTTAATTGATAGACAATCAATCCCATTTTCGTGGTAGAAAATAAATTCAGAGAGATTTCCTAATCTAGCAAAGCTTGGTAAAAAGTTTCTTTCAGTACCTACCTCAACAATATTTAGTGAATGGTTGTTTTCAGAAGCGGGTAATATTTATGAAGAAACCCGAAACCGACTATCCTCTGAGAATGGTGAAATGTTAGTTTATCTTCATCAAACTTTGCCATTAATTGATTTTAGTTATAAAATTTTTAACAAAGTTTATTGTTATAACCTTTTAAAATCTGTTTTTTATGTATTTTTGATCATCACAGAAATTCACCGTTTCAGTTCTTTTATGCTTTATTTTACCAAAAACAGAAAACAAAATAAAAAAAACGGGTACCCGGCCGGGTAACCTGATACCCGGCAAAACCGGGTACCCGGCCTACGCGGCCGGGTACCCGGTTTTGGCCGGGTAGACCGGGTACCCGTTACATCCCTAATTAAAATATCTAATATATATTTGTCTCTCTTAATGTGTTTTGTAAATTATTTTAAGAATTAATTTATTAATTAATTAAAGTGGCAAGCTACCGTTTAATCCTCTGCAGTCTTCCCTTGAAAAAATAACGGATAGCTCAGTTTTAAGCCGTACATTATCAGTCGCCGGATAACCTAAACAAGTAGCATTCAATTAATTGTTCATTAGGAAATTGAGTGCAATTATTCTTGGCAAAATGTCTTTCCTGATGATATAAGATGCGCGGGAATTTACCAGTAAGGACTGTCACGAGTCACGAATGCAGTTAAATGACTAGCAGAATTTCCCCGTTCCCGTATTAAATTTTATAAATAACCGACAGTGGAGCTGATTTCTGCCCTCTATTATTAGGTTGAAAAGTGCTGTGCACGAATAAAAGCAGTTCAGCTCCGCACTCGAGTAACGTCGCGAGAAAATTACATTAACTTTACTTGGTCAACTCGGTACGTCGGTGCTGGGTCGCGCGACGTGTGTTTCCTAGCGCTGACCTATACTACCAGCATTCTCCGCCGAAAATTCGGTGTCTTAATTTTACTAATTTTTATTTTAAGCAATCTTTAAATATTTACAGCAAAGTAAGAAAAAATTAGCCAAGTGGCTAGAAAATTTTGGTGGTTCTGCAGCTCCGCAGCCCTTATGTACCAGCTGCCCCTGGTCTATTGACCTTTTAATCTCAGTAAATCAAATTTTGTTTGAATTGTGACCCAAAAAAACTCTGTAAATTATTTCACGTAGTTATAAGGTTATTCCAAAAAGTATTTATCCAAAATATGAATTGCATGAGTAAATGAATAAATTTTAA
Source organism: Philopedon plagiatum (assembly GCA_963971165.1). Taxonomy (NCBI): domain Eukaryota; kingdom Metazoa; phylum Arthropoda; class Insecta; order Coleoptera; family Curculionidae; genus Philopedon; species Philopedon plagiatum. The sequence goes on from OZ020190.1 coordinate 123,367,160, forward strand.
AACGTGTAAAATAAATAAGAAATCATTTTTTTTAAATGAATAGACCTTAAAAATTACATATTTATTACTAAGCTTAATAATAAGCTAATTTGTGTTTAAATTTGAGTAACTTGTACACCGGCGTTCTAAGCTTTAATGTCCATATTTATGCATTATCATGGCAAATTCTTATTATTTGTACCTGTTAATGGCGCCGACTTTAGGTTTTGGACTTTGAGGTTTAGAACTTTGGTGTACTAGTTACTTAAATTTAAACACCATTAAGCTCAGTAATAGATACCTATAAAAATATATTATTTCGTCCTTTTCAGCATTCCTAATAATCTGAAAATATTACATGATAATTTAAAAGAACATTTTAGTACACCTTTTTCCTTCCCCCCTCCCTTCCCATTAAATTAATATTAGTTTTTTAAAATCCATTTTATATTAAATTGGATCCCAGTATCACTAAAATTTATCATTACTGATTACTAAATGTTTTTTGCTTCAAAAACGACATTACTTAATATTTTAAAAGGAAAATTCACTTATTCCCTCTTACCTCCTCGTCTTCATTTTTCTGACGTTCCTTTGCAAAATTGGATCCTTTGATCCAATTATCCCGAGAGCGATATACCTACTACTAAAGTATATTAAAGAAAAATTATTTTGATCCCCATTCACCCCTGCCTTAAATTTTTTCGTTTAATTATCAGATCCTGATGATAAAATTTACATTGGGCAAATATGCTCTTTTAAATAAATCATCAAAATCGTCATCAAATCATACCAAAGTTATAGGCCAATTACGGAATGTACACGTACGACATTTTTCATACATAACCCTATTTTATCATATTTTGGTAATACGGGCATTTATTATGTTCTCTCTACAACACCAGTCAGGAAATAAATTTTCTTATATTTGCCATTCGTTGTTTCTGGGCGCAATAAGAACGCCCTTCCTTAACTATAGATCAACGTCCTTTCTTTATGTAATAATTTATTAAATTATATTAAAACATAATACGAACAAGTAACTAAAACACTAATTTTGTGGTAGAGTTACCGGAAATTAAGTACTAAAAGATCTTTAAACCTTACTTTATTATTAGCAACGTTTCGATGCTGTCTGCATCTCCTTCAGGGTTTTAATTTTTCAAGGTTCTTTAAAAAAAATAAAAGCCTGAAGATGCAAACATCACTGAAACGTACACCGCGGGAGTATACTCTCCACTACAACTCCAAACTGTCGAATTGAGAACCTCCTCATTTTTGAAAGTCGGTTAAAATTAAAATTTTACAACCCTGTATCTCATAAAGGAAGCGTTTTCGGACCTACATGTTAAAAGAAACTTTTTTTTCTTATCTTTAGCTAAAGAATTACCTGTGAAATGTCTCGCAAAATAATTCGGTATTTAACAATCTTGCTAAAAAATCAGCAAATGATGTTAATTTTTGTTACCTTCGATCCAAACTTTGTTGCGACATGTTATTTGGTATTTTTTATTACTTTATGCTCGTAGATTCTTCCCACTGAGTAACAGATAAAATTGATTGAGATTATATCAGGTTTTGAATGTGACTAAGTACTAAAAACTACAGTTCGGCATCACTGTTTAATCCGAAAGCGGTAGTTCGATGGCCCCATTAAGAAATAGACTGTTTATTTTGTCATTTTATAAATCGTTAAGTCCTGTCGTTTTCAGGTTTTCTTTAAAATATTGGAATTTAAACATGGAGCGTGGTCTTACGCTAAACTATGTAACAAAGGATTTCACGGACTTCTTAAGATATTTATCTGAATTTGCATTTTTAAAAGGTTTAATTTCTCAGTTGCTTTTTTTTTCTGATACATTTAAGTAATATACTTAAACTTTATTTTGTTAATTCGTTTGCCGACAAGAGATAACAATGCAAATCTAACCTACAGCTACAACGAAAAGGACATCCATATTTTAATAGCAGCTTCCGGAAGTCAAAATAGACCGATCCAGACCAACTTTTCTTAGTACAAATTTGCTTCCTTAAAACTAAGGCCTTAGAACTTTGTTTTTTTTTTATTAAATACTATCCCTTTTGCCCGCGACTTCGTCCGCGATATAACAATTTTACTCCCCCCTAGGGGTTGATTTCTTAAAAACTGTGAAACACGTGTTTGAACATTAGTACTGCTATGAAGTTTGGAGTTAATAGGACCATTTAATATTTTTTCTCCATACAAACTTTGAATTTCTGTTTCACCCCCTTAGGGGTCGAAAAACACTTCCTTAGTGCACGTCTACGTTATATAAGAAACCTTTGTGCAAAATTTCAAGTTTTTAGACCCAGCGGTGTGGGCTGTGCGTTGATACCTCAGTCAATCAGTCAGTCAGTCAGCCAGTCAGTTTCTTCTTTTATGTATAGAGATTTTTTATTAAAATTGATCATTGTTTAATTCCTGCTTCTATATATTCCATGCGTTCCACCGTTTGATTAAAATTAAAAGAAAAAGATAGTTGCCCAAACAATACCCAATCGAAAACTCTTTATACAGGGTGTTACAAAAAGGTGTTAAGAAATTTTAAAGGCAGATTCTCCATCTAAAAATCTGAAAATAAGTTTATATTAACATGGATCCTCAAACGCTTCTTTTTCGAGATACAGGGTGTTTAATATTTTCACACCTCAAGTATTCCGAAGAGTTAGGAAAAATATGCGAAGACGATTTAGAGCATGTATTGAAGCAGGGGGAAGCCACTTTCAGCATCTACTATAAACTTAAATCAAAAAGCACTGTTTCCTGAACAAAAAAGATGTAAAACAAATTCATTTTCATTATTTGTTTTTATTGTAAGAAATAAATTAATGTATCTCCCGAAAATGGTGCGTCAGAGCGAAGCAGTTCAAGAGACACTTTTCACGCAGAATTAGTTGAGCTTTAAGACAACGATACCAATTTTACAAAAATAAAGATTTACCAGCACGGACGCCACTGATGCAAGTACATTAGAAAATAAATTTTTGCCCGTAAAAGTACCCTTTGATTACATACTGGCGTGTACCAAAATTCATGTCAATATTTTCGAGAAATTAAAAAAAGAACATTTAAAATAGGAAATATTACCCTGTATCTCGAAAAAGAAGCGTTTGAGGATCCATATTTATATAAACTGATTTTTATATTTTTTGATGTAATATCTGCCCTTAAAATTTCTTAAAATCTTTTTGTATAGGGTAACAGGAAAATATTTTTTTTTGTTTTTAAGATCAGTGGATGGGAAATATTATCTCTGACACTCTGACACTGTACAACAAGTTGCTTTGTCAGAAAGTCTCAGCCGATCTTTAGGCTTTTACAGTTGGCGAATATACGGTAGCGCTTTTCAACTTTTTATTCACTTTAACCACTCAGTATCCAGATAAAAAAACATGAATCAGATGAGTCTTGTATACAGCTAACGCTTTAATTCGGTGATTTTCCCCTCGGTCCGATGGACGTATTGTCCATTATCATCAATCCGAGGGGAGACGCCTCACCGTTGGTTTATAGGCGTCCCGACGCAATAAGACTTGAATTGTCTCTGGGTGCACACGTTTCTGCGAGGGTCCATGTGCTCAGCTGCCATCAGATCAGGGCCGGATTGGAAGCATTTTCAAACCCTAAACAATAAATAAAGAAATGTTAGAAGAATTTAGTTTTGCTCCCTGATGTGGTCTAATATCGCTAAATCAATCTTAAATTTATATTTAGTTTAGATTCAAGTGAGACTTGAAGTTTGTTAACGTGAAGGTGAAACAGAACACAGAATATTTTATATGTCTGTGTGCACACCTTATGTTCTCTATGTGCATCTAACTGTAATTTCATATTTATGCCGTATAAATCTATCTTCGATCGGTCTAACTTGACAACCAAGGATTTAAATTGTCAAGGTTAAGAATAAGACAACTAAGTTTTGTTCTATGAATTAATTTTATTTCTGAAAAAAAGGACAATAATTTATTTTTTACAATAATAGACAGTCGCGGCCCGTCCATAAGGTCATTTGGTCAATGACCCACCTAAATTTATTTTCAATGCTCCACCAAATAATTTATTTTTTAAAACCAAACTTTTCTTTCAAAAAAGTGCAAGTTCCATGCGAAAACTCCCGAAGAAAGAATGAAGCCAAGCCAACATCGAAAGATATTCAAGCTTGCTCCTTGCTGGGTCGTATTTTAAATTGGCCTCATAGGTTTATGTGGACGATATAAATTCATTGAAGCTAAGAGAGAAACAGACATACGCGCTTTAGGAAGTTAAAAAGAGACAAAATTTGTCGACGGCCCACCAATAATATCGGGCCACTCCCACTATAGAAATACACTCGAACCGCCCCGTGAAATATCTTCTTTCGAAACATTGGGGTTGGACAAAGAAAAACTAAATAGGTACCTAATATGCGCATTGTATTTGCATTGTTCTAATCTATTATTAATTAGCGGATAAACATAAAAGTTCGAGGCTATGTTCTGGTAGACTCTTTAAATTTCTATTATGTAAAAAATTAGATCGGCTCTAAAAGGTGTATTGGCTACGAGTTTAGCACTTGTTCCTCGATAAAAATATTTTTAAAATTATTGGTAATCTCATATCTACTACAGCTGGCAGCCTGTATCATACTTTTAGTACAGGGCGCGACCTCTATTGAGGAGACGCAGACGTATCAAAACGGGAAGCCGCTAACAATCTTAGACCAAAACACGACATAGAAACAGGGGCGTAGCTAACGGGGGGGGGGGGGGGGGGGTCAGACTGGGAAATCGCCCCAGGGCGCAACTGAAAATAAAATACACTATTTAAAAATAATAGAAAAGTAATACTTACTAAAAGTCATAAACATCTAGAGTACCAATGTTCAATATACTACAGTACCTACCTATTTTATGATTTTTGCGGTGTTTATTTGTATAGGTAAATATTTTCTTGGCAAAACTCGACACATTATTAAAAAACCTTCCTGCTAAATTAAAAAAGTGTATTTTGCTTGTTGTGTTGATATCACTAGCATGGGCGCACCCAGGATTTTTTTGCTAAATAATGCAATTCGGTGGATTTCTTCAAATTAGTAGTGCACTTTTTAATTTTTGTGTGTCTAGGATGTTGGCCTTGGGCAAGTTCAAAGATCAAAATTATTTAAAAACCAATAAAGTCCGAATATTTCCTACTCCGGCCTTTTCATCCATCTTCTGGGGTTACCATTTTGTCGATTGTCGATATCACAGGGTAACGACCTCGCTGCTATAGTTTGAATCTTCCCCTATAATTTGTGGTCTGTTATTACAGATCGTTCAAAAATTTATATAGGTATATGAGCTCTGCATTTTCCTTCTATTTAATACCATTTCCTTATATTTAGAATATTGATTTCTTACGTGAAGATTTTGGTAAATAAATATGACCTTTATTTTTTAGTTTTGTGAAATATCATATGAATATCCTAAAACTAGGTGTCATTTCACGACTAAAGATTAAAAGAAAGAAAGATAAATGCGATCTCGTTTATTTTTTAATAGTTTTCACTTATTAATTGTTATTGTTTAGACAGTTGTCTAACACCAAGTAAAATAAGGTTTGTTATAATGTGAAGCACTGTTTCTAAAAATAATCATTTGAGTAATTATGGTCATTTCTCAAACGTATATTATCAAACATGTCAGGAAAATTCATAAATCATTTCCTATTATTGTTTAAGCTAACAGTTTTAAAAAAATTTTCTTCTTGGTATTTTTCCATGAAGCAATAATTTGTGATTAATATGAAATTCTAACTTTAAAGAACTTACCAAATATTACGTGTACTTTTTAAAAACAAGAATTTAAATGATTAGGGTCATTTCTGAAACGAACATTACATGTCATGAAAATCACAGTCGTGAAGTTGGACCTTTAAAAATTAAAATCCAGATGATTATCTTAAAACGTTAAGGCCGTGACATCCGGCGTTGTTGCACGGGTATGGTATACGGTAGCACTTTGGATTAAGCAAGTCATGGTCACGAACACAATGAGACAATGTAAGTTAACATACATTACTTTATAGAATTTGGTGACGTAGATAATCGAGTAGATATATTGGTAGTTTACGAGATTTTTGCTATTTTAGAGTCATAATTTTCTCTGGCTCTAAGTTAATATGATTTTTCGCAACAAATATCGTATTACTATGTCTAATCGCCAGCATTGTATTTATGTATTTATTAAAGAAAACGGAATTTCGGTAGCGTTCCTAATTTTATTTTACGAATAATCATACTTTTAGCTCAGAATATTGTTCTGTTTATATTCTGGGCTTTTAGTACAAGGCGCGACATCTATTGAGGAGATGCTAAACTTATCAAAACGGAAGCCGCTAAAATCTACTAATCTAGAGTATTAAAACACATAGAAAAAATCCATAAACATCTAGAGTAGTGATGTTCAATATTCTGCAGTACCTATTTTATGATTTTTGCAGTGTTTATTTTTAGGTAAATAATTTCCTTGCACATTATTAAAAAACCTTTCGTAATTAAAAAAGTGTATGTTGCTTGTTGCGTTGATATCACTAGTTGCCCACAAAATTTTGACCCACCTGTAAAAAAACTCACGGGCCGCGCCTGCTTAATACACCAATAATTATTGATGTCTCGCAAGATTATACCTATACCTAAAAAAGCCATGAGCGTCATAGGCATGAAGACATCACGCGTGCTCTGTCTCGTTTTAGAATATTTCTGGCTAAGTTGCTGGAAATCTATACCAATGGCGTAGTCCCTTTAAACAACGCTTTTTTAATTAAATAATTATTGGATCCAAAACTAATTAATTGCAAAAATTAAAACTAATGATTCAATGATTGTGTGGATTTATTATTTATTACTTATAATAATTTATATGTACAGCGGCAGATCATATTACGTTACATATATTTGTAATTTGTATAACTTAACAGGTCTGTTAAAAGTTTAATGCAAAGTTGAAAAATATGTATCTGTACAAATTTTGTTTTAATATCACCATAACTTTATAAATATCAGCACCTTACAATTAAAAATAAAAAATACTATTAGCTATCTGAATCAAGTTACGAACATCTTAGTTCGTCCTCTGATGCACTGTCATAACACTACAATCTGACCATATTCTACATTCGGCAACATCGGAGAGGCACTCGCAATGCATCTCTTAGCATGTTGATGGGACGGATTTTATTTCGATTCCGATTTGGCCAAAGCGAAATTCGTGCAGCGTTGCCGGTTCATTCAGCACCACTATTTTTATCATAAGAATAAAGAATAACCCATAACACGCCGCTGATGCCCACTTTACAAAAGTTGAGAGAGAAGGAAATCATTGCGGTCTCTGTCCGTTATGACGTTTGTGGCTTTGTCTTGCTTGATACTTACCTACTTTATAAAACAAAACAAAAGGCAAGTTATGAATGAACGGCTACGTCTCCTCTTGCCAAAGGTTAGTGATTTTTACTTCCAGGACAGCTTGCAAATAAAGAAAAATGATTTAGAAAATATATACGTAATTAAATACTTGTGCTTGGTGACCTACTCTATTGATTGATTATATTACCAATTACCATTATACATAAAAGAAAACAAAAACCCGGTTTTGCTACCTCTTCATTCACACTACCCATCGTCTGATTTATGCAACTTTTATTGTGATAGATAAACGAATGTTCCTGTCACGACCAAGATTAATCGTATACATTTTATCTAATGCAAAACAGTATAACAAGCTGTTCTTGCAAGAATTGATATGTTGGAAAATCTAAAAACCCATTGACACACTTAAGCAAAGCTACATTTTACGTTATCTATATCAAAAAATATTGTCAGTTTGACAACATGGGTACTATAAATGACTTCTGAAAGCGGACATATCCGAATTCGACTAAATAATTTTAGATCGAAGATTAGTATTGAAAATATATAGTTTCCTTACAATAATTCTAAAATACTCGTAGTAACAAGTTTATTGGGTTTTTTACAATTACACGAGAAGAATTTAGTACATATTACTACTATTTTGTATTTTAACAATGTGATCTCTAAAAAGATGTTAAGAAATTTTAAGGGCAGACTCTGCATCTAAAAATATGAAAATAAGTTTATATAAACATGGATCCTCAAACGCTTCTTTTTCGAGATACAGGGTATTTAATATTTTCTTTTTTAAATGTTGATAAAATGACGCTCCGTTTTCGAGATAAAAATTAATTTATGTATTTCTTGCAATAAAATCAAATAATGAAAATATTTTTTTTGACTTATTTTTTGTTCAGGAAACAGTGCTTTTTGATTTAAGTTTATAGTCGATGCTGGAAATGGCTTCCCTGTGTTTCAATACATGTTCTAAATCGTCAGAAATTTCGAGAAATTAAAAAAAACATTTAAAAAAGAAAATATTAAACACCCTGTATCTCGAAAAAGAAGCGTTTGAGGATCCATGTTTATATAAACTTATTTTCACATTTTTAGATGTAGAATCTGCCCTTAAAATTTCTTAACATCTTATTGTAACACCCTGCATATAAAAAGAAGCAACTGACAGCCCACACCGCTGGGTCTAGATACCTGAAATTTTGCACAAATGTTTGTTATATAACGTAAGCATCCACTAAGGAAGGGTTTTTCAAAATTCGACCCCTAAGGGGATGAAACAGGGGTTCAAGATTTGTATGGAGAAAAAATATTAGATGGTTCTATAACTCGAAACTTCATAGAAGTGCTCTAAAAATAAATGTTTAAACACGTGTTTTACAGTTTTTAATAAATCAACCCCTACTGGGGTGAAATGGGGGTTCAAAGTTTGTAATGGAGTAAAATTGTTATACCGTGGGCGCAAGCTAGTTACTAGAACTACCCTAACAATGTATTATTTTCCTAATAGTTATTCTGTATCTATAAAATGAAATAAGTTTAAATTTTCTACTCTAGACATTTTGTTTTCGTAGACTATTTCGACAACGTCCATAGTGGCTGGAGAGTATCTTAAACCTCGATCTAAAATATTGCCAGCTGGGATATTGCAGCAGATCCCCCATGTTATAACCTCCCGCTTGGCTCGGCGTCATTTTATTAGCATGCGGAATTACGAAAGCTTTTTACTCTCTTTGATAGCACGGTAGCTTTATAGCGTAGCTTACCTAGTCTATATTATGTATTCAGTTTATGAATGCTCTAAAAGTCTATTAGTTGTTTTATGTCATTAAGGATAAAAATTTAACAATAACAAAATATTATTGGCAAACATTAAAACTTCTAGCCTAAATGATCATAATTTTTGTCAAGGTTGTAGTTAATAATATCAAGGAATATAATCCCAAATTCTTATTGTTACAGTAAATATTGTGATATTTTATCACATGTTAGCATTTTTGCCAGGATTTAATTAAAATTGTCCTGCGTGTGCTGCTAATTTTTACACAGCTTTATAGGCATCCGATTACTTTTCTTTACTGACTTTTTTTTTCAAATATTTTACCTGAAATCAATACAGTGACGTACCAAATATTTATAAGCACGAAACCACCGAAGGGATCTAATTATAGATAGTCACATAATGTCCACGCCCCCGAACGACAACTATTATAACGCTAGGTTGATTGCTACCGTCATCAAACAGCGCTATTATTATACAGTATTACCTTACTATCGTGGGAATGTTCAGTTACGCTAGGCTGTGACAGATCTAATTCGTGTTGCCAGTAGACACACATTTTAAACCAATTAATTATTAAGATTAATAAAAATGCTAATCCGTTTTCCCATATGTTAACACATGCATAATTTATCAATACATCATACATACAGTGACCGTATAAAGTCCCGCATAAATTCGATATTAATTGAAGGGAAAAAAATCGAAACAAATTCTGGGACCCGTCAATTTTTGATATTAATTGCGCATTTTTTGACGTAGTAAAATAGTATACAGGATATCTCATAAAGGAGTTATGGCGCCATTGATATTTTTTTAAATGGAACGCCACATTTTACTAGGTTGTTATATTCTATAAGAAATCCTAAGCATATTTTATGTAATACATCCTACACCGATCTTTAGCTGTCTTCGAGATGTTGATGTTCTAATTGGTCAGATTCAAATTTCAATGTGAAATTGACCAATGAGAACAATAGGCGCAATTTCCATTTCGCGATTCGCGTTTATGAATGAAACAAGACTAAGTGTAATTTTTAAACTGATTATTATTAATCTAGTTTGTAAAAAGGGCTTCGTGATTATCCCTAAACATGGTAAAATTGACTGAAATGCAGAGAATTGAAATTTTAATGGAGGCCGAATGCTTACACAATTGGAGGTTTGCCAGCTTTTTAATCATAATTACCCAGATTAGCAGATACTTCAATCTACAGTTAGTAGAATAGAACAGAAATTTAAAGACTTTGGACATGTAAGAGCCCTTCCAAGGTTCGGCAGACCCGCACATACAGGAAGACATAAAATTAAATATTCTTCTTTCAGTAGAACAAAATCCTCGTAAATCTACCGAATTATTAGCTCTTGATAGCCACGTTGCAGCAAGTTCTGTCAGAAACATTTTAAGAACTAATAAATATATCATCCCTACAAAATAAAGCCATTAGGGTAAGGTTACCCATATTGAATCAATTTTTACAAAAATCGCTGTAGCCTGGCGAAAAATGTTAAAATTGTCATTTCCATGTGTCAGAAATGTCTATTGGATATTTAGAATCATTTTGGTACCCATAAATAATATCTATAAAACATATGAATATTTTAAATTTATTACAGAAAAATTAGTTGCAAGTGGTTCAATTTGAGAAATGAGTCGCTTAAGTTGAACCACCAGTATCCCCAAATTGAGCCTGCATAATATTGAACAAGATTAAACACTGGATTTTATTAATAGGATACGAGTTTATTTCCTGCGATAGGATAACCAAAGAAGGGTTGTAGGTTATAGTAGGTACTTATAGAAAAAACAGTAGGTAATTGTCATAAAAACAAATCTTTTATTTTAATGAAATTAAACAAAAACTTAAAACATAATAAATGTGCCACTTTACTCAATAAAAAAACACACAAAATAAAAAAACTTCTTTTTAAACTAAAACCGGTTTTACTTTTTCTTCTAAAATAGAAAAATATCATTAACAAAATAATTCATATCAATACCAAATACCGTCTAGAATACAGTTGCCCAAATTGAACCCCGGTACAATTTGGGATACTGTTCATCAACAAGATGGTACGCCGCCCCATTTTTTATCGATTATCGAAATTATCTGGGCACAGTTTTCCGTGAGAGATGGATAGGTAGAAGAAGACAAATAGAGTGGCCAGCTAGATCTCCTGATCTTACACCCACGGGCTATTTTCATGGGGTTGCTTAAAAAATAAAGTTTATTTTAATAAACCCCACAATATCGAAAAGCTAAAAAATAGAATTCGATATGAAATTAGGCAGATAATGCCAGAAGTGGTCCATGATGTTTTAGAGGAGTTTGTCTACCAACTTGGATACTGCCAAGAAGCAAATGGAAAGCAATTCGAACATTTAATGAAGTAAAATTTTAAATTAAATAAAAATTGTTTAGTTCGAATACAGCCAATATTATTTTTATTTTCGACGTCAATATCTCGAGAACAGCTGAAAACCGGTATAGGATGTGATACATAAAATATGCTTAGAATTTCTTATAGAATTTTAAAACCTAATAAAAAATGTGGTGTTATATTAAAAAAACTATCAATGACGCCATAACTCCTTTATGAGATATCCTGTATACTATTTTATTATGTCAAAAAATGCGTAACTAAAAATAGAAATTGACGGGTCTCAGCATTTTTTTTCGATTTTGTTTTCCTTCAATTAATATCGAGTTTATACGGGACTCTATGCGGTCACTGTATATTATTTTCTTAAAATGGCAGCCATCATCAGTGGCGTAACGTGTGGGGGAGCTAAAGGGGCGATCGTCCGTTACGCCCCTCCCCCGTCTATTCGGTACTCACCCTTTAAATCGTCACAATGTAGTATATAACTGGACTTTCTTTAGAGAAAAATTGTATCTAGCAGCTAATTTTTTTCTTAGATCCTGTATACATATATTCGGGCACTTCCTTCTCATACGCCTGCATGGTTCCTGCCATGGAACACAGGCCTTTTCAAAAATCATATGTAATTATTTTTGCTTCTTCTGATGATTTTTAATATCCTAGCATAAATCTAAACTGCTTTTCTCCTATTGATGTTGGTCCTCCAAGCATCCGTTCTATAATATTTTCCTTCCCCTGTCGTCATAATTAATTACAATAATGTTGTCTCTGAAAATTCTCAAGTTAGATAATTATAATAAACCACAGATCTGATCAAATAAAATTTTACAGAGCTACATTTTAAAGCAAATAATTTCTATGCCTCTGAGAACAATATACTATTTGAGCACAAAATAATTGATATAGTATCATACAAAACTTTCATCATAAATTACTAAATACAATGAAACATAATTTGACCCACCACACATTGTCTTGGTGAAATTTATTATAGGTCAGTCATTATACATTTAGAAATAATTGCGTTGGTAATTTTTTTCCACTGAAAAATTGTAAAAGTATATCTTTTTTAACTATAGCCAATCAAAAGGAGAAAAAGTGTGCCTTTCACAGCAGGTAGACGACGGGAAGGGGGGGGGGGGGGGGGGTTAACAATAGACAGCATTCCATGCTCTGTTACGGCACGCATATTATCTTTCAGTTGCTTTCTGACAGTAGAAGAAGCTTGTCGTTAATCATGAGTAGTGTGTATTTGAAACAATTTGAGGCCGTGATTCTTTGTGACCATCCAAGAGGGCTTCAAATGAGTGCAACAAGTACTGGAAACGATTTGGGCAAGTCACGATCAGAGACGGACTGGGTCCGGAATATTTGGCGGGCTATTTAAAGGTAAAGGCGCCGATTTAAATTAATAAGCTTTTTTTAACTATTATTTTCACTTAAGCCGCGTACAGACCAAGTCCCAATCCAAACCAACGCCAACTCCAACGAATGTGCCAGTAGGCGTTGGGATTGGAAACGATTGGAAAGCAATTTACGATGTTGTCCACACCGCGTTTGTAGTTTCGAATTGGATACCGTTGGATACGGTTCGGTCATTTTCTACGGAAAGAGGTATTTTAATATGTCATCTAGTGATGATGAGTGATGAGTCATTATGTAAAAGTGCCGCATTTTTAATTGTAAATTCTTTACTTAACAATAAGAAAAAGAAACGTCGACCAATACGCTGGTGGATGACAACACCATATAAAAACAGAAAAGTATTAATAACACAAGTAAGTTGCTGGAGGAATTTCGGAGTGATCACAGTGATCATTTCAGAACCTTCTCTCTATTTTTTTCTTTATTTCAGCAACCTTGCACCTAAATTCAGTAGCAATGCTTTGCCAAATATCTATCTTCTTTTTGGAGAGTTTATAATTTATATTGCTAGGATCCCATAATATAGGGTTATTCCGGTATAGTTCAATTAGTTTAAGGCTAAATCATCTGTCCATTTCATATCAAAAGGCGAAGTAAACAAAATATTTGTCAAAAACAAAACGCACAGACCTGAGGAAGACTTGCCAACGACTGAAAACATTCAAATCTCGCAAATCTCGTCCACACCAAATCAAACATCTCTTTGAAGTACCGCTCAACGACCGAACGCAAGCCAACGCCAACGGTCGCCTTGGAAACCGTTGGAATGCGTTGGGATATGTTGGTAAACGCCGTACACACCAATTTACATGCTTCCGAATTTCTAGTCACATGTGCCTTGGTGTGCGTTGGAACTTCGGTCTGTACGCGGCTTTACACCAAAAGGCGCCAGCGCGTCTTGTAAACAAAAAGCGCGGCGGGCTGCGCCCGCCAGCCCGCCGGGCCAGCCCGCCGGGCCAGTCCGTCCATGGTAACGATCGTTGTGCATAAATGGATGAAAGGATACAGAGACTGGAGCTGTCGACCTTTCAGAGAGAGGAAAACAGAGGAAGACATTAAAACGAGAGGATGAGGCTACTATTAGTCTCTTTGAAAAAATCGCCTGCTAACATTGGTACAAGCAAGCAAGCCTAAAACTAAACTAAAAAGAACAATGACGTCAGCATCGAGACGACATTATATTGAGGCCAGCGTGCAGACTCGGTCAACAATACCAAAACCTGTGTGGACACAACGACATCGTGAAAATGAACTTGTGCTTAAAAAATTCGATGGCAGATTTGTCCCGTGTTATTGTTTCTGACGAAACATGGTTTTAGTCACTAGTAAGAAAAGTATGATGCAGTAAACATCAAATAGCTATTTGTTACTAGTTTGTTATCTTCTGCTAGCAAGTGGTTTGGGCAGAATAACAGGAAATGTCCACTGCAAGAAGATAACGATCCCAAACACCGCAGGCGGATCCGTTCTGCTTGGACAGAATAAAATAATATTTCGGTGATGGACGTCACAATCGGTTGCAAATCCAAGAAAATTGTCACTGTCTGATGGGCATGTATGGAGAGCAGGTTACGTGGAAAAACATTCCTAAACTAAATAATAAGCTATGACGCAGCTTATCAAGGCAGTACGCTGAAAATCCAGTGGACGGCGTGCCAAGAAGATGTCAGACCATTGTTGCTAATAACGTCAATTCGACTGTAAGCGTAATCGCTTATGTATGTAGTTTATTGTCACACAACAAATGTTTTTAGTATCTTTGAATTATAGTTTGATTATCCGCTATACGCCCCTTCTTGAAATCCTTTTTTATCTGTCTAGACTCGATTTTTTTATAGCAAATAACTCAACAACAACAACCTTGAAAAAAACAGAATAGCAACGCTGAATACTGATGTTCAAGTATTGATCTGTAATAACTATCAGACAATACGTTTATCGTTTGCAACCTATGTAAATATCTTTAAATGGTTGTTTAACTTCATTGTACTTGAAATAAGTTCTAATTAAACCAATAATTAACATCGAAGTTCTTGCAAAATCATGAAAAGACACGATTATCGCGTAAACGTATAACATCTTACAACGAAGTAATAATTGGTCGTTACGGCGTTATACATTCGTTGACCTGGATATAGTTATTGTTAAAAAGGCCGGATTAATTTTGCGAAAATAATTGCCTGATATTGTGCAAAAATGTACGATGTCCTTATTACGGCGAACTATGAACTGTACTAAATTAAAAATTAAGGTCTAAATTGTACGTTCGTTTTTGCATGGTTCTACAACGGGCTATTTTTGGAAATTCAAGCGGGTGGCATTAAATTAAATACGTACATATTCTTGGGTTCATATATAGTGTACTTGTAAATAAATAGCATGCTTTATATATTGAAACAAAATATCAGTGTAATTTGGGTCCCACGTGACGTTAGCCAACATAGATTAGGTTTTCTGACAGTCCATTTAGTGGTTTTGAAGATATTATATCATGTTCCTTTGTAAGGCTTGCTGATGGTTTTTCTTGTGTAATTTATTTGATTTTATGTATGTCGTTTTTTCATCACTTCCGTTTAGTAGCTCTAATGTTTTGAGGCCATCTTGAGCGCATCCTTTATCCGGATTTTTCTTCTTCAAAGTTTCTTTCACTTAAGCGTGCGTCGCAACGTGCGTTTCGACGGACGTTCAATAAACGTTCATGTGTCCTGGCCCTAAAAACGTTATTATTTTTCGACGAAAAGCTAGTAAGGAATCCGATGTAATGTAATGATCAAGCGATTCCAATAAATCAATAGTTGATTTTAATCGGGAAAGTTTTCTGGTATGTATTAATCTTTCTTTACGAATTTCTTTGTGCGTAGTTCCCAAACACTCTTCTAACATTTTGCCAATTGGTATATTAAATTGAGCGATATCCTCGTAACCATGAGCAAATATTTTATGGACACTAGCAGACATATTATCACGATTACTCTTTGAGATACAAGTCCCTAGTTTTTCTAGCTAGATCGTTAAATTTATCTGCATTAAGCTTTTTTTCAGTTTAAAAGTGTGTAAAAATTACTAAGTAGTTCCTCGTTAAGGACAGTAATTTTGGCACTCACCTCATGTTGCTTAAAAAAATTTCTGGCAGTAGTCCCGTCATTGGAACTACCATATCCTTGTTTCGGGTTATCAGTATTGAGCCCTAACTGTGTGTAATAAATAATAATTAATAAATTATTTTAACTCGTGACCGGGACTGGCTGACTGGCTGACACGGAACTGACATTTTACAGGTACCTACCTACTTTGTTAAAAAAATGGCCAAATTAAAAAAAAACGTTTTTAAGTGCACATTTTAACATTCAATATTTTAATATCCAAACTAACTATCTTTAAAATTTGTGCTTATAATGTGACAATTTTCATTTCTTTAAGGGAAGAAACAGGTTGACTCGCTGGGCAATCGCCTATAAGTATTTTTATTTATTTGATCTTCAGTTCTATAGTAGATGTTAAAATTAAGAGTATATGGCCAACTTTTAAACCTGCTGTATAGTTTTTCAAAACAAGCGTGTTTTTACAATAAAACCGAATCCTATTTTAGTGTCAACGGACCTGTAAATTCAGATCCTGCGAGACGGTCCCTCCTATCGTTCGAAAAGGATTATTATGGCTGGTCAGTCCACTTCTCTGTGGTCAATGATCCAGACCGAGACGAGCATTGTTATATTCCTTTGTTTTATACAACTTAGAATTTTTATTTGGTTTCTTCAAGAAATGTTTAAGAAACAAGTTTTCTAAAATGGTCCTAAGCTAGTTATAATATTCTTCTTTATTAGGCGGATATTAAGGGGGTTGTCCTCAAGAGGAGGAGTAATCAGTTCCCATTAACACTTTTTTTTAACATTTTGTGTTTTGGGTTGTTGCTCAGTGATTTGCTATAAAAAATGACTCCAGACTAGGGTTTCCAATTTTCGGGATCGGGATCCCGTTTCGAAATCCCGGGATTAGAACCCATAATCCCGGGATTAACTTTGAGAATGAGAAATGTAATCTACAGAAATAATAAAAATGCAGCTACAGCAAAAGCAAATTAAAAAAGTGTTTTATTAAAAAAATACAAAGAAAATAAAAAACATAGTAAGCATTCATTTTTAGTAAGTAAAAAAGAAACATTGCTTGAAGCAAAATAAAGAAACTATAGACAAACACTAAAACAAAATTTATAAATTTAAATATTTACGTTCTGCTTAGTGTAAATAAAATATGATCTTAAAAACACTAAAGTACCTAGAGTTTTATCATCTAAGCGCGATCTAAGTATGGTAGCAAATGTGACTCTCGAAGAAAAGGCTCTTTCTGATTCCACACTTGTGGGTGGGACTGTCATTAAATATTTGTAGCACCGTTGAAGATATAAACCTCTCAATCCACCATTTTCATAAAGTGACATTTCCTTTTTTATCACATTAAGACGACTTTTTTGATTTTCTAGTTTTGACAACATAGGTTTAGTAGTCAGAGAACCTATGGCCTCTTGAAGTTTCTGCTTTAAGGTTAAAGTTTCGGTCGGTTTCTTTGCTATTTCAGATAGGGGCATCATATCTTCATCAGATTCGGATTCTACAATATTTTTTTCTAATATATCCGACACATTTTTGACAAACTGAGCAATTGCTTCAGAATTGGGTTGCTCAAAAAAATCAGTTTCGTGAATTGTGCTAGGATTTTGAGCAGATTCAAATTTTAAATTTGAGCATTTACATTTTTCGAGATTTCCGGAATCCCGGAAAAATTAATCCCGGGATTTTCGAGACAGACATACACGGGATCCCGGGATTTAGGAATCCCGGGATCCCGGATTGGAAACCTTACTCCAGACTCTATATAGACATATAAGAACATGTATTTCATCCAAGAAATGAAAATTTTATTTTATTCATGGTCCTTTAAAACCGTATCCCGCAAAAATTTGATATATCTATCTATCCAATTTATATACAAAATAACAAAACAAAGTTTTGATTTCGTTGCGGTCTTGTTATGTGCCTGGAAAGCCATTGCTTTTTTATATCAAATAAGTGAGCAACAGTTAAAAAACAACAAAATAGTAATAATGGTCGTACTGGATCTTATAATAATGTTTTTTAATTTTTTTTATTCTTCGGTAAATGTAATTCATTCTTATAAATTGCGTTAATCTTCTTTTACATCTTTGATTTTTCCTGCAAATGCCAAATACAAACTGACATTAAATATGCTAAAAGAACTTTCATACTTTAAAAGCTCAATTTTAAATGACATTGTTGCTCAGCATTTAAGCCACAGAATGTGCGTGTATGCACCATAACATTTGACCCACAGCATTTAAAAAAAAAATTATCTTTATAATGATAAATATGATTCAAGAAGTAATTCTGTGCGATTTGTATAATACTGTATTTTTATAAACAGACAGTGACGTTAATTTTTAGAAACTCGAACAAAATAAAAGATAAAAAATCTGTGGGAGCCTTTGCATGGGACTTTCCTAGTAAAATGAAGTTAGGTATAATAAATGTTAAAAATTCATTCTATAATGAAAAATTCATTCTATAATGTATAGTAAAATTGCGGTATATTTACCATTGCAATAACCAAACACACAAAATTTAATTTTTTAAATTTAATTTCCCATATAATAAAATAGCTATTTACCTAACAAGTGCGGAAAGTGATACTTTTCCGCACGCGACTCCAGTTGACCGAAGACGAAATCTAAAAAAGTGTTTCCACCGAAAATGTTTCCGTGAATTCACAAGAGTCGATTTTTGGCTAAAATTGTATTGTATTTCTGAAAATTAGACGCCGCGCTCAGTATCATATCAGATATTGCGATAATTTAGAAAAGTAAGTGGATTGTTATTCGTGGCCAAAATAAAGTTTCGTTTTCCATAAGAAAAAGCATTAAAACCAAAACTTTACTTTGGCCACGACTACTAATACTGACGAAACATTAACAACTTTATATATATATATATATATATATATATATATATATATATATATATATATATATATATATATATATATATATATATATATATATATATAAGGTAAATGTACGTCATTGACACTGTACCGGTAGTTGACACCTACCACATTACATCTGAATCATAAGAATTCCCTTCTATCTAAAACTCCCCAAATTAAAATAGTGATCCCTCATGACATCTGTAAGGTAAGGATAAAAGTTTAAAATGACATAATTTAAAGAAGGCAATATAGCGCTTATCGTTTTCAGACGTGTACATGTGGTTCTGTTTTTTTACTGAATTTCTTAGCAAAAGTGATAAGAAGGTACGTTGTTTGACAGAATTTTTTTTTGTTCATTTACATAGCATATTTTTAAATAGTAGTAAACGTCTAGGAATTAAAGAAAACTAAGAAATTGTTCAGATATGTTTATAGCTGCCATTTCTATCTGCAATTATTTTGTGGAAGAAGTGTCAACTACTGATACAGACTTTTTCAAGATGTACCAGTAGTTGACACTACTGTCAACTACTAGTTCCAGAGCGGTTTGCCTTAATATTTGCTTCTGTTGCATTAACTATGCTCATTAAATAATTTTATTCATGGCAAACTGAGTTTAAAATATTTAAAATGACCTGTACTAATAGTTGACACCATGTCAACTACTGCCTCAAGTAAGTGTCAATTACTGGGTCTCTAGGTGCACTGCAGCATGCCACCAATCAAAGGTCAGATGTTGTCTTATTCTGAGGAACAAACGGAGGCCGCTATAGCAGCTGTATCAGCAGGAAAGCCTGTTGCGTAGGCCGCTAAGACCTTTAAAGTGCCACGTACCACGCTGACTTACAAAGTTAAAGGATATTCGCCACGAATCCGAAGAATGGGACCAGATACAATTTTAACGCAAAATGAAGATGTTTTGATTACATGGATATTTTCAATGGCTCAAGCAGGATTTCCTGTTGGAAAAGGAGGTTTGCAACACCTGATGTTAGAGTTAAAACGTAAGAATCCGTTTACCAACAACAGACCCAGTAGAAGATGGTATGAAAGTTTCCTAAAAAGACATGAAGACGTAGCAAAGAGAACAGCTCAAAATCTTACTGCCAGTAGATTGCAGCCAATAATAACAAACCGAGTAAAAAACTAGAAGTTGCATATAAAGAAGGTGACTATATAATAGTGGAATTTCCAGGGAAAAAAAGAGTTCATAGATATGTCTGTGATATTCAGGAAATTGTTTCAAATACTGAAGCTGAAATTGTAGCAATGGTTTGCTGCAATGAGACCAAAACTTCCTTCAAACTGAACCCAGATGATGTTAGTGTTATCAGTTTTGAGCAAATAAAAGAGAAGCTTGACTTTCCTAATATAACATCAGCTGGTGATCGTTTAAAATGCAATTTTAACAAGCCATTAGAAGTTGATGGTTAAAAAATATCCCTGTGACAACTACTGGATCAAGAATATGTCAAGTACTAGTGACAACAGATTTTCCTAATGTCAACTACTAGAACATTTGCAACAATACTATTTTAATTTATTTTCAAAGTTATGTTGTTGTTTTTTTAAGTTTAATTAACACAAAGTAATATTAGGTGCCTGTTATTACCCATTTTTTCATAATGTTTTCATTTATATGAATAAATGTGTCATATATATTCAAAAGTTGATCTTTTTTTTCTTAAGGTGTCAATTACTGGTACAGTTACCTTATATATATATATATATATATATATATATATATATATATATATATATATATATATATATATATATATATATATATATATATATATGTAGATTATATCTTTTTTTTCAAATGTGGAGACGGAGTATAATTTGTCCAACCAAGTTAAAAAATGACCCATTCTATATTCTATATTAGAAACAAAAACTTTTTTTTAAAGCATCACGTTCCAGCTCCGTTGACCTTTTTAACCTCTATTTCTTTTTTACTACATTTTCATTCAGTTTGTCGGTTAATGTCGCATTTTCTTTGATTAAAACTTCGTAGTTGCTATTTTTGTCTGCACCTGTGTGTGCGGTATAAGCTTTGTTTTCACGTGTCCACGATTTTTCACCTTCTTATTCTGATATTTAATAAAAATAAATGTGAAATATTTTTGGAAATATCATTTCTATTTATTTTTTGCTTGGTAATTGTCTCCTTGAATCGGTGGAACAAGTGCTGTTATAAGATTTCATTCTTATATAAGATTTATAGGGGGTGTTCGGAAAATGCATCAGAATACTTGGAGAGGCGATTCTACCTGGTAAAATAAAGGTAGCAAGTCCTATAACAAAAATTCGAAATCTCAATATGTTCCGAGTTCCGAGTGTAAGGAGGGGGGGGGGGGGTTCAAAGTATGTAATGGAGTAAAATTGTTATACCGCGGACGACGTCGCAGGCGAAAGCTAGTGTACTACTTATAATGAGTTTTGAGCAATACGCAATAAAAATAATATTTTTGAAAAATTTACCACAAATATGTACCTATTTTCTCTACAGAACCAAAAGTCAGATAAGCAACAGGATTCCGTGTACTACAGAATTCTATCTGTCTATACAAAGCTATATTTTTGTACTTTGTTTTACATTTATGGCCAAATAACTGACTGACGGAGATAAGAATAAATAAAGCTTTGTTTCTGTTATAGAGCACTATATTAGACATAATTTGGCTTCTATTCTATCTTTTTGTATGATTCGGTGCCTCGCTATAGTTTGCCCAGCGAGAACTGACACTCGAAAAGAAAGAAAAAAAACCCTTATGATGCCGTAGTTAACAACTTTTAAAAATTCCGAATACTAAAAATCTATAAAGGACGTATACGCCTATAGTTTTTTAGTATTCCGAATTGTTAAAAGTTAACAACGACGTCACAGGAATTTTTTTCCTTTCTTTTCGGGTGTCAATTCTCGCTGTGATAAACTATATCGACATTTGAGACGCTCCAGGCTTCGCGCCCAACAGGTCAAGAGACACTATTGGATTAATACCAACACGACGTCAAAATTTTTGACGTCCTTGACTAATACGCTGCATGTCAAATACAGATAGTACATTTGAATACTTAACTCATTTATTTGGGATGAGTAATAAAAAAATAGGTACTCTCATTATTGGGATTTTTTGCTAATGATTAGCGTGAATCAATACGAAAAAATTTCGAGACCTGCACGTAAAATACTGTAAACACCATTTTTAAGAACAAACGCTTTTCTGTCCAACCAGCAAGCTAAAAATCTTGTTTTCAGAACCAGCCATGCCGATATTTTAGCGTTTAAGGTTTAGCGCTAACCGGTAGCAAAAACTCCCTATTATCCAAACGATTAGTGTTATCGTCGATATGTTTTGAATTGACATATTTTACTTATGTCCATTAAAAAGAATGTTAACTTGTTTTCGATTTGCCTTCATAAATTACCTACTTTGTACTCGTATATTGTCGCGGAAACATGGCTAAAATAGTAGAACATAATATCGACAAACCTCATTTCCGACCTTACTACACGCGTCAGCCTTAACTTAATTTAAAAGTATAACGTTTTATATGGGTCACCAAGCTTTTCCTGTTTTACTAGTAATCCAATTTACAGGTTTAAATGCAAAACAGAAAGCAGTATTTTAATAATGCTTTAAAAATAACATTAATTTATTAAGAAATAAATTACTTCTGTCGGTTTTTATAAGGTGGAAGGACTTGAAGGACCGGAATAGCGATATAGTTGCGCATTGTATTGATTTCTGTGTTAATTATCTTAGAGGCAATACAGTTTAAATTGTATTCTTTTAAGGATATTCAAACGATTCTTTAGACTTAACGTT
Organism: Philopedon plagiatum; assembly: GCA_963971165.1. Classification (NCBI taxonomy): domain Eukaryota; kingdom Metazoa; phylum Arthropoda; class Insecta; order Coleoptera; family Curculionidae; genus Philopedon; species Philopedon plagiatum. The sequence goes on from OZ020190.1 coordinate 123,389,965, forward strand.
CTACCTGAATGTCGTTAAATTGTACCGTTCTTTTTCTTATTATAAAAACATGACAGGAAAGTTTTGTCCACTTTTACTCTTATTAAAAATCGAATGGTCCAGTGGCATTATTTTAGAATATGTATCAAAAGGGATACAGTAAAGACAAAGGAGAACCGGCGATATTTCATCTCAAGAAAGTAAAATTTTATTGCATTTTTCACTAAACTTAATTTCTATGCTACAGCGTACTGACCGTAACTTGAGGGACGAACACACAAGTCTGCAAGGCTTGGCTATTTTGGTCTACCCAGTTTTGACGAGCCTTAATTTATAAGAGCTAGACTTTCCGAACCCTGCATTGGGGAATCCCAGGAATATCATTTTAAATAATAACTATAAGAACTGAAAAAGGTTAGGACACCAAAACGTCCTAACAAGGCCTAGAGATGTTAAAATTTTCGAGAATATATTGTTAGCAAAAATTCGCGAACATTCAGAATTCCTAGGGAAAGAAAACATTGAAAACAACTAGGAGCTGAGCTGAGGCGAACACAAAAATTAGGGTTTCTTCTTTTTGGTAACACTGTAAGAAATGTTTACTTGAAATATATTTCTTCATGTCTTCGGTAGAGCAAGCTAACTTTTCTAAAATTTGTATACAAAATTTAAAATTAGACAAAAGGGTCTAGACGGTTAACCATATGAAAAGTGCCCCAACGGCGTTTCCATGTTCTTACCTCGTAAATTATTGTTCTTTGACAGAAACATTTTTACACCAAATTTGAAAACCCTCCTCTCAGTAATGAGGGAGATATGGGGGTGGCAACCCTTAACTTAAAAATTGATTATCTTTAAAACTATTTGAGATATCTCAATGAAATTTTAACTTTGCATAGTTATTTATAAGGTTTATATAATGTACTTTTTCCAGATTTGTGGCGGAGTGACACCAACGAAAAAAAATTAGTATAATCGTCTATTCTCTAGTAATAACAAAAAAATTACACAAAGCTCGAATAGGTGTAACATTGTTAAAAAAAATAAAAATCAAAGTGTTATTCTCGATTCCTTCATTTGCATGACTTACACTTACATTAATTCGTCAAAATATATGCTTCATTTTATATGACACATTGATTTTTATTTTTTTTATGTTCCACCTATTCGAGCTTTGTGTAATTTTTCTATGTTATTACTAGAGAATAGACGATTATACTAATTTTTTTTAGTTGGTGTCACTCCGGGGGTAAGTATGATAAACCATCCCTAAAAATTAAACATCTTGTTTTTTACCATTTATTAATGAGATAAAAGTCTGAGAAAATTATATTATATAAACCTTATAAATAACTATGCACAGTTAAAATTTCATTGAGATATCTCAAATAGTTTTAAAGATAATGAATTTTTAAGTTAAGGGTTGCCACCCCCATATCTCCCTCATTACTGAGAGGAGGGGTTTGAAATTTGGTGTAAAAATGTTTCTGTCAAAGAACAATAATTTACGAAGTAAGAACATGGAAACGACGTTGGGGCACTTTTCATATAGTTAACCGGCTAGATCCTTTCTTTTTTATTCATGTAGAATTATGCAAAAAAGCCATATTTTTCAAAGTGTATGTATCTTTATCTTATGATGGTTTATCTTGGAATACTGAACGGGTGTGACTGAAATGAAATTGCATCTGCTTAGTTCCATCGGATCGGGATTTTACGATGAACCTATGCTCATTGTTCTTCATACCGATTTTTAATAATGTCGTGGAACAGGTATACGAATACGAAATGAAGTTTATAGGTAACACTGTGTAATATCGCTGCTTAGAACTGCTAGCATTTGTATTGTATTATATAGTTTAATTAACCTGACTAACATCTGTTACTTTCCTTAACGAGATCTGCAGATATGTAATAACGGAATTACTCCAAAGTGATCTGCATAAAATCATAGTTTCCCATCAGCCCCTTTCGTCGGATCACATAAAAGTCTTCTTGTACCAGATACTTAGAGGTAAGCAAGTTTAATTGGATAATTATAATATGTTGTGTAATTTAATTAGTGGGATATATCGACATAAATGTTGGATGTTGGTATAAGAAAAAATAAATAATTAGAAATTGTACTGGCATAAATAAAGCTATTAATAACGGCAATTATGAAAATATGAAATTAATTTATTAATTTATTTTTTATTTTGATTTTGATCAAAAGTGACAGTTTTCAAAACTATTACTGTAGGTATGCGAAAAAGCCATATTAACTTGAGATTTTTTTTTATCTAAGACATCCCACGTAGACTTCAAGCCTAAGTACTAACGTACCGTGGGTGTCTGAAGAGAAGGGAAATGTAGCCTATTGACACGGGATTTGAAGGATTGGTGGTTGGGACGGGAAGGGAAGGCATCTGCAGGCAATTTGTTCCATAATTTGGAGACCCTAGATATGAATGAGCGAGAGAAGTGGTCTGTTCTAGGCTTTTGTAGCTGGACAGTAAAGGGATGCATACGTAACGCGCCTCTGGTTGTTCTGTTAGGGACATTCAGGGGGGGGGAATAATACCGGCTAGTTCTTCAGAGCAAAATCCGTGGAAGTAGAGGCAGAACAGGGATAAATCCCCCAAGGGAGTTTTCTCGTGAGGGCTGGGTCATTGATAAGTCGAATGGCTCTCTTTTGGATAGAATCAAAGATCTTAAGTGTCGAAGGTGATGCCGCTCCCCAGATGTGGGAGCAGTACTCTAGGTTAGGTCTTATTTGGGAAACATAGAGAGTGTATAAGTTGGAAGGGGAGAAGTATTTTCTGGCTCGAAAGAGAAAACCAAGCTTTTTAGCTGCCGATGTGGCTGCTGAAGTAATGTGTTTGGGCCAGGTGAGATCATGTTCGAAAGCGACGCCAACGAGATCGAATGTTTCGTTGTTTTGTAGGGCTTGGCCATTCATGTGGATGGGGTGGGCGTTGCCAGATTTTTTGCGTAAGAGGGAGCATGACTAGGTTTTGGAGCCGTTGAACTGAACAAGGTTCTTGGCACCCCAGTCTAAGATTAATTGAAGATCTTGGGAAAGGGATAGGTACATAGATCTGCGTCCACTATCCAACTCCTGATTCGAAACTTGTCTGGAAAAATGAATATTAGAGTGAAGAGTACTATCGTCAGCATAACTGTGGATGGGATTAGTAGTTGAAGAGAGCAGGTCATTAATGTGAAGGAGAAATAGGGTTGGTGCCAGGACTGAACCTTGGGGGACACCAGCATTGATAGGATGGAAGTTAGATGAGTGACCGTCAACCACAACAGATATGCGCCGATTAGAGAGGAAGCTGCCGATCCAGGTACATAGTTTGGTAGGAAGACCGTAAGAAGGTAGTTTGTTGAGGAGTGCGGCGTGCCATACTTGGCCAGAGGCCTTGGAAATATCGAGAGCAACAATCTGAGATTCGCCATGAAATTCAAGAGACTTGTTCCAGTTATGTGTGACAAAGCTAAGATCAGCTGTGGATCTTTGATGCCGAAATCCGTACTGTCTATCATGGATGATTTTGTGTTTTTCTAGATATTTTAGAAGTTGCAAGTAGATTACTTTATGTGGGGGTCAAAAGGATCATGACTCCCGAAAATACTACTCTGTAGATTATTTTGAGTGGTGCACGGTGTGCCTCGACTAAGTTTAACCCACTTTCATTTTTTTTCAGATTTCGTTAAAGTGGTGTGGTCTAAGTAATTTAAGCCCAAAATGAAAATCCTAGAAGATCAATAGTTTGAAAAGAAAATTTACTTTTACTATTTTTTTTAGGTTAAGCGGCTTTATTTTATGAAAAAGAGTAGTAGTCGGCGGCGCCGACGGGGGTAGCGCGGCAGATGGACAAAGATCGGGCGGCCGAGGTTTTCTCAGGTTAAGTGGGGGACTGATGCAATACCCTCTGAAATACTTTTCAGAGGGTATTGGCTAATGTTACGGAACACTAATTGTGCAAGTATAGCTTGCAATTGACCGATTTTTTAGATAATTAATTTATTCCACACGTTATGTTCTCACTTTATATTTTTTAATAATATATAGAATTGTTTGTAGAACCTATCCTTTTCTTCGCAGTTGTATCCTCATTATTTCACAGAATTATAAAAGAAATTGGTAAAATAAAGACCGTAATTGTGTGTGCATTTATTATCTACGCATAATAAAGCACGAGAGAAAGTAAAACGTAAGATAATGAATGGCAGCATAAGTAGGTGCTCTTAAGTAGCCGCTTTAACTGAAAAAATAACGGTTATTAGAATCGTCTTTCTTATTAACATCCTTATTTTTTACTTTTACTTCTTGAAATGGACATAACAGTAATTTTTTGGAGATTAAAAATTTTTTTTATAATATCTGTGTAGCCTTTCTTAACCTTTTAGAAAAGCCAATTTTGCATTATTGAACTTACAGTTACCATTCACAAAGTAGGTACAATATTCAGGTTCAGGTTTTATTGGGATTGTGTTACTTGTATTATTATGAGAGTAAAACTTCAAAATACGCTTCTTTTTAACAAAACTTAATATTAATGTTAATAAAATGCCTCTTTTTGCATTATTTAGCACGTTTGCAATAGACGTTTGATCTGGTGAAATAAAGTCAGTTTCGTAATTCCTAATTCTTCCATTAAATTACAACCATTTTTTTTAACTAGCCGGACATTGCTAGCAGGTTTTTAACACTAACCTTGAATAATCTGCCAAAACTGTCTTTGTGGTTTCAAGTTTTTAATATTAATTAGATTTTTTGATTAGGGGAATAGTGGTACTTTTACAAACCACATTATTAAAATAATTTAAACTTGTCAATGGGATATTTTAGTTTATTATGTTTAAGATTCGCAGATATGTGTCCATGTGAAAATAAATTATTTTAATGAACAAACCAACATAAACAAATTTTGTATGACTTTTTAAGATCTACTGTTAAAATTTCGGGATCATTAGTACTACATGGCCTTGTACGAACTTAATTGTAAAATGTATATTTTGGGCTATGTATGGTCTGAAATAAATATATCCTGTTTCATTGTGAACCTAAAACCATTTTCAAGTAAGAGAAAACCGTGCCACTAATATAGCGCAGTTTTGGAAAGTACTACTTCCATGGAAAAAATATTTAAAACAGACTCAGTCAGTGATATGAAGTTTATCCATATACCTATAGGTACCTTTGCAAGTCATCATTGAATTATGTTTATCAGAAAGGAACAAAACAACATTTTGATAAAAATCGAGATGATTCTTCCAAGCGACGCACAGTGGTTCCGATAACTAATCTGACTTGACAAAATTATTTCTATGTTTTTTCTGGGAAAATAACAATAAAAAATGGCTGCTATTTGTATATTTCCTCAAAAATATTTAGTGCAAACGATTTTTTTTTTTACAAAATTTGACACTTTTTTTTTCGCACTAGCTCGCGAATGTTTCCATCAGGCTCCTCCACACCACTTTTAGTCATTATATTATAATCATACACACACACTCTAGTCTTCTTGAGATGTTAGGGGCATTTCGCCAAACCTCAAACACTTTTCTTCTTGGAATTCCAAGATCACTGAAAAAATTATTACAAAAAAAATATGGTTGAACATGGTTATAAAATAGTTAAAATTAAACACCCAAAGAGGTAAACTAACCGCTGACAATAACGTTACAACGGCCTTCGGCGGCCTTTGCAATTGCGGGCCTGCTATTTCAATTAGAAATCGAACAATTTAAAGAAATTTGGCCCTTTAATTACGTCAACCAAAGAAGACAATAATAATAATAAATTACAAAAAAATATATTAAAACCAAGGAAAATACCTGTAATTTACTCTGCCAAACTCACTTCTTTATTAGATAAGATTTTACCCGTACAGAGACTGTAGTTCCGAACATAAATGAAGACGGGTGCCATCGGGATACAAAGGATCGCGGTAACAGAGACTTCTGCCTGATTTTGCGTAGACTATTATGTTATTTCTAAAACGGGTTGTACTTTATAGATACACAACTATTTATGACCATAATAAGATAAAATATATGTTGTTTTAAAGTTCAAGAAATTTTACCTTTTGTCAAGCTAGATTATTAATACGAACGTCTGTGCGACGTAGCCTACTCAATTCGCGACCTCAAATGACTATAGATGGCAAGGCGATCGCTCTGTCATGGAGCGAGTTTTGAAAAAAAATGTGTTTTTCACAGAAAAACGATGGAAATTTCATTATAAGTACACCTACGTTCCCACTAAAGTACAGAACAACGATTTGAATTATATTTTAACATATTTGACATTGTCAAGCGCAATGTTTATACCATCTTTAATGACTCCAATGATTTCCGGTATGTGACAGATCAGTCATTTGAGTTCGCGACTATTTAGAAAATATCCTAACCCCATTCTTTAAATTACGTTTAAAATACGAAGATGAACTGAACATTAATACAGTAGGTATATTATAGGTAGCGTTGTAACTGATAAGCATGATCCAATTATTGTAATGTACGGAAAGCCAAAAGTAATGTATTTCTCACGGATCTGCAAAATTGATCTTGCCTCATTTGAACATATTTTATCCTCATGATTCTAAAATGCTCCTCTATGATGTATATTACATGCGTAGCTATTATTTTCTTTGATATTACTCAGTGTACTATGTTTGTGGTTTCCTGGTAACCTCTAATGAATGGTCACTTTATGCATTAGTTTAAATGTATGATGCTAATAGTTTGCTTTCATACCAACAACATTATAAAACAAATTATAAAAGCTAATAAATTATTCTAATGATTATTTCTTTTCCTTTTCCGCAGGTTTAAAATATTTACACTCAGCTAGGATATTACATAGGGACATCAAACCCGGCAATCTTCTAGTAAACAGTAACTGTGTTTTAAAGGTAAGCGATCTTATTTTAAATTCTCGTTTATTTTTGTTTCTCATTAATCTATTCGTTACTTCTAAGTAAATAAAAGTCAATGAACGAATTTATGAGAGATTCAGCATTATACAATGTTTTTTTCTTGTTGTGTTACGCATCAGCGAAGCACTTTTGTGCACACTGTTCCTTGAATTCACAGTTTCTGAAAAGTTGCAAGCGTTGTACGGTTATTCAAGATTTTAGATAAAATATTCGGTGTGAGGCTTTTACTTAGAACTTGACTGAACTGAGAACCGTTTTTCAGCTGTTTGTATTACAGAAAAGAATAACGACCATATATGGTCAGGGAAATAACAATCATCAGTATTAAGGGGTTACATACAGTTAGAATTTTCAAAAAATCGATTTTTTTTAATTTCATTTTCGTAATGTACATATATTCCAGTACACACACAGAAAATTTCAAGGCAATCCGGCGATTATTTTCGAAGTTACACGCATATTTGTAAAGACGTGTCAGAGCGATTGTACGTTATGTAAAGTGCTTTGGAAACTTTAAACGCGTTTTTCTCAAAACTGTGTTTTTAAAGTCCGTGACGGAGATTTCTCGGAAACGGCTGAACCGATCAGTCTCAAATTTTAACACAAGCTTCTTAAATATATTTTGTACTAATTAATCGAAGGTTTTTTTCTCACCGATAAATATTTTTTTATATATAAACAATTTAAGGCCACAATTTTGGTCAAAAAGCGATTTTTTTCTTTGAGAAGCCGCCATTTTGTCAAAAAATTTTATTTTGCTTATTCCTTCGATTAATTAGAAGATTATACATTACTTTAACGAAATCCGTTTGGTTTTTTCATTTTCGATGATCCAGTCCAGAGATATCGTTGTCACCGCAAGATGCCTTTTTTGAGAGGAACTCCTGGAGATCAGCTATAGCAGCTTTCGAAATTATTATTTTTACAAATACAAAAATCGCAAAATACAGTTAAAAGTTACCATAATATGTGTACAAATTTTCATATTAATAAATTTAAAAGTCTTCTCAGGAAAAATTCTTGAAAAATCGCTTTTTTTAGGCCTCCGAACTGTATATAACCCCTTAATACTGTACCAATAATTTGGAGACTGGCTGGATAACAGACCGGCTCAAGTCAAGAAAAAACTGTTCCATTACTTAAAACCAGGAACTATTGGCGACTCAGATTAAGGAAGCCAGCTGCAATCAGCTGATTTTTAACGGGGAAAGCGGGCTCACTAGATGACAAAATTGACAAAGATGCCAAACAACACGATAATGAAAGCAATGACGAAACATTCCCGTTAGCAAAGTGACTGAAGAGGACGCCACGATCTTAATCTGAGTCGCCAATAACTTAGGTTAATATTCTGCATACGTCGTCATGTCTGAGTTCCTGCTGTATTAAGGGATTGACTGTCTAAAGTTAGCGGTTTTATCTACTATGTTTATCTGCGCGAGATATAACGATAATTGCAATAAAACTGAAAAACAGCTTAAAATAATTAATAATTTTTTCCCGATTTAAGATCTGTGATTTTGGTTTGGCAAGAGTAGAAGAACCCGACTCATCCAAACATATGACTCAAGAAGTTGTTACGCAATATTACCGAGCACCTGAAATTCTCATGGGAGCCAAACACTATACTGCTGCGGTAGACGTTTGGTCAGTAGGATGTATATTTGGGGAATTACTAGGAAGAAGAATACTCTTTCAGGTAATTTCATAAACGTGTCATTAGTTATCTGGTTCAGGTTTAGTTTATTAACACTTGGCTATTAATTAATCGACAGATATACATCATAATTTAATTATTATTATTTCCATGTTTAGGAGCTTACAAATTAAGCTAGCTAGCCACTAATAGACCAGTCCTTAAGACGGTGTTGGAACTTTTCTAACATTGTTTACATAGTTTTAACCACACACCAACATAGTGTTTTAACAAGGGCAGATTAACTCTTTGATGTCAGAAAACCAGTGTCAGGATACGAGTCTGAAGCTTAATGCAAATCAGTCTTAAAAACGATAAAAGTCGTTTGAATGAAAAAATCTCACTACATGTACATTTTAAGTGTACGGACATCATGAATAGGTATGTTTAATTTTTCAGGCACAAAATCCGGTGCAGCAGCTTGAATTAATTACGGAACTCTTAGGAACCCCCTCATTGGAGGATATGAAATACGCTTGTGAAGGGGCCAAAACTCACATGTTAAGAAGAGCACCGAAACCCCCAAGTTTATCGGCGCTTTATACTTTATCATCCCAAGCGACACACGAAGTCGTGCATTTATTGTGTCAGATGTTGGTATTCGATCCTGTAAGTATATTGATCGATGTATTTAGTGTATTATTCAACATAATAAAGTTTTAGAAATACGGGATATTGGCATTTAATTTTTACACGATGGTACAACCTACATTTATAACTATTTATTTACAGTTATACAACGATAGCAAATAAATATAGGCAATAGGCAATTTTTCGCGATGGCAAGGTTATCAAAAGTGGTTAAGATGTGGCAGTTTTATGGTAGATCACTTCCTTTTCCAAACATCAACAAAAGTAACGTAAAATCAAATATAAAACGTCCTCAAGGTGTGCCGTGGAATCAGTCACGCATGTCTTGGTGTATTACTCTTGAAAGGTGACATAGGTAAAAGGTATAGGTGAATGAAAAATAAAACTGTCAAGTTCTTAAGTTTTTACTTTTAAGAAAATTACATTATTACCATTGCATAATACGGAATTAAAAAAAAACATATACAACAAAGAACCTAAAAATTATAAATTTAAACTAAATGAGAGACGTGTCCACCTTCTACTTCCAAACATGTTCTCATTCTTCTTTTTACAGCATCAAAAACATTGGTGAGCACTTGGGGGAGGGAGTTGTTAATCTCCTGAAATTTATTTGTAATTCTAGCCGGTAGGTCTTCTAAATTTTTATAAGGGGTTTTGAAAACAGAGTTTTTAATGTGTGGTCATAAAAATGTCGCACGGCGTGAGATCGCAGGACCGTGGTGGCCATGTAACTGGCATATTACGACTAATGATTCGGTCTTCGAAAAATTCTTCCAAAAAATTTAAATTATCAAGACTTACATGAATTGGTACTCCGCCGCCGCCCTGCTGGAAGTAGTCTTGTCGCATCTCGTCATAGTCCAATGCGTTTACAAAATTTTCTCAAATTTCATTACGGTATCGCGCCGAATTGAGAGTCCCTTCAAAAAAATCGGTCCCGTTAACCTTATTTTCGATATGGCCGCCCACACGTCAACTTTCTGTGAATGCAGATGTTTCTCTATAAAGAAATGTGGATTTTCAGAACTCCACATTCTCATTTGTCTGAGAATTTACATAACCAGAGAGGTAAATCCATGCCTCGTCAGTAAAAAAGGTTGTTTCAAATACATTTTCATTATTATGCAAGTTACCCATAAACCACTTTGAAAATTGCATTCGCTGTCTCTTGTCGTTTGGTAACAATTCTTGGACTGAGCAACTGAGCTCAGACGATAAGCATACGCATTTGCAGGTCACATTTCAGAATTGTATTGCAGGTTCTGTAGGATACATTTACTGGTTGGCTTAAGCGCCGAATAGGGGTTTGTGGACGTTCATTAACAATTTGCCTCAATTCTTCTGCTTTTTGTGCAGTGCGATCTTTGGGTCTCCCACTGACTTCCTTTCTATTCACACTTCCTATTTCTCTGAACAAAGCCACCGATCTAGTCAAAACTTGGCGAAACTGGTCGAAATCCGTGACTATGTGTGGAAATTCTGTTTCAAAATACTGAATGGCATCCCTTGTTGAATAAACCCACTGGTCACCAACCCTTCTACCATTTCTAAAGTAACTTTCGAGCATAAAAGCTTTTTGTTCTGTCCGGATTACCATATTTAATTTTCTTAAAAATAAACGTTCAGATTCACGAAGAAGGTTTAAGATTTAATACTGGTTTAAATTAGGATCTTATAGTTGATCAGTTGTGTTTTGACAGGTTTCTGTTCTGTCACTGTTAATAAGTCGTGATTAAAAACTTATGAATTATTCTGATATTTTAGCGATTTGTTTGGATTCCAAATGATTTTCATCTTGGAATGAGTTGCTGTAATGAATTAAGTTCTATTATTGTCGAAAATAAGTTCCTTTTCTTTATAAATTTGCGAAAATACTCAGAAATAAATTCATAGTATAAAACTTAGTTGTCTTATTCTTACAGTTGTCAGTTTAAAACGTCTGGTTGTCAAATTAGACCAAACTAGCGTTTGAGAATCTGGCTGAATAACTTCAGACCTTGACAGTTCTATTTTTCATTCACCTATCCCTTTTACCTATGTTACCTTTCAAGAGTAATACTTCATCAACACATGCGCGATTGATTCCACGGCATACTTTGAGGACGTTTTTTTTATCTTACGTTACTTGTTGAATAAAACTTGGACTCAATATTAATGGTTATTTTAATCAATCAAATTAGCTTAATGTCGTCATACACAAAATATAACCCAAAAAAAAAATATCTCTCTAGATTATTTCAGTTGTGGTTTGTAATTACTTAATAAAATTTAAAAATTCTATTACTCTGTAACCCAAAAACAGCGTTACCGGACTTGTGTTCATGAACTGTTACACCGGGATTTAGATTAGATGTAGTACTGGTTTAAATTAAGATCTAGTGGTTAGTTCTTGTCCTGTCACTGTTAATCAGTTGTCATTAATAACTTACGGGTTATTCTCATTCAGCGATTTGCTTGGTTGCCAAGTAATATTTTCTTGGAGATTGTCCCTAAGATGAATTTAGTGCTGTTTTAGTGAGATATATATATATACTTAAATTGTCATTTTTTTTATAAATCTTCAAATAGTCTCAGAAATAAATTCATACTACAAAACTCAGTTGTCTTGTCCTTACACTTGGCAGTTTAAAACTTTAATTGTCAAATTAAACCGGTCATAACAGTAGTAAATCCATGAGTTATGGTTTTAAAATTATCTGATTAAATATTTTAGGCTACTTACACCACACCGTGTATTGACTAGAGCCAGTCAGAAATTGAATGAAAAATTATCAAAATACAAATATGCTGTTTATATTTGTAATTATTGGCCTTTTTTAAATTCTATGCGCCTGGAATTTAAAAAAATACTATACAATAGTAATATATGACCTATATATTATAGTATAGTATATAGCAATATATACTATAGTAACTATATAACTCCCCATTTGAGGCGAGAATTTAAATAATTTTTTCCTATTGTAGGATAAGAGGATATCGGTTATCGATGCGTTAGCACACCCTTACTTAGATGAAGGTAGGTTAAGGTACCATTCATGTATGTGTAAATGTTGCTTCACGACGGCCAGCGGGATGCGGCAGTATACTTCGGAATTCGAGAACACTGCGCCACAGCCGTTCGATGACCATTGGGAACGAAAACTGACGTCGGTGCAACAAGTTAAAGGTAAAGATTTAATCCAGAGATAAATTGCATTGAAAACTATTGTTTTATGGTTGTGATGGAAAAAAGTATTCAATTAAAAACTCATTATCTTTTAATAGAGATTGTTGGTCAGTTAAAGAGTAGTATCTTTAAATAAAGGCTACCAAAGATCAGATTTATACATCTATTGGTACAATGTACTGTTTTAATTGTTACAGAGGAAATGCACAAGTTCATAGCTGAACAACTAAACACAAGCCGGGTGCCGCTGTGCATTAATCCACAATCCGCGGCGTTCAAGAGTTTCGCCAGGTAAGACGGCCGCCGCCAGTCCAGATCCAGCGCAGCGCCATTGCATAGGTGACCGAAGAAGCCCTCTACCTACGGGTGTACGTTATTACAACACTATATTCATTGTTCCATGTTGCCTTTAGCAAAAGTATTTTTTGAATGTTTGGTTTATAGGCAAAAAACGAAACACTGTGTAAATAGCAGACCTTGGAGTGTACCTTGTTTATGTGTAAATGTTATTTATTGAAAAATATTTATTTTGTAATGACCCTGTAACTCATTACTCTATTTGATTTTACGTAACGTTTAAAAGAATATTTTTTAATGGAAACAAATTAGCTGGGTTTTAATAGAAAAAAAAACCGAAACATAACTTAATTGAACTAACAAATCGTATTGAGACAGGCAAAAAAAGAACATCGATTAGCTATAGTTCAGCACGTTATTGATTCCAGAAATATATAAATTTTCCCACTAGTTCGACAACTGACTGGTCATAAAACACCGAGATTAACAAAAAAGTAAATTTAAATTATTTATAAAATGTATGACCCAGTATAAATCATTCTAAATATTTATATTTATCGCCATTATTTTAAGTGAAATACTGATTTCTGTAAGTAAGGCCTGATGCACTGGTTGGTTGTTCTTGTCCGATGTCGTGTACAGGGTGTCCACTTTTCGACACTTTTGCAGGGTATCTTTAAAAATAGAGAGCTGCGGTTTTCGCAATACCGTGCTACGCTTTCGTGAAACGTATGATGCTATAAACAGAATTTTCATAGCCCCTTCGTTTCGGAGATACAGGGCTTTTTTGAAAATGTGTCATTTTCAAACACCCCTCGTATCTCAGTTGCCTTTTAACTTATTGGTAAAGTATAAACTGCTTATAACATAGTTTTTTGCGTAGAATCCAGTGACGTACGTGGTGTAGTCAGTTTTTGCCAGAAGGAACGAATTTGTAGATAAAAACCAAAGTTGCATTTTTTTTAAATGGGACACCCTGTATATTTTTTGCATTCGATTGATTTTTTCATGGGCTTTTCAAGAATATATAATTGTTGGTATATATCTTTTGGAATAACTTCCAAATTTTACATTTAAAAAAAAAGGGTATAATATTTCATGGTAGGCCATGATATAAAGAATTGAAACAAATGAATATAGACCTTTAACTAACATTAAGGTTTATTTTTAAAATTTTAAATTCCAATAACATAACTGAATCAAACTTTGAATAAAAAAATTCACTGTTCCAAACAAATGTAGATAAAACAGGAAACAGGTGTATTTTAGTAAATTTAAAATGTAAATGTAAAAAATATTTGTTTATATTTTATAAATCGCAAAAGTTTTCTCAACACAAAACTCGCACATTTTACTTATTCGTCGAATGGCCTTTCGATCGTCCCTGCAAATTTTGAAATTTGAGTTAGTGACTTCACGCAGTTCTTCTACAGTGCGATGCCGAGACTTGTAAACTTTATTTTGTAAGTAACCACACACAAAAAAGTCAAGGACGGAGAAATCGGGTGATCGTGGTGGCCATGTTGTAGGTCCGTTGGTTCCTATCCACTTTTCAGGAAAATTATTTTCCAAAAAAGGGCGTATTATTGCGGTAATATGGGCAGTCCTGTTGGAAATATATATTGTTTAAGTAAGCCAAGGGAACACCATTTGGCAATTCAGGTACAACATCTTGCAATGTACCCAGGTAACGATTTTCTGAAATGCTTCCCTCATAAATTCTATAAGTTAGTTGCTTTCCCAAAGTAAAACATGCAATGCTGAAACCGAATCTTCTCTGCTGCTCCCGCTCAAAGTAAAGATGATGGTTTTCTTGATACCGATGTCTGGTATTGTATTGTATCTATTAAAAATACCAGAGTTTCTGAAATACGCCTCATCGGACCATATCACAATCCCCCAAAATTCACATTGGCTCGAGTTTGCTGCAAAAATCAATTGCAAAAAATGAGACGACGTTCAGCATTTTCAGGATGTAAATCCTGAACGATTTTGACTTTATATGGTCTAAGTTTATATTTGTATTATATAGTTTGTGCTCGAGCCTTGTTCACTCCACCTTCTTTCTCAATAGCCATACACAACGTACGAGTTGCTTCTACACAGCCTAAAACGTGAACCTCGTCGATTTCTCGGTTTTCCTTATTAAAGGATTTTGGTCTTGGCTGCTGTATGCTGCCTAATAATTTTTAAAAACGATCTCTAATTTTGACAAGCGGCCTGACTAGCAGCCATGAAACGATACTATTATTATGCATTTGTTTCAGATCATTATATCACGACTTACTATCAAATATTATACCCTTTTTTTTAATTGCAAATTTCGGAAGTTATACCGAAAGAACAATTATATATTTTTGAAGAGCTTATGAAAAAAGCAATCGAATGAAAACAAAATATATATATAAATAAATATTTAAAAAATTGCAACTTTGGATTTTATATTCAAATTCGTTCCTTTTAGAAAAAAATTGACGACGCCACTGGATTCTACGTAAAAAACTATAATAATCAGTTTTTACCTTACCGATAAGATAAAAGGCAACTGAGTACGAGGGGTGTTTGAAAACGACACATTTTCAAAAACGCCATGTATCTCCGAAACGAAGGGAGCTATGAAAATTCTGTTTATAATAGCATCATATGTTTCAATAAAAAGTAGCACAGTGCTGCGAAAACCGCAGCTCTCTATCTTTAAGGATAACCGATATACTCTGCAAGTGTCGAAAACTGAACACCCTGGACATGTCCATTTGATGGATATTTGCTGTTAGGAGTACTACTAACAGCAAGATCACATCAAATGAACATGCACATGACATACATGACGACTCCCGACTTCATAAGCGCCAGGCCTAATTTGACAGGAATACGCGCTTAGGCTTAAATAGATGGTGCTTTATAGTACGAGTATATTATACAAGTTTACGGTCGCGCAGCAAGAAAATTCAGCTTAAAACTACTTATATATTTAAAAGCTTCGGCCTTTGGGTTAGCTATGTATTGATACTTTAGCCTCGATTCCTAAGAATTGTCAATATAGTCCACACTATTTGGTACATCACTTATTTCCTTGTCTCATTAATAAAGTTAGATAGGTCGCTTCTTCTTTTCTATCGCGCATAACTTCTGAAGCATTAGATTTTCCTAAAAATAAACTGAATTAAAAAAAAGATATTCCGTTTTAAATATTCCCCGACTTTTCATTTTCCGAAATAAAAAATTTTCTCTGACAGTCTACGTCATAAAATTCAGATTTAATTTTATTTATGAATCGCCCACATTAATGAAGGCATCATCACATTCCTTTTGCACCAAGGATTGTCGGTCCTAAATTCATGAATTTGGGAGATGCTTTCACATACAAAATTGTTAAAAAAAATCTTCCCTGTGGCTATACAACTTCAATTCAAGGAACACACTACCTCGTTCAAGAAATAGATGTTATATCTATGCTTCAAAGCGCCGAGGTTTCCTTAATGACTCAGGAGTGACTAAAGATTTGGTAAGTAGTCATGCCTATAGCTTGGAAATGTAATTACTTTTATCACATTGTCGATAATTTCAAGAAACACAAATCCAGTTAGCTGTCGATAGGTCCCATCAATGACAGCTTTCGGGTATGTCACGTTTTGTTTTTTTCAATGTTAAAATGTTTTTGATTTCTTAAAAGCTTACAGTTTTCACATATTTATATTGAAAGTTTAAAAAGCCCGGTCAGAAATGGGTGTCTTACTACTGTTTCCGAAGCTGAAAGTGAAGTGTCAACAGTTAAAATTTGGTAAAAACAAGCGTACTACAATATCAGCTCTCCTTTCATCCACCCTGATGATATGGCAAACATGTGTTCTAATGTTGTACATTGTTCTTGCGCTGGTGTCTGAAACTGAATTGAATACTGGGTGTCCGGTAAGTATAGGGCAAACTCTCGGGAGCGTGTGGGGAACGTTAAAATAAGTCAGTTTGATATAATTGTTTGCCTATAGTGCCCCATGACCAAGATATCGGGTCCCAAAGGGGTAATGAGCGATGTACATTTTTCGTATTTTTTGAACCATCTCGTATACTTTGATACAGTTTTGGCATTTTGTACAGGGGATAGGTACCTGAAAATAAGTGCTACACGGTACACAGAAGTCAAAATTTTTGACAGGTGTCATGGAATCGAATCCAAGATATTATTTTTGGATACTATAAACATTTTACTCCAAAAAAGGTACCCTTCAATTCTTTCGATAAAATAATCGGTTTTCGAGATAACTTAGTTTTTGTGTGCCTTATTTGCAACAGTTATTAATACTACAATAAAAAAAATAAATCGGTTCTATGGCAATAAGCATCTTTTTATTATCACCTGCTAATGTCGCGGGCGTAATTGTCAACATTAGTAACAAAACTTAAACAAGAAATAGTAAAATGGTTATTACAATCAAATCTTTGTGATGTCATGTTCGTTCAAATATTTACTACCGTCGACTACTAAACACCTTCAGAACATTCAAAATAATTTAAAAGAACTCGTCAGGTTAACAGTTTTGTTTGTCTTTTTTATTAAACATCACTTTAACAGTTGCTCAATATGACCACCCTGTACTTCAATCACTTTCTTATCCTACGAATATTTTCCTGCTGTACATTAAATAACATTCCAGGATTGTTCCGAATTTGATTACGTCACCCCCTTATTCTTTAAATTAAATCATGCATGTTATCACCTGGCGTTAAATACACAAGCTCTTTTAGACAACCCCAGAAAAAAAATCTAGTGGATTGAGATCCGGCGACCTAGGCGGCCACAAAACAGGTCCGCCACGACCAATCCATCGATCACCGAAAGTATTTGTCAAATGTTGTCGAACCAAACGGGAGAAATGGGGCGGCGCACCATCATGCATAAACCACATCTGAGCTCTAGTTTGCAGGGGTACGTTGTCTAACAAATTATCTACATGCTGTTGCAAGAACTGTAGATATTAGATGCACCATTTTGCCTGTCTTCTGAGACGAATGGACCTATTAGATTATTTCCAATGATGCCAGCCCACAGGTTGATCATGAATCTTTGTGAATGCTGCGTCTGAACAATGGCAAGAGGATTTTCTTCAGCCCATACATGTAGTAAATTATGGGAATTTATTATCCCGTCTCATAAAATCAGCCTCGTCGGTAAATAAAATAATTCTTGTAAAAATGTGATTTTTCCCTATGTTGCTGTAAAAACTAGTTAGCGTAAAGGAGTCTTGCGTAGTATTAATAACTGTTGCAAATAAATCACACCAAAAACTAATTTATCTCGAAATCCGTTCATATTATTGAAAGAATTGAAGGGTACCTTTTTTAGAGTAAACTGTTTATAGTATCCAAAAATAATTTCCATGACACCTGTCAAAAATTTTGACTTCTGCGTACTTGGGTGAGTCCGTTCCTGGCTTTTCGGAGACATTAAATGTTACCGTGTAACACCTATTTTCGGGTACCTACCCCCTGTACAAAATGCCAAAATTGTATCAAAGTATACGAAGTGGTTCAAAAAATAATACGAAAAAAGTAAATCGCTGGGTACCCCTTTGGGGCCCGATATCTCGGTCAGAGGGCACTAACGAAAAAAAAAAATGTATGAAACACTAGACTTATTTTAACGATCCCTACACGCTCCCGAGAGTTTTCCCCATACTTACCGGACACCCTGTATAGTTAAAATAAGTACTGTAAATCATGCAGTAAGCTTCTTAAAATACTATTTACTATTACGAACGCTTCCTTCGACGGAGACAGTATGACGCCTACTTTTCTCCAGTTTTTTTAAGTGTTGACGATGAAATTTCTAACTATCATTAGACACTTGTTAAGGTCACGTTTAGATGTCAATGATATATTCTGTGCACTCTGCAAATGTACAGTACTATTTATTAAGACGATATAGACTGCCAAAGCTAAGTTTCACTAATAAAACTATAAACTAAAATAAGTAATAAAAATCAGCTAAGTTTTTAATAATAAAAAAAGATAATAAATGAACTAATAACAATGTGGCAATCCTGCAAGCTAGCTTCTATACTGAATATTATGTTAATTTTCATCGACAAGGTAACAACGTAATTAAGTTTTCAAATAGTCTGTGATCGTACCAAGATTTTCCGTCACTTCCTCCTGAAGCACAATTTAAATCCATATTTACGAAAAACTATTTCAGCTGTAAATAGCTCTCATTTCAAGCCCTTTTAATGTTGTAGTTGTGTTAATTGAAATTATCATGCATTTTGTAATATAAATTCTACTTTAAAAAAAGGGACGTACACCAGAAGGTAAAAGGGTATTTTATATTAATTTTTGTCTCTAATATTTAAAACACATCATTTTCATTATTTTGTAAAATATTAAGTGATTTCCATGCTGGCGCGTGCGTTTTAAATTATTGTAGTTTTGATTCTTTATTTTTATGTAGAGTAGTGTAGCATATTTGGCTTTCTGCGAATAATATTTTTAATAGGTCTCAAAAATGTTACTCGTAGCTTTAATGGCAATTAAAAATTTGAATTAGTTTTACTCAATCACATATTACTTATATTTTTATTTTCATTTATATTTTGTTTTTAGTTTTTTATTATTTTGAGATCTATTTCGAATATGTTTTATTAACGTTTGAGATGCATGGAAGTCAGTTTTTGTATAATGATATACACTAATCACCTGTGTTAACTCCATTCACCACTATATTTTTTTGATGCACAGCCTATTTCAAATTAATTTATGAAGATAAATACATATTTTATCTGAAAAATAGTTACAAGTTCCTGTTATTATAATGTTGGGAAGCAAAATATTCCATTTGTTGATATTTTTGTATTATATATTCTGAAAAAATGCAAAAGTTAATATCTTCACTGGATCATTATAAAACAGTTAAACAACTTAGGATAAAGTATCTTTATTTCTGGTCCAGGTGCCCTCCTGCTCTTGCGATTTCTGGGCCCTTACCCTTCATCAGGTAGGCTCACATCCAGGGGGGGCTGAAGAGTAGACCACCGGAATCAAAGATAAGTTCCTAAGTTGGTTGACGGTTTGATAATGCACCTAAGATAATAATATTAATCTTTGCATTTTTTCATGATATCTCCTATAGGCCAAACTAATTCTTTAGTACATATTTTGGTTATGTTCTTTAATGCCGTGAAAATGTTCTAAAAAGTATACTTTTTTAACAGGCGTAAAATCTTGTTAAGGGTAGTTTCCACAGATTCTGCACAGGTAAATCTAGAAGCTATTTTACACGGGCCAGTTTTAAGAAGATTACAATTTTTATTATACACCTGGGCGATAATCCCTCTAGACTAACAGCTGATGTTGGTTCTGTTGCATTATCAGGTTCTAATTTCACTGGAATTTTAATTCTACTTACATTTCTCGTGTATTTCTTGCCAGATATTGTAAAAAGTAAGCTTTTACTTTTAAATAGTTTCTTTACCTTGTTAGCGATGATATAGTATTTTTGACATATTTATTGTATTCATGGTTGTATGCTAAAAATTCGTAAACAAAACAAGCTTTAAATTTGAATAGTATTGCCGAAGGTAAAGCGTTTGGAATGCTATTTTTGGCGGAATATCTATCTGCAATTGCATTGGCTAATATTGCTTCCTGTAAAAGTAACTTCGTGATGCAAAAGAACGCGATCAAAAGTAACATTACAGTTTTGTACAAGACCTTTTCAACTTCTATTGCATTTTTGTTCATTAACCGTTAACAAGTGTCCAGTACACTAGGCTGTAAGACCAGCACAAAATTTATACAGCGTGTCTAGGAACTATCTTAACAAATGGGAAACTTTTTTATTTTTGACTTAACGGAAAAAAGTTATTCTTCATAAAAAGTTCTGCTTGTTGAGGAAATAACACTTAAATTAAAAATTTTGATCCAGCATAATACGGGGTGTCAGAAAATTAATTGCTTACGGATCCGGTACTTTAAAGTTTATTAACAAAATCTCCAACAACTCGCATGACTTATTATTTTATGGATGTCTTTCATTAAAAATTTGAGCAGCCGCTCTGTATGTTTTATACTGGTCCCCAACAATTAATGCTATTTCATTTTTTCCTCGATGGTAAGTTTAAGCACCATATTTAATAAAAAGGAACCCAACTGTCAGCATTAACAAATCAAGTCAAAGTTTCATTTGGTATCATACCTTATTTTGTACTTTTCCAGGTAAACTAGATGAATGAAAAACGTTCCGAAAATATTTTTTATATCTTAAGTAAAAACAGTATTTTTATTGTTTATTTTGGTAATATGTTATTTAAAGAACACTTTAACACTTATTTTCAAAACACTTTTAAAACAATTCAAAGGTATGTACATGAATCCATAAAGTTATTTTGTCAAATGTCATCGGATCACTTTTCAGTTAAGTATTCCGTTACTTTGGACTACCCCACTCCTCTACCTCTGACGTCACAAGCTCCGCCCCCTAACGTCATAACCGTTTCCAGGAACAGGGTCTGTTTTTTATGTTTTCTAGCTGTTTTCATAAAGAGGGGTCTGTTTTTTAGCTGTTTTCTAGCTTTTTCCAGAAACAGGGTCTGTTTATTAGCTGTTTTCAGAAACACCTATGGAACAACTAGAAAACAGCTAATAAACAGACCCTGTTTCTGGAAAAAGCTAGAAAACAACTAAAAAACGGACCCCTGTTTCTGAAAACAGCTAGAAAACAGCTAAAAAACAGACCCTGTTTCTGGAAACGGTTATGACATTAGGGGCGGAGCTTGTGATGTCAGAATTAGAGGAGTGGGGGTGGTCCAAAGTAACGGAATACCTACTCTGGACGACACTTTCTTACGTTATTGTACTTTGCAATTAAAATTAGACAGTTTTCCTTCTACGGCATTGATCGTTTTTACTTTTTTTGACAGCCCGTATATGCTGGGTCAAAATTTTTGATTTCAGTGTTATTTTCTCAACAAGCAGAACTATTTATGAAGAATTACCTTTTTCCGTGAAGTCAAAAATTAAAAAGTTTCCCATCTGTTAAGATGGTTTCTGGACACGCTGTATATATAAAACCAGTGAACTAAATTACGGTAATTAGATAGAACTTGCAGATTCAGGGCCACAAGTTATGGTAAACCACAATCTTTAAACTTCAGAACGTGGTCCCCTGATTGCTCAATCCTGCAGTTAAACTGAAGATTGGGTTTTCAACTATACCTACTCGTGGTATCCAGCTTTAGTAGTCGTGAAATAGCGTTTAGAAATAAGCTATTTTTGTCAGGTGGCTAGGTTGGCTTTCTTAATTTCGTTTCGTACTATAGAAATATTACAGAACCGTCAACGCGCAAGAAATTTGTTATACATTTTTTTTTTCAAAAGAGTCGGTAATAAGAATCAATCGTTAATTGCGTATTCAATGGCTAAAAATAGTTCTAAGGATTGAATACACAGAAAATTAAATTGTGCATTTTATTGATCTTGTTTTTAATTCTCCAAAATGCCATTAGAATCTATGTATATATAACTCCAATATTGAAGATTGTTCTTGAATTCATCATTCATTAATAGGGTTTGTAAATCAGAGTGCCGGACCATAGGCACCGGACTACCGCGATGTGTCGCGACTCGCGGCTTCACCGTGTCAACCGAGAATAATAAGTGTCAACACATCGACATGCTTTGCGGTGGGAACAGGTTACCAAACGTTCGTAGAAGTCCCCTGCTATCGCAGAATATTTACTGGGAAGTGTTATCAGTATTATGTAAATTATCTATTACTTTTAAACAGTTTATGGACGGTCCCGGGGCCCATGGTCAGGCACCCTGTTTACGAACCCTGTTCATTACAATGACAGTAAAAATATTTTCAAAATTTTCATCATAATAGGTATACTTCTAAGAATGGAGTTAATACATCTATTTTATGCAGTGATCTTTGTTTGAATAATGACGTAGAATACCATGTTCGATTTAATCCAGAGTTACTAAATACATTAACACTATATTGACACAAAACTTAATAATAATTATCGGAAAGGGACTTATCGCCGATGACACGACGAAGGATCGTATCTCGTAAGTAATAAGTTTTCAAAAGGTATTTTGAAGTAAAGTATGTCTTTTATTTTACAATAAACGCCAAAAATACTTTATGATTAATTAAAACAAAATATTATTTTCAGATTAAGCCTTTACGTGTCATCGACGGTATACTTCACGTATCTGTATTAATAAAATTAGTATAACTTAAACATTTCTGCTTCTGTGTAGCGAGTACTCAGTTGTTGCCAAAACTACAAAATTGTGGTTGACATTTATTTGTCAACTATAAATTTCTGTCCGTTCGGTGTAAGTTTACTCATGTGAAGTTTGATCTGATATATGTGTGGATGTAAGTTAGTACTCTGGGTCTTTATCAAACGGGTGGTAAAAAGTAAGATGATGGTTGTTATACAGGAAAGAAAAAGTAGCATGTGCGCCCTTTAAGAAGACCCTAGAAATTCTGTTATCACCCGTCATCTTTCTCTGTGCTGCGTGATTTGCCTTTAGGTCAGTTGATTTTCTTTTCTATTATTTTTTTTTTTATAAAGGCTATGTAATGGTACATTTTAGTAATTGAATACATTGCTTTACTGCAAATTTTACGTTTTACTACAGTGCAAAAGCTAGATGAACTGTTTTCTATAAATTTCGTTTTGGTTTCTTTTTATTTACGAGGTAATACGACCGCAATGTCAAATATTGTTCTACTAAAATATCACATAAACTACTACAGAAAAATAAACATTTTTTACTATGCATGTTGTAATGTCAGGTGTGTGCATGTGTGAAGAGTGTCCAAAAATCCTTAATTAATATTGAATCAAAAACAACTTTATTTTATCTCTAGTAATACTAAAGTATGCCATTACAATAGCTTATCGGCAATTTACCTCCGAGCGTTTAAATGACATTGGTGACAGGTAACCAGGTGATTACTTTCAATTTCTTTAATAAAAAAATCACTTGAACGACTGTCATAAATGATAACTAAACTCTCTGAAGTGAATTAATGAACACACCTAGTGTTTTATGAATGATAACAGCACCAATATTTCAAGATTAGGACAAGATGCTTTCAATATTAGGGTATATCTTTATGCTGCGTCTAGAGATGTAAGTCGCGAATATTCCAAACGAAGAATACACATTTTTACGAAAATTAGGAAAAATGGGCTTAACCTTTGCGTGAATATTTACAAAACCTTGAAATTCCTGCTGTTAACATCATCTGATCAATGCTTGTACTGCAATGGCGCGTAACTGCAACGATTTCATGTAAAAAAAAATCTGCGAAATGTTTTTCTTTTCATACCACGTAGCAACAAACTTATTCGTTCAATATTCCCGAATAATCAGTCGTCGCAAATAGGAATTCGTCTGTTTTAAGAACAAATATTAGCAAATATTTGCCACCGATATTAAATTCTCGGGTACTTAACATCTCTAGCTGCGTCACCATTAAACAACGGAACTTGTATTCAGGAACTATCAAGAGTTTTCAAGTTTTTAGATGGTCTCACTTTATCATAATTCTGTCATGACAATTTTGCATTCTGCTATACACTTGATCTTATTCTCTCGAAGTATATAATTGTTCCTGAAATATCGGAATGCCTTACTAGGAAGCATTTCCTAGCAGTAGGTACTTAATGTTATTTCTAATGTGTATTATTGCTACTTAAGGCGGCATTCCACTCGAGCAACATTTCGGCAAGATATAAGATTGTTGAACAATGAAGGTGTATTAAAACAAAATTAATTTATTTTACCCTTAATTGTTGAACGATGTTGCATGCGGCACTTTGCTAACGTTGAATGCACCTTAACAACATTCATCACGCTTCATGTTTTTTATTGCATTGTAACGGATGGGGATGTTCGGCTTTCCTATACTCTGATCCAAAAGATCATTTATGTACACAGATGTCCGCGGATGAGGCTTAAAAGAGGATAAATGGACCAAATTTTGTAAGATACGTAAAAATGTCACTCCTAATAAAAGTTTTTCCTTGTAAATTAAATACGATTCACGTTTTTTTAAATTTTTCATTCAGGTAGCGTAAAAAATAGGTAAACGTTATTTTGCGTAAGAGTAACCATACCTTGTTTATCATTTTCTACCAAAAGAACAAGTATGAAATATGTTTTAAGTTAAACCCTAAGCCGAAGTCCAAGATTCTATTAAAAAATTTAAATATTAAAAAAGTAACGAGTTTTATCACTTTTTTTTAAGTCCCAACTATTCTCTCTGTCTCACCTTTAATCAGAGTACTAGTTTCTACATATTAAACAATAATGACACCTATGGACTTGTTTGTCAATGTCTTTATTAAATGAAGCAATTATTTAATTTAAAATACTTCAAATCATCAAAATCATATCTACTGAACAAAGTATTTTTATAACCCAGTGTTACGGGGATGACCAAGTATCATACCGCTACATCACGGAACAATTTAGCGAGAGATTTGTAGGAATCCCAATAACTGAAATGACAATCTACAACACAATAAAAAAGTTTCAAAGAACCGGTTCGGTTTTGAATCTCAAGAAGAAGAAATGTGTCCAAAACGATGCTGCCACAGTTTTAGTTCTTCAGTCTGTTAGAGAAACTCTTGTGATGCTCCTTATAAATCGTGCTAAACATCTTCTAGAAGTTGTGAAAAAAAATCATATTCAGATGATCTTAAAAGAAAATAAATTATTTCCGTTCAAACCCTTTTAACCACACGTTGGAAGAGGGAGAAAAAGCGAAATGACTTGATTTTTTTATGGGTGGGAGACCAAATTTTAAGTGGAAATATCCATTTATATAAATTCACTATGTTTTCTGATGAATGCACATGTTCTACTAATGGAACTGTAGCATCCCAGCATGTCAGGTGCTGGTCTCGAGAAAACCCCGAATTTAGAGTAATGAACCGAAGACGATATTTTACAAAAGTGAACGTGTGGTGCGCGATATCTGCCCTGCACCTGCAATAGAATAAGAATATCTAACTTAGAAATGCTGAATAAATTTTTTAGCGGTGAACTCGAAAATTTGCCATTAAATTTTTGCCAAAAAATGTATTTTCAACAAGATGGTTGTCCAGCACATTGCGCTCGCGAGGTAATAGAATGGCTTCACCGCAGATTTGGTCCAAGGTGGATTGATAGAATGGCCCAATTTTGTGGCCCCCAAGGAGCCCCGACTTAACGTTGGCCGATATGTTTCTATGGGGCCGTTTAAAATTGTTTTTGCCACTCCAATACCAAATGATATTTGGTAAACTGCAGAATTACCCAGGCTGTTTGTTCAATATCCCACGAAGAAATCAGAAATTGCTTCAGATATCTAAGGAGGCAATTAGAAAAATGTGTTGAATATGGGGGAGGAGTTTTTGAATTTTGATATCTTTATTATATTGCTTAGTTTATATCATATTCTTTTGAGTTTAATTAAATGTTCGTATTATTTAAAAATTGCACTTGAATAAGAAGTATTTTGAATTAACTAATAGCTTCATTTAATTTCCATTTCTTTGTTTAATATGTAGAAACTAGTACTCTGGTTAAAGGTCTGAGAGAGAAAAGTTGGGACTTCAAAAAAATAATGTGATACTCGTTACTTTTAATATTTAAATTTTTTTAATGAAATCTTGTACTTCGGCTTGGGGTTTAATTTAAAACATATTTCATAAATATTTGTTCTTTTGGTAGAAAACAATAAACAAGGTGTGTTTACTCTTACGCAAAATATCGTTTTCGTATTTTTTATGCACCCTGTATGAAAAATTTAATATTTCATAACGTGAATCTTATTTATTTTACAAGCAAAAACTTTTATTAGGAGTGGCATTTTTACGCGTCTTGCAAAATTTGGTCTATTTCTTCTCTTCTAAACCCCATCCGCGGACATAAATAATAAACGTTAGTATATGCCACGTGAATTTTAAAACTTTTGGAAAGCTTGAAGTATTTTAGGAGGCAAGATCTGTGATGTCAAGTAAAATTCCAAATAGTCCAATATTTTCAAATAATGTGAAATTGTCATGAACAGTAGGTATTTTTAACTTTAAAATTTAATTGCAATCCTGCTCAGTTTTCAACCCTTTTTTATGTACCTAAGCTGTCTTTAACAGGCATTAGATTACTTTGAAAGTAACTTTTTAATACGACAAAGGCTGATTCTTAATTTTCACACGAGTACACGCCCATTTTCAATTTACAGTTTTTATTTTGTAAATAACTCACAATGTGCTGTTAATCATAATGTAGGCTTTTTCATAAAATACCTAACTCGTCTTTTAGCTATCGGTTAATAAAAACTAACGTGTTGTAATTTTTGTTACAGTTCGACAGTTGCACACCCCTCAGAACTGCCACCATCTCCGCAAGTATGGGACTGACCCTGGGGTCAATCTGTTAACAGATAACGCCAGTCACCTTCAAACAAATCTCTCTATTGTCTTGTTTGAAATGTCCCGTCACTCGTTTTAGGTTGTAAGTTGTAACTAAAGAAACACCAAATATTTATCAGGGAATCTATGCAATGCAAGGACAAAAAAATATATACAATCGCGCTGCAACTATGTTAGTGTGTGTTATGTGTATACCTTATTCGCTCATTTTTAATTATGTATTTAAATATGGTGTAGTTCATTACCTGTTCGCCACCTTAGGAATAAGAATTAATGTAAATGTGGAAAAGCAACGGACTCAATTTTATATTGGCCGGCATTAGTAAAGCCGTCGTAAATTGTCTTATAGGTGGGAACACTTTTTGTGACTTATGTTTGAAAATTGTGCCTTTGCTTTTCAAAGTTGCTAAATGTTACTTACAAAAGCAATCTAAAATCGAAAAAAAAAATCAAAAAATTATACTTACAAAAAGCGCCTAAGTCTGTGTATATTTAAATGTATAATTTCGAGGAATAATTTGGTGAAGAATAGTGGTGTACCGAAATGTAGATAAAGTGTGTACAGATATCACTGCCTTGAGTAGAATAGGTAGTAACAAAGTATATTTTAGTTTCATAAGACTGGCAGTTTTTCCTATTAAAGCAGTTCTTCACATCTTCAGTGGTGACTTATCATATTTACAATCCTTTCAACAATAATAGCTGAAAAATGAGTTGTAAAATATATAGCAAGTTTTTTAAAATAAAACAAAATAACTTAGTTAAGAAACATGGGTAATTAGTACTTTACCCATAATTGAGGTATTTTAAAAAGAGAATGCGTTGGGAGGTGGACTAAATGGGTATTTTTAGCATGCTTGTGAAAATATTTATCGGAACGATATAAGCTCGAGATAATGAGAAAAAAGTAGAAAATTGACAAGTAATAGTTGACATAATAAATGACATAATCTATATATTTAAAACGCAAATAATATTATATTTTGTCTCCCTTATTTTGAAGCTTCCACAAAATATGGCTTGATGATTATTTTTTTGAAAGAAGGGATTATTCTTCCCATTGAGAAATCGATAAGTATTTTGTGTCTAAATAAGGCATAAAGAACTAAAAAAGTTCTATTAATTCTGACATAATATATAGTTTTTGACACTATGGCGAATGACTCATAATGTTGTTTTCAAAGATATCCTGTAACTTACATATATATATATATATATATATATATATATATATATATATATATATATATATATATATATATATATATATATATACGTGTCTTCAGAAGTTCTTACCAAATGGAAAAAAATTTTATTATTGATTTTACGAAAAAAAGTGCCTCTTTATAAAAAGTTCTGCATCGTGAGAAAATAGCATTTCCATTCACAAAGTTGACCTAGTACATACAGGGTGGCTCAAAAATGTAAAAGTCATAATACACGTGAAGCTAAAAAGACAAAATCGTTATTTAAAGGTACACTGACACTGCTAATGTGTTAGAATTAACTTTTTTATGTTAGTAAATTAGGTTTGGAACATACAGGAGGTCCCAAAAATAAAATTAATTTTTTTTATTGCCTTTACAAAAAAAGTGTATCTTCATAAAAAGTTCTACATTGTGAAAAAAGAGCATGGTTATTCAAAAATTTTATATAGGACATACAGGTGGCAAAATAATTTAAATTTAAATTGTGATTTTCAGCTGTTTAAGCCACCCTGTATTGTCCTACATCAAGTTTATAAATAACCATGCTCTTTTTTTACAAGGTAGCACTTTTTATGAAGGTTTACTTTTTTTGTAAAGGCAATAAAAAAAATTAATTTTATTTTTGGGACCTCCTGTATGTTCCAAACCTAATTTACTAACACAAAAAAGTTAATTCTAGCACATTTGCAGTGTCAGTGTACCTTTAAATAACGATTTTATGTCTTTTTAGCTTCACGTGTATTAGGACTTTTACATTTTTGAGCCACCCTGTATGTACTAGATAAAATTTTTGAATGGAAATGCTATTTTCTCACGATGCAGAACTTTTTATAAAGAGGCACTTTTTTTCGTAAAATCAATAATAAAAATTTTTCCCATTTGGTAAGAACTTCCGAAGACACGCTGTATATATATATATATATATATATATATATATATATATATATATATATATATATATATATATATATATATCCTTCGCGTTTCGACGGGTTTACTCGTATAAAATTGAATACGAGATGACATCACATGTCATTGAGCTCCATCCGATGTTTATGGGTCCGAATAATATAACTTTCCACTTTTTCTCGCGACTTGGGGGTATACAAATAAAGTCCAGAAAATCCGTGTGAATCCGATAGAACCAATGGCCTTAGTAATTTTAGCCCAAAATGAAAATCCTAGATCGACAGTTTGAAAAGAAAACTTGATTTTACCAATTTTTGGTTAAGCGGCTTTATTTTATGAAAAAGAGTAGTATCAAAATTTTTTAAGGCGTATAGTTTTCTTTCAAGTCCTGGAAACGATATCTTCTTAGGGGAAATATTTATTATTTTTTTATAGCTGAATAATCCTGAAACAAAATGAAAAAATGAGTTTTTCGTCAGCTTTAAATGGTATGTTCAAATACGATGGTTTATAAATTCATTTTAAAGATTATCTAAAAATCAAAAAAATGCCTCTCTATCTGTTCAACAGATATAGGTAATAGCAATCAAACAATCAATTTTATATTTTCACTAAGTAAGTAAAACTCGAAAAACACTTAATAATACAGCTAAGTACTAAATGCATTTTGTCATAGCACTCTACGCGGTTGGCACTGTCAACACCGTCGCGTCGGCGTGCACATACAGTTTCCGACGATGAACAGTTTTAACCATAACTTATAATTATTGAGATATATCACAACATTCTGATTCCATAACTTTTTTCTTCGAATTTTTCAACCTTCTATTGCCTACATAATATATATCTTTTGAACAGATGTAGATAGAGAAATTTTTTTTGATTTGTGGATAATTATTTTTAAAATTAATTCATACACCATCGCATTTGAAAGTTCCATTTAAGAGATACGTACCAAAACTGATGAAAAACTCATTTTTTCATCTTTTTCAGGTCTTGAAAGAAAATTATAGGCCTTACAAATTTTGAACTACCCTTTTTCATAAAATAAAGCCGCTTAACCTAAAAAAAAATAGTAAAATCAAGTTTTCTTTTCAAACTATTGATCTAGGATTTTCATTTTGGGCCTAAATTACTTAGGCCACACCAGTTTAACCAAATATAAAAAATGGAACTGGGAAGACCTTTAGATTAAACTTAGTTGAGGCACACCGTGTACTTCTGGCTTGCTTTCCGTGTATTTCCATCGAAAACATTGGATATACAAGAAATAAACAAAAACAAGCCACATTATCCCTTACTGACAAATACTAACCACAGTAGCAGTTACTCATGCCCATTAAATGTTCAACTGTACCTCACCTTCCTTTTTTTTGATATAATGTACTTGTATAGAATTGAAAATGAAGGTTGACATTTCATATGTCAACATTTCATATATCACTTCTAAATACGCATTTTATATAGAATGACAAAAGGTTTGCTTAGGTCAACATAAAAGGTATGTTATCTTTTACCTGTCGATTTCCTGCTTTTTCTTGTCCAAAGATTAGAAACATTTCACTTATATCGGATAAGGTTTATTTCAATGTCTAATCCTTCTCACTGATAAGAACCAAGTTTGTTGAAAGCATTGTAAATATGATACAGTTCCTGACAGCCTTATTTATACTAAACTTTATTATTTTTATTTGAGAAACCACCGCCTTCTAATAATATTAGTAGAGTTACGTGCTGTGATAAAAACAAACTTATTATTAAACTGAAACAAATCAATTTTTGTTTTAGACGAGGGTAGATCAAGCTAGTAATCATAGTGAATTTATTTTAAGATATTTCGCAAAAAATACGTTTTATTTATCATGCGTTTTCATGATGGTGACAAAACAAACTAAAATAGCTATTTGTATAATAAAGCAAAGTATTCCCTAGGAACAAACTTTAATCAGTAATAATTCAAGATTTTACTCCAGAGTTGGTATGATTTTTTTTCTCTTCTTTACTTTTTTAAGACAATATTTTTTTCATGCTAACTGTGCTCAAAAATAATGTTAAACTATATAAACCAGCAAATATTTTATGTAGTAACTAGAGTTACTCGTTATATTGGCTTTCGTTTCCACTAGAAACGCGAACCAATGTACATTTTCTCGTGTTGCTGTTGAAAAATAACTAAAGGGTAGCAAATATCTGTTTTCGATAACTAAATATGTCAGAACGAACCATGGAAAATGTCATAGGTAGAGAAAAATATTTTATTCTCTACATAAAATTTCGAGTATTTCTAAGGCGTCTCAAAGCTCAGGAACAATAAAGTAGTAATAGTTACTTATCCATACTGAAATGTTATTGATAACCAAACTTATTTTAAAATGCCGCTAAAATTTATACATATTTAAATATGTATATCAATTTAAATCTTTAATATATTACAATGCTAAGTTCTTAAATTCGTTCGATCTGCTATTTTCGCTCTTGTATCGTTCTTTAATTCCGCAACGATCAAGAATGATAACTTCGGCGATGCTTTCCACCTAAATCTCTTACTCCGAACAAGAATCAAAAGCTATCTTGTTTAAAAACGGCTCTCCGATAAATCTAACCTCAAAGTTTGATGTTGGAGACGTACTCGGTCATCCGTCATCGAAATAGCAAAACGATGAAATAGTTATGAAAATGGAAAGGTCGCCTGTTTTAATTGAGACATTTAACTTTTAGTTCCTGAATTTTGAGTTAAATATGGTACCAATAAATTATTGTTCCAAAAGTTTTCAATTGTCAGCCAAAATATTATCGTCCTTCTATTAAGCAGCAACCTCAGAGTTCCGGTTCCTCTTGTCTAAAAATCTGCTTTCGCTCTATTCACATCTTGGAGGCAATTCACGAACTTAGCAAATAACAAGAGCATCAATAGTATGTAAAAATTCGAATAACCACATTACTTACATCTAAGAAATCTGAGAAAAAAAAACTATAGTTTTATTATTTAAATAAACATTTGCTTGAACTACGTAATATATTTTTAAAACTTTTGTTTAGTGTTTTAATATTTATCATTTTTATTTTAGAAAATACATACATTAATACATACATATGTATATCCTATAAGTAACTTGTTTTTTTGCTCGTTAACATTAATAATTTTTGATAGTGAAGAACTGCTAAAAAATGCACCAATGACCTTGGTAGTAAATGTTTAAGAATCTATTTTAAGGATGAAGACTGTGAATAGCTATTAAATATATGTATAATGTGCAGCTCTATTACAGAACCCGTAGTTAAAAAAACACGAAAAAAAAATGTTAACAAACATTGCCAACTTCACAAGTAGTTTAGTGTATTATGTGTGGTTTCTAAGTGTGCAATGAGGTAAATAGAGACTGTGAAAAAGTTTAAATAGGAAAATTTTTTAAAATATTTTTATTTTAATTTTAATTGTAAATAATTTATCACTGTATTTTAATAGCAAATTTTTTTAGTGTTTGAATTTTAAGTTCACTAGTGTATTACTTTTTACAATTGTACAATATTTTTTTGTATGCAATCAATAGGTTTTTAAAAAATGACGGAATGTTAGCAAATATCGGTTGTATAAAAGAGGTTCGGTTTTACAGTTGGAGGATTGCAAATGGACAAAAAAAATATGCTAGAACAACATGACACATATACACAGGGTGTTATGAAATTCACTGCATATATTTGAATGGGTGACTCCTAGTCTACAAACATACCCAATACTTTTTCCCTCAAGTCGCACTTTTTTTATTTTGAAAAATACCCTAAACCACCCCAGTATCAGACGCTTCTAAGGAGCCTGACGTCATATGCTCTAATATTATAAAGAAAAAGCAAATGATCCAGACGGGGCATTGCCAAACTTAAATGTTATCGTGACATCTCATTTTTTTATCCCCGAAAATAATCGTAAAAAGTATTTTTAGTTCCACAGACGCATTTTACCAAAAATGTGTATTTAAATTTAATAACAATTTCTTTACTTAATATGGGAAAATATGGACCACTCGTGAAATTAGGTTGACATTATAAGCAGAATGAAACAGGCAATATTATATGGTAACACAAACAATTATGACTTAATTGTTACGTTAATAATGAGATGAGCATTATTCCTACTAGCTTAAACTTTCTGCCTTTAAAAAATTATTATAAATTAAAACACAAAAACTGTCCCGCCGAGCTTATAAATAATAATTTACTAACTCATTTATACGCTAATCGCAACTAGGGTTTCACATAATTTACTATCACACAGCACAACTACGCATTATTATAAAATTATAGCCAAATTCGTTGATTTCAGAAGGAAATTTGACCAAAAAAAAAAAATTATTCATTTTAAATACATAATATTATGTAGCCTAAGCCAGTGTTGAGGGGTTGTTGACCTCATTCCGCTATCCTAATTCAGGCGCCTACCTGATTGGGTGATTCCGACCTCCCTGATTGGCCTGCCGAACTTGTGCGACAGCTGTGTAATTTAAATGAGGAATATGGATGCGTATTGATGAATCTAATAATAATGTTTGTTTACACAGCTTTTCTCGAGAGTGTTTTAATACATTTGTGTTATATGTAGTATTTTAACTATTTGAAATTGAGAATTTTTGAAGAGTTGGTAGGATTTCTTTCTTTAAAGGTAATGCATTAAAAATATTATTTCTTCAAACTTGTTAGGTACACAGAAATATTGTTAAGAGACCTGGCAACAGAAAAACCTAGCTCACTGTTCTTTTGTTCTTTATATGGCCATGTGTTTTATTATCAGTGGTGTGCAGTGATTGATTTTTTTTGAGCGGCGATACCTAGCTTATTATCGCGAAGCACCATTTATACTATTTTTCCCCAATCTGAATTTAAATCAGGAATAAATCAGTGAATTTCATAACACCCTGCATAGTATTGGAAACAAGGGTTCTAACTTTTTAAATTTAAAAGAATTGTTGTTTATATAAATCTAACAAAAGGGTTTTGTGGACTATACACGGTACTAAATCGTCAAAATGTAATTTGTAAATTCCTCCCATACAGAATCCATTTTTTTTTCTAATAGATCACTGGCATTGCAATGATTTTTTGGAAAATGTCCATTTTAGGTTTAGCCCAACACAATGTATAATTTAATATTGACTTTTCTTCATTCTGCATGATAATTATTAGGTGAACCATAGCTTCGTTTATATTAAAAAATTGACTAAAAAAACATTTTGTAAAAATGTAATAATTATGCAGCACCTGCTTAATTTCCCGAAACAAAATGTGTATAATTTTTATTGGAAGTATAAATACAGTAAAATATATCACAACACATTTTCTAAAATTATATTTAGCATCAACCCTTCCACTGTCAACTTTTGTGATATCCCTTTTATGCCGCAATTTAAAATTGGGTGGCAGGATTAGATAAACTCTACACACACACATATACACACTGTCAAAAGTGTTTGTGTAGAGTATTAACTGAAATTTTGTCAAAGCATGTGTATGTCAGGCTTGTAACGGGACTGTTAGCTAACATTCTGTTTTAGATATTATTTGTACATTTTAGTTAATTTAACGACTGCTGAACAATTTGCCAAATGGTTACTTTTAATTGACAAATTTAGCAAAAGTTTGTATGTACCAATCGTAATGTATGGTACTGGATTATTATTTGTATATATTTGGGTACCCGTTATATTAAGGTGATAAGTAATAATTTAACTTTTCCATAGTAAACCGTTTGTGGGACCACAGTACATTATCGTAGTCCAGATTCTTGTATCATCAATTTCGTCATTGTTGTCTCCGCTATATAAAAAATATAAGATACATATTTTGCAATTAGCCAAATGAAAATCTATCAGAATCGGTATATAAAGATTGCAAACATACGTTGTTAAAAAAAACTATGACTTAGAAGAACCCTTTCGGTATTACATGTGTCAAAGATCACAAAAGGACAAAATACACTCATGTGCTATTAAAAATTTTGCCCTAAAAATGATTACAGTGTTTTAAAAAATAGTATAAATAAAACTAACTATAAAGTATAAATAAGTATAAACACACTGCCTCCAAATCAAATTAGATATTTTTAAAAACAAATACTAAAAAAAGCTCTAAATCGATGCCCCTGGCGAAAAAGAGAAAAAGTGTCGTCCGACATTGCACGACTTTATTTTTGATATTAACGCGCGAGTCAGGATATTTAGCAAGAAGGTTGTTGGCTACGAGTGGTGCAAGATACGAAAAGCTGGACCTAAAAGAACTGGTGCGATACTTAGGCACCTCAAATCTTCTCAGTATGTCTCTCAGGTCCCTATGATGAATACACCCTCTTTGAGTTATTTTATTGTATAGATATTTAGGTGACTTGTTAGCGAGAATTTGCTTAACAAAACATACAAAGTGTATAAATCTACTTTCTATGAGCTTTAACATATTTAGATCACGGATGAAAGGAGTGATATGTGAGAAGCCAGCAACATCCACAATAAAACGGACATGTTGGTTTTGCATGTTTTGAAGGAGATTCTTATTTTTGACTGTTAAGCAAGGGCCTTATACGACATCCATATAGTTGAAACGAGACAAGACAAGGAGCATCTAAAGTTTTCCTTATGTTGATGTTTAGCAACCTTTTAAATGGAATTTTTTTTAAGACCAAGATAGATCTTTTGCAGATTTGATTGACATGGCCGTTAAATTTTAATTGATGATCCATATAAAGGCCAAAATTTTTAACACAGTTGGTTTCCACAATTAGCTGTTGATCTATTTTGATTTCAAATGAGCCAATATTTTCTTAAGAGTACCAATATATGTACATGTTCACATTTTGAAGGATTCAAAAGAAGACTATTTTTATCTGCCCACGTCCTAATTTGTTCTAGATCACTATTAATCTTGTTGCAGCGTCCTGCTTATCATCCACATCAAACTCACGTAGCAATTGAATATCACAGCATACAACTGAAGGCTGCAAAAACTCAGAACATCGCAAAGATCCGCTATGCCAAGTAAAGAGAAGAGGGAACCGAGGATCGATCGATCGATAATAAAGTATGTCACAAAACATCAAGGCCAAAAAAAGTTTTCTTTTTAATTATTTTTTTCTAATGGATAAACACCAAATTTTCGGCCGAGAATGATATAATGGGCCAGCGCTCAACACACGCCGTGCCGCCTGACACCGACGTAGAGTTCACCAAGTAAAGTTAATATAATTTTCTCGGACGTTACTCGAATGCCGAGCTGAACTGCTTTTATTCGTGCACATCACATTTCAACCTAATGAACATAGGGCAGAAATGGGCTCCACCATCGGCTGTTTATAAAATTTAACACGGGAAATTATGCTAGTCATTTAGCTGCATTCGTGACAGTCCTTACTGGCAAATTCGCGTGCCTTTCCTGATGATAATAAGGAAAGACAATTATTTGACGTTATCGTTGTTGTTATTATTGTTAGCTGTCGGTTGTTAGTTTTGTAGACTTTGAAATAATGGATGTTGTGTATAATTTAGCGAACGGTAAAAGATTTCTTAAATACACTTATGAGAAAAAACTTGAGCTAAAAATAGAGTTAGGCCATTACCAGATATTAGTATTGAGATAGTCGGTGTTAGAAAAACCGTACACGCATCACTTTTACACGCTATTTACTTCGGCAATTTAATTTTATTGCAGAACACCTATAATACTTTCCCACGAGCCGCCACTGGTAATACACAACAAAATAATAATAGCTCTTCATGTCGAAATTAAATAAATCTATGGATATTTATTTCTACATTATGAGTGTTATGAGTATCAGTTTTGGACCTCGGACCTAAAGAATCAGGACTACTGTAGATTATTGTGGTATGATTAATTCTTACATTATTCGTATGTTTCTAAATCGTACTACATAATTTTACACAATATTGCTAAAGTTAATGATATTCTCTAGAGAACATACGTATACTGTTAAGACTCCTATTACACCCTTCCTCTTTCCTGTTTTTTTTTTTTGGTTCTGTCAACTATTAAGATTTTGTAATTATATTCCATTGAATTTTCCAGAGATCTCAGTAACATACATGTAAATATTTGAAGTATATTTCATACCTTTTTTCAATTAATGGTCAGTTAAACGTTTTACTATAAGTCTATACTATGAAAATAAAAAACGCAAAGTAATATGATTTGTTTTATTGTGTTCAATACCACTTCAAACGTAATGAGGATATAGTCTGATGAGCATAGGCAAGTGATGCCATTAAAGAGTTCCACTTATTATAATATTACTACGTTCATTTAACAACGCGGCATTGCCGCGCCTCTATACAGGGTGTTAGAAAAATATGTTTTTAAGGGCAGATTTTACATCTAAAAATATGAAAATAAGTTTTTATAATTATGTAAACATGGATCCTCAAACGTTCTTTTTCGAAGTACAGGGTGTTTCTCGAAAATGTGTTAAGATAGTGACATGAATTTTGGTACACGCCAATGTAATCAAAGGGTACATTTACGTGCAAACATTTATTTTCTAATGTACTTTCATCAGTGGCATGCGTGCTGGTAAGTCTTTATTTTGGCGAAAAAAATGGCACGCCACTGGTAGATTTTGTCGTTTGGAAAGACAACCCAGTACTACATTGTGCTAAGCTCTTACAGAAGGGAGGAAAAACATGTTCTAATTCATTTCTAACTTGCAGTTTTGCTCAGTTTTATTGAATTGGAAAAAAGGATTAGACAAAATTTTTAGAGAAATTAAATTCGCATAACGGAGGTAATGACCACGGGTTTGCTTAGGTTTGTTTAGTGCTAGTAGTTAAGCAAACCCAGCAATGGCTGGGAAGCCCAAAACGTAGAACAGTTACGTCACTGGATAAATCAAAAAATTCGAGAAATCGACACTGGTGTCGTCCAAAAGGGTATGAGAGACGTTCACGCTTGCTGGTGACATTTTTGACACTGACGACATTTTTCACGTGGCTAGTTCACAGTTTCTTATCAGATTATCAGTGGTTGAAAGTATAAAGCAGATTTTCATAGTTTTATTCATTAAAAAGTTACAGCCCTTTGCATCTGAAGATTAATAGAAATTTCAGCAAATCTAGGAATAAGTATACGCACAATTTTACGTTTTCAGAAAGGCTATTAGGTTTTGGAAACATTTTCTCCTGTATTCTTCTGAATAATAACTGCGAAGACGCCCTTTATACTCTTGGATATGGACCACTGTGAAAAAAACCTTTTTGTTTTAATGACACGATAACAGAATAAGGTGCGACTATATACAAGATTCGTCAAGGTAAATTAACATCACAACAAACATCATTTAAATACCTTTTGAGATAACTCATCTTCCAAGTGTTTGTTGTTTATGCAAATCAATAACATATTGTTATGCTCTATGACAGAACATGTCGTACTGTAACGTGGGTGGACCCTCAAGATAAATGAAATTACACGAGTCGTTTAGCTTGCATAGTGACTAAAAGATATTTAAATTTATTTATATTATATTTTTTGTTTAACTATTGTATTAGTTTTGTACTATGTTGACTAAGGATTAGTCATTCATAATGAATTTCAAATTCATAATAAATTTTCAGTAATTTATTTCCATTGCATGGTAATGAAATTTAGAGTGAGATAGCAATGTCTCTGGCTTATCAGAGCACGCCCCTTATTCTAGGCCAAGCAACAGAGCAAAATAGGGATTTTTTGACATTAATCTTATTAAAAAACCGCGTGTGCCATCATCTGAAAGACGAGCCGTAGATGATTCCTGTTATAAATCCAACTCTGAAATTTTTGCCATTAATTTGTTAAACATTTTTAAGCAAAAAACGCGATTTTTTTTAGTTTTTTGCTTATAAAATGAAAAGTAATGAAGCAATCTTAATGATGTAAATGGACGATTTGTAGAGAATAGAAATACGAACAAAATGAGAGGTCGAACGTCCCGATAGGATAAGTAGCAACGGAGAAAAACCGAAAAATTAAGAGTTTTTTTTAATTCATAAATGGGCCATTTTTAAACGTAGAGGGCTCAAACTTTGGGAAAAAGTAGTAATTTATAGCTATTTTATGTGTGCAAAACCCCGACGCTGTCCGACGATTAGTTTTGCCACAATCGTCATTTTAATTTTTCAACACACTATTTTGCAACAGGTATGGATCGTCCGATTTTAATTATTGAAACGGATTTGGAAAGTACAAGTTTAATTGAGCAATATGTATATCTCAGTTTTTCCATAAAATGCTACGAAACCGGTTGAAAATGCACGTAAAGATGCGTGAAAATGGCCGAGCGCGCGAAATCGATCGAGTAGCGTGAGAGAAGCGGAGCGAAGGGGAGCCAATATTTGCGCGTTCGGCCATTTTCACGCATCTTTACGTGCATTTTCAACCGGTTTCGTAGCATTTTATGGAAAAACTAAGATATACCTATTGTTCAATTAAGCTTGTACTTTTCGAATCCGTTTCAATAATTAAAATTGGACGATCCATAGAGCATCCAGACCTGTTGCAAAATAGTGTGTTGAAAAATTAAAATGACGATTGTGGCAAAACTAATCGTCGGACAGCGTCGGGGTTTTGCACACATAAAATAGCTATACATTACTACTTTTTCCCAAAGTTTGAGCCCTCTACGTTTAAAAATGGCCGATTTATGAATTTAAAAAGAAAACTCTTAATTTTCCGGTTTTTCCGGATTTTCTCCGTTGCTGCTTATCCTATCGGGACGTTTGACCTCTCATTTTGTTCGTATTTCTATTCTCTACAAATCGTCCATTTACATCATTAAGATTGCTTCATTACTTTTCATTTTATAAGCCAAAAACTAAAAAAATCGCGTTTTTTTGCTTAAAAATGTTTATAACAAATTAATGGCAAAAATTTCAGAGTTGGATTTATAACAGGAATCATCTACGGATCGTCTTTCAGATGATGGCACACGCGGTTTTCTAATAAGATTAATGTCACCACAAATCGCTCTGTTGCTTGGCCTATTCATTGATAACACAGGCCGACAAAAAAAATTGTTTTCGATTTTCGAGACGTGACCGTAACTATCTTTAGTA
The DNA here is from genome assembly GCA_963971165.1 of Philopedon plagiatum. NCBI lineage: Eukaryota > Metazoa > Arthropoda > Insecta > Coleoptera > Curculionidae > Philopedon > Philopedon plagiatum. The sequence goes on from OZ020190.1 coordinate 123,430,265, forward strand.
AAATTTTCCACTGAATCTGAAAATGATAAAAAAAATTCTGATGTATGGATTACCCCCATACACCCTCAATTCCACCCAAAAATTCGAAAAATCCAAGCTGGCCATCCAACCCACCTATCTTTAATAAAATTTTTCACTGAATCCGAACATGATAAAAAAATTCTTGGATTCATATGGTTTCCCCCCCATACACCCTCAATTCCCCCAAAAAATCAAAAAATTCAAACTGGCCATCCAACCCGCCTATCTTTAGTAAAATTTTCCACTGAACCCGAAAATGATAAAAAAAATTCTGACATATGGATTACCCCCCATACACCCTCAATTACCCCCAAAAAATCAAAAAATCAAAACTGGCCATCCAACCCACCAGTTAGTTAGTTAGTAGAATTTCCGCTGAAACCCAAAATAATAATAATAATAACAGAATACAATGGGTATAGAATACCGCTCATGATTTTTTTTGAGCCTGTGTTTTTTTCGGCAGCTAGCCTTTGAAGCCCAATTTGTTTTTTTTATGGGTGCAATTTGGCGTGTGGGGGGGGGGGTCCATACGTCAGAATTTTTTTTATCATTTTCGGATTCAGCGGAAAATTTTACTAAAGATATGTGGGTTGGATGGCCAGTTTTGATTTTTGGGGGGAATTGAGGGTGTATGGGGGAATCCACACGTCAGAATTTTTCTTTTTCACTTTCGGATTCAGCGGAAAATTTTACTAAAGATAGGCGGGTTGGATGGCCAGTTTGGATTTTTTGAATTTTTGGGGGGAATTGAGGGTGTATGGGGGGTAATCCATACGTCAGAATAAAACAGAGCAGCTAGTTATATGAATGAGCGGCTGCGTCTCCTCTTGCTGAAGGTCAATGGTCTACCGCGACCACAACCAATTAACGGACGTGTTCGGCAGACAACTGAGAACATGATGGTGACTGATCCTTTCTATAGCACACATTTGCCAAGATTATCCAACCTTGAGTCAGCCGGTTAACGGACTTGATCGGCCGGACACTGAAGAACTGACGATGACTAACTCTTTTTTGTCAAAGTACGCCTATGCTACGTCTACCACACCACAATATAAATAGCAAACATCTAGGTGCTGTTTGTATTGTGGATATTAAATTAGAATTAAATTACGCCGTATTGAAGGCGTAATTTTTTCCCAACGTTTGGTTCACGTATTCTTCTAATTTTTGTTCTTAGACAACTTCTTTTAAGTTTTTCGACACCGCTTTGGTTCAGTTTGTTCAAATTGTTTGTTCAAACCTTATTAAAGCGTTTGATTTGCTGTTGGTAGGAACTTTACCTCGATTATATTGTAGAACATTGCTTATTATGACTGTTCCAAGATGCCTTTTTAACACTCGTGTACGCTACCTTTTCTTTAGTTTTTTAATATCCACGTCAGCAGTGTTTCCTAATAAAAAAATTTATAGCTTCTTTGCATTTTCTGTTTACTTCACTCCCATATTTTATTTCATCTTACCTTAATTTTTTTAGTTTCCTTATTTCTTTCATTAGTTTGAGTATTTCTTTTGTGATTAATGGATTTTAGTTTTCCTTTCTCCCGTTCTAATTTCTAATTACCTTGTTCTCAGCCCGGTCAAATTCTGAATTTTCAAATTTCTAGTAGGTACTTCATGCTATTTTCTTAATGCCATTAATTTGTTCTGCCTTAAGATTATTAAATAAAATATGTTACTAGAAGAATGGCAAACCTACAAATATCTATAGATTCCAGTAGTAAAAGGTTGAAAATGCAATTTTTATTGTGTTGCATCGTAGTTCCTACAGTTACTTGAATCTGAAAGTATTTTATGGAAGTCAGTTGGCAAGAGTTCTCTTAGATTTTCCAGGATTGGGATGGTATACCTAACCTTTGAGTTATATTTTTTTGTCCAATAGGTAATATTCTCTTGCCTATGTGATTTGTAGCTGTCGGTTTTTGTATACTGATTACTAATAAATTAGGTCACCAGGATTTCCTGAAATTTCAAACATTTTCGACGAGCTTGACTTTTTACAATAATTTTAAAATTTTAACGCATACAAACATAGACAGTGCAAAGTGTAAACATGGATTTAGTATTCAGGGTGTATTATCATGCTATTGGGATAAACTTGGCGAGAAAAATATTAAGCACTTAAATTAATTTTAAAATTTTGCTGCAGAAATCAAACTACAATAATTGTTGTAAATAATTTGTAGTAGTAGTCTTCAAGCTCAGAATATTTTTTAATTACATTTTGATATTTAAAATAAAGAAACCATTTTTTTTATTCTTGATTCAGCCAGCTAATTTTTGTTCCCCTTAATATTGTTTTTCATAGATTTAATTATTTTATTTTTCTTAGTAAAGAACGGATTTTTGTGTAAATAGACAGACAATTTTAATTACTTGCTTATTAATTCAAAATATACAGTTTCTTTTGATATTGTTGATTTTAAAGGCTATCGCGTATTTATTAAACTTCATAATTAATCTTTTAAGTAGTAAAGAAAATAGTCAGACCAACAATATTATATAGTAGCGAATCATGGATGATAACAGAGAAAAAAACACAGATCAAGAATAAATGCAACGGACATGAGATTTTTGAGAAAAATAGAAGGCAAGACACGAAGAGACAGAATACGAAACGAAACGTATTTTTAAATTTGGTTTAATTAGAAAAAAACAGCCAGTCTCTTTTCGCAACACCCGCGATCTTATCGATTTATCGACCATGGTTAAAATAAATGATTTAAACAAGTATAAAAATAAACCTAAACATAGTGGTAGATAAATTAGACACAGCATTCGCCGAACCTATCTTCATTAGGTCAACCGCATCTACCACAAGAAATAGAAGAAATAAAACTGCTTTTGAAGTCATCGTCATCATGATCGACTGGTTTTCAGCTAGTTATATACTAGTAATGTCGCGATCGTACAAAAATGTATGCGCGAGCCCGTGATCGAGCGCCTGGGTATCCGTCACCGCAAAAAATAAACGCGCGATTTTGATAAATACAAAACTAGCATTGAAAATTGCGCTCAACAAACTTTGCCGAAAATTTATTCAACTCGAAAATAATTACGAAGTCGACGACGATCGCTAACGCTAATTTATTCGGACAATCCCATATAGTAAATCGTCTTGGTTCGAGGAACATCTTAAATAATTTTTGTGGAAAAGTTTAATTTGTTTCGCGCGTTTTAAAAGTTTGTGTGTGATGTATGGGTGGACTTAAGTGTGATGGGTAACATCCAAAAATGCTTTGCTGCACCGAAAAATAAGAAGCCAGCTTTTGTGGTAGGCCTATCCCAATTAAATAGTAGCTTTCTAAGGGGTGCCGTGATAGATATCACAAAATTTTATTAATCAGCTTATTTTATTTTTCGAAAAATTTTAAACATTTCCCGGAATTATTTACTATTTTTAGTTTCCTCCGTTTTAAAGGAGAAAAATTGTTTTCTTCTCTTAATCCTGTTTTTATATACCTATATATCTTTCAGAATCCTGATTATATACCCCTGTTCTTGTTTGAAAAAGTCACTTCGGACTCTTCGTAGATTAAACATGCTGTTTTAATCTTTATCGTTGACGACTAAAGTGTCACTTTTATTGTCTAAGTTATTGAATAACAAATAAATGCGATATTGACAACCAATTGGTTAATGCAAAGCATTTAATTAAGTAACAAGTTTAACTGACATTTAGAGTTTCCTTTGGCATTGACAACACAGACACAGATTTCAAGTATCCTATTAGCTAATAAAAAAAGTTGACTTATGCAACCGTAATTTAGTGTCAGTAATGTTTACATTAATGTGAAAATTACTACAACTAACAAAAACCTAAGAATATATTAAAATTGTGGAAATTATCTATTTTTGTACATTTTCAAAGAGCTGGTAAACCTTTTTGCCTGCGCCTTTGTCTCGGACAATAAACTTCACCCTCGGGATTCTCACGTAGGGTTTAACTTTAGTCCCTTGTACAGAATGTACTATTTTGTCCTCCATGGGCTTAACGTGCTGCTGTAATGTTGTTTACTAAAGGGTCATTATCAATCCCCGAGGAATTAAGAAAAGGGGCATGTGTTACGATGACAATAAATAAACATTATATTAAAACATAATACTGACAGTGGCGGCTCCTGAGAAATCATTATAGGTGTTCTGCAATAAAAGTAAATTACCGAAATAGCGTGTAATTTTTTGGGTTTAATCAATAATAAACTCTACTTAATTTTAAAAAAATCCTGATGAGATTAAGATATGTGTCTATTAAATTATTACCTTATTTTTTAAATATCAGGTCGATCCCACCATTCTTCGAAGTAAATTTGTCACTAACTCTTTCATTAAAGTCCGTAATTTTTGATATGAACTCTTTTTTAGTTTAAATCAATCCTAACGCAGTTAAACGATCTTGAGTGATTGAATTTCGGAGAAAGGTCTTGATCCGTTTAAGGGTAAAAAACACCTTTCGGCCTCTGACGTTGACATGGGAGTTGATATTAAAATGTCTATTATATTTTTTGCCTGTTTTAATGTGTTTTGTAAATTATTTTTTCTACTCATGTCAATAAAAACCTGTATTGTATGTTCCGCCAGACATACATTATAGTATGAAGCAGGGCCGGATTAACGGTGCATTGGGCCCTAGGCTAAAATCGATTTAGGGCCCCTATTTGGACAATTTAATACATTTTGTTTTAGATATGTTTTCATAAAATTTTAAACAAAAATGGTTGCTTTTTAAATGTCTTTATTAAAAAAAAAGCATAATACATATACATCAAATAATAAGAATGACAAAAAACATTAAAGCATGGGTATCTTCATTAAAAAAATATAGTATGTGTTGACTGGTACCTTATTCAAGTAAATATACGTTTCCGTGATTTTAGAGCTGCAAAACTTTCAATAATTTTTTCAGTTTGAATTTTTTTAAGAAGATCACTTTCTATGGCCAATAAAGAAAGATCGTTAGTTTTTTCATCACCTAATGAATTTCTTTTATGACTTTTTACCCTTTCTAAAGTTGAAAATGATCGCTCCCCACTACAGTTAGTTACTGCCATCGATAAAAATATTAGTAGGAAGCAATAGTTTTGTTATTATTGTATTTGTTATTGTTATTTTTGGATTTTTATTATTATACCATGGTAAAAATATATTATATACCGTTTTGATAAATACGTTGGATTAAAACCCAATCTGGTTCGTAACTAAATATAATGTTATCTAAAATCTAAATGCAATTAAAATATAAATATTGATCTAGTCCTATCGTCTTTAATATTAATCGTTTAGCAGGTCAAAACGCACCATCCCTTTCTTAAAAGTCCCATCCACTCCACATCTGGTTTTTGGGCTTAAGGGTTCGTGTCCTAAGTAGGTAGGTACCTCTTAAAACACTCTCTATTCGGTTCACGTTATTTAAAAGTATTTTAAAGTACAGTCTCGCAATTTTTTACAACGTTGGCCTAATTAGGTAAATGTATTTTTTTCCGGTTTTTCTTTCTATTTTAGTCTATTGCATTAATTTCAAGGGCCCCCCGCAAGCCTTGGGCCCCTAGGCTATAGCCTACTTAGCCTAATGGATAATCCGGCCCTGGTATGAAGCCTAAGATTTTTTCTGTAGGTGTACACTATAGTAGGTAAGAACGTTTGGATGCTATGAAACTTGAATCAGGGGGGCTTTGGCAGGTAACAGGTAAGAAAGGTAAGTAAAACGTTAAAATAACAAATCTAATTTTTTAATATGTTTAACAGGACAGTATTATAAAGGCATATTAAAATTGCCAGACGCTTTTCACAGGTCATAACTTCCGCCAGACGCTTTTAAGTTCTATTAATAATCGTGGCATTTACGTTATATCAAATCTAAATTTTTTTATGTTATTCGGGCGACTATAATTTAACGATATTATCCGAGCAGCCAGACCCATCCGAAGGGTCTAACTTTCTCACAGACAGTAATTTTAATATATATTTCACACCTATTTAAAGTGTCCTCAGAAAATAATATTATATTGCCACTAGTCTTTTTACAAAAAACACAATTTAATGCATCTGCCAGGATTAATTATTAATTTTTTAAAACTTCAAATATATTAATTCTAATTTCACACAACTGCATACTAAAATGTATGTTGTACGATCAAAGACTGAACATATACTGCTTGACACAAGAGTCTAGTCTAGGGGCAGGGCCGGCCCCAGGGTAGGGCGATCCGAGCGGCCGCCCGGAACGCAATGATCTAGGGGCGCCAAAATCATGCAAAATGAAAATAAACTGATAAAAAAAATTAAGTTACAGGCTTTTATAAAATGCACTAAAAAGTAAAAAATATTTTTTATCATTCTGATATCATACCGATAAATTATTTTTCATAATATTGCATTGTCATCGGACCCTTGTAAGTATACCAAATTTCATTGAAATCGGTTCACGGGAATTTTCTCAAAAACGCGTTGCAAGATTTGACTGATAGTTGACAAAATTAAGAGGCGGCATCGGCAGGCGGAATTTATCATTTTTATTTCTAAGCACATAATTCAAATAATATAATATATTTAAACATTAAGGCAAAATCTAATTGAATTCAATTCAACATGACAAAACCACTCAACCACCGCCTTTCAAGAATTGACAAGTTTTTCGGCCCGTGGCAACACGACTGTACAGGAAACAACAATTTTGAAACCAAGCGAAACAAGATCTAACAGCCCTTTTTAACTGCATATAAAAAGGAAGTAGACTTAAAACAATGCATTATTTGCCACTAGACTTCGGCTGGTGCGAAATAAAATAGTTTGTTTAAATTGTTAGTGCAAAAAAGCTTTAAAAAAGTGCTTGTGCAAATTGTCCAGTGCGTTTGGCTTCTGTGAAGGTAAGTGTTTTAATTTTTGTTTTCATTTTTAAAAACTAATAAAATCCATCAGACATAAGCCAAAAAAAAGGGTGGGGGGTAGATTTCAAAAATTAGAGTTTAGATCAAAACATGGCTTGTGTGGTACCAAATGAAAGGTAATTGAGTCTGGAGTTGAATAAAATGCATTTCATTTTTTTAAGCCAGTGGCGCACAAGGGGGGATTTCAAAAATTAGAGTCTACATCAAAAAATGGCTTGTGTGGTATCAAATTAAAGTTGATTGAACCTGCAGTTGAATAAAATTTATTTTATTTTTTTAAGCCAGTGGCGCACGAGGGGGGGTTTCAAAAATTAGAGTTTATATCAAAAAATGGCTTGTGTGGTATCAAATGAAAGGTAATTGAGTCTGGAGTTGAATAAAATACTTTTTTTAAGCCAGTGGCGCACAAGGGGAGGATTTCAGAAATTATATTTTAAATCAAATCATGGCTTTTTTTGATATCAGTATTATCTTTTATTTTAATTAATTTGTTCCAGAAACCAAAATGTGCGATGCTAAGAGAAATCCCTCTGGGAGCGAATTTAAAAAGCGGAGATTGAACAAGCAAACACAGCTTCAAAAACAGTCAGATGCGCTGCAGAACTTCTTCAAAGAGGTAGTTTCAACGCTCCCACAACCGACCAACATTTGAACAACGCCCAGCACCTAGATAATGACTTTCCGGATATGGATCCCCCTTTGGACGCAACCGTCAGCATTACTGAGCTGGGTAAGTGATCTCAAACGAGTTTGGCGAGTAGTGATGCAGTTCCGTGCAGTTCCAAAAATCAAAATTCGCAAGTTGTGCAGACCTCAGAGAAACATTTAGAAAAGGCTACCGTCCAAAGTATCTCTTCTGACCCAGGATTATGGCCCGAAATCATGCGTGCAGCAGATAGAGTTTTTTTTGGTTAAACGTGGTCCAGCTGCACCTTTGTATAATTTTGATTTTCCTTTTGATGATCAGCATAGAAGATTGTCACCAAAACATTACAAGAAAAGGCTTAGAAATGGAGAAGAGGTTTTAAGAGAATGGATGGTATATTCCGTATTTCAAAACGCTTTGTACTGTTTTCCATGTCGACTTTTTGCTGCACCACCTAGCTTGAGCGCTCTTGACAATTGGGGATTTAAAGACTGGAAGCATTTAGGAGACTCTTTAGCCCATCATGAAAATGCAAAAACTCATATAGATGGTTTGAAATCATGGCTTGAATTGAAGCAAAGATTGAAAATAGGTGAAACAATAGATGCAGTTTCTCAGAGACTCATTGATTCTGAGAAAAATCACTGGTCTGAAGTTCTTTTACGCATCATATCAGTCGTTAAAATGCTAGGTGAGAGCTCTCTAGCTTTTCGAGGAACAAGCGATAAACTGTATGAACACAATAATGAAAACTTTTTGAAGTTAATTCAGTTATTGGCTGAGTTTGATCCAAAAATGGAGGAACACGTTCGCAGAGTCCTCAATAAAGAAGAAATCAAAGCTACATATCTAGGGAAAACTATACAAAATGAAATAATTGAATTATTGCATGACATTATAAAGCGAGCAAGTTCAAAAGGCCAAGTATTATTCCGTGATTCTTGACTGTACTCCCGATGCAAGTAAAGTAGAACAGATGACATTTGTGGTAAGATTTGTCTCCATACAGGAATCAGAGTCTGAAGTTCAAGTTAATATCAACGAACATTTTTTGGGTTTTCTACCCATTGAGAGATCAATAGCTAAGGAATTGTCGGAGGTTTTACTAGAAGAGCTAGAGAAAAATAGGCTTAAAGTAGAAAACATGCGCGGTCAAGGGTATGACAATGGTTCCAATATGAGAGGAAAAAAATCGGGAGTACAAACAAGAATCAGAAATATAAACCCCAGAGCATTTTATGTTCCATGCAGCAGCCATTCGCTAAATTTGGTTGTAAACGATATGGCAAAATCCTCCTTTGAGGCAGCCAACTTCTTCAATATTGTTCAAAAGTTATGTACATTTTTTTTTCCTCTTCTTTTCGTTGGGCAATATTACTGAAATATATTGATACTTACACCCTAAAACCATTGAGTGATACGCTATGGGAAAGTCGAGTCGGCTCATTAAAAGCTCTGCGGTTTCAAATTGGTCCAATTCACGATGCTTTGTACAGCATATATGAAGATTCAGAAATCGATAATATGATCAGAGACGAGGCTAGCGGATTATTAAATAATTTGAAGCAGTTCAAATTTATATGCTCGGTTGTGATCTGGTAGAAAATTTTGAGTCATATTAACCCCATCAGCAAACTTTTGCAAACTGTAAATTTTAATATGTCACAAGCTATTGATGTGCTTAGCAACTGCAAACTCTTCTTTGAAAACCTGAGATCAGATGAAGCTTTTGAAAGCATCATTTTAGAAGCAACCGAGCTTGCTTCAGAGATTGACGTGGAAGCTAATTTCGAAACCACCACACCACGTCATCGTGTTAGAAGCAAAACAAGAACGTTTTTGTATGAGGGCCCGGATGAACCCGTTCAAGACCTCAAACAAAAATATAAAATAGATTTTTTTTTCACGCTATAGATGAAGCAATAAATGCCTTGGAAACCAGATATAATTTGCTAAATACTCACAGTAATTATTTCAGCTTTTTGTATAATATTTTTGGTCTAAAAGACATGCCCAGAAATGAGCTAGTGGCTCATTGCAAAGATTTGGAAGTAGTTTTAACTGATGGAAATTCAAGCGATCTTAATGCCCTGGAACTAGCCGATGAAATAAGCATTGTTTCGTCATTATTAACAAAAAAGGAAACCCCTGTTGAAGTTCTCAAGTTTATCGCTACACTTAAATTCGTACCAAACCTCAGCATAGCATTAAGAATCCTACTTACATTGCCAGTCACTGTGGCTTCAGGGGAAAGAAGCTTTTCAAAACTAAAAATAATCAAAAATTATCTCAGAACGATGCAGACGCAAAATCGTCTCAATGGATTGGCAATGATAGCTATAGATCACCAAATTAGTGACAAATTAGACTTGAAATCACTGGTTCGTAAGTTTGCCGAAAGAAAAGTTAGAAAAAGGGCATTTTAATTACTTTGGTTAGTTAGAATTTATTTATAATATGGGATATTAGTTTAGTTAGCATAACTACATTTTAATTTTTGTTATTTTGCCTTAAGTGCTAAATTGCTTATCTTGTTATTTGATGATTGAGTTTTTAATAAAACTTTTTTTTTATTTTGTTTTCAATGTTTTCTTGACTTTCTGATATGGTCGCATGAGATTTACTTAAAAAAAACCGGGGGGGGGGGGTGGCGCAAAATTAAGGTTTTGCCCGGAGAGCCAAAATGTCTAGGGCCGGCCCTGCTAGGGGATGGGTGCTACTTTTTATCCTTGGCTTCCGCATGCGCAGAGGATCTGTGCTTCATTCGAATACTTCACCAATGACATTAGGGGAACGTTGGGTTAAATATTTTTATTTTAAAGAAAAATTAGTGGAACGGGTATATTATGATGTAAAAATGTATGTTAATTAATAAGAAATAAAAAAACTCGGCAAAGATCAAAAATTAAAAAAAGGTACAGATGAAACCTAAAACTGAGCAAACCTGTCCGAGGACGTATTTCACAACTCCATGGCCATAGGAAGAAATTATATTATTTATAGGAACATCTTTAATGCCGAAAATATGAAATACTTAAAACAAAACTCAAAACCAGAGTGGACAATGAGCAACGAGGAATGCTTAAAACAAAAATCAAAACCAATACACGCAACGTTAAACGGTTAAAAAGTGAGGTTATAAGATTAACTTGACAAAGGACAGAAGCTTCTGTCTACGCATGCGGAAGCCCGGGATAAAAAGTAGCACCCATCCCCTAGACTCTTGTCTGCTTGACAGTCTTATTGAGAGGGCTAATTATAAATATCCGCCTGTGTTCTGAAAAAAGTCCGAACATATTCAATATTATCCCCCTTCTATCTTCGAGGCTAGTTGCGTTACAGGACTGAAGCCAAGGTCTCACCTGGCATTATCAATGCTTAGTCGTTGTTGTCAAGTCGTAAACTGTTCAGGTTACGACTTGACACGATATATATATCTTAAACTAACCTTTACAGTTACAACAAATGAAGCTCAGTTATGTGGTTGGTTGGAAAAATATTCTTGGGCACTTGGATCGCAAAATTTCTTAAGACATTGCAAGTCTCGAAATTTTTCGGCGGATATTTTTAATATTCCTGGACATAAAAAATATATTTGTAGACTTATGAAAATTATTCATTTCCGCTAACTAAATACCTTCATAACTAGAAGCAGGAAACAGAAACTGATTTTCATTTAAAAATTCTACTCGTCTGACATTTTGTTCTTTCATTACTTCCAACTCTCTAATTGGGCGAATTGTAAATGGACATTTCTTTCGGTAATAGCAACTTAAATATTTTGTCAATTGACGAAAAATATACTGGTTAAATTCATTAATCTCAGTAACCTTACAAGGTGAAGGTTTACTTCTTGCACTTCCTATTAAATCGCATAATTCATACGGAGTTTCAAATCTTGCTTTATGGTTTAGAATACTCATATTCTTGTCTGTCTCCATGTAGGAATGACCTCTAATTGGAAAGGTAACTTTTACGTAATATAGTATATACGTTTTTGTTCGTGGCGTGGTGCAGAAAGCGAAAAACGTGCAATTTTTGTTTTGACCACCACACGAGTCACAAAATATTTCTAGTTGTCGTACTTGCGGATCCAGATGATTTGTACAGAAAGTCATTCAATAAAGATACTACATCATTGCTTCCTTTTTCCCGATATTTACTACGTAAACGTAAAAAAAAACTCTCTCTAGTTAAAAGCACATGTATGTTAAGTAGATACATGGACAGTTGTCTCTTGTAATAAACGTCGTTTGTCGTAATATTTGCCACGAGTAAATTCTTACCATAATCGAGGCAAGTAGTGGCAATCTTGGATTTTCTCTTTCTTAAATAAAATTCTTGTGCTTGATTTTATGAACTTTATTTGCCGTAGTAGTTTTCTTTAACTGAGCTTCCAACGGTTGTTTCGCGATCTCCTTTTGTTTACTGGCTAATTTTTTTTCTAAACATTTTACATTAGCAAGAAAAGTGTCGCAAATACTGCATGTATCCGTTCTAGGATACCCGAACGATATATTAAAGCAAGTAGTAAATATTTTTCTATAGGATTCATATGATACTAAGCAGTCTAGATGAAGTTGTTTAAACATCTTTTTTAGACTTAAGTGTTCGGGAAAATAGGTTTTGGCGGTATCTCGTGTACTATAGGGACTAGTGCGACCTTTGAAGGATGCGATATGGTTTTTAATTTTCTCCATTGTCTCTGCGAATAATTTTTTGGGACGGTTTTTATGGCTTCCCCTCTTATCCTTTGGGCAGTGCCGAAAGTTTTTAGAGACTTTATAAGGTATTCAATTTTCATTTTAGTAATTTCGTGCAAAGCCATAAACTCCTTACGACATACATCCATGTCAACCACTTCATCATTTTGTGAATATTAACTGCACAATCCCTAAGGAAAGCCTCATTTCCGACTTTTCTTGGACGCCTCTGCTGTACAGGAATAATACTGATCAGACCTCAAATAGACACATTTTGCTCATTTGTAGATGATAAATTATTGAATTCTTTTAGAATTTTCCTTTTAGCTTCCACGGGAATGTTAGTTGAACAATTTAAACGTTTACAATAACATTCCTCGCCCAATTCGTGGCCTTGCAAACGCATTTTTTTACTTGCGTCTCTTATCCGTCCATGTATGGGCCTTTTTTTTACTTTTCAAATCTACTCTTCCACTATCACTTTCACTTTCCATTATTGTCAGGTGCAATAAACAAAGTATCCAACGTTAAAAAACTTATTATTAGAGCTTTCGAAAATCAAAACATGAAAATATAAACAAACCATAACCTCAAACAAGCCCGCTAAACAATAATTATTCATCACGAGGCCATTCTTGACTTAGCTTGTTTTTCGCCATATCCGCGCTGACTGAGCCAGTTGTTCCCATCTACAGTTAATTTAATAGTTATTTATTATACAAAGGAAAAAGTATTAGATTTTAGGTCGAGGTTGTGTTGTCTCCCGACGCGAAGCGGAGGGAGACAAAAAAACCGAGAGCTAAAATCTAATATTTTTCCCGAGTATAATACACTGTTTTTTTCTGTGACGGGAAAAACGACGATTTAATATTGAAAAAACATATTATTACAATATATTAAAGTCAGAAAATTATCGATGTGAAATTTGAATTTTTAAACTGGTAGGCTGTTGTACTTATAGCGACAATTAGACCTGTGTTGCTAAGGAAACCTTTAAAGTAATCAAACATCTGTCATTTTAATTCTGTGATTTGATTTAAAAATTGTAAACTTAGTGGTTGTTTAGTAGTTATTTTGAATAATATAAAGTTAAAAAATGTCTGATTCCGAGTTTTCTCTGACTCCACCGGAGTTAGTAGAAGCAGCGAAAGTAGCGTAATATCTACCTTTACTTATGTCTATATATATCCGGGAACAAGTACTCACTTTTTTCCCGGGGAAAAAAGTAATTTCATAAAAAGTAACATTTTGTTACCTATCAACAGAGATAAAATGTCAAACTTTTTTCCCGTCACGGAAAAACATAATTTATTGTGCATGACCTAGCGTTGTATTCCCCTGATTGTATATCAGGCTTAAACAGTACCACGATCAGCTTACACAGGGGCGCTGTTATCACATATTTGAAAAAAATTGACTTGGCCTTTTGCTCCTTCATATGCTAACTTTAAAGGTAGGTACACCACAAAAGAAGTTTTTAGCCTTCCGTGCTAAAATTAGCAAAACGAAACACTTATGGAATTACTTCGGTGTCCGTCCGTCCCTCCGTCTGTCACAGGCAATTTTCTCTAAAACTATTCGACGTAAATATTTGAAATTTAGCACAGAGATAGAGTGGCCCAATTAAAGACAAAGTTAAATTTTGATTTCAACAATATATATGATGCATTTTTTAAAATATGTATCGGGAAAAACGCTTAAAAATTGCTATCTCCCACCCTCGTCACCAAAAGGATCACAAAACAAAAAAAAACCATGAACATTGAGAATTAGGTGTAGATTGAGCCAAAATTATCAGGATTGGAAAACTCTAGCGCGTTCAATTGTTATAAAGAATTTAATTGTTTATTTCTTTATAACTACTGAACCACTGGTTTTAGAGAAAAAGTTTTTTAACAAAAAATATTTCTCATGATGTAAGGAACAACTCTTGACCGAAGTGATACGGCGTTGGAGCCGTCGGCGGCGGGTAGCGCGGCAGATGGGCGGCCGAGGTTTGCTCAGGTTAAGTGAGGGTTTGATGTCACGGGACACTAATTGTGCAAGTATAGCTTCAACTTGACTGAATTTTTTTACAATTTAATAGAAAATATATTATTTTTATGTAACAATGTTTAAAATCAGTGCTTTTATAATTGACAAAAATCCCTAGATTAACCAAAATCTCGTGAAAAAAATCCCACTCGTTCCAAAGGCCTTAAAAATTCCTAGATTCATGATAAATCCCTAAACATGGCGACACTGCCTTAAAGTAACATGCCATTTCGCCAAAGTATTCAAAATATTCGCAAAAGATCCGAAACAATTAAGTCTCTTTTTAAAAAGGCTTAACCCAACCCAACGAATGCTCTCACTCGCACTTACTTGCACGGGTAATGCCCTCACGCTCGCACTAATAGCTGACCTTTTATATGAGGGGAGGTTAGACCTTCGGATGGTTCTGGCTGCTCAGATACGCCCGAATAACATACATAAAATTCAAATTTGATACTAACGTAAACGCCACGATTATTTATAGAGCTTAAAAGCGTCTGTCTGGCGGAAGTTATGACCCTTGAACAGCGTCTGACAATTGTTAATATGCGTTTATAATACTGTATTGTTGAACATATTAAAAAATCGGATTTGTTATTTTAACGGTTTACTCCTACATTTTTATATACGTTTATTACCTGTTACCTGGTAAAGCCCCCCTGATTCAAGTTTCATAGCATCCGAATGTTCTTACCTACTATAGTGTACACCTACAGAAAAAATCTTAGGCTCAGGCCAAGCGAGAAAATTATATTTACTGTACTTGGTCAACTGTACGTTGGTGTCGGGCCGCGCGGCGCGAGTTGGCTAGCGCTGGCCTATTATACTACTAGCATTCTCGGCCGAAAATTCGGTGTTTTAGTTTCAGTTATTTTTATCTTAAGGAATCTTTAGTTATTTACTTCAAAGTATGAATAAATGAGTCAAGTGCTTGAAAATTTTGGTGGTTCTGCAGCTCTGTAGCCCTTATGTACCAGTCGTCCCTCGTCCCTGCCGATAATTATATATTAGTAAAAAATCATTTTGACAATTATGTAAATTATCCACCTTTACATATTTTCAATTAAAAACTTATTTAACAATTTAAATTTAAAATACTAATTTGCATTGCGTGTTACCACTGTAACTAAATAAATTATTTTGTTTTTACCAGAGGGGACTGTGGTTGACGTAAATCTTCAATTAGCATGTGCTTATCGACAAGTTGGTTGGAAACAGAGTCTAACAATCCAAAGACATTGACAGCTGACAAACATTCTTGAATTAAAAAGTATTTCGCAAAGGTTTAACAGTTTAGATAACTGCAGAATGGTTCTAATTCCTAAAATCCTTGACTCTAGCCAAAAGAGAGCCACGCGACTCAACAATGATGCACACAAAAAACCCTATCGTATATTAAATTGGATACCAGTTTACTCAATTACACACTCTATTCCGTATCGCACAATACAAACTCGGTTTCTTTCAATGATCAGTTTATCACTGTTAACCAATAGGCTATAAGATCGCTTGAAATATAAGGTTTCATTGGTTTTTAAAAGGTCGTTTAAATAGGTATAACATTTAATGCAATAATACCCTATCCTTAAGTCAATACAAAATATATCATTGGTTTCAGGTGAAAACTTATTTGTAAGAATATACGTTTTATTTAATCGAAATACTTATTATTATTGTTTCAGTTACAACAGTAATTAATTTAATGTAACTTCTAATAGAAAAAAACATTTTTGTTTAAATTCAAGCATACAGGGTGTCTCTGGATGGAGTTACCTATATCACAAAGGATTTAATTTTTAATTTTTCAACAAAAAGTTATTCTTTATAAACATTTGTGCTTGTAAAAAAATGCGATTTACGTAAAAAAAAATTGTTTCTGTACACAGGGGGGTCAAAAACTTCAAAAATATAAACTTAATTAAGTGTTAATTAATCTAAACGTTTTATTTACGAAGTTTTTATTTAGTATGACAGCCACCAACCTCTACACACTTTTGTAGTACCAAACAGGTATTTTGGTTATAGTAGGTATTCAAATTCGGAAAAAAACTGAGGCATGAAAAAAGATCGATGTAAACAAGCCTTTTTAAAATATTGGATTATGACTAAGAAAGTCATTCCAAACAACATTTCATTATGGCATTTTTCTTAAAAACGAAAAATAAAGATAGTCTACTCGTAGGTAAAATTCATATTTTTGAAGTTTTTGACCTCCCTGTGTGAAAAAACTAAATTTTCTCACCACAAATCGTATTTTTTTCCAAGCAATTTTTTTTTAAGAATGACTTTTTGTCAAAAAATTAAAAATTAGGTCCATTTGTGGCATAGGTAACCCTATCCAGGGACACCCTGTATATGTGTTCTGAAGAACAATGCATTCTTATTTAATATAATGAATAATTTCTATTAGGTACATCAATTCTAATATTTGAAACAAATAAAACACGTTTCATTATTTTAAAATAATTTTTATTTAGCTAGCATTATTAAACGTACATACATTGTTTAGACATTCTGTAAAAATTTAAATGTAATAGAACGACACTTTTTTGACGCGAGTACGGCAAACTTTGTTATTTATTTATATATTATTTCACTAAAAATATAGGATTCTGCTTATTTGCAAAACTTTTGGCTTGTACGAGTACAGTATATTTTCTTTGGCGTGCAGGATGCAAGATGGAACAACCTTGACGCTTACCACTGCATTCGAGTCTTCTAAATTTATAGCTAGATTTGGTGGAACCCATGTCCAAAAAATACAAATACAACAATAAACTTGCAATCATATTCAATGCTAACAATCTTTTAACAATACGTATCGGCTGAGTAAACAGTCTTAATAGACTACCCAAGAGAGATTTACAAATAAACACACTTATTATTGCAAATGTTTTTTTTTTGTTTTACTTGCCGTAAAACAATGGAATGAGTTGCTCCAGTCTCCAATCCTGCAACAAAGGGTGTCCGCAAGCAATTGAAGTAATATTCCAGTCAACAATGGAACCCATTGAATTAATAATTGTTATTATTTCTCCAATACCTTATATGTTTTATCGGAGTGTTTATTTAAATTGAAATGATATAAGGAATAATTGAATTAATTTTTTCCTTTTTTGTTTAAACTGTAGTTCTTGTTCGTTGAATAAAATATATTGTAATTTGAATCACACCGCCGATTTTTCGCTCAATTATATTTAAGCATTCAAATCAATTGGCTCTAACAATTCTACACTCCAAGGCATAATAGAAATTTATTGGTTTCTAATAGTATTTTGGTCATTGAAATAATGGTATTAACATTTTCAAAGAAGTATAGATACTTTTGAACTCCAATAACAAGTATATATTTAAAGCAATATTTTTTTTTTTGGGAATTTCAATGATGTTTTGTTGAGACAATATTAACTTTAATATAACCAATGTGACAGTGGTCAAACATAATAGGTAGGTACTATTATTTAAATTAGCAGAGCAGTTTTTTCTGTGTCCCTTACAAGAAAACTCCTTTATTCCGCTCATCACCGCGCTGCGTTGGGATCTGTCTCTTTTCAATTTTTTTTACAGATATTTCCACGGAACCGCTATCGTTTCCCCCCCTCCTCCTCCTTTATTGTTTCTAATAGAACAACAAGAATCGTTACTATCCCGCTATAAAAACCTAGAACATCTCACTTCTCTCGCTCATTCATACCTAGGGTCTCAAGATTATGGAACAAATTGCCTGCAGATGCTGTCTCTTCTCCTGCCAACCTCCAATCCTTTAAATCCCGTACTAATAGATTCTATTTTTCTTCTCTTTAGACGCCCACCGTTCACCACATGATAGTCGTTCTTAAAACGCTGAGAGCTTCGTCCACAATTTTAATAACGGCTCATCGAGAATAACTAAACCTCTTGACGATAAACACAAAAATGCTTACCTAATTTTTATTCGTTTGGTATCAGTTTTTTAACTTTGCCCATTGGCAACACTGGAGCTGATTTAGCTAAATTTGTTTTATTACTTGGCCTCCAACCTTAAATTATCGATAATCTAAGTCTTCAACCATGCCTATCCTATGTTTCTAATATAAGACAAATAGGACGAGAAACTTTCGGATGTGACAGTGATGTATAACCTTGCATTTTTTGTCAAATATCTGACATAAAATGTTGCCAACATAATTAACATACCAAGGAAAGGTAATGTTGCCATATTTTGGCTTAGGGATCTATTTATAAAAAAAATAAACCACATACAATGGTTTTTGGCTTTTACAGCAGGTTTATTACTACTAGAACATCAGCTATCAATTAGAAAGATTTGAACTGTGAAACTTTATCAAAAAGTATTAATTAAAACGTCCCCCCAATTAATAATTTGTACATGACAGACGATAACTGAATATTATTAAATCTTGAATGCCGGATTTCCATTGCCTTTATTGTTAGCCAAGTTTTCGTCAGCTAATCTGATTGATGTTAAGTGAAATTTTACTTGACAACTGTTGGAAATACTATCTAACCGAAACGTTGTGAACCGATCTTTTATCTTTATCAATCAATTTTCTTAAATATAAAGGGTGTTCCGTAAAACGGCAACAGTTTGCCGAAAACGTGGACAGTTTAGTTTTTCTTCTCCCTCTAACATACCGCTCTCGGTACTTTCGTGTATTAACATGTGAATAGAAATTATTATCTTTTTAACAAATTTCCCGAACGAGTGGTCAAAGCCCAACAACTTTTATTGTACGCATTTAAAAAAAATCTGAATTAGGACAGATTTAAATATACTAAAAACCCCGTACTAGCAGGATAACTAACTAATGAACGTTGTTTAATATTTAATGTTAAAGAAAAAAATGTTGCTTGGCAACTCATTTGTGTAATTGTATTGGATAAATAAGTACTTATATAAAATAGTAATCGTATAATGTAGATATATAAATCATTTTTATACATAACACAGTAATTACATATTTACGGGATTGTCTTGGTATCAAAATATTGTTTCTTCCTAAATTACTAAAAATGTTTACTAAAATATTACTTATAGCCCTTTTTCTATCTAAAACTGATGCAGAATTAAGTCATGTATCCGAACACCTAAGCTATGAGCAAGTAATAAAATGTGTTAGCACTATTATTAACAATATTCCAGCTGAAATAAATAAAGTTCCTGTTTTAATTTATAACAGGAATGACACTTTAACAATACCAAAATTACCTACTATAGTAGTCAATAATTTTGAACATATCAAAAATTGGCCGGAGTATTTATTTCGCAGCTATATCATCCGTGAAGAGTTCGCCGACACTGAAAGTTTACTTAACAAATTGTTCGAACTCAAACTACTGTCGCCTAGATCATGGTATATATACATTTCTAACTTTAGCAAATCTAGTAATTTTTCATTCTTTACCAAATACTACGTATCACAGGTGTTTGCCATCAACGTGAATCTTGAAGTTTTTACTATCAATCCATATAAATATGAAAATGTTAATTGTCCAGAAAATCTGCCATTTAAAATAGGTTCCTGCGAAAAACCCAACCAAATTGCATTTAAAAAATATCTGAACAAATATCCGAAGAAATGGAGAAACACCACAGTACGTGAATACTTAAGAATTACATTACCTCTTACAACAACTTCTTTTGATGGTTTTGAAGATAATCTATTTAACCTGCTTAAAAGTAGATTGGAATTTTATAATCGTCGAAGTTCCTTACCAAACTTGCACATGCATGTGGTAAGTCAATTTATAATTTTTTATTTGTGCCTAGGAAGTCAAAGTTCTGAAACATTTTAAGGAGTGCGTTAAGTTTGTTATAGCATTTTTATGTTAGCAATTCGAATATTCCTAAAGATTAGTAAATTGGGTTTTTCGAAGTAAGCTAGCCAAAATATCAACCCAGGTTTGTAACAGTCCTTTTTCGTTCCAGCATTACTGCGTTATTCTTTTAGTCTCTTGACGTTTTTTTATTTCTTCTCTTTGCACAGTCTACCTATAGACAACAAATATATAAAACTTAAACACAACCAACAAAAAACGCCAATGAGTCAAAAAGTCCAAATCTGAGGGTTCTTTTTACATCAGAAATTAATCTACAGAAGCGTGATGCCACCAGATTTTAACCAAGCTGTTCTTTTATTTCTCGTGGAAAATTGGTGCCCCACCATAACGTGTTCTTAAATTAACAGTGGATTTACGACTGAGTAAACCTGGCGCAAACTAACTTGCACCATTTCTGTTTTGCCGCGTATGTGGTCTGGTGGAAAACCTAATCTTAAAAAATCTCAAAATCATAAGGAAAAAAGTAAAATCAAATAAAAAAACTTTGCGTGATCTAAAATACGATTTGAAATCGATGAAAACTGTGTACCTGACACAATCAGTTCAGGTTTAGTACAAAACAAAATGTAAGATGATGATGACAACCAAAAATATTGAAATGGCGTTCTTAAATAAGCATATTGGTGAATACAACAAAACATCCTGACGTAAAACCTATGTTCAAACATACTTTCATCAGATAACGTATATATATATATATATATATATATATATATATATATATATATATATATATATATATATATATATATATATATATAATATACAATGCGGCTCTTTAATGTCCCCCCTCTTAATTTTTGAACTGTTACATATAGAAAATTGAAAGTTGGCTTACGGTAATTAGTATAAATATACTATGTTTTGGTGCACAAGTGACTCTCGGAAAAATCAAGATGGCAGCTGGACGCCATCTTAGAAATTTTTTTAATGAAAAGAGGGGTCTTGCGATACGCCATTTTAAAGGTCTCATTAAGTACTTTATTATCCTAGAATAGTATGTCATTATTTGTCCTGAGAACATATTGAATTGAATCAAATATTTTAAAAATAAAATGTAACGAATATTGCTGAAGTTTTTTAACTGGCGAGTTGTAAATACGCTTCTGATGATAGCAAGAGGTTAAAATATATTATTGAGCCCTTCCCCATTTACTCAATGTCATTTTAATAATTTCAGATCTAATTTTTAACACAATTTAAATTTTAATTCAATTAGTTGGGGGAGAGGGCTTAAAATTATTTTCTTAACCTCTTGATATTATCATCCGCATATTTTTAAACCGCCAAATAAAAAACTTTAACAATATTGTACAAAATTCCAAAGCTCTAACTTAATTAGAACCAGTCGAAATTTTGAGTGCATTATTTGACCTAAACATACTAACATACATACAAGCAAACTATCAGGTGAAGTTAAATAAAATCTTGTAAAAATAAAAAAGAACGCGCCATAATGCTAGTTATTTTTATTTTTTAAATTTAGTACGTATACAGTACTATTATAAAGAGGACATAAATATGGAAAAAATTCAATCTAGAAAAAATGACAAATTTTATGGAAAATCGCTCGGACAAGTCAACTTTATTTTTATTTTTTACATAACATTCTAAAAATATTTGTCATTATACAGGGTGGGTTAAAAAAGTAGAACGTAAGTCAGAATTATTTTTTTTAAATGGAACACCCTGTATATTTTTCGGATTCTAGGTAAAATTCTAAATATTTTTTATGTAGCATATGATATATCTATATCGAATAGTTTTGGAATTATACAGGTTTAAAGTTAATTTGTAGTCTTATTTTCTACGGTGTAGCAGCAACAGAATAATGGTAAATAATTAATTATCGCAAAACCTTTTCCCACATGACAAGAGTTATAAATGTCTACAATGTATCTAAATGTATTGCAAGATTTGATGTTTTCTTTATTATAGAGGGGTCGCACAAAAAATGTTATTTTAATTTTTATTAGATGATAACAATAATTAATTAATTCACTTAATTTTTGACCAGAAAAAAATTTTGTTGTTACGTTTTTAACAGTAAAATTAAATGAATTATTTGCTGTCATTAGATTTATTCTTTTGTTGATTTTTTTTTGGTTTCCAAAGCCTACTTTATTAAGAGATATTTGATGTATTCACTGTTATTCTTGTAATCATTTTCATGTGCATGAGTATTGGATAAATTTTAAATTTTAGACTGCCATAAAAATTAAAAAAAAAACATCTGGGTTAGGTATATCTTGTGCTATTTAATTGTATTAAAAACATTTACAACTATAGCGTCTAAAATAAGAAAAAAAATTAAAAACTCATTTGATTCATGTCCAACTTTTTTAAGCCTCTCCGTATAGTACAAAATACTTTTAAACGATAGTAAAATTTAAGTAAAATTGCCAGGTTATGACAATTTTAGAGGAATTGAAAAATTGGTTTAGATTAGATTTTATTTCCTTTATTGTGCTGTAGTAATTATTGTAATTAACATGTCCGAAAAAATAAAAAATTGAAACCTGTAAAACTCCAAAACTATCCGATATAAGTCATATCACATGCAACATGAAAAATGTTAGAAACTTTATATAGAATCCAAAAATTTAAAAATATATAGGGCTTGATTGGTTCTATTTAAAAAAATAAAGTTGACGTATGTCCTAATTTTTCGAACCACCCTGTATAACGACAAATATTTTTGAAGCATGCAAAAAAATAAAAATAAAGTTGACGTGTCCGAGTGATTTTCCGTAAAATTTGTCATTTTTTATATAATTTTTATATAATTTATTCCATACTTATACCACTGTATACAGTGTGGTCCGTGTGTGCAACAAATGGAAACATTTTTTAGTGGCACAACCGAAATATAAATATCGCCAAAATTCGGTGCATGTGCAATAACCATATTAGGCGCACTAAGAATGGCTTCAAGTCAAACAGCATACAGGGCAGGCAAAAAAATATAAAAATCGTTCAGAGCAACGTACCCTTATCCGAAAAATACAGAAAAACGTTATTTGAAAAAGTTGTTTAGAATTAAAAGATATGTCAAAATATAAAGACATAGCCTTCTATTAAAAAAAAATATATTTTTATGAAAATTTCAATTACCCCCGTACAATGATGTTTTTATATTCAGCTATAAAACATTTTCAGATTTACCACAATCAAATCACTTCTGCATAACTTTAATCAAATTAGAGCAAATTTTTAAAATTTACATAGATTTATATTTTTTTAAGTAATCAAAAACTTCATGTATTGCAACGATATGACACACAAGTTTCGAATTTCGCAAATATTTTTAAAAATAAGGCAAATACGTGCACATTAATTATTAGAAAAGTATTTGCCTTATTTTTAAGAATATTTTCGAAATTCGAAACTTGTGTGTAATATCGTTGCGAAAGACATGAAGTTTTTGGTTACTTAAAAAAATATAAATATAAGTAAATTTTACAAATTTGCTTCAATTGAATAAAAGTTATGCAGAAGTGATTTGATTGTGGTTAATTTAAAAATGTATTATATCTGAATATAAAGAAAATCATTACACGGGAGTAATTTAAAATTTTCAAAAAAATATATTTTTTTGGAATAGAAGGCTATGACCTTGTATTTGGAAATCTCTTTTAACTCTAAACAACTTTTCTTAATAACGTTTTTCTGTATTTTTCGAAATAAGGGTACTTTGCTCTTGAACGATTTTTATATTTTCTGGCCTGCCCCGTATGCTGTTTGACTTGAAGCCATTCTAAGTGCACCTGATATGGTTATCGGACATGTACCAACTTTTGGCGGTATTTTGGTTGTGCAACTAATAAAAAAAATTTCCGTGTGCTGCACCCTTAATGGAACAAACTGTATTAAAGCGGGTTTTACACTTAACAAGTTATTGATAAATTATTTGAACAAGTGCTTCGGCAAGTGGCTTGGTATGTGTAAAGCGGTTATTTTTCTATCAATTTTTCGCTCAAGCAACTTGATCAAGTTATTGATGAAATTATAATTTGTTCTATTTTTCTTCAATTTTTTGGATAATTTTTAGTAACTTTTTACATTAATTATTGTTGTTGCTTACTTTAGTAGAATTTTACTGTCAAGGCATGCTGTTAAAAACAGAGTAACTATTTTAAGAATATAGGAAAGATATTAAAAAACATAACCTAAAGATCTTAAAAACAGTACTTTTATCGCTATTATTAATCAGCTCAGTACCAAAAAAAACACAACAAAATCAAGGCGTAGATGGTGGAACTTACCATGGCACATTCAGGAATATGTATATATATATATATATATATACAGGGTGTTATGATATTCACTGCATATATTTGAATGAGTGACTCCTCGGATAGTCTACAGACATGCCAAATACTTTTTTCTCTCAAATCGCACACTTTTATTATTTTAAAAAATACCCTAAACCACCCCCGTATCCGACACTTCAAAAGAGCCTGACGTCATAAGCTCTAATATTATAACGAAAAAACAAATGATCCAGCCGGGACATTGCCAAACTTAAATATTATCTAGACATCGCATTTTTTTTATTAGATTTAAATATTCCAAAGTATTTTCAATTCCACAAACGCATTTTGCCAAAAATATGTAGAGGTACCTATTTTAATTTAATAGCAATTTTTTTATTTAATATGGGAAAATATGGACCACTCGTGAAATCGGTTGAAATTGTAGGTACCTAACCAGAACGAGCAACACAACGAATTATGACTTAACCTATATTACGTTATTAATGAGATGAGAATTATTCCTACTAGCTTAAACTGTCTGCTAAAAAAAGGTTAAAAATCAAAACGAAAAATATTAACTGAACACAGCTACACCGTATTTTAAAATTATAACCAAAATTATTTCATTACAGCATTTGTCAAAAAAACATGATTTTATTTTACACAGCACGTTCAGAAAGTTGTTATTCGCTCTTTTGCCAATAAAATTATCGTAACTTACCGATTTTTTTTGAAGAGATCCTCTAAATGAGTTTTTCCAAAGTCGAGATGTAGGTATCTACATAAATAACTTTCTTGCACCCCCAAACGTTACATAAGACGTAAATATTATTAGTGGTAAATTTAATTTAGTTTTCAACCCTATCAGACTAATTTAAGAAGCACTAATCAAAGCACAAACTAAATAAAAATATGCAAAATATTAGTTAACAACGGATGGATGAAGAGCATTATCAGCGTGTTTCCGCGAGATTCCGTTGATCTACCTTGAATAGAGTGTCACCTGTATGTCACTTAATATATCAATGCAGATATCACATGACTTGTAGTTCCCAGCCGTTCACGGTTGGTCAACGGGATCTCGCGGAAACACCCTGTGTTTTTCTAGGCAGCAAAAACAAAAAGAAATTAGTTTAGTACCCTTGGAAACTACCTAGGTACATTATTATTTAAAACTACCTTCCAGTTCTAAAGCAGACCTTACACGATCATTATTACTGTCAGTAATAAAAAGTATTTTCAGTAATATTGCTCGTGATAGAATGATCGAATGAAGTAAATTCAAGCAAATTATTGAAGATTATTCGAATATTTTTATAATACGATATTACGATTGTGTGAAATACTGACAGTAATAATGATCGTGTAGGGACTGCTTTAGGAAAATATATTGATAATATGCACGCGTGTTTGTATAGTTGCCTAAGCAGTAAAGTAGGTGGTAGATCTTGATAAAGCGAAGAGGGTTGTTGAGCCCATTCACTCCGCTAGAGTGATTCCGATTGGCCAAACTCATGCGTCAGCGTCAACTGTGTATGGATCCATATTGACCAGTATAATAATACCGTTTACATTATTTTTGCTATTTATTTCTTAATTTGTGAAAGAAAAAGTTAAAGCCGTTAAATATTAACAAAAGTTAAAGCCGTTTAATATTAACAAAATATCGTATCATCGCTTAGTGAGGTGCATTTTAAATTAGTTTTGGGTATTTAGTTGAAGTTGGGGTATTTATTTTGGTTTAAACAGCTTTTCTCTAGAGAGTTTTATTAAATTTGTGTTATAGGTAGTATTTTAACATTTTGAAATTGAGAATTTTGGAAGAGTTGGTACGATTTCTTTCTTTAAAGGTAATGTATTAAAAATATTATTTCTTCAAACTTGTTACATAGAAATATTGTTAAAAGACCGGGCAACACAACAACCTAGGTCACTGTTCTTTTGTTCTTTATATGGGTGTGTTTTATTTCCAGTGGTTAAATTAATTAAATTTTTTTTTGAGGGGCGATATTTAGCTTATTATCGTGAAGCGCTATATATGACTATTTTTCCCCAATCTGAATTCAAATCACAATTTTCAAGTTTCAATATATGCAGTGAATTTCATAACACCCTGTATATATATATATATATATATATATATATATATATATATATATATATATATATATATATATATATATATATATATATATATATATATATATATACAGCGTGTGTAGAATTTTACTTGACAAATGGGAAACTTTTTTATTATTGATTTTTCGACAAAAAGTTATTCTTTATAAAAAGTTTTGCTTCCTTTCAAATACCGAACGGCTTAACTAAAATTGACTTAACTTATACAGGGTGGTCGGTAATTTACCTTTTTTAAAATGACATTTTTTCTCACTGTTTCATTACTGGTTTTTCGATCACAAGTTATGTCTAATGATAAGTTTTGGTTCATTTCAAACACAGAATAATGTAATTAAAGTGATTCAAGTCTACACAGGGTGTTCCATAATTAATAATAATTATAATTTAACATAAAAAAAATTAAATTTGAAAAAATTTCTTGAACAAAAGGTTAATCTTCAGTCAACCTGCCATTATTTTCCATACATTTAATTAAATTAGTTTTAAATCTTCGAACTGCATTTGCCAGTTGATGCCTCTTCAGGTTTTCACATTCAGTTCTTATTCTATTTTTAAGCCCTTCCCTGTCTCGAGGGCGAGTTTTATATACCCTTTCCTTTAGAGTACCCCACAAAAAATAATCCAAGGGGGTGAGGTCCAATGTAAGATTTTCAAGTAGTTCTGTGAAATCGCCCTCAAGAAAATTTAGAAAATTGTCTCCTTTCAAGGTGTCCTTAAACAATATCGGCCCCAACAATTTTTCTCCTAGTATACCAATCCAAACATTGATTTTCTGAGAGTACTGGCTCCTGCACTGAATTGTCCAATGGGGATTATCGGTAGCCTAGTAGCGCGAATTTTGGCTACTCACTGTACCGTTAGTCGTAAAAACTGCTTCGTCTGAAAAAAGAATTTTAAAAGCAAGTCTTCGGTCATCCATCATTAATCCTAATATTAGTGCAGAAAAATCTAATCTCCAAACTCAGTCTTCTGGTAATAACGTATGCGTGAATTTTGGTTTAAAAGGTCTAAAATTATGTTTCTTAAGAACAAACCTTACAAAAGTTATTCCCAAATCAAGGTCACGTGACATTTGCCTTAAACTTTATTTTTAGATTTTCGTGAATGCATAACAAAACTTGAAGTTCGTCATCTTCATTGTGTTGGCCATATTGAATATAGTTGTTCCTGTTATGATCCCGCACCTTGAAAAACTTTGGAGAACACTGCTTAAAACTTCTCAGAACGTTCGCTACTGTTTGGTGGGAAATATCTGGTCGTTCGGGATGATTTAAGTTGAATTCTTCAGCAGCTTCACGCGTAGTGCGGTAGTTATTTCCAATAAACCTTTTCTTCATTGGACAAATGCATCTTGATCTCAAATGATATTCAAAATTAGGTATTCAACTACGACAGTTTAAATTTGACTTTCAAAGTACACAACTGGTGCTGATTTTTAAATCAGGTGTAGGTAAATTAGAAATTTGGCGAAAGTAGGTTTAAAAAAAATTTACAAAATTCATTCTAGCACACACCCTGAGAGGAGACAATTTTCTAAATTATTCTGTGTTTGAAATGAACCAAAACTTTTTATAAAGAATAACTTTTTGTCGAAAAATCAATAATAAAAAAGTTTCCCATTTGTCAAGGAAAATTCTACACACGCTGTATATACATATATATTATATTATATATATATACATATATATATATATATATATATATATATATATATATATATATATATATATATACAGGGTGATTGATGGTGAGTGGCCTATTAGAAGTTCTGGCGAACTAGTCAACGGATCACTTTGAAAATTTGGTAGTTTACATAAGTGGACATGACCTTTCTTTTAAAATTATTTTTGGCCTTGCGGTGTTGCCGCTTCTACTGAAAAGTATTAGCACCTATGATAATTTAAATGGAACACCCGGTATATTATATTTTTTTTAGAATCCCTGTTGGTTTGTTAATAAGTTTCGTTAACATATTCCTATGTCTATCTAGTATCGTTGTCGAGATAATAATTATTTTCTTCTTTTTTTCTCGGAAAACATGGTAGTCAATAAGGGCTGATATTTTTGAACTCATGACAGATAGGACACTAGAATTTGGTGGAGAGCTAGGTAATACCACGAGGCTATTCACTCGGTGTCCAAATCGTAGTTATATTTGTACAGGGTGTTTCAAAAATAAACATATTTTGATGGTTTGGAAAAATGATTAAAAGTACATTTTTTTAAATGGAACACCCTGTATTTTAACCGCGGTCCTAAAAGCTCTGTAAATTTCCTATCTTTCAATATATCATGTCCCTATACCTATCTCGAATAGTTTTTGACTTATTAGCATTTATTTGGACAATTTAACTATTACAGATAACATTCACGAGTTTTTAGGAAAATTTGAAAAGTAGCCTTTGGAAACTGTTGTTTTTAAATGGATGACACTTTTCTATTATTTATTCCGTTTCGTTGTCAGTTGGTTGCCGTACTTGAAAATTCTAATTTAAGGTTTTAAGAGAAATGGAAGAAAACAATAATTATTCAAATACAGTACTTATGAATTTATTTGTTTTACATGGTCAGTGTGATAAGATCATTAGTCGTACTTGTAGAAAATTCAATGAAATGTATCCAAATTTGCCATCAATGAACAATAAGAAATTTAGACGAATTCAAAGCAATTTCAAAAATTTTGGTTCTTCCTTGAAAGTTCCCAGAAATTTACCCAGACCTGTAACATCTAGTGAGGACAACGAAATTAACGTTTTGGCTTATTTTCATGCCTATCCGCAGGCTTCAATAAGATGTGCCAAAGAAGATTTGGGCTTAACCTATTTCTGCGTGCAAAAAATATTGGCTAAACATAATATGCATGATTATAAGTATACCAAAGTTCAATGTCTTAAGCCTGAGGACTGTCCACAAAGAGTTTTATTTTGCGAAAACTTGTTAGTTCATATTCAGGAAGATCCACAATTTTTAAGGAAAATCATTTGGACTGATGAATCAAAATTTTCTCGCGAAGGAATTTTTAATAGGAAAAATATTCATTATTGGGCGAAGGAAAATCCTCATGTAACGAGAGATACTGGATTTCAAGAAAATTTTCGATTTAATGTTTTTTGTGTAATGATGGACAACAAAATTCAATATTTGATATATGATGAAAATTTAACTTCCAGAAAATACTTAGAAATTTTAACTACATTTGTCGAAAATTTCGTGACAACCTTCCTCTCGCCCAGTATCGCAGCTGCTGGTACCAATTGGACGGGGCTCCCGCTCACTGCACTGACGAAGTTAGTGCGGAAATACAGAGAATGTTTGAAGATCGTTGGTTCAGGCGTTTGGGACCTTGGAATTGGCCTGCAAGGTCCCCAGATTTAACACCTCTGGATTTTTACCTTTGGGGCACTCTCAAGAATATTATTTACAAGACACCGGTAAATTCAAGGGAAGAGTTAGAAGATCGGGTGAATCGGGCATTTCAAAATTTGGATGCTGGTGAACTTAGACTTGCTACTGGACATGGTGTAAACAAGCGAATTTTAAAATGCTTAGATGTCAACGGCCAACGTTTTTGAACATTTATTAAAAACTAATTAAATGTTTTTTACTTTTTTCTTGGTAATTTTGTTAGAAGTCAAAAAAATATTATTATGTACACTACAACTTAAATATGATTAAGTAATTTTAAGCATTTAAGAATTTACTAATTGTTTAAAATTTGTCTAAATTTCTTATTGTTCATTGATGGCAAATTTGGATACATTTCATTGAATTTTCTACAAGTACGACTAATGATCTTATCACACTGACCATGTAAAACAAATAAATTCATAAGTACTGTATTTGAATAATTATTGTTTTCTTCCATTTCTCTTAAAACCTTAAATTAGAATTTTCAAGTACGGCAACCAACTGACAACGAAACGGAATAAATAATAGAAAAGTGTCATCCATTTAAAAACAATAAGTAGGCTAAAAACCGCTGCAGATATAAAAATGTTAAAACTTGACACAACAATCAAGAGTATATCAGTAAGATCCATGGGATTTGTATTTTATATATGGGCATTTGGAATAATTCTAGCTTTAATAACATTTTGTCTGGAAAGTACAGTTATGAAGATATATTATGCTCGGCAGAAATGATTTTCTCCTCTTAGTCTCACAAAACTTATGGAAATATAGGTACACCTTATAGTCTAAGACCCTGGCAGTACAAATATCATATGAATAAGCTACATGAACAACATTGTGTGAGTGAGTACCTAGTACTACCACAGACCTAAAGGGAGACACCTTTTATATAAGCTAATTTTGCCCGCGTCATGGAATCTGACGTCACTTCCGGTTACCCAGACCTGTAACATCTAGTGAGGACAACGAAATTAACGTTTTGGCTTATTTTCATGCCTATCCGCAGGCTTCAATAAGATGTGCCAAAGAAGATTTGGGCTTAACCTATTTCTGCGTGCAAAAAATATTGGCTAAACATAATATGCATGATTATAAGTATACCAAAGTTCAATGTCTTAAGCCTGAGGACTGTCCACAAAGAGTTTTATTTTGCGAAAACTTGTTAGTTCATATTCAGGAAGATCCACAATTTTTAAGGAAAATCATTTGGACTGATGAATCAAAATTTTCTCGCGAAGGAATTTTTAATAGGAAAAATATTCATTATTGGGCGAAGGAAAATCCTCATGTAACGAGAGATACTGGATTTCAAGAAAATTTTCGATTTAATGTTTTTTGTGTAATGATGGACAACAAAATTCAATATTTGATATATGATGAAAATTTAACTTCCAGAAAATACTTAGAAATTTTAACTACATTTGTCGAAAATTTCGTGGACAACCTTCCTCTCGCCCAGTATCGCAGCTGCTGGTACCAATTGGACGGGGCTCCCGCTCACTGCACTGACGAAGTTAGTGCGGAAATACAGAGAATGTTTGAAGATCGTTGGTTCAGGCGTTTGGGACCTTGGAATTGGCCTGCAAGGTCCCCAGATTTAACACCTCTGGATTTTTACCTTTGGGGCACTCTCAAGAATATTATTTACAAGACACCGGTAAATTCAAGGGAAGAGTTAGAAGATCGGGTGAATCGGGCATTTCAAAATTTGGATGCTGGTGAACTTAGACTTGCTACTGGACATGGTGTAAACAAGCGAATTTTAAAATGCTTAGATGTCAACGGCCAACGTTTTGAACATTTATTAAAAACTAATTAAATGTTTTTTACTTTTTTCTTGGTAATTTTGTTAGAAGTCAATAAAATATTATTATGTACACTACAACTTAAATATGATTAAGTAATTTTAAGCATTTAAGAATTTACTAATTGTTTAAAATTTGTCTAAATTTCTTATTGTTCATTGATGGCAAATTTGGATACATTTCATTGAATTTTCTACAAGTACGACTAATGATCTTATCACACTGACCATGTAAAACAAATAAATTCATAAGTACTGTATTTGAATAATTATTGTTTTCTTCCATTTCTCTTAAAACCTTAAATTAGAATTTTCAAGTACGGCAACCAACTGACAACGAAACGGAATAAATAATAGAAAAGTGTCATCCATTTAAAAACAACAGTTTCCAAAGGCTACTTTTCAAATTTTCCTAAAAACTCGTGAATGTTATCTGTAATAGTTAAATTGTCCAAATAAATGCTAATAAGTCAAAAACTATTCGAGATAGGTATAGGGACATGATATATTGAAAGATAGGAAATTTACAGAGCTTTTAGGACCGCGGTTAAAATACAGGGTGTTCCATTTAAAAAAATGTACTTTTAATCATTTTTCCAAACCATCAAAATATGTTTATTTTTGAAACACCCTGTACAAATATAACTACGATTTGGACACCGAGTGAATAGCCTCGTGGTATTACCTAGCTCTCCACCAAATTCTAGTGTCCTATCTGTCATGAGTTCAAAAATATCAGCCCTTATTGACTACCATGTTTTCCGAGAAAAAAAGAAGAAAATAATTATTATCTCGACAACGATACTAGATAGACATAGGAATATGTTAACGAAACTTATTAACAAACCAACAGGGATTCTAAAAAAAATATAATATACCGGGTGTTCCATTTAAATTATCATAGGTGCTAATACTTTTCAGTAGAAGCGGCAACACCGCAAGGCCAAAAATAATTTTAAAAGAAAGGTCATGTCCACTTATGTAAACTACCAAATTTTCAAAGTGATCCGTTGACTAGTTCGCCAGAACTTCTAATAGGCCACTCACCATCAAACACTGTATATATATATATATATATATATATATATATATATATATATATATATATATATATATATATATATATATATATATACATATATATTTGAACGTAGACTTTCACGGATGGAGAGATGTGAAGAAATGTTGATCCGTTCATTTGTTAAATTCCTATTGGAATCTGGCAGACGTTTCGCCAAGGTCTCACTTGGCATTATCAATGCTTACTCGTTGCTGTCAAGTCGTAAACTGATCATCACCAGGAATTTAACAAACGAACGGATATACTCCCGGATCAACATTTCTTCATATATATATATATATATATATATATATATATATATATATATATATATATATATATAGGGTGTTATTTAATAAGTGTCCAATATTTTACAGAGCGATTCCTCAGATATTTATATGGTTAAAAGTTCATATAAGCATGGGTCCGCAAGCCGTTAATTATTGAGATACAGGGTGTTAAAAATTTATTTTTATTTTGGTTTTCCGCAAGTAATTTTTGAAATAATATCTATATTTGGACAAAAATTGGTATTTGGGGATTTTTCAATATGAGAAACTCAAATTTGATCGTAGTTTCACCCTTAATTGTAGGGGGCGCCACCTACAGTTTTTTTTTCTTTCGGGAAGTCACAACTTTTTCGATCATGTATGTATCACATTTTCTAGAAGAAAAATCGATTCCTATATCATTTTTACGTAGAAATGATACACTTATCAAAAGTCGCTACAAGCAGCCGTTTTCGCAATATTTTGATTTAAATTAATCGATGCATGGGTTTGTCAAAAAGTGAAACAATTTTAAATACTGAAAGAAAATTGAAATAAAAGTATCAAGTAGGCTAGTAAGTATATTCCAATGTTTATTTTGTGTCATGTCAATAGCTAAATAGCTTTATGTCAGTTATTACTGTGTCATTATTATTGTGATTATTTGTTAAAAAATGGCAAACTTTACCAATGCTGAGTATGCCGATATACATTTTAAGGCGGCTACAGACGGCATGGCAAGCCTTGGCCAGCGTTTCAATCAGCGTTTGTAGAAACGTTGGTCTTTGCTTGATATTCGCGCACCGACGACCGTACACACGACATGTTTTATCTGAAAGTTTCAATAAGTCCCTTTGATGTGTGTCGAAATTACCGCTTACTAGGCGAACCCTGGCCAGCGCCAACGTTGGCTTTGCTTTGCCATAAGTTTTGCGTCCACACCATGTGCCAACGTTGGAACGAGCGGGCATTGGCCAAGGCTTGCCATGCCGTCTGTAGCCGCCTTTACATACGGTCTTGCTAATGGAAATGCATGTGAGGCTAAACGTTTGTATCAGGAGCGTTATCCGAACCGCACAACTCCTACGTCAAAATCGTTTTCAAGAATTCACGCTCGGTTAAGGGAAACAGGAAGATTTGAGAAAGCGGCACATCTGTCGGGTGCACATCAGACGGTAAGAACCCTAGAAACGGAGGAAGCGGTTCTTAATCTGGTAGGAGAACACCCGGAAACAAGCTCAAGAAAGGTAGAGCTGACGTTAAACATTTCCCATGTGCTAGTATGGAAAATTTTAATTGATAATTTGATATATCCCTACCATATTCAAAGAGTTCAGGCACTCCTTCCTCGTGATTTTCCAGTACGCTTCAATTTCTGTCGTTAGTTTCAGCAATGCCTTATTCACAATCCTTTATTTAAAAATCAAATCCTGTTTACTGACGAAGCAAATTTCTCTCGCAACGCCATACGCAATTTTCACAACAATCATTTGTGGTCAGAGGAAAACCCCCATGCGATACAGGAATCACATCTCCAGGAACAGTTCTCTCTTAACGTATGGGCAGGAATCCTTGGGGATTATTTAATAGGCCCGTTTTTTATACCAGGAAGATTAAACGGACCGAGATATCGTCATTTTCTTGACGAAGATTTGCCCATTTTACTGGAAGATGTACCGCTTAGACTACGAAATGAAATGTGGTTTATGCATGATGGTGCCCCGGCACATTTTAGCATCCTAGCGTGAGAATTTTTAGATCGTACTTTTGGTAACCGTTGGATAGGTCGCGGAGGGCCTCAACCATGGCCTCCTAGGTCTCCAGACCTTAACAGTTTGGATTTTTTTCTTTGGGGACATCTAAAATCCTTAGTTTACAAGACACCCATCCAAAATGAAGAAGAATTAAGGAATCGAATAATTAACTCTTGTAGAACGATACAAAATACTCCAGGAATTTTCCAAAGAGTACGAATCAATCAGAAGGAGATTGGATGCGTGCATACAGCAAGAAGGTGGACATTTCCAACATTTATTGTGATTTTAATTTAGTTTTGTGTTTCATAGTTTATTATTGTTTAAAAGTTTCCATTTAAAATGTTTCTATGTTGATTAAAAAAAAACTTTTCAAAATTGTTTCACTTTTTGACAAACCCATGCATCGATTAATTTAAATCAAAATATTTCGAAAACGGCTGCTTGTAGCGACTTTTGATAAGTGTATCATTTCTACGTAAAAATGATATAGGAATCGATTTTTCTTCTAGAAAATGTGATACATACATGATCGAAAAAGTTGTGACTTCCCGAAAGAAACAAAAAAACTGTAGGTGGCGCCCCTTATAATTAAGGGTGAAACTACGATCAAATTTGAGTTTCTCATATTGAAAAATCCCCAAATACCAATTTTTGTCCAAATATAGATATTATTTCAAAAATTACTTGCAGAAAACCAAAATAAAAATAAATTTTTAACACCCTGTATCTCAATAATTAACGGCTTGCGGACCCATGCTTATATGAACTTTTCACCATATAAATATCTGAGGAATCGCTCTGTAA
Source organism: Philopedon plagiatum (assembly GCA_963971165.1). Taxonomy (NCBI): domain Eukaryota; kingdom Metazoa; phylum Arthropoda; class Insecta; order Coleoptera; family Curculionidae; genus Philopedon; species Philopedon plagiatum. The sequence goes on from OZ020190.1 coordinate 123,465,900, forward strand.
AATATTGGACACTTATTAAATAACACCCTGTATACATATATTAGTACTAAACAAGATTGAAACTCCTTGAAAAGTGTAAAACAATGTCTTTTTCAATTTTTTGATCAGCAATTTGGTGAAATAATTCAACAAGTTTTTGATTAATTAGTTGTGAGGTGTAAAATCCGCTTAAGTGGCAGACACAAAAAATAATGTATTAAATAAATATTAGAGTATTATCTTATTAATCTTATCTTTTAAGAGTAATTCAGCAGCAAAGGACGCTCATATGAATGCTTCAAAAAAACAACTTCAACAAAATAAACTGGACATATATGGAGGTCTCTACTACCTAAGACCATATGACATTCCTGCGGAATATGAAGTTTCCCCAGCTTACTATGTAATGGCAGTCGTTTGGATGACACCAAATAGTCCCGAAATTCCAATTTGGTGGAGAATTATACATATTTTTTCTCATCAGGTTTACTTATGTTGGGTCTTAACTGTACTAATTTCATCATTTCTGGTCAAGTGTTTCTTTGGTATAAGCGTCAAAACAACTTTTGTTCTAGCTTTAAAAGTTTTATTTGAATATCCAGCAATTGATAAAATACATTTTCAGTCACTATCCTTAAAACTATCCGGAGGTGCATGGATTCTAGCAATGCTTACCATATCAGCAGTTTTCAAGAACTCCTTTTTATTTATTACTGCAACAACAATAAGACAACATCAGTTGGAAACTTTAGAGGAGATTCTTCAGTCAGCTTTGAATATAGTAGCTATATCGAAGAATGATTACATAAATTTCTTTAAACTGCGTGGTATTAAAATAAATCCAAGCAAAATAGAAGAATGTTATTATCTACAATGTTTAAATAGAACAGCGTTTCAGAAAGATAGTGCTACAACGACTGAAAGAACAACGGCCATGTATCATTATATTCCTTCATGGTACCGGGATGAGAATGGAGAGAGCATGGTACATCTTTCAGAAGTAATATTCACTGATTCAGTGCATTTGATTTTTTCAAAGGGATACCCTCTTTTCGAAAGGTGCTCCGAAATTATTTCAAGGGCGAATGCCAATGGCTGGTTTGTAAATCAACTAAGTAGGCTAAAAACCGCTGCAGATATAAAAATGTTAAAACTTGACACAACAATCAAGAGTATATCAGTAAGATCCATGGGATTTGTATTTTATATATGGGCATTTGGAATAATTCTAGCTTTAATAACATTTTGTCTGGAAAGTACAGTTATGAAGATATATTATGCTCGGCAGAAATGATTTTCTCCTCTTAGTCTCACAAAACTTATGGAAATATAGGTACACCTTATAGTCTAAGACCCTGGCAGTACAAATATCATATGAATAAGCTACATGAACAACATTGTGTGAGTGAGTACCTAGTACTACCACAGACCTAAAGGGAGACACCTTTTATATAAGCTAATTTTGCCCGCGTCATGGAATCTGACGTCACTTCCGGTTACGATTTTGAATGTTTTCTTAAGACATGCCATACATGAATTAAATTTACGTCAAAACTTTTACTGCATACAATAAGATTATAGTGGGGCGCCAGGCCTAATTAACCCACAGCCCTGAGGCTCCCTCCATTAAAGTTTTTTTTTGTGTTTTCTTAAGTCATCGAATACCTCGATGATTTTTTTAAAGTAAAGTATAAGCTTTATAGTTTCAAAAAAATTGGGTGCCGCCTCTTAGTTGCCCGCATCCTCCTGGCTGCTTCAGTTTTAATTACTATAAGGCTTATGAGCATAGCAATTATAGCATTTATAGCAATCTATGAACTATATCATTTATTTATAAACAAAAATTTTATATCGACGTAATTTACATTTTTTTTTTATTAATAATCTTAATAGAAACTAATTTTAAAGGGATCATTATAAATTATTTTGACACATACCTATTGCTCTAAAAATTTTTAAGTTCCAAAATTTTAGTAATTACTTATTACTTCAGGATATTAAATAGGCTATTAATGTTATATTTTTATTTTAATATTAAACTAAAATTTAATATTTCTCACAGGATATATTCAGACATTTTATTTTTATTTCTGTCTTATTAGTTTTATCTGATAAACAAAGTGAGAAAGAGAAAATATTTAGGAATGAACATAGAGTTATAAAAATATGGTTTTTTTGCATGTAATTTTTTTTATTGCAAAAACAAAAATACAAATTCAGAATCTTACTTTCATTCATCCGCATTTCAATTATAACATGGGTATTTTCATCTTCATCAATGTCATTATTACTATTTGATATGATAATGTCATCTATTTGCAGTGGGGTTGGATTTCCTTCAAACTAATTTTGTGTTTGTGTTACCAAATTATTTTCGGCGTAAATCCAACCACACTTCGTTAAATCAAACGAAATGCTACGTACTCTCATTGCATTTTGCACATCGAATTAATTAAGATCGTTCTTAAAATTTTTTGTTTAAATAATTCCCAGCACGGTGGCATCCGACTGGAATCATAATGTCGAACCTCACTTAAAAAGCTTCCTGAGTTGAAATTGCAGAGAAATTTCTTTTAAAAATTATTAAACGTGACAAATTCACATCTGTACATTTTTTAATGCCATACATTTCACATTTAAACTCTTATATTATTTCCATCATCTCTTCGTTTTCAACATTGGAAGGATTATTGACTGAAGCGACTGAAGCGTTCTGGTATTTTTGATTTTTTTTTTAAAGAATTTGGAACGGTTTAGCTTTACCCTTTTTATAGAAACTTACAGTATAATCGCAACCTGTGTATGCGTGGAAGCCAGGCAATGCATCGCACAGATTCTGGCCTAATATAGGAAAATGCTAAATTACGTCGATATAGTTTTTTTTTTATAAATAAATGACCTAATTCATAGATAGCTATGAATGCTATGATTGCTATGCTCATAAGCCTTATAATAATTAAATCCGAAGCAACCAGGAGGACGCGGGCAACTAAGAGGAAGAACCCTATTTTTTGAAACTATAAAGCTTATAGTTTACTTAAAAAAAATGACTTAAGAAAACACAAAAAAACCTTTAGTAGAGGGTAATTAGGCCTGGCACCCCACTATTATCGTATTGTATGCAGTAAAACTTCCATTTTAACGTAAAATTAATTCATGTGATGACTTAAGAAACCATTAAAAATCGTAACCGGAAGTGACGTCAGATTCCATGACGCGGGCAAAATTAGCTTATGTAAAAGGTGGGTCCCTTTAGGTCTGTGGTAGTACTACTTACACAAGGTTATTCATGTATCTTATTCATAGGGATATTTGCACGGCCGGCTCTCCGACTATTAGTAGTTTTAAGGCACGCTATAGTTAGGTATAAAGGCGGCTACAGACGGCATGGCAAGCCCTGGCCAATGCCGCTCGTTAAAACGTTGGCGCATCGTGTGGATGCAAAACATATGGCAAAGCAAAGCCAACGTTGGCGCTGGCCAGGGTTCGCCTAGTAAGCGGTATTTTCGACACACATCAAAGGGACTTGTTGAAGCTCGCCAGTGGGCTTGATCGCCGTACACACGTATTCAAAATCACTTGCAGACATTCTGCAGAAGTTAATGAACTTTAGAGATGCCTCCTTTGTCAAATCGCCAAGTAAATCACTTATTGTACCTAAAAAATTATTTGTAGTGTGAATGTTCATTTAAATATTATTTAGTTAACCTACGTTGTCCTACTTAGATAAAGCGAATTAGTTCACCACCTGCGTTTTTTTCTTTTTTTAATAGTTTCTGATAAAAATAATGCAGCTGAACTTAAAAGTAGAGCAGACGCTGCTATCACTTCATCATCGGACTCCAGTTCGTCTGTCTTGTAGGTACACTTGTAGAGATTCGCTTTCACTTGCCTCGAAATCACTGGCAAAGATAAAACATGTCGTGTGTACGGTTGTCGGTGCGCGAACATCAAGCAAAGACCAATGTCTCTACAAACACTGGTTGAAACGCTGGCCAAGGCTTGTCATGCCGTCTGTAGCCGCCTTAACACAATGGTAAACCATGCAAACACTTCGCTGAAGGGCCGCATTAAACTATTACAAATTAAAAAATTATTTTTTCAAATTTCCTTAAGGTAAAACATTAGAAAATAGTTTTATGCTAAACACGCTATCAGCTAGAAAGTTTATCCTTACTTCAAAATAAATAAATAAACACATTCTGCAACAATAGTGATTTTTTTTTTATTTGCCACTTGTCTTAGCTAAGCTGAGTTAGTCAGAGAGAGATGGTATGATAAATTTTAAGAGGCAAAAAGAGACACAAAGCTCTGACTATTTCAGCATGAGCTAAGACAAGAGACTAGCTTTTAAATTCATCGATGTCTAAAGCGCATTAATCACATTTCCATCAAACCGTATTTAAATTACCGATGAACGTTTGCTGAAATTAGCGTTTTTTAATTCATGATATTTTCATCAGATTCATCATCGATGCATGGTACGGCTCGGATGTCAGAATGTGAGGTTATCAACATAAGATTTTGAAACTTTTAGGTTTCCAATATGATTTATAACCGATAATAGATTATTGCGTTCCCGCCAACAAATAAATGAAAGTATACATTATTAGTAGTCTAATTTTAGAAAATTATATTTTACACCATTTGAAAATCCTGCTCATCTAAAATTCATTGACCGATGACGTGAATGACATAACGCGATTAAATTGACTGATGTTTTCCACCAAGAATTTAAAAAATCGCCCAAGTGGCAGATAATAACCAACTAACGTCACAGTTAAAAAATGTTAGGAAGCGATTGATGCCCTCTCAAAAAAAAAATATTACCTGCTTGTACAGACAACCCTTAAGTCATAAAAATTAATGTGACTTCTACTATATTAGTCTGGCCGATATCAAAAATATTTACAACTATAGCGTTTAAAATAAGAAAAAATATTTAAAAAATACAACTGACCAATGTCCAACTTTTTTAAGCCTCTCTGTATAGTACAAAATACATTTAAACGGTGGTAAAATTAAATTTGCCAGGTTTCAAAAATTTTAGAGCATTTCAAAGTTTGGTTTAGATTAGGAATTTATTTCATTTATTGTGCTTTAATAAATTAACATAACCGAAAAAATTAAACATTTAAACCTGTATAATTCCAAAACTATTCGACATAGGTATATGAAACATGTTTAGAATCCTACGTAGAATCCGAAAATGTAAAGGTATATAAGGTATTCTATTAAAAAATAAAGTTGCCGTACGTTCTACTTTTTTGAGCCACCCCGTATAATGAAAAATATTTATATTTATATTATTTTTAAGACAACGAATTTATTCCATAGTTTATGTTCTCATTGTATATATATTGCCATAAATTTACATGTATCGACGATGATACATATTCCGCATCTAATACCTGCAGCCGGAAAAGCGTCAGCAGATGGAACATGTACAGCACCTCACATCGAATGATGTGTATATGGGCATCCTTTTCTTATGCCTTTACACCGGCACATGGGCGCCCATAGAGTAAATTTCAGGGGGGGGGGAACCAGCCAAAAAACCGTATGATACAAAATCACGAAGTTGCGCAGTTGTTAAAAAGCACCGTGGAACCCGACACCGGGGGGGGGGGGGGGGGGGTAACAGCCCGCCCCTTGCCCCTCCCTATGGGCGCCCATGCACAGGCATATCTCTTTTCGGCAGTCTTCAACCCGTCTTGTCTATTCCGCGTTCCTTCGTTATTTACAGAGCCGTCCCGTCATTCCGATTTTGATTTATGACGTGTGATATTAAAGTTTGTTTTTAGGAATTATGTTGTGGGTTTTCGGTGTTGTCAGAAAGCATTTTGCCTTTATTTTGATGATTTTATGCTTATTAGACATTTAAGTATTATATTGTCGGGTTTTGTGTATCTGTAAAGTGTTTCTTTTTATTGAAATGTAAGTAGGTAAACATATTTTATTTGATTAACAATTATGTAGACAAACATTACCCCAAAATTAATTAATGGCATTATATGTTTTGCGGCGTAAATTACGAATCTATACGAGTAGTTTAGTGGAATAGAGAATATAATCGTAGACAATCTCGCCCATGTAAAGAACCTCCGGCGCGCTCAAATATGCATCTTGTTCTGTTATTTTTGACTTATTGACCCACCCATTGCCCCAATGAAAAAACCATACTTATTTCTTTCACTTTAGTACCTACATCTAAATAATAAAAGCTTGTTTTTATAAAGTATTTTTTACATAAGATTTTATTCCTCATTCTCATTACTATACTACTATCCATTTCTAAAGTTGTGACCCCTCAGTTTGGAAGCTTGTAAAGTAAAAAGCACAATTTTAAAAAATATAATTTTCACATATTTCGGTAAAGTAACTTGTCTCTATTACACATGTAAAACTTTGTAACCGTAGATGCCTTGGTGCTTTTCTAATGGGAAGGTAATTGTAAAATTGTCACCATTTTTTCCCTATTTCATCAATGACTCAATTGTAAAAATTGATTGTGCCTTACTGGTACTCTCAGGCCTAACTAATTTTTTACAGGCGATAAAGTGAACCTTACTTTAGTCCCAAAAAATATTAGTTTTATTTTTTTTTTCTTAGGTTTGGTAGTAATATTCAAAAAATGATTGTGGTTATGTAATTACTACCAGTAATCTTACAGCAAAAATTTTTGTTTTTTTTGTATTACATACCTATAACGAGATGTAACTTTACGTTTAACGAAAATTTTGTTTTGGCAGTTGTCATAAACGTAAATACAAACAATTAATTTGTGTACAGGATAGCAGCATTGAGCTTGCGGGATGGAGCGGGGCGTCGAAGGTGCAATAGTATGGGTGTTAAGGTAATAATCATTAAAGTAATGCAATATAGTGAAGGTTTCTTTTTGAAACCCAAACAGAATTTGGCACGTTCTGCATCGTTTCAAGACACATTTAGTACATTTGTGATTTTAAACGTAGTATTCAATTTTGCCACTTTATTTTTCACATATGCCCAAATTAATTCAATTGCGTTGAATTCACAGTGTGCAACTGGCAACCATAGAAGCTTTACATTATCATTACGTAACTCCTTTGCAATTGTATCTAAAAGATACGTTTTTGGAAAGTGATAGTTCTTGCATAGGTCTAAAAGCATTGGTTTGGTTAATTCATTAAACGTTGTAAATCCATCGGGCAATGTTGCTTTTCGCTGGGACATCCATTCTATTATTTTTTGTTTTGTCCAGGCAGTTGTAGGATTTCGAAAATTAGGATCCAACATTGTATGCTACGGTGCTTGGTCAATTACGATTACTGATTTGTCAGGTATTACGGAAAGCACTGTTCTAAATCATTCTTCGTAATGTTGTTTATTCATCTCGTTATGGTAATCCACTGACGCCGCACTTTTTTTCCCAACGAAACACTTCAGGCAGCCATCCAAAAACCCATTTTTACTACCAATATGTAAGATAATAACCCGTTGTCCTGATCCTGATGGCCGTTTTATTCCACCTCTAAAGTAATTAATTTCCTGTATACCACCTCTGTATTCATCAAAATTATCCCGTTTTGTGGGATTAACTCTTTCAACCCAGCCAAACTTCCTTGAATGATTTGCACCGCACCATGTTTCATCTGCATAAAATATTTGCCAAGAATCTTCACGATATCTCTTTATGGCGTATAAGAATTCCGCTCTTCTGGCTGCAATTGTGTTTTGTTCCATTCAAATTGGTTTATTAATTAGTTTTTTCTAGGAAAACCCAAGTTCTTTAATCCATCAGTATAAAGTCATTTCTGAAAATTCTGGTAAATAATCGACATCTTCTTTCAATTTCTGGTAAACTTCTTTTATAGAAGGAAACCGACGCTCCAGTTAAAAATTTAATATTGTTCTCCTTATGACGCCCTGCAAAATCTCATCACATTCCAGTCAGGGCCTTCCACTTCTCCCTTTTGATGGTATAATAATACCGGAACTTTTTTCTTCCGCAGTAACACGTTTAACGGTGCTTTCACTAATACCCAGGCAATCTGCTGTTCTTTTAACCACTTGCTCAATCAAAATATTTTCCAAACCGTTGTCTTTCTCTGATTGAAAGTACGCTCTGACTTTTAATATAATATTTTTCATTTGTTCGTTGCACTGACGAGACATTTTAACTTATTAGACTGTAGTTTGATACCGTATTTTTGGTTCAGATTACATCAGGTATTTATATAAATTCTAACAAGATAATCTTAAAAATCGTGTGAAAACAATAATAATTTCAAATTACTATCTACCACTAAAACCAAAAATTTAAATCAACAATAAGTAGATATAAACAACCACAATCAACTAAATAATATTATTTTACAAATCTTTTCAATACATAACAAATAGATTAAATTCTAAACAAATAAAAATACATGGACCTACGGACTACATACGACCTTTACGACGAAGCCGCCGTACTGTGATTATGTCGGTAAAGGCGTTTGACACTTTGCATCTCTTTCTTATGTGGCTTTTAATATTTATTGCAATTTTTACAAGAACTAAAGGTGCTTTTTTTAATTTTGTGTAATAAAATACATTTGTATAATAATAACTACGTCTACGAGTGTAAAGATTTTTTTAAGGTTTTAAATTGTCCACAGTACAGCTGATACACAAACATCATTAAAAAATAAAAAAATACAATTTTAGACACATACTACCAATCTCTTGCGAAAATATAGATATTTTTCTATCTACCTTCAAAATTGCATTTAAATAGGGAAAAAATTAACCAATATATAGACATGAGAAAATCGTTTATCAGTATTAACGCAGTAAAATCGTTGTTTTTTTCTACTTGATTATGAATCAGTTCAATATCGTTTCCAATACAATAATACATTTTTTGGAAGAAACTCTTGGATAACGTCCTAACAAGCTGTAATTTTTTCAGTTTATTCTGCCCCGTGGTTTTTTTGTTATTGACCCTCAGACTGAGGGGTCAAAACTTTAGAAATGGATAGTAGTATTGGAGAACACATTAGCGTATTATTAAACATTAATATATTTATAATGTACATACATAAATTACTTTTGTACATATACAAGTTATATATCTACGAGACTGTTTTGGTAACAACATATCGCTTCTTGTCTGGTTAATTAAAAATGTTTTCTAAAATAGTACTTATAGCTCTATTTTTATTTAAAACTAATGCAAAATTAAGTGCTGCATCCGGACGGCAAGACTATGAACAAGTATTAAAATGTGTTAACACTATTATCAACAATATTCCAGATGAAATAAATAAACTTCCTGTTTTAAGTTATAGTAGAAACGGCTCTTTAACACTACCAAAATTACCTACTATTTTAGTTAATAATTTTGAAACTATTAAAAATTGGCCGAAGTATTTATTTCGCGGCTATTTTATTCATGAAGGATTCGCCGACACTGAAAGATTACTCAACAAATTATTTGAACTTAAACTACTAACGCCTAGATCATGGTATATATATTTTTCTAACTTTGGCAAATCTAGCAACTTTTCATTTTTTACTAAATACTACGTAGCAAACGTATTTGCCATCGACATGAATCTTGAGGTTTTTACTACTGATCCGTACAAATATGAAAATGTTAACTGTCCAGAAAATCTGCCTTTTAAAATAGGTTCCTGCGAGAAACTTAACCAAATTACATTAAAAAAATATCTAAACAAGTATCCAAAAAAATGGAGAAACACCACTGTACGTGAATATTTTAAAATTATGGTACCTATTACAACAATTTCTTTTGACGGTTTAGAAGATAAACTATTTGAATTGCTTAAAAGAAGATTGGAATTTAATAATATTCGAAGTTCTTTACCAAACTTGCACTTGGGAAATGTGGTAAGTCGACTTATAAATTTTTATTTGTGAGTATTTACATATAATATATAATACATATATTTTTTTCTTAAGAGTAGTTCAACAGAAATGGACAATTATAATAATATTTCAAAAAGCAACGATTAATCACGAATCTTAACGAATTTAGATTTAACGTTTAACCCGAGAAAAGCAAATCGATTTGCTCTTCTCGGGTTTAACTAAAATATATACCAAACCCCTTGTTTTCTTATTGTTTTATGTTAAGAGTAATTCTACAGCAATGATGAAACATGAAAACATGTGTAAAAGAAGGCTTCAAGAAAATAAACTTGACATTTTTGGTGGCCACTATTTCCTAGGACGAAATGATATTGCTGTGGAATATGAAATTTCGCCAGCTTACATGGTAATAGCAGTTGTTTGGGTAACACCTAATAGTCCTGAAATTCCAATATGGTGGAGAATTACGCATATTTTTTCATATCCGGTTTATTTAAGTTGGATCTTAGCTATACTAACTTTATCATTTTTAGCCAAGTGTTTCTTTGGTATAAGAGTCAGAACAAATCTTGTTCTAGCTTTAAAAATTTTATTTGAATATCCAGTCACTGATAAAATATATTTTCAGTCACTATCCATAAAATTATTCGGAGGTGCATGGATTCTAGCGATGCTTACCATATCAGCAGTTTTCAAGAACTCTTTTTTATTTATTACTGCAACAACAATAAGACAACATCAATTAGAAACTTTTGAGGAGATTCTTCAATCAGATTTGAAACTAGCAATTATATCGACTGATGATTTAACAAATTTTTATACTAAACTACGAGGTATTGAAATAAATCGAAACAAAATAGAAGAATGTTATTATGAACAATGTTTAAACAGAACAGCATTTCAAAAAGATAGTGCTACAATGACTGAAAGATCACTGACAATGTATCGTCACATTCCTTTATGGTACCTGAACGAGAATGGCGAGAGCATGATACACCTTTCAGAAGTAGTATTCTCTGAATCAGTTCGTCTGTTGTTTTCAAAGGGATACCCTCTATTAGAAAGATGTTCCGAAATTATTTCAAGGGCCAGCGCCAATGGCTGGTTTGTAAATCAACTAAGTAGTCTAAAAACCGCAGCAGATATAAAAATCTTTAAACTTGACACAACAACCAAGAGTATATCAGTAAGATCAATGGGATTTATTTTTTATATATGGGCATTTGGAATAGCTTTAGCTATAATAACGTTTTGCCTGGAAGCTACAATTCAAAGACTGATAAAAAAATGAGACTGAAGTGCTTCTAGCAAGGTTTAACAAATACACGCAAGATTAAAAAGAAATGTAAGATTTGATAATTATGTAGTGGTTTAACTAAGTATTTAATACTACTTAGAAAAACAAAGGAATAAAAATACATTAAAACAATACTCTAATATTAAAATAATATAATTATATTATTATTATAACATAACATATTAAATTTCTATGAAAATGGAAAGAGTTAAAGAAAGTGGTTTTAAGGAATTAAGAATTTATTCTAAATTTAACATATTATTCCCAGAGGAATTATTATGACGCTTTTCCTTAATCCTCTTTCTGTATTATTTCACTTCACTCGCCATTTAACACGCCAGAGCGAGGAAAGAAAAAACAATAAAGATCAAACGACCTAGGTTTTGATTTTTTTATCGCCTGAAAGCCCACGAAGACAGAAGCCTAAGTACTGTGTACCGTGGGTGTACTGGGGAAATCTGACTAACACATTCTGGAGCTGGAAATTCAACTTTTTTTCGCAAATTACAAAATATTTTTTTTCTTTACCAAAACATTCCTAGTAGGCTCACTATTAAAAACCTTAAACTTGGCATGGGTCCCGTAAGTAGCAACAGAGATATACAACTTCAAAATTTCTAAATCCGTCCTTGAATTTTCACCAGCCCTTTAAAAGGATGTGTGGGGTGGTACCACCTCGGCCGAGGGAGAATTCCCCTAGCACCTTAACAATCGCAGAACATCCATGGACGACGCGGGATTCGAATCCGCGATCTCTCGGTTGCAAAGCTAGCGCCGTACCAACTCGGCCACCCGAGACTAATTATTTTATTATTATTATTTTATTTAGGAAAATTCAAGTTAATGCAACAATAAGTTACTATTTTAAAACTATACCTACTGGAAATGATTTATGGTAAGTAAGGAAAGTAACGCTAGGATGGCGCCACAAAACCTTATATCAACTGAATGTATAGAGATATTACCTTTATGTGTTGGGTGTTATGTAGAAGTCAGTTACTTTCTACGATATAAAAAAGAAGGGTCTAGTTTTGCTATTAAAACAGGATTCATTTGTGTTGGAATACAATAGCTGCCATGCTTACCAGTGGCGGCTGGTGAAATTTCGAAGTTGTATACTTATCTCTGTTCCTACTTACAGGACCCGTACCAAATTTAGGGGTTTTAATAGTGAGCCCACTGGGAATGTCTTGGTAAAGAAAAGAAACATGTTGTAATTTGCGAAAAAAGTTGAATTTTTGGTGTGCCCCTCCTAAGAAAAAAATGAACACGTCTAGGTATTTTATTGATTATTTTTTTACACAAATTTTACATCATTTTGTCGGCAGTTTTTAAATTTTGAGGGAAAAAATGTATTAATAGAAAGTTATGGTCATTTGAATTTAAGCCTACAATATAATTTAAAAAAAAAATTCAAGTGACTATAACTTTCTAATAACAATTTTTTCTCTTAAAATTAAAAAAAAAAACTGTCGACAGAATGATGTAAAATTTGTTTAGAAAAAATAATAAATAAAATACCTAGACGTGTTCATTTTTTTCTTACGAGGGGCACACCCAAAATTCAACTTTTTTTGGCAAACTACAAAATGTTTGTTTTCTTTACCAAAACAGTCCCAGTGATTGGCAAATTCTCTTTTATTGGCGTTCGATGCAGGAAATAATGGAATCAAATATTCGGCAAAGATCCAGACCTTCTTTCATAGGCGCAACAAGTAAAAATTAACCAAGGTATTAAATTAGAAACTAACACAAATATACCTAAAATCTCAGGGTACACGAACATAAACTAAAGCTTAAAAAATTCTATACAACTTCTAGGAAGTTCGTAGCAATATGCTTTGAAATATTCTATTTGTTGGATACGTATGCAGTGGCGTAGCGAATGTTCAAAGCGCCCTGGGGCAAAAATGACTTACTTATCATTGAGTTCTTATTTTAAATTGTGTATTTTATTTTCTGTTGCGTCCTTTAGGGCCGGCGCCCTGGGGCGACTACCCCGTCTGCCCCCCCCCCCCCCCCCGTAGCTACGCACCTGCGCATAAGGTTGCCATCAGGTGTTTTAAGCTTCGAGAAGTCATTTGGACGAAATTATAGACCTACCTGCTACTTCTTTTTGGAAGCAAAAGAAAATGTCGACCTTGTTTGGAAATATTTCTTTTAGTATCTTATTCACCTGCGCCAAAGTAAAAGGATTTTTGTTTCAACTTTCTCAAAGGAGGACTATCTTGCAGAAATAATAATAGGCAACTCTGGATACCTATTACCAATTACAATAAAAATAGCAGGTAACATTTTTATAGAAATGTTAATCACGTCGATTTGAGTATAATGTCATCGCATAAGGTTAGTTATTAGCATTTTACAAACCGCAGAAACAAATAACCTAACCGTTTACTTAATTTTTTATATTTCAAGAAGATAGTAGTAAAATTGTTATGATTATGATCTTGACTTCAGGCAGTAAGGTAAAAAATGTTAAGCACGGTGAAGGATTACTTCATCCTTGGCCTATTAGGTTTGTTTGTGTTGTATTTTATGAAGGAAATATTTTTAATATTTGATCATGATGTAAATAAAATAAAAGGATTTAATTACGATTTGGTGATTTCTTTTGCATTTACAGTTATTTTCATAAAATATCTGGATCACGAGATTATGTTTATCATTTAAAAATCACATGCATAAATGGTCATGTTACAAAAATAACATTGTCGGTTTTTCAGTTATTATCTCGGTTTTTAACCAAAAGCTAAATCTCTTAGTTTTCCAGTCACCGATTTGTTACAAGCTTACAGGTACTTGCCTGTGTTTAAAAAAAAACAAGTTGAGTCATATACTGGACAGCTGTTAAGCACGGTTATAGTTTATAATTTGTTTCAAATAAAACACAAGAATAAATAAATAACCAGAGGGACCTTGAGTCAGTGTTGAACCAAAATTTTATGATATTGACATAGGCGTACCTGGGAAATAATATGTTGTAATGTTAAATTAGTAAAAAAATAGGATTGTTAACAATGTGATTAGCGGGTTGTCTTAGGTCTTAGGTAGCGCGCAATGCCTTAAAATATACTGGGTATCTATATCTCACGGTATTTTGACGTATTTCACACACATTGCTTTTTTCATTAAGAGCGTAAAATAATAACCTTACTCTACCATACAACCTTATTTATCAAATACTGGTGCGGAAAACTTTTGCAAAGATCAACAAAGAGGCTATCTTTACAAACATTTACAAAATGGGTTATAATATCATTTTTTAAAACAACTATTTAGAAATATTATTTCTAATACTGATATATAATTTGCAAAATTATTATGGGGTATCTTTAAGTTATCAAATGTATCTAAATTAACAATTTGATACGCTCTGTAATATCAAAATAACCAGGATTCGTCCAAGGTTTGGTGAGCTTTCGAATACTCTTCACATACATATGGCGCATTTATGAATATTTAAACATTTTTTAATAAGATAGGATAGCCCGCAAAGTAAATTTGTTTCTAATGAGCTGTTGTTTGGAAAATCAGCCTGAAATTTAGGTGTGGCATCTTGTGGCGATAAAACTGATGCCGAAACAGGAATATCATCATCTTTTAGTAGATCTGATAATTTTAATAAAACGTTATCCGCATCGGTTTCACAATTTTCATTACTAGAATTGAAAATTCTAACACAAAATAATTTGTTAAATCTTCTTTTGAATTGTATCGGCATAGGATTTTTGCATTTTGCTGCCTAACGGACTCAAAAAAATTCTCCAGCAATCTCAAACGTAAAACAAAATGAACATTTAATAATACTAGAAAAACTGCACTCCGTTTTACTTCAAACGTATTGTCATGCGCTAGAAAAAATGTTTATTAAAAATTATTATTTATAGTGTTGGGCGCATCTGAATTAAAAATAATCGAAATTCCGATTATGCAAATAATCGGCGTCATCCGATTATTTTATTCCAGCATTCGAATGAAAAATAACCTGATAAAAAAGCGATTCGCTAAAACCTGTGCGCAACTTATACATGCAGGAACGAAAATAATCTACATTCCAGGCATAGAGAAAATATATAATTCCAGTTCAAGATCGGTGTTTCGCGGCACATCACTCGCATCGTCTTGAGAACCTTCGACCTTGCCTTACCACCCGTATTGCAACGATTTCATATAACCTATAATATAATCTAAGTAGTTAGTAGATTTTTTATATCATTCAGATACGAAAGATCGATTATTAAAAGCGATTTTGATCAACACTAATTATTTATTAGAAAACGACTGTCTTGAACAACGGCTGACTTATAACTACTTTCTTTACAACAACTTCTATCCTAGCTAAAATTAGGCTCCTCCAAAAAAGGCGGAGCAAAAGGAGGTAGTTTACTCTTATTTCTAATTCGCCAGTCTAATAAAAATAATAATATAACAATTCGTCTAGACAGATAATAAAATTAAATGTTGTTCCTAATGGCACAAATAACAGCAAAAGCTGTGTTAAATGTAAATTTGATAACAGTCTGGACAAAATTTCTTATATTAATAGGTAATTTTTATTGTATTGTCCCGACAAGAAGCAATTAAGTATAGGTTATCAATGGTTGAAATATTTAGGCCGTATTGTTGGGATCATGTAATTTAAATATTGTTTGTTATTTTGAGGTTTTATGACAATGTAATAAAATAAATAATAAAGGATTGGGCGTTTTCACATTTACGGACACGACAGCAGCACGATACCGACAACGACGCTGGTTGACCCAAGCAAACCCTCAATTCCTTCAAATAACGGTGATACCCCTATCTGGACCACCTCCGCTAATGGTCATGGAAAGAAATCACCTATTGTATCCCCCTCATAAGAGGTATACCGAAATCATGCGTCGACTTTGCAAGTCACTCAAAAGTGGAACGGAAGTCTGTAGAACATGTAGCAACGTCAAGAAGCTTCTGGAATAAATCTGGAAGTGCCGAGAAGACCTGGCGCTGGTATATAAGTCGGAGAGTTGTTAAGGAGCAATAGCGAAATCCATAACAATACCTTCGTAACAAAATTGTAAATACATCAATTTTCAAGATGAATGTGGAAAAAAGTGACCGACGCGACGCTAGTGTAAAAATCCGCCCGACAGGTTTTGTTACGTGTGTGGACACTTACATTCTCAAGTCGCAAGGAAAACACGAATCTGAAAAAGTAAGAAAAGTATATTTTCTTTATTTTGGTCGGCCCGTGCATTAAGATGAGCCTTGTATTCCACATCTGATTTGCGTATCATCCTATGCTACCCTTCTGTCTTGGTTGAATGGGAACAAAACTACTATGCCGTTTGTAGTACCCATACTTTGGCGTGAACCTCACAATCACTACAATGATTATTATTCTTGTATGACAGATTTTCGGAGAAAATCAAGCACAATATAGAGCATCCTACTATAAACTCTGTGTCACGAATCAGTGGATTGGCGTCTCTGTATTGATGGTTTCAAAACAAGTTTGAAGGCGGAATTACTCCATAACGCCAATCAGTATCCGTCAATACCGCCTGCTTATTCTGTTGCGTTAATAGAAACACATGAAACTATGCAATTCATACTAAATGTTATAAAATAAAAAGCTATTCAGTGGAAAGTTTGTGCTAACCTGAAAGTAGTAGCCATGTTTCTTGGATCGCAGGATGGATTTACTAAGTACTGCTGTTTTCTCTGTATGTGGGATAGTAGAGCTTATGGCAAACACTACTTGATAAAACATTGGCCAAAAAGGACAGAATTTGTGTGCGACAAAGCGAATGTGAAGAACGTACCTTTAACTAATCCATAAAATGTCATTTTACCTCCACAGCATATTAAGCTTGGTGTGATGAAGAATTTTGTGAAGGCAGTGGATAACGTTTTTTGTATCTCAAGTCTATTTCACAAAATTAAGTGAACCAAAATTAAAAGAAGATATATTTATCGGACCACAAACACGTCAGTTAATGAAAGACCCAAATTTCGACCTAAAGCTAAATAACAAAGAGTTAGAAGCCTGGATTTTACTGAAAACTGTTATAAATGGCTTTTTAGGGAACCACAGGGTCGAAAATGTGGAAATTTTAGCCAACAATTTGTTACATGCTTACAAAGAGATGGGACGCCGAATGTCGTTCAATATACAATTTCTTGATTCGCATTTTGATTTTTTCCCGCCAGCCTTCAAGCCGTGAGCGATGAACAGGGCGAGCGGTTCCACCAGGATGTGAAGAGGATTGAGGAGCGGTTTCAAGGTCGTTGGAATGCAGCTATATTCGGCGATTACTGTTGGCGTCTAAAGAGAGAGAACTTCTCGTCCCATAAGAGAAAAAGTTAAAACATTACTTACTTCTTGTCCAAGTTCAGTGTTTTCTTTATTTGAATAAGGAATATGCACATATTTTTTTTATTGCTTAAATCGTTTAAGGAAATCATTACAAACCTAAAAAAATATTTTGAAGAGATTTTAGGATAAGCAGCCATTTGTCCTTAATGAGAAACGACGTCAGAAGATCAGCAGAAATAAGTGTCAATCTACATGTTAACGTAAAGATTAATTGAAAGTCGAACAGGTTTGCTTTTCTCGGAAACAGTCAGAGGGAATCGAATTTTTATAGGCTGATAGAGGAATAGTTCAACTAGCTTCGGTAAAGAAATTCAAAAATAATTAAAATTAAATCTATGGCGCAATTATTATTATTAATTTGTTCACGCTATTTTCACGAATATAATAAACTTCACAAATCATACATCTGTAGCTTTTGTTCAAACATCATACTAGTAACTAAACTAGTCTGAATTTTTTTAGAAAATCTAGGACGTCCAACCCACATTCGCATGTTATAAAAATAGCTTATAATACTTTACAATAAAAATTAGAAATAACAGTCCATTAATTTTTGACGTAGCACTAGTGCCAAATAAAAAATCATATTTCATTATCCTACATATCTTCATTCACAGCAAATTCATCTAAATAATATATTTAGTATTTAACCGAAATTCATGTTGGCAATAACAAAATATCATTTTATTTGAAAACACAGTTAAAAAATAAAACAAAACGTGGGTCACTCATTATTATTATTATTAGTGGCCTAATTCCTAAAATACTACATAGTTAAATGAAACGACTTGAAATAAAAAGAAACTTTAATACACATAGCAACTGCTTAAATTAACTTAATGGCATTTTTAAAATGATAATAATTCTAATTTGTATAATAGTATATTTTAGCTGAATAAAAGTTGCTTTTTTACTTTTTAAGTCAGCTCAGATTATTGATAGCTACCTAAATTTGACTTAAATAATCAAATCCCTTTAATAGTTTGACACATCGGAATGTCGAAAGCCGTTATTTTAAATTAGCAAAAGTTTTTAGAAGTTTTAAACTAGCTTTCAAGCCACCGCAGTCAAATAATTCTTGTAACGACACCTAATATCGTAGAGACAAAACACGACTACACTGAAAAAAGTGTCTGTAACATCATTTTTACAAAAAAAATATTTTAAGGTAATTAACTATACCTTTTTTTTGGTAAAAAAATCCAAAACAATGTTTTTGCAGTGTAACACTGTAAAAACACGACTACTACAGTTACAAGTTTTGTTAAAAATATAGGTCTTTTCCGAAGGAATTTGTACAATTTTTAATGTGATAGAACATAATTTTAATACAATAAAGGTGTACTTTTACAACATTATTTCAAATTACTTGAAACATGTAATTAATAATAATTATTAAGGCAGGCACTGTTGGTCAGTTACCAGAGCCGTCGATACCAAAAATAAGTACGTATGTATAAGATATGTGACAAAAATAATTAAATTCATTGGCGTTGTCGTGATTGTGTAAAATTAAAAAAAACTGTCAAGTGCGAGTTCGAGTAGCGCATAGAGGGTCCCGTACCACTTACAATATTGTAAATTTCTCACAGAACGCAAAATTCTTAATAACTATGGCTTACCCTCAGTGATGGCGCTAAGGGTTGGCAGGGTTGGGCGCGCGCCCAACTATAATTCTGTTCCCCAACCACAATTTTAAATAAAAACATATGACTTACGAATATCGAACATACACGTACCTAGGTACTCCCAATCTTTAGATGCTACCGCCGCACAACTCATAACATAATCAATGATTTTGACTTTAATTTTGCGAAAAAATTCTTTTAGGATAATTAGAAAAGATGTAATCTGTCTCTCTCTGTTTATCTTCTTCTTTGACTTCAAAGTTAATGTGAAGGTTGACAATAATACTTTAGTCACCGTGAATTTATAATTTTATTTTTATGAAAAATAAGTTATTCTATTAAACAATAAATGTTGATTGTTATTAGTCATTAATATATAAAAGCAATATCCAATGATTATAAACAATAACAAATGAATAACAAAAACAGATAAATGTTAACATTGGCGAATAAATATCAGAAGAAATTTCAGTTCAGCAAATTTTCAAAAATATTAACTTCAAAATTTTTGGTCATATGCTGAATGAATACGGGCTAGGGCTAAGGGTATGGTCCGAAACTAACCAACCGCTGTCACTAGTGCCATTAATGACAGATATCATGTGACATGTGACTACCACTACAAATTATAATAAAAAATCAGGTGATGTGCTAACCATGGTTACGGTTGGTTATTTGCGGACCATACCTTTAAGATCCCCTGAATTTGACTGCCTAGCAAAGTCTATGACGCGGACGAAGTCGCGGGAGGAAGCTAGTATAATATACATAATAATAAACCTATAACTAGAAAGCGAAAAGAATTCTCTAAAGGTAATGTTTTACAGTAAAATATTTCTTTTTGATAATGAGTGAAATGGCGCTGCTGTTTAGGAAAGAAATACACTAAAATTATAATTGAGTTTAAGGCTCGGCATAAAGCGAGCTTTTATTAGTTTTTCAGCGTTTAAATAGATTAAAGTATATGACTTAAAAGGACAACTACCCAGTAATAAAAGTATAAGAATATTACAATAAATATTTTTCTTTTAAAAACTCGCCCACATTCTAATGTGCAGTGTTAGTACAGAATCGTGACCAGTATTGAAGTGGCGCTTTCTTACGCGAAGCTAATCTCATTATATAATTTAGTCGAGGGTCACTGAAAAACATCCGGCCAAAACATGAAATTAAAAGGCACTTAAGAGTGGCCCGTGCTTGGCCCACTTGACTGCAATTTGGCAAATTGAGTTTATATTTAAACCGAGATCAAAGGGGAACAGACGAATTGATTGGTTAAGGTTAAACAGATTTAAATAGGGCCAAAATGGGTGAGCAATAAATGATTTGTGGTTCTTGCAGGTGGAGGTTTAAAGATCTTTTTCTACGAGCGTGCGGAAAGTAACTATTTTCCACACTTACCTATATACTAGCTTTCGCCCGCGACTTCGTCCGCGTGGAATAGGTGATAATAGTGTAGTTGTGATGTCATGATTACGAATACATGAAACATTAGTTAGGTTAGTTATATCTAGAGATCGGATTTCAATATTTAATATTACATGACGCAAAAATCGGGGTCGGACTCAGGTAACTGATAGAAAAGGTACATAGGTAAGTATATGAAATAAAATTAATATATTTTGCCAGGTTGTATTTATGAGTTATTGCTCCTAAAAAATACTTATTTCTTTTTTTTTTCAATTTCTGAACTTAATAACTCCGAAACTGACACATTCGTTATCAATTTTCAGCCGTTCCCTCTTATCCCTCCTCCCCGATAACTTTTTTAGCATCGGTTAGACAAAATTGGATTTTCTGACCTCAATAACACCGAAAATGCTGAGGCCTGCTGATGCCAGTCAGCGAGTCAGCTGAGTGGCGGCTGGTGAAATTTCAAAGTTGTATATCTCTGTTCATACTTACAGGACCCGTGCCAAATTTAGGGGCTTTAATAGTGAGTCCACTGGGAATGTTTTGGTAAAGAAAAAAAACATTTTGTAATTTGCGAAAAAAAGTTGAATTTTTGCTGCACCCCCCACGAGAAAAAAATGAACGCGTTTAGGTATTTTATTTATTATTTTTTCTAAACAAATTTTACATCATTTTGACGAGAATTTATAAATTTTAAGAGAAAAAAATATGTTAGTAGAAAGTTATAGTCGTTTGAATTTTTTTAAACTTAAAAACAAAATTAAAAAAAAATTCAAATGACTATAACTTTCCACTAACACATTTTTTTCTCTTAAGATTTAAAATTTCTCAACAACATGATGTAAAATTTGTTTAGAAAAAATAATAAATAAAATACCTAAACGCGTTCATTTTTTTCTCGTGGGGGTGCAGCAAAAATTCAACTATTTTTCGCAAATTACAAAATGTTTTTTTTCTTTACCAAAACATTCCCAGTAGGCTCACTATTAAAACCCCTAAATTTGGTACGGATCCTGTAAGTTTGAACAGAGATATACGACTTTGAAATTTCACCAGCCGCCACTGATACAGAAACAAAATGAATTTTGAACCAAAAGCGCGCCGCTCGCCAATGACCGATGCGTCGCACTGCTACAAGCGCGTGTAGCTTTTTCGCGTGCCCGGAAATTTGTTCAATAATTACCTACTCTTTTTTTATGTAATAGCCACTATTATACTGTTTCCCATTTTAAAATAGGGTAATAAAGACATTAAAGCACGTAACAAATATCAAGAAAATTAAAAATAAAGACCGTTTAGTGTCTTTTTATTAAGTTGGCTATTTTTAAGGTAGGGCACTGGCAGTGGCGAAGCTAGATCTGACGGATCCGTACTGTGATCAATTTTCCATAATTACGAAGACAAAATTCAAAACCAATCTTGTTACAGGGAACAAATAATAACGTACGGTGTGAGCTAATGAAACAGTAATTGATAAATGACAAAAGTAACTTGGCTAGACTCAATACATTTGATGCGATCAAGGTCATAAATACCAATTATACCGTAAAGTGCTTAATTAGTCGGGGACTGTTCTGCCGATAGCCAGTCTTGTGTGTGTGTAGCAGGTTAATATTATAGTTTCCTGCTATAGGCTTCTGCTTTCAGCTATAAATTAGACACGTTCTGGTACCTAGATAATGCCCCAAAGTTACCTATACCTAAATTTTAATCGTTTCACAGCCAGTTGTACTCTGCGTTGTAGCGCATAGTAAGAGTATTAGAATTAAAACTAGTGATACATCTTTGCTTCCTTTTCCTTTTTTTAATTTTTAAAGATTTTTTATTATAATACATATTACGTCACAAAAAGTTATTTTTGACTATTTTGGAGATTTTAGGGCTACAATTATATAATCACATTTTGCTAAATTTTTTAGTAAAAAAGGCTAATAATTCACGTAACTCTACAATGAAGCGAATAATAATTTTGTCCTCCTAAAGAAAGGAAATTGATTACAGAGCGCCGGTTGGCAAGAGTTACTTTGGCGCTTTAAGGCTAGAGAAAAATCGCAATACAGATTGGGACGGCGCCTTTTTGACTCGCCCTTAGGGTGGTCTCACACTGGAACCGACTACTTGCGACTTTTGGTCGTACACAGTGGCACGACTACGCACGAATCACCCCGACCCTGGGAATGTAATCAGCTGCTTTTACACTGGAAGCGACTTCATTGTGCGACGACGTGCATTTAGTTCAGACCTGCGACATTGTGCAATTTATATTGAAGAAGTAAAAGGGTTTTTTGATTTTTTGTTGAACGAGTTCAAACTCATTCGGACGTAGTCAAAGAATTTCTCAGAATCTTGCTTCAAATCACCCATTAAATGGTGAAACTCGCCATGCTCTCCTCTCTTCAGGAATATCTCGTTAACCCATTTCATTCTTCTTGAACGTCGTCATCTTTGCCTCATCAGCAAACCACTACTTTCAACCAAGTAAAACAACTCATTCATCTTTTCAAAATATTCGAATACGAAAACACTGAATCAAATTTCACGGCAACCACCACACAACAGCCGCCTGTGAAGGACAAAGGACACCAACTAAACAAGTAGTCTGCTCCAATGTGAGACCTCAAGTCGTACGACCAAGTCAACGTCTAGTCGTCCATAGTTGCAGTTGCACGTAGTCGGCTCCAGTGTGAGACCAGCCTTAGAGTCAAATTCAACATCACTGTTACTTACTGGATCAAAAACTTTCTATTTGACAAGCTTTCTTAAATTTTAATCAACCTTTATCTTCAATCAAAACTGATTTCATATGACTTCTTAGCCGTTGCGCACTTTAAGTAGTAGTCACAGTCACAGCCATGTCACGTTTCTGTATTGCGTAACGGTACAGTCACAAGAAGTCAGTTATAGACTGGTTAAACTTTAGAGAAAATAAAAAGGTTCGGATCTAGCCACAATTAAATTTAATTTGGTTCAACATCCGATATATCACTACTTTTTACGGCTGAACAGTTACGACAACTTGGCCCATTTTACAGTAATGTTTTTGTTGGGGTACAACATTCTGCAACACACTAAACACGGAAACTCCCACGTTCGAAAGCCCACTCTCTCTTCAAATGAACTTTCTTGAACTTTATGACGGAGGACGATAGATGTCTGTACTACTTCTGACTAGTTCCAAAATTCACGTTTTTAAGTGATTTTGGTTCGCAGCGCAAGTTTATTTATATATTTATATTTGTTTTAGACAAAAGACAAATTTTCAATGGATTATCATCTGTGAACACTGTACTGTTGATTCTGTTATTACAACCATATCGATAATTATTTTTAAATATTTGTTCGACTAGTTTACTTTTTATTTCCGTGAGTTATTTTTGTTAGTTTGAAAATAAGTCTAACGTGCTTTTCCATTACTCGGTGACAAAAATAAAGGAAGTGTCGTGCTCCCGCGATAGATAAAAATGGATAATAAAAAAATTGCAGCACCTGCAAGATTAAAGAGAAAACAAAGAATGTTTATTACGCCCCTAAAGGTAAGTTACCGAAAAATAATAATTCCAGAAGTCGCTAAATTTGAAACGCGTTATTCCATTTTCTACTGAAAAAGTAGTTAAAGGTTTTTTAATCCGTGGCCAACACAGCAATGGACCATTGAATATTACTACTAAAACATAACAGTAGCTGCCTCGGTAGCGCAGTAGGCAGCGCGTAAGTCTCATAATCTTAAGGTCGTGAGTTCGATCCTCACCCGGGGCAAAATGTTTTTAGTATCAAAATATTTAGCAAGTGTTAAACGAGTAAATTAATAATAATTCAAATTATAATAATAAATAATTATTTTTATGATATTAAGTTAAAATTAGTAATATAGTTTACAGTTTGGAATATTCAGTTAAACAGGAACTAGGAAACTTTTAAACACTGAGCAGTTGATTTATTTATATTTAGAGGGATATTTTTGAAAGCGAAAAACTAATTTGTAAAGCACAGAAAAAATTTATATTACAGTATAAAGTGCGCTTTAAAAAGATATTTCACATATAAACATATTTTCGTAACTGGTTCCGTAGTGTAGCGGTTATCACGTCTGCTTTACACGCAGAAGGTCCCCGGTTCGATCCCGGGCGGAACCATACTTTTTCTCTCGATTTTTTTGATCTATTTTTTTTTGTTTTTATTGATGATCACAAAACAAATCACCTTGCAAAAATGATAATTTAAACTGATTTTTTTTTCTCTTGGGTTTTCCAGTAGAAATTAGAAAAAGAAATTTTAAAATCAGTAACTCTGTTTATATTAACCCAAGCTATTGCAGCATTGAATTCTTGAATGGCCTTTTAAAGCAATGATGAAAAGGCCACCTAAAATCGACTCAAGTACTAATATCTACCCAGGGCTACCACCAGCCCCAGCCGCTCGACCGCTTGCTCGGGGGGTGAGCAAATGATTTAATTAATTATTTCTGTACCCCTGTAAGTAATTGTTAATGACAGTGTCAGTGATTAAGATTTTGAAATGTAAATATGTATGTATATGTATGTAATGAATAAAGATCTTTGAAAGTTCTTTCAAAACTATGGGGAAAATAGTAAGTATACAGACACTGTATCAAAACTTATACTTTTATCTCGCTTCATAAACATCAGTTAAGATTTATCCAAGATGTAGTATCACATATTTAAATAATTAAACACGTTAAATGCAGACTGCAAAGGTTTACCCTCCCTCTTCTAACATCTAATTCTATAAATCCTTTATCAATAGATTGCATTTCCCTTCTCTCCAGACACCCACGGCACAAGGTACGTTAGTACTTTGACTTATTACAGCCTACACAAGGGCTGTCCCAGATAAAACAAATAATCAACAAGAATCCTCATCATATTGTCAAGAAACAATCTTAGATCATAAAAAAAAAGTTCACAAACGACAGATAGAGTTGAATCGATGATAAAACTCGGCGTTTTGACATTAATTGACAATCACAGACGACAGCAACAGCTGATACTGGTTCCTTCAAAAAGTCCTTAGATCAGTAATGTAATGGGCCGTATCAAGCTGATACGATAGGTCGCGACGTTTGATCTTCATTTGATTTCGGTGTTTTGCGTTTGTGATGTTGGTGTTTCTGTGGGTGTTTTTTGGATAGTGTGTGTTTTAAACATTTTATTTTTGGACTTTATAGATTTCAGAAACTAGATTTTATTGGTGTTTATTATATAAATTGAAAGGTGAGTTACTCAGTTAGTACAAGTCCGGTCCTGTCTTTTAGCCAACCTCTAAACCAGACTTCAACAGGGTGCCATAAATGACAAGTAACTTCGCCAGCATATTGCGAGATCTAAGAAAAAGTTTACTAAAAACGTTTTCTATTTTCTACTAATGCTACTCCTTTATAGTTTGATCCACAGTACACGGAATCTTTGGATCCCCTAGTTTGACATAATTAGTTAAATTATCCTCTGTATAATTTTCGTGTTGTAGAATATAACAATAATGCTAATTTACATAATAATATTGATTTCACAATATATTATATTATATATATATATATATATTTATGGCTTTCAGTTAAATCATTTTATTAAACTTGTTTGAAAAAATGGATAACCGAAATCTTCCTAAGTGCTTGGCCTTACATAATAAAGCCGGCTACTCACCGTCACCACAAGCTACATACATAAAAGTATAAGACAAGTATTGTTTGGGGTTGTTCTAAGAAATGTACACTATTTCATAATGGACGAAATATCTAAACCTGTTCTTGCGAAAGTAACGGTTTGTCATCTTAACTTACCAATATCCTAGCATTTCTTTGTTTATACCTCCTGTCCATTTGGACTGAAATATGAAAATTTTTCGCAAACTTATTTTTTCAAAGCATGATTTTACGAAAATATATTTTCTTGAAAACAGAACTTTTTCGATAATACTGTCGAAAACTAGGGATGTTTTCAATTTTTTTTTCGGAAACCAACTTTTCCAATTTTTTTTAACCGCTTTTCAAAACTGCTTTTTTTTTGAGAAACCATATTTCTAGAAAGTACATTTTTTCAAACTTTGCTTCGAAAAATAACACTTTTTTGAAAATAATTTACTACAGAGTAACACAGCAGACACAAGGAAACGTAAACCTGACTGAACACAGAGATGGTTCGTTTAGGTAACTTCAGGATCCTTCTGTCATTTTTTAATTAACATTTTCTAAGCCAGTAGAGCTCATAATTTAAATTTAAAAAAACCGTTGTCTAAAAAATATATTTTCGTAGATTTTTGTAAATCCATTTCCGAAAAAGCTGTTTTTCAAAAAAAATTACTTACATATTCCTAAAAATGTACTTAATTTAAAATCAAAGATGTCCTTAAAGAAAAACAGAACAGTGGTCATCTTAGCTTACACGCGACAGGACAAATTGCTTGATGAAAGTGTAAATATTGTAGCATTTTTTAATTTATGCCTTCTGCTTATTTGGGGGGATATAAGAGTACTCACGAAAGTACAATTTTTCTAACACCAGTTTTTCAAATTTTTTTAAAGCACTTTTAAAAATAGTTATTTGTTTTACTAGGCATAAAAGCACAAGATTTAATGCCGCGGCTGGTGTTTCATAGCCGAGCGTAGCAAGGCTATGAAACCAGCCAAGGCATTAAATCTGCTTTTCTGCCGTGTGAAACATATAATTTTTTCTTCAAATTTGTTCCAATTCCACGCAAAATCGACTTTTCCATATTTAAATTGCGTTTCATTATCAATATCCAAATAACTAAATTATTTTATCAAAGGTAACCGGGCCCTGCGTTACTATGTTTACCGCTGATGATGTTTGTTGAATATGTTTGTTTACTGTTTACTTTGTCATTGTCAATTTTGAAAAGTTGTCATGTTAGAAATGGATTACTTGGAAGGTTGCCTAGCAACGAACTTTTTCTGCCTAGGCAGTAAAATTGGACTTTTTCTGCCTAGGCATTAAAAGTACAACTTCTAAGCCTGCCAAGTGTCATTAAAAGGCCGCTTTTAATGTCATTTGGAGAAAAATACATTTTTTCAGAGAACATATTTTTGGAAATAAAAAGTTTTTCGGATATTAATTTTTTTAAGCAACGCCTTTTTGAAAAAGTAGGTTACGAGAAAGTACCGTACCAATCCTAAGGAAACCTGATCAAACCCAAAAAAGGTACATATAGGTTTGTTCAGGATCTTTTTTTTTTCATTAACGTTTTCCACGCTACTAGAGTTCATAACTTAATTTTCTACATACTGTTTTCGAAAACATATATTTTCAGAATATGTACCTACATATTTAAAAAAATCTTTGTAGATATTTAAAAAAAAATATTCTCGAAATACGTGTTGAAAATATTTTTAAAATCCTATTTCATAACTCCGTTTTCATAAAAGCATCTTTGAAAAAGCTGCCAGGACATTTTTTTTAAATGCACGTTCGAAATAAATGAAACATTTTCGAAAAATTTCATTAATTCTATTTCAAAAAAGCTGTTTTTCGAAAAAATTTACTTTAACAGTTATTTGTTTCCTTTAGAAGTCAAAACGACCCGGCGCGGCGCAAATTTTGATAAGTTCGCAGTGAGATGTATGGAATGTTTTCAGAAACAATCAAAGAGCATGTTAATCAAAAATGCCAAAAAAGGCTTGCGTTTTTTATATGGCGGCATAGTATTGATCTATTATTCAAATTTTTGTGAGCATTTCAAAGACCTTACATAGTAAGTAGACGGCAAATGTTTGTATTTGTTTGCTTGGGTTTGATATCAACAACGCACCTGAGAAATTCATAATAATTTACAATATTCATACAAGCTCATTGTTTTTATTCACATGACTCTGTCGTGTTGATGTCATGTTTGGGTTCCATAGTCGGACGCGACGACGGTAAAGATAAAAGGCTATCATTTTCATATAAAAGGTTGTTTTTATAGAAGAATGTAAATAATTAGCCAATAAAGTAATAAATTATCTTTATCACATGTAATTTGTCTGTATCAAATCAAATTAATTGAGCACAAAAAAACCTTCATTTATACGATTTCGTGTAGTATTTAAAATGGATGTCACATATAAATTCTATACTATTTTAAAAATTAAAATAGTTTTTTTATTTATGGCTAATTTTCTGGTAAAATGTCCCCGCCAAGTTCGAAAGAAACTGCAGCATAATTTTCTGGAAGTAACTCTGTGTACTTTTGGGCTCTACATACTCCATATATTTGTCCTGGAGCAGATAATATGACTCACAGTTATCTTCATACAAATATTTACAAGCTTATATTTTCATTTCATGCTTTTGTCTCTTTATTTTCCAAGTAAATCAAATCATCAAATTCGTTTTTTTGACTCTCCGTCACTTACTGATCATTTACGTTCAGATTCACTAAAATGGTTTAAGATTTAGTACTGGTTTAAAATAAGATCTTTTAATTGATGAATTAGGTTTTGACATGTTTTTGTCCTGTCATTGATAATAAGTCGTCATTTAAAACCTACGAGTTATTCTAATACTTACTTATTTTAGCGATTTGCTTGGTTTCCAAATAATCAATGTCTTGGATCGTGTTGCTAGAATGAATTTAGTTCTATTATTGTGGAAAGTACGTACTAAAATTACCCTTTTTATAGTATAAAACTTAGTTGTCTTATTCTTACATTAAAACTTTTGGTTGTCAAATTAGATCGATGTAGCGTTGGAGGATCTGGCCGTAAAATTCTAGGATATTTCCCGGAAGAAACCTTGAATATTTTATTTCTTGCATTTCACACAGAGATAGGGTTTAGCAAACAAACGAAGGGAAAAATTCAAAAACTGAGATTTTCCTCCATCCGAACCCCAAAATTGGGAGGTGATAAAAATTAAGGAATGGCGAATCATAACTTTATGTATTGTGACTGATTTCTCAATTTCATTGTTAGTATTTAAAAAAATATAATTTACCAATAAAAAATACAGGCAAAATTATAGTAAAATAAATGTACAGGGTAGTCCAAAAGTAATGGTACACAAAGCAACAGCAGATTCCTTATGTCGAAATAATGCGATTTATTCAAAGCCTATATATAATTCCAAAGTTGATAATAACCAAGATACAGGGTGTCAAACATTTGATTTTGATTTTTTCCGATAATTTCTCAACAAAGCGACATAGCGGCTCGAAATTAGGGGTTTTGGGGTTTTTTGAGGCGAGGAATTCAAATTTGTCCATATTTCTGATGTCAATAGCAGAGGGCGCCACCTATAGCATATCGCACTTTTTTAGAAGACATAACTTTTTTTCATCGATTATTCCACTTCTTTTACGTCAAAAAGCTATACTTTATTGAAATTGCTATGAGTTACCGTTTTCGAGATAATCGCATCTGAAATTTCCAATGCAACTATAGTCACTAAGTGTGGTTCAAAAGTAATGGGACATAGAGCAACAGTGAATTGCTGACTTCAAATTATTATGATTTAGCTAAATTTACTTAGTTCAAAAGTTGTAATTATGGGAGATACATGAGATACTGAAGACTTTTTAATAAAAACACTTATTCATGCAGGAATATTAATTTTGTTTTAATGAAACTTTCTCATTTATTAATTAGTTTAATAACACTTAAAAGTTAATAATGCTTTAATAAAATTATTAGAAGTAAAACCACCAAAACATACATGTAAAAAAACAGGCCAAGTTCTCGTCAGGACTGTGTGTTGTGATATCTGAAAAAATAACTGAAATGTAAAAAGTTCCCTACCTACACGTTATCAGCAGTGTTTTGATAACCACAGAAAAATATTGTGTGAATTAATAAATTTAGAGACCAAACTTGGCAAGTTTTCAAGGGTCTCAATATTGCTCAGTTCTTTAATGAAAATTTGTCAAGTTCGGTCTGTAAATTTATCAATTCACACAATATTTTTCTGTGCTTATCAAAACACTGCTAATAACGTGTAGCACAGATCCATATAGCTACGCAAAGCTATATGGATCTGTGCGTGTAGGCAAGGAATTTGGCACAATTTTTACATTTTAGTTATTTTTTCACATAGCAAAACACACAATCCTGACGAGAACTTGGACTGATTTTTTACATGTACGCGTTGTATATCAATCAAATGTGACTTTTTGTGACTTGACCGTTACGCATTACAGAAACGTAACACGGATGTGACTACTACTTAAAATTCGTAACGGCTAAGTCTCATGAAGTTAGTTTTGGATAAAGATAAATTGGTTGAAGGTTAATTAAACTTTAAGGAAATAAATTTTAGAACCAGTAAGTTAACAATGATGTCAGGGGCGTCGCCAATGGGGGAAGGCAGGGGAGGGTTGCTGCCCCACTCTAGGGATTCGAAAAACTGTAGATAGATAGATGAATGAAAATGAAATGAAAATGATGTCGTTTGAAAATAGCGCTAAAAATATCACACTGTAATGGGCAACACTGTTGCCTCCTCTGGAGGGCAATCCAGAGTTAACGTGTACTCGTCAAGACGTATACGTTTATTTCCTAAGCTTAACGTATGGTTGCTACATACAGCCGTACACCCATCCACAAATTGTGTTTAGGGTTGCCAGATCAAACATCTGTAAAATCGTGTGTCAGCGTTTAAAAGCCGCTGAAAAATCGGGACTTGGGTTACTCGGGAAAATAGCTTCCCGATTTTTTGCACTAGTATTTAATAAATGAACAGAAAAAGCATACAATAAGCAAAAATATAAACTTTTTATGAAATTCAAATGTAAAAAATATGGTATATGCACTAAAAACTATTGTTTTTTTTTTAGAAAATTTTAAAAATCAGGACAAATCGCGTAACGATTTGAAGTGTGTCGGAACGCGGAATATACGCTTTAAAATCAGGACGGTCCCGATACGTCTGGCAACCCTAATCGTATTATAGCCTGATAAGTGAACATTTTCTCGTACCAGTCGCATCAATTGATTTACGAAACTGTTCTGTCTAAGCGAGTCAGTCTGCAAAACCTAAAGGCAAAAAGGTCGCCGTCTTGCTTCAACCAATTACATGAGGGACGCAAAGCGCATCCAAAAAAGATTCCTAATATACCTGCTCTTCACTTCGGAAATAAACGTACCTATATGTCTAGACAAGTACTCTTTAACTCTGGATTGCTCACTAGGGCTGACTGACTAAGGAGAGCAGAGCCAACGCATACCAAAATAATCAAGACTTAGCTGGACTTGGTGGTCGACAAATTCGCAAAAACACCCGAAAATATTAGGTTTAAATTAATTTTCTTTGAATTTCTTTATTCTTTTAATTTCTTTTCATTTTTTTCATGAATTTCTCATCATTTAAAAACCTTTCTTTAAAAATTTTAATCGTTGTACTTATTTGTACCTACACTTCATATTTCCCCCATCCTCTCTCTCATCTTGCCCCCCCTCCTAGCCCATGGCTGGCGACTCCCTTGAATGATGTTGAATTGGGCTCTACAGCAGATCTAATCACTTTTTATGGCCGAACAGTCATGAGCATGAGCCCGTTTCACAGTAATGATTTTGTTGGGATTTCACTTCGTTTTTACACTGATAATTGGGTTTTGAAGATGTAGTTTATGGCACGCATAGTTTATAGACGTAGATTTTTGTTATGTGTATTTATTATATACCTATTTTATTCTGTCCCTCCCACTTTTGGGTTTGAAAGGAAGAAAGTCCAATTTTTTAATTTTTCTTTTTGTTTGTGTGCAAAAAACCCTATTTCTGCACCAAATTTCACCATTTTGGTGGTGGTTTGCTTGGGTTTGCTTCAGTTGATCAAATCCAAGCAAACCCCTGGTTATTTTAAACAGTAACTGTCAAAATAGCTAATCGGGATTTGATTGGAAATTGATTGCAAACCTTTCTCCAGAAACTTGAGCCAAGTTTTTTCAGTGCAAAAATATGGAAGCCCAAAAGTATGCCGAGCTGTTTCCAGAAAAGGATGTCCGGTAGTGCGGCTCGAACTTGGCAGGGCCACTACCACCCTGCCATGCCCCCAGATCGTCCGGAAATAAGGGCTAGATATACAGAGTTTTCATACAAAAGTGAATTTTGGGTATTCAAAAAAACTATATTGTAAATCAACTTACGAAATTACACGAAAAAAAATCACCCATTTTAGAGTTGGAGAAGGTCTTTTTCGGGGAAAAGTCTGTGGTTTTTAGGTTTACACAGCGTAATAAATAATGTGTTCAAAATAAGTGAGAGTTGGTAATTTATACCTAATATGGCTTATAACCGATGCCTATAATATAATAAAGTTAATGTAGGTACACTACGTCTTAGGAATTCCCCGGTGTTATGGCACTTGCAAACAGTGACTAAACTTATAATAACCCACAGTAAAAATGTGTGCATTGTGCATATGTAATGCAAAGGGCTTGTCGGCGTGTGACTCATAGTTAACCTTACTGTTTACTAAATGCAAATATGTCCCAGAAAAACAAACAATATTCTTATTTAACAAACGTTATTTATAAAGATTTCTCTACCTTGATTTTTTTTAACTGTAATATGATCTGCCTATTTATTCGCATGCAATTGTAATTCTTGATTTTGATAAGTAGCTGTGTTAGGAATATTAATGTAGTTTTTAACAAACCCGCGGCTCTGACAGTGTGCATGTATAAATATGATGAACTTAGCACAAAATAGCAAAACGTGATTTAGATATCATCTGACTGCGCGCCAATATTAATTTAATTATCGCAGTAATTTTCACTAAAGTCTATTTGTTTGGACGATAGACCGAATATAAACAGATGCACGCTGCCTACAAGTGATCGGTTCAAACGGTGAAATTGAACAGGGCCGCATTGAGAATGAGAAGGAAAACTTCAAACTGCAAAACTGTTTACAATTAAATAAAAACTGAAATAATTGCCATCCTTGACAACCGAACAAACAAAAAGCGATTAAAAATCAACGCAAAAAATTAAAACTACAAAACAAGTCAAAACTCGAAAGAAAGTCGAATAGCCTTTTGCACTAGACACCCTAATTACAATCCTGCGAAATACCGCCGATAGCTGTCTGACACGCCTCTTCCAATTTAATGTCCGGTCGGCCAATACGAATAGGAAGCTGGTGGAGGCTCGACGAGATCGTCAGACTATGACGTGTAGGGTTAATATTTACATCGGTCTATCGTCCAAACAAATAGACTTTAGTAATACCACTAGAGGTCAAATTATTTCCGGAAATTTTTTCGAGCTCATGAATATTTTGAAAATTTCCCGAGTCGCAGACGAGGGAAATTTTCTAAAAATATTCATGAGCGAGAACAAATTTTCCGGATTTTAATTTGACCTCGAGTGGTATTCGGTAAGAAAATTCCACACCGAATTGTGGTTGAAAATCAAATATTTTTAAAATTTATTTTTATTTATTTTTTATAAACTGTTGATTTCTACTGATTGTAGTAGCTCAAAAGTGCCATTTAGGAACAAAAAAAAATATATTCTTTCATTTTATAGTTACTTGAGCTTACTACAAGTGGTAGAAAATTATAATTTTAGAGGTTTTTCGGGAAGCTGCATGAACAGATTCACAAGCGCGTTATAGCTGTGGCAGCAATTATATAGGCCTTCAAATTGGTAACTTCTTCTTATTGTAGTTGAATGGGAATACTATTTCATAGAAAATAGTATATTCTTCAATTCTTCAATTTTACATAAGTTTTGAGTAACTACAAGTGGTAGAAAATTGTTTTTTTTTGCGTTTTTATTAATGTGCGTTATGCGCGCTTTAATGGTATAGAATTCATAATCAGTGTCAGCAAGCATCAATCATAGGACGCTGTGATCATTGTATTTTGACATTTCAAAACATTAAAAATATTCGCGTTTTGTTGCAATAAAGAATATTGCACAGCCAGTAAAACCAACAAAATTCATTGTTTAAAAAATGAATAGATTTGAAAATTATACTATATGCAAAATATGCGTGAAATTGTCTGATGTAATGATCAATCATCGTACCATGACTTATTTACTTGCATTAATAGAGGATTGTGGCTTCTAAATATTGTATATATTTTATTAGACATAGACACTTAATTGAAAATATTCAAAGTCCTGCATTTTCGCCATTAAGAAGAGAGGAGGTGTCCGAAGAATATAGAAAACATCTTAGCTTTGTAATTAAAATGTATCAAAACTAAATATTATGTGAAAAAATAAAAACCAGTTTGTCAAAAATGGTCAGTTATGGTAAGCGTCAAAAAATTTCCAGTATAATTCGCTGTTGGGTACCCCAGGAGAAAAAAATTTTCACTAAAATACCTCCGTTGCTATGGTGATCTGTCAAAATAACGTATTTTGATTGGTTTAAACTTATAGGTGTGGAATTTTCTGCAAAATAATATTTTTAGGTTTGTAATGACTACTTGCTTATACGTTTTATGCAATAAAAAATTGCAAATACATGCATATTCTCTAATAGTGGACACTTTTGGCTGATGCGGGTCTAAAAGTGTATATGACGCTTGCAATACTGAAACGTTCACCATCTTCAAGCTTGAATGCTCTTTTTCGAAAGGAAAACTAAAATGTTTTATATTTTCCGGACTAGCCAGTATAAGAGATTGTTGCCTTTTATTATTCCTGTTCCCGTCGGTAGCAAAAAGAGAACATATTAATACGTAACCTACACACGGATGGATGAACTCTAGAATAATAAAACCATATTGTGGAGATGAATGCCAGTGTGTATGTTTTACAATGTGCATATGTATCTTTAAAAACAGTAAACAGTACCAAAGTGCGTGCAAGAGTGAGATGTGGTAACACGTACTATTGCAGAGCTTATCAATCAAAACAAAATAACGGGTAATGGTAATATGAAAAGAAATTAGAATATAAAACTGTATTGACTAGTTTTTTCAATTAAGTATGTTAAAGAAACAGCAAGGCTAACTAGCCTTAGACCAAAGATGCTCTTTTCTCGAAGCAGCTCACATGCCCGGCTACATTTAATTTAATCTTATTGCGTACAGTTTTAGATTCACTTTTCTATACAGGGTGATTCAAAAGTAAGCGGCATCCTTTCAGGGGCGTAATCCTTGCATAAAAATAAGGCAAAAAGTTTCTATTAATATGGGTCCGAAAATGCTTCCTAAGGGAGCTACGCCCCTTTGAATAGGACACCTTAAAGACGATTTTTTCTCTATAACTTTAAAACCCTTTACAATTAAATTTTGAAAATTGGTGTACAGTATAAACATTTGATGGTAAATAAGATTCTAAATTCAAAACTTTAAAATTTTATTCAGGGGCGTCACATGAGGGGGAGGGTGAGGGTAAAAACATCCCTTTTTCTTTTAGTCTTTAGGTTGTTATGCTTTTGTTTGGAAATTATAAAATTCTAGAGTTTTTTACGTAAAAAAGGTACTCTTAGGTCAATTCGATAGAGCGTACCATTTACGAGAAAATCGACTTTGAAAATTTTCTGATGCATATGTTTATTGATGAAAATTAATCTGCATTACCATAGAAAAAAAAACACATTTTTTTACTAACATTTTATTTAGCAATTTAGAGAAAATATTCAAAACTATTACCATTAGCGTCACGACAAGCTAAATTAGGCACTGCACTTCGTTTTGAATGCGTATCTAGTAATTTTATTATGAATAAACGTACTACCAGAAAGTTTTCAAAGTCGATTTTCTCGTAAATGGTACGCTCTATCGAATTGAACTAAGAGTACCTTTTTTACGTAAAAAACTCTAGAATTTTACAATTTCCAAACAAAATCACATTAACCTAAAAAGTAAAAGAAAAAGGGATGTTTTTACCCTCACCCTCCCCCGCATGTGACGCCCCCGAATAAGATTTTAAAATTTTGAATTTAGAATCTTATTTACCATCAAATGTTTATACCGTACACCAATTTTCAAAATTTAATTGTAAAGGGTTTTAAAGTTATAGAGAAGAAATCGTCTTTAAGGTGTCCTATTCAAAGGGGCGTAGCTCCCTTAGGAAGCATTTTCGGACCCATATTAATAGAAACTTTTTGCCTTATTTTTATGCAAGGATTACGCCCCTGAAAGGATGCCGCTTACTTTTGAATCACCCTGTATAATATGTATTTTTATGTACATACTCATATTTGGTCTTCTGAAGGTGTTGACGGATGACTTGCATGTGCTGCGGCTATCTATCAAATCAGACGTGATCTTTAGCCGTGTTCGGCAATGCCATCTTTTCCATCGTTTTGCTCGGAATTGTTGACGGTCACATGACCTATTATTGTAAACAGTACGACCGATCCCATGCCGGCCCATAAATTCCGAGCAAAATGATGGAAAAGATGGCATTGCCGAACACGGCTATTGTCTCGTTATTAATTGTATATGGTAATGAAATAAAAATACGTTTTTGCACACAGTGAATCAAATAAGGGGGTGTCAAAATACGAACGTAAAAATTGTTTTAATACACTTCTCTTTGTTTAATTTTTTAACTCAACAAAATAAGGTTTACCAACAAGACTTACCTAATTAGCCTGTCGTATTTTTATTTAGAAAAGGTGGTGTAACATGTGACGATGTTTCAGACCTTTGTGTGGCTGAACAAATTTATTTATTTATTTATTTATTTAAACAATTTAAACAATTAGTGTAATACAATACATAATATAAGAACATTAACATAAATATAACAAAAGAACACCTAGGTATTAAAATACCCGTATGTGTTATAAAAAAGTATAAACTTATGTAACAATATAATAATATAAACTTAATTACACAACAATATACAAAAAAGGCAAGTTATAGCCTCCAAACAATTAAAAGACTTAAGGCGGAAATATCACAATAGACTGACATATTCAAAGCTAAAACAAAACTGCAAACACATTTTTAAAGTTATGAAAGATATATCGAGAATATGTTTTATTAAATTTCTTAGTTGCTTTCATTCGGCGAATGTCCACGGGCAAAGAGTTGTATATCTTTGGGCCTAGATAGGTTATTGACTTTAAGTTTAGTGTTGTTTTGTTCCGTGGCAGAGACAAGTTTCCTTTTAATCTATTTCTGGTATTAAATTTGTGAACAATGTTTAAATTATTGACCCTTAACATAAACTTACCAACAGTCAAAATATAGAGGCATCTAACATTTAGTATATCCTCAGAATACAATAAAGAGGTGTGATAGAGTTTAGGTTTTTTGAATATTATTTTTAAAATATAGTTTTGAAGAATCTGTAAGGGTTGTAACGCAGTCTTATACATCCCACCCCAGACCAGTATACCGTACCTAAGGAGAGACTCGACAAGTGACTTATAAATACAAACTAATAATTTCTCGTTCAAAAATTCTCGTAGCAAATAGAATTTGTGCAAAAGTCTCTTCAAACTTGTTATAATTTTATCAACATGATTGTTCCACTTTAGATGGCAGTCAATAAAGATTCCTAGATACTTTGTATGGCCGGTGTCCCGTATCGAGCTCTCACCAACCTGCAGCGCGCTGAAATTTGGTCTATTTTTTTCCGTTGGTGAAAAGGCAATAAAATTTGTTTTTTTCAGATTGAGTGAGAGCTGAAAAGAGTCCAACCAATATTTTACCTGTTTCAAACCCCTCTCAGCGGTGTTTTTAACCTCATCCCAGGAATCCCCACCAAACACCAGAACCGTGTCATCTGCGTACGATAACATTGTATACCACCCATTTCTACCTCCCTAAGCAGCGGGTTTATATAAGTAATGAACAGTATGGGCCCTAGGACTGTCCCCTGCGGTATTCCCATAGTAACAGTTCGAGCATCACTTATTACGTTATTGACTCGAACAACCTGCCTTCGATCGCTCAGATAAGACTCAAAAACATCATACACGGGACCACGGACACCGTAATTGGCGAGGACTCGTAATAAGTCATCATGTGGCACCGTGTCAAATGCCTTTGCAAGGTCAAGGAAAATGGCCAAAGCTTTCTTACCATCATTCATACTACAAGTAATTTCAGATATAACACGGTACATTGCATCACTGGTGCTCATGTTTTTTATAAATCCAAACTGTTTACTAGACAAAATATCGCCAGAGTCAAAAAAATTTACCAGTCTTTCTTTCAAAGCTTTTTCCAAAACCTTACTAAAGTTATTTATAACACTTATCGGTCGATAATTTGTTATGTGTTTTCTATCGCCCGACTTAAAGATGGGGGTCACAATAGAGGTCTTAAAGTACTTGGGAATTATGCCAGTTTTAAAGATTAAATTGATTATATGTACTAAGGGCTTTAATAGGTGTATATGCGCGTTTTTAATTAACTGAACCGAAATACCATCATCGCCCGGTGCGCTACCATTCTTCAAAGAATGAATGTGTTTAACAATTTCATTTTCGTTAACAGGCTTAAGATACATTGACTTTAAATGATTAAATTTCATTGTATTTGGTTTACTTGGTTTTTTTATTTTTTCTGACATTTTTAAACCTATTGTAGCAAAAAAATTATTGCAGAAGTCCGCCACAACCTTGTTATCCGCAAATGGAACGTTATCGTCATTTAGTATTTCAATATTTTGACTGTCCTTACCTGTATTTTCATTTGTAGCGTTTTTTATTATTTGGTATATTTTTTTAGTGTCGTTTTGGCACCTGTTAATTTGACCTTTATAATATTCGTTTTTTGTGTTATTTATCAATTTTTTCAAAATATTCCTGTAGTTTTTATAATTTTGTTCTTGCTCTAAGCTAAAATTTTTCAATAGATTTTTTTTTAATTTGTCCCTATGCTTAATTGAGTTAATGATGCCGAATGTGATCCAGGGTTTTAATTTTCTATAACTATTATTAAAAGTTTTTTTACTTGTTGACAAGGTAATATAATTCTGAAAAGTATTAATAAAATTTTGGGTAGCGGAGTCCGAATTGTCACTCGCTATCACCGTCTCCCAGTTCTCAGATTCCAGAAAACCCTTAAGTTTTTTATAATCAATAATTGACACGGTTTTTTTGACAGCTTTATAATCTGTTCCTGTTTGACTTTCATTAACATTGCTTATATTTAACATAATAGGAAAGTGATCAGTGAGTGATGACTGTATTATGTACGATTGATAATCTAAAAAATTTGTCTTTAATTTTCTTCTTAAAAATATGTGATCAATACAGCTTCGGGTGTTGTTACCTAACCTAGTTGTTTGATTGATGTATGAGCAAAAACCGTATTGGCTTAAAAGGGCAATGTATTCCGTAGCAACAATAGAGTTTTCAACTAGGTTTATGTTTATATCCCCTATAAAAATTTCGGTTTGTGCATGTAGATTGTTAAAAAAATAGTCACTCAAATCATGCAAAAAAAGATTGACATCGGTTGAAGGTGGTCTGTATAAGGCATTGACCGAATAAGAATCATTATCAATCACAAAGGAGATTCTGGTCATTGTTATCCCTGAATATTCAAATTTAAAATCATCAAAAACTGCACCCATCCCAGCCCCAACATACACAAATATACCGTCACATTTATTAAAGTTAGCACCGTTATAGTAACTAATATAGCCAGGTATGTCAAAATTTGCAGTACCCTGAACATGCCAGCATTCACTCAGGACAATAATATCACAGTAATTACAATTATATGTTTCCAAAAAAGTTATGAGATTATCAAAATTTTGGTTTATACTTCTAATATTAAGGTGCAGTACATTAAATATTTTTTTTTGTGTATCAATGACACTTCCATAATTGTCAACATTAACTATCACAGGTTGAATACCACCGAGCAGTAGCTCCCCTACTATATCATCCATAGATGGATCCATATTTAAATAAAAAGAGATAAAAAAAAATAAAATAAAGTGCAACTAATAAACTATTTATACCTGTGTTGCGTTATAATTAATTTTTTCACGAGCAAGTCTACATTTCTTTGCATAAATAGAGCATTCAACCTCATCTTCACTATCGTGATCCCATTTAAGTGAACTATTAAACTTCTTGTTGATGTATAGACAGTTAACACACTTTTTCTCTACCTTATCACACTGTGCTCTATCGTGCGGGCCTGTGCAAAATGTACAATTTTTCTGGGTTTTACAATCTGTTGATTTGTGACCGAACATTCCACAGTTAAAACATTTCAAAATCTTTAAGTCTTCATGTACATAACAATGGTTCCACCCCATGTCCAATTTTTTATTAACGAGTTTTTGAAACGTTTTTCCAGTGGTAATCACATGCATGGTCCATTTTTTGCTTTTTTTAGCTTGTCTAGAGTGGACAATCTTTATCTGGTCCGTATCATCTATAGTTTGACTATTGAGCATTTTTAGATCCTGTAAAAGGTCTTTTTCATCACTATATTTCTTAAGTAGTCCCGTTATTTTTAAAGCTGGCTTGTATTGACCCTTAACTTCAATGTTGTATTCATTTTCCAAATTAAGCTTGGCATGATCCAGTAGTTTTTCTATGTTGCTGGTGTTGTCACTTTTTATAATTACACAACCGCTTGTAGTTGTACTGAAATATTTTATCGGAGCTCCCACGGCAGTGGGGTTTATTTTCTGTTTAACATCTTTAGTACTTTGATCACGTGATTGTTGCTTCTTTGGCTTTATGATTAGAGTTTTTTCGTGTGACACATATTCGTCTTTATTTTGTATTCTTGTGTTATGTGCAACTACACTGGCATAGGTATTTACATTCATAGGGCCTTGTTTGTTTACCAAATCCAAGTGGCTAATCTTAGCTTCTATGTTTTCTAGTTTTTGAAAAATTTTATCATGTTTCTCCTGTTTTTTCCATGTGTTACTTAAGATTTTTTTACAATCCACACACATCCATGTAATAATATCTTTGATTGCTTCTATATGGTTCATTTATTTTCTTGTAATACTGATGCAGCTTGAATGAAACCAGCTTCGACATTTTCCTTCACAGAAAATGGATAAATCATCATCCTCCACAGTTTTATTACACTTTTTGCACGTAGTGTTTTCTGTTTCCGTGTTTGAATCACATATATCCTCATCCGAAGTGCCCGAGGATGGCGCCATTGCTGTTAATCTAGGCAACACTGTCGCTACCGCCTAAACAAACCATTCGGCTGACGTGCGGTAAAAAATCGATAGGATGGATCGACGCTGCTACGGTATTTTTTAGGAATAAACGTGTAGGATATCGTAATTAAACACTAATTTGTTATGTAAGCCAGGATTATTGCTATTTTTGACTTCAGAATGACACAGTTTTAAAAATTAAAAGTAACTGATTCACTAACAAAACTTGATTTTAACGAGAGTGTAAGAAAGATAACAATGTAGGCACAACGTTGCCACGTATTATGAAATAAAAGTTCTACCGATTTTACACTGTAATGATCGACCCTGTAACGAAAACCTGAGATTAGTAGTTTTGTAAGTAACAAGGAAAATTCTATGCAAGCCTTCAAGAAAAAAATGAAACGGCAAAACTTTAGGAAGCAGTGTCTTAATTTCCAAATAATTTATTGCAAATTTTGTTTTTTATTTGAAGATCCCTTCTTTTCTGTACAATTATGTTATGCCAGGAATACGTGACCAATATTATCGGACCTAATTATTTCGTTTATGATCAACTGGTTCCACTAAAGACCCTGTAATAAAATTATTTAAATTTCTCGCATCCAGCAATAGCGATTAAAATATGAAATAAAAACTAAATCAGTATCATCATTAAAATGCTTTATTTTATTGTCGCCAGGCGGTATCTTTTATTTATACAAAATGGCTAATTTTACAACGCTGATGCAGTGTTATGTGCCTCGCTGGGCCCATAAACGTTTATGTGAACTTAAAAAATGAGATGTCAGATAACAAAAACACAGAAAATTGCTGTTTTATGTTGCAAAATGTGCAAAATAAACATTTTACCTTTATGGGAGCAACCGTGGGGTTAAGTTGTTTTAAAAATTGGAGTAATGGTTTATATCAAGTCAATGCACTTCATGTTTCTTACTAAGCTTTCCCTTAACTACCGACTGAAGATTTTTAGGGTTTTTGTTCTTTCCTCTGGTGTTCTCTAATTTTCAGCGTTAATTAAAGGTAATTTATGAGAAAAATCAGTTGCGAAGAGCTTAATCAATGCGCATCCGTTTCTCTTTGAGGTTTCTGTTTGGCTTTTTAAAGTTAACGAGGTAGAAGGCCTAATCTAACAAGGGACGAGCGCAAAGTGCTTGTAAGGGCCGAGGCTAACATTGGCTAACATTGGCGGCATATTGGTACTTATGGCAATTTGCTCGAGTTGTTTAAGCGAGTCTTAAATTTAAGCCGTCACATGAATGTGATGTTTCTGTTTTATGCTTAGGACGAACACAATTGCCAGATTATTTTTAAGCCCCGCTTAAATAGTTAGTGCAAGCGGCTCTTAACGACATTAGCCATTGCAACTATTTATGAAGCTCCGGGAATCTTCAATTTTCAAAGAAAAGAGTTTTCAAAAGTTCTTTTCAATCGGTTTTTAAAGCGGTTTAAAAAAACTAGTACCTATATAATATTCGAAATTTAATATCTGGAGCAGCTATTTCCTAATTATATTATCAATAAACCCCAACCTGAAACGGGAAAAGATTAGATGACTAAAGGTCAAAATGGAAAAAACTGGGTGACCCAGATATTGCCATGTGTAAAATTACGTCAGTTGATTCATAAAGAAAATCAATTCACAACAATGAATGGCCAAAACATATTATTAGTTATTGCAAAACCTTATTATAGTATACAAAACGTGTTGTACAAAGGTGCAAGCTGATTTTAAGAAAATAAATTAGGACGCAAAAATGCTTTTCAGCATTATTTCTAAGCATGTCCATTCACCCGGACTTTGATTAAATATTTATATAGAACAATTAATATTTTAAAACATAAATCAATAATATTTATTACTTGTAATTGCTCGTGTTATTTCAACATTTGGATATTAACAAATGCATTGACAGAAGGCGTGTAGGAGAACACAGTTCTTTATTTTGATAAGTACTAAGTCCATATAAACAGAAAGTACAGATAACTGCCGAGTGTAAAAACAATACCAATACATTTTTTTATGAAGTAATTATAAGATCATAAAGCAAATATTGTATACAGTGGTGACTTATTATTAATTATGCACCAAACTTAGCTAAAAAGAGAAAAAGTTCTGGTAAATTTGATGAAACAAAAGCAGACACAAAGTCAAATTGATTCAGCTCAGCCAAGATCAGGTTACAAATAATAAATCACTAGTGTTGTAGTTCTTTTTTGTAAACGGCTTTGCTTGCTAGATCACCAAAGCGCATATCCGTAATCGCATTTTGATATGAGCATAAAAGCTTATTTTTACTATTTTTTGTGCTAAATAAATTCCTCTTCGTATATAAAATTCTTTGCTCCTTTTTGAGAACTTCAGGATAAATTTTGCTAGTTTTTCCTGAAGACTCACAGCCTTTATAAACACTTTTTAAAACTTGGAACAAATTCATAGATTAATGCTAACCGATTTTTGCCATTCTTCGTTGGGAAAACAATAATTTTATGTCCTGGGGGCATTTAAATAGTAGATCGACGTTCTTTTAAATGTTAAAAAGTTCGTAATCCAATTAATTTTAATTACACCTACTCATAGCTTTTTGTGTCTACTCGCAAAACAGTGAATCATGAAAAAGGTCATTTTACCTATTAGAAATAAATAAATTTTATCATCATTATAACTGTTTCGACTGCAGCTCCTTCACAAATAATTTTACTTGTTTTGGACACTTCTATGGACACTTTGGTATTATGAAAATCACAGGCGCCGCAATGTGGGAATCTTTTGGGGAGCAAGAGGTAATAAATGAGTTTTGCTTGAATAAAAAAATATTCGTGTCAATGAGTAGAATAATTGATAAAAGAAACAGAAACTTTGGTCGAAAATTAAAAGAAATTTTGGGTTGGACCAAATTTAGTAATTTATTTATTTAAACATACAGTATGTCCGCAGATGGAGTTTAGAAGAGGACCAAATTTTGCAAGATTCGTAAAAATGTCACTCTTAATAAAAGGTTTTGCTTGTAAAATAAATAAGATTCACGTTATGAAAAATTTAATTTTTTATACAGGGAGCATAAAAAAGGCGAAAACGTTAGGTATTTTG
Organism: Philopedon plagiatum; assembly: GCA_963971165.1. Lineage (NCBI taxonomy): Eukaryota > Metazoa > Arthropoda > Insecta > Coleoptera > Curculionidae > Philopedon > Philopedon plagiatum. Next base: position 123,510,545 of record OZ020190.1, read on the forward strand.
CGTAAGAGCATAGACTAAATAATACATAGACGAACACTGGCGTGTAACAAAAATGGACCAAAAAGCGGGCATCCATTGAGATATTTTGAGGGTTTACTGGTTTATGGCTTAGAAATTTGTTTGTCCACAATTACATATCCATGCGTTTATATGTACTATATAGATATATAATGGTGAACAAACAAATTCCTAAACCATAAACCAGTAAATTCACATAAATGTTTCAATGTATGCCCGCTTTCGGTCCCATTTCGGTGTATTCGAGGATTTGTCTATATTCTATATAGTCTCTGGTAAGAGTAAACATGCCTTGTTTTTGTTTATCATTTTCTACCAAAAGAACAAATAATATGAAATATGTTTTAAATTAAACCCTAAGCCGAAGTACAAGATTTCATTAACAAATTTAAAATATATTAAAAGCAACGTGTTTTATCACATTATTTTTTTAAAGTCTCTTTACCACACCTTTAACCAGAGTACTAGTTTCTACATACGAAGACTACCGGGAAAAAACAAGGAATGTCACAAAATATTAGTTTTGAGAAAAATCGATTTAAAAGTGTAACACTACGAATTGTAGAAGAATTTTTATTTTAAATTAAACAATACATCTTTGAAAATAAGAAAAGTGTTTTAATAACGCCTTACTGGAAATAAAAATATTTTTTTTTATAAAAGAAAATACAAAAAATAAACAATTTATTCAGGTAAAAAAACAGGATTGTCCTAAAATAAGTAGCATTTTTATAAGAAAAACACGGAATGTCCAGATTTATTTTTTCTTGATTGCAGTTCTTCTCTGGCATTTTTAATCGACTTCACAAGAACTGGTTATCAATTTGACCCGTATTTATCTTTTTTTTTATGTCCATGTTCACCCATAATTCTTGAACGGATTAAACGATTTCGATATTTTTTTTTGTTTTGTAGATGAATTCTTCCGAATGGTCCCATTTGAAGTGAGTGGAAACCTAAAAAAAATTGCGAAAAACTAAAAAAAAAAAACTTTTGAAATTGACAATCTTTGCGTGTATACTTTGGAATGGCAGCACCGATTTCAATAATTTTTTCTCCGTTGTATGCATGACGGTCCGGTGGTTCTGTTGGTATTTGACTTTAAAAAATAATAAAGCGGATGGGGTGAGGGATAAAACCAGAGGGGCTTAGAATTTTTCCGTAAATTTTGACTACATCTCATTTTCGGGGTTAATGAGGGCATAAAATCTAATTTTGCCTAACAAATGTTAAAAAATTTCCAGGGAATGTCCACATAAAGCATTTTTAGAATAAATTATTTGAGTTGCTGCCTTAGTTCCCTGTTTTTACCATGTACGCTGTGGAAATCCCATGTTTTCCCCCGATTTATGGGGCTTTTAAATACAAATATTGGCAGACTGTGCTATGTTCTTTCCCTGGGTTTGGGTTTATGATAAAAAAAATGAGGTTTAGCTAACAGATGACGATCGTAACTTCATTTTTGATATTTTGTGACATTCCTTGTTTTTCCCCTGTAGGATTGAATTACTAAATAATAATGACACCTATGAACATGTTTGGTAATGTCTTACCACGAACTTTAATTGGCCAATAAGTAAAAATGGGTACAAAAACACCCCCATTGGAAAAAATGCTTTTGGAAAATAGATCAAAAACACTGCAAAATTAGGGGGCACTCATCAACAAGCTGCATTAGTCCCTACTTACAATCTAACGAAGAACATCACAAAACATTATTAAGAAAATAAGAGGTGAAAATGTAAACAATGCCCAAGAAATATAACTTCAACAAAATAAAAAAAATTCTGTTATGGAGACAACGCTATCTACGAGCCAAACTATAATTACATATAATAATTGTATTTTTAATTATTGTAACACATTAAATTGTTCTAAATAAATATGTATTTTTAAAATACCATGTTTTTATTTTTTTGTACGTCAAAAAATTATATTTTTGTTTTTTTTGCACTTCTGTTGTTTCGAGAGATATAGCCCATCAAATATGTTTCGGGCATATGAACTATGTAGAACATTTTGCATTTAGATTTGTTGCCTTAAAGAAACAGTTTTTATTCATTTTTATTGTTTTTTGACTAAATAAGTTTTTGTCAAATAGCAAAGATGAATTCAAGCTGTTTTATAAGGCAACAAACCGTCAGGCAAAATGTTCGACAAGTTCATATATCATTATTATCAGTGGCAGCTGGTGAAATTTCAAAGTTGTATATATTTATGTTAATCCCTATTATGTATGTGCCATTTAAGGGGCGGCTTTTGAAATTTTAAAGTCGTATATCTCTGTTGCTACTTACGGGACACGGGACCCATGCCAAGTGCAGGGATTTTAATAGTGAGCCTACTAGAAATGTTTTGGTAAAGAAAAATAATATTTTAAAATTTGTAATTTGCGAAAAAAAGTTGAATTTTAGCTTTGACCCCCCTGGTTAAAAAATGAACACGCTTAGGTATTTTATTTATTATTTTTCCTAAACAAATTTGACATCATTTTGTCAAAAAATTTTAAATTCTAAGAGAAAAAAATGTGTTAGTTATAGTCATCTGAATTTTTTTTTAAATTATATTTAAGGTTTAAAAAAATTCAAATGACTATAGCTTTCTACTAAGACATTTTTTTCTCTTAAAATTTAAAAATTTTCGACAAATGATAAAATTTGTTTAGAAAAAATCTTTCATAAAATACCTAAACGCGTTCATTTTTTTCCAGGGGGGCTCAGCAAAAATATTTTTTTTTTTTGCAAATTACAAAATGTTTTTTTTCTTTATCGAAACATTCCCAGTTGGCTCACTATTAAAAGCCCTAAATTTGGTACGGGACCTGTAAGTAGGAACAGAGATATACAACTTTGACATTTCATCAGCCGCCACTGCATATTACTACAGAAAATTTAACTACAATCTGTCAAAAGTTACTAGGCTTAATTAACTTACATATGAATTAATAAAATGGGTATCTAAATTCCAACATCATACCGACCAATTTACTGGTAATTCATTTACTGTACTCAAATAAAAAAAGTGGTTACTTTTAACGTATATCAAACAAAATTTCTCAAGCAATTACTGAAAATTCAGTGGTTACCTATGGTTAAACATGATTTGCATTTATTTTTGGCAATACTTTTGAATGAGAAGTGGGTACGAATCGCACATTAAAACGCAATTCACACCTTTTTAACCAAAACTAAAGTTTACCGATGACACAAACCTAAACCTTGCAAGTCAATTAGCATACTTTTTGAATTTTAACCGATTTCCCATGTTTGCTATGCAAGATTAAACAATAAATATTTTAGTCGATAACGAATATAATGCTAATTTTTTTATTTCTTTTTTAAAGCTCGCATCAGTGAATTAATTAATGTTTTCTTTCAGATCAACGACCGGCAGCTACAGGACTCCAATTTGGTAAGTACAGATTTTTGGAATTTTATAACTTAAGCCCCAGTTTTTACCAGCTGGTAAATTTGCTGCTAGACAATCTTAACTGACATAATATTATTAATATTAGTAATATTACAAAAAATTTGGCATTTCCTGCTTTACATATATATCCAAAATATTCCAGCTTGTGTTACCACTAACTGCATCTCGTTCGCCACATCAGAATATATATTTTTTAAATGAACCGTCTTCAAGAAGCACTGAAAAGCATGAAGTAATATTTTTCGTTATTTCTTACGAAGGCTAATGGTAAGCTTAATTGTGGTCAACTTTAGGTAATTTGCACATCAAAGCTCGAACATTTGAAGTTGGCGCGTCATCCTATGAATTATTTATGCATTATCGTTACGCATACTTATCAGCGGCAGACCCCGCATCACGAGGCCAGCCGTTTGAAGGGCCCAAGTATAGATCAGGCAGAGATTACACATCTGGGCCCAAACTTGATTTGCGACAATTTTGCGTTACACCACTGATTCTTATGTAGGTCCCAAAAGTTAATTTTTAGTGCACCTATTCCCATATTTCTTCCTCATTAATGTAATATTTATTTAATATCGATTCTTTTAACCCAATACTACTTGTTTGGCTAAATTGAAATCGGTTGTTTTTGATCTTTCTTATGATATTTTTCCTTCGATTCCCATTATTTTCCTTACCACTTCGTTTCTGATTTGTTTTTCTGGATATTCTCAAAGGTCTTTGTTTTGCGTCCATTTTTACTGTTAACCTCCGCGTTTCCGTACCGTACAGTAGTCCACTTTTTATCATTGATTCATAATTGATATTTCCTCTTTCTGCTTTTTCCTTTGTTCCATAGTTTACTATTGAGACAGTAAATAACCTTTCTAGCTTGAATAATTCTAGTTTCTATTTCTCTCTCATCTGTTCCTGTATTGGTAAAAGTCACGCCTAGATATTTATATTCAGTGCAAACAGAGATTTCTTTATTTTCCATCTGTAGGTTAGCAGGCTGTTCGCCCATGCACACATATGTACATAGATACTTGTTTTTTTTTTTTCTATATTCAATTTCAAGCACACATTCACTTTTAGCAGTTTCCTCATCATATACTCCATATCATCTCTATCATTGGCTGGAACCACCTGATCATCTGCAAACTGTATATAGGCAAGTATCGTCCAGTAAACTGAATATCCGTTCCCAGGACTTTACTTTTCCATATTTTAAAGCTACTGCTACATATACTTTGAATAGTGTAGGTGATACACAGCATCCCTGTCCTAATCCTTTGGTAACTAGGAATGGTCGTGATATACTTCCTATTTTGATTCTCGAGTTTGATCCGTTTTGTAGTGCTTTAATGATTCACTCTCACCACCACCCCTTTATTTTTTAATAACGTCTGTTATGTAAAATTGGATTATTTGATCCAAATTACCCTGAAAACAATATGCACAGCATTTAAAAGACGCATATGATCATCTCTCACCCAGTTCTCAGCCGCTCCGTTCTGTCTTCTCGCCATTTCCTCATTACTATTTTTTAAAAGTCGAATACCAACAGCACCACCCACCTACATTCCTTAATACAATGGGTAAAACTTAGTGAATCGGTGGTGCGATTCTGTAAAAGTAAAAACGAAAACTTTTCTATATATTTATGACTTTTTTTTGTCTTATATAATATTTAAGTATTCACTATCCGGAGGAATTCGTCTACAAAACAAAAAAAAATCGTCGAGGTCGGTGAATCCGTTCAAGAATTATGCGCCAACATACTACATTAAAAAAAATACATATGGAATAAATTGAGAACCTCATCTTTTAAAATCGGGTAAAAAAGGAAAAAGTAGAGTTTTTAATTGCCCGGCCTTTAAAATTGCAAGGGTCAAATGATCAGAAAAAATGTTTGCCATAAAACATATTTCAGCGTAATGTTAATAAAATTCATTTACGAAATATATGCCTTACATTATTTTCAATGAAAATACCAACAATTTAAATAAAATAATAATTTCCTGTGTAACATCCGCAAGTGGACTTCCTGACTCATTCCATTCCGGATTTTCCTCATTACATCTAGTCGCGCGCCTCGGCGACTTGGCTGCAGATGCTGCCTAGCCCGTCTTCGTTTTGGCGTAATTGCATCTTCCTCGGATCTCCCATAAATCTCAATGGTGCACGCGCGAACCAGGATGTGCTAGTTATAGTCATTGACGGAGTAAAACTCCTTAAACGCCAGATACAGTACTCGATACCGTAAATGTATAACGTTGCTTTAATTAAAAACGATAATTTCATTCATCTAATGGTAAATAAGTTAAATAAACAACTGGAAAAGGTGACGATAAACAGTAAGAAGTAGGGTTATGTTAATTACCTTTTCTTTTTAGTTACACCGTAAGAAAATTTTACTTATGACAAATGTGTTCATGTCTTCTGCAGAACTCCTGCTATTTTTGTTTTAATCTGTAAAAACCTACAAGCCTGGGCAAAATATACACATAATTTGTTTAAAAAATTGTGTAAAATAAATACAAACATAGGTAACAAAAAGTGTAACCATTTTTATAAGGGTATAGTGTACGGTCGATCTTTATCATGCTTTCTCTTGTTGGTTATGAAACTAAAGAGCACTACTGAACCGGGTGAGAAACTGTTCAACAAACACTGGATTGACTAAAATAAACTTGCATTTGCTTGGTTCCATCGGATCGGGATTTGACAATAAAAAATTCAGTGTAAAAATTTTGTTTTCTCACGGCTATTGTGATTTTTAAAATACAGAAAATTAGTTTTTAGACACGCCTAGTATCTTAGTTACCATATAAGGTAAAATAGATTCCAGTGGAGTTTACAGCTATATTGATATTCTAATTTTATAAATTGTTATAAACCACATGGATGTGATTTTGTGATAGAGTTCAATTTATGATAAAACTCAGCATTTCGACATTTGACAATCATAGATGACATCAACGCTGGACATTGGTTCTTTCGAAGTCCCTAAATTAGTAGTGGGTTGGTAGGTCAAGTATCAAGCTGACACAACAGCTCGCGTCCTTTTATTTTCGCTTGATTTTGGTATTTTGTGTTTTAAATATTTTATTTTTGGAACTAGATTTTCTTGGTGTTTATTATTTAAGTTGAATGGTGAGTATGGTCCTTAGCCAACCTTTAAACATAAAATATACCAGACTTCAACAGGGTGCCATAAATGACAAGTGACTTGGACACCATATTGCGAGATCTAAGAAAAAGTTTACTATATTAGGTCTGATTCTGCAGTTTGAAGTCAGACAGAACCAATCATCATCAAGATAAACGGTTTAGCTGACTTAAATGGGCAAATTTTATTGGCTGTCACTGATTGGAAACTGCTGCAAAAACAAACCTATTGTTGAGCAGCTCATAGCTGTTTCCACCGAAAAATTTCCATTCCAAATGCCAAATTATTGCATTTTCATATAATTTAGAACATATAGTGATATCTTTGACCCTATTCCACGCCACCGGTTTACAAAAATGATAAGCAAATTAGATTGTTTATAAACCAATTAAACAAATGCCGACGCCGCTCACAGCAAGACCACGCACGACATTACACGATGTTGTTATTAATCATAATATAATAGTAAATTTAATGTTTCGAAGAACAGGAACTAAACTGATGAATGAACGCTCTATTATGTCACAAAAATTAGACTTTTATTTTACGCTCGAATGAGTTTTGTTTAGACTTCAGCAGTCGTATTCCGTAATAACCACAAACTCGAAAACACATGTAATGTTCCCGAGTCAAAATCATAACATGTGGATCAAATTAATAGGATACCTAATTATATTTTTTCAAGAATTATTGTAATTTTAAAGGTACTTCCTAGATTTATCGTTGCATATAAAGTTACGTAAATAGAACAGAAAACCCGGGAAAATGATTAATTGCGCGCATTGCAGCATGAAGCAGGTGTTGCCCATAACGAGACAAAATACATAATGATGATTGTACCAAAAAAATGTCGAATTCGAATTAATGTATGACTGTGATGTTTACCGCAGTCGACCCTTCTGTGTTTTAACAATTAAAAACATGTTTTATATATCTGAAGTAGCAAGTCTTGCAATAATAAAATTGTTTAGTATGACCAGTATCCAAGTATTGGCGACTTAAATTAAGAACGTGGCGTCCTCTTCAGCCGATTTGCTAACTACTATAACAGGGAATGTTTTCTTTTCGTTTTCGTCTTCATTATCGTGTTATTTGGCATCTTTGTCAATTTTGTCGTCTAGTGAGCCCTTCTTCCCCGTTAAAAATCAGCTGATTGCAGCTGACTTCCTTAACTTGAGTAGCCAATTAGAATAGCTGTGTTGAATTACATTCAAAAGTCATCGTGTCTTCATGAAATCAAAAAACTGAAATACCGATTTGCATTATCATAAATAATTATAGTCTTGTAGTAACAGTATAGAATAGTATAGATCATCATGTAGATCAGGTTGCTCAAATCAATGGATACTAATAATTAACGTCTTTTCTGTCAGTTCATCACGGATTACGGGTTGTGAATTCAAATCATTGTATGCCGCCATCTTAGCCTTCGACCTCCTGAAGGCTTTATCCCGATTACTCTATTTTTTTTTCAAAATATATCCATTTTCCAGTGATTTTAGGTATAGGTAAATGTATTGCAAAAAGAAAGTATTTGAGATTTTAAAGTTTTACTCATGAATCCGTTTTTCGATGTGACGTTTTGTTTTCGAGTTATTGGGTACCAAAGACGGGTTTGCAAATATGGCATTTTTTCCCCTAAAAAAATTCAAAAGAATTACTTGCCATTTTCCGATCCTCACCAATTTCAATAGACTTCTGAAGCTTTGGGTCCTCTACAACTTCAGAAAATTTACATGGATTTAATTCACTTTTGCGACCTGTACCCGATTTCAACGGATATCGCGGAAATTTCGATTTTGACGTTTAATAGCTCCGAAACGAATACACAGTATAACTGAATTTTCTACCGAAGCTAGCTGAACTATTCCTCTATTAACCCAGAAAACTCTATTGCTCCCCCTCTAACTGTTTCCGAGAAAAACAAACCTATTCGACTTTAGGTGAAGCTTTACATTAACATGTAGATTGACACTTATTTTTGCTGATCCTCCTCGTAATTATTCATTAAGGACAAATTCATTCAGGACAAATGGCTGCTTTTTAAATTGTAATAAATTATTCCGAAAAGTAAACATGTTTTGCTAAGCTAAATTATCGGGGGTAAGTGCACAAGTGCATCAAAATTACCGATAATTTTTGAATGAAATGTGTTTTTTTATAATTGCAAGAGTTTGTTTTCATATTTTCGCGAAAAAGCCCGACTTCGCAGGAGGAGGGCATTTTCGTAAAATATGAAAACAAACGATTGCAATTTGTAAAAAAGACACATTGAATAAAAAAATTATCTGGTTATTTTGATGCACGAGTGTAATTTATTTGAATATTTCCCAAATTAATTAAGAACTCGAATCAAGTACATTTAAATATTTTATTTAACAGAAAATACTAACAATAAAATTAAAATGCTTAAAAATTACAAGAATTGCAATGAAAAGTACAATTATTTAAATTAACAATATTTTGCTTTGAATTCGTAGACATGGTGGTTGATGCAGTCAACGAGCGAGAGCTTATTTCGGCGGGGGACTCTATGGAGCTTGACGGTTGGTCATTGGCCCGCATTTTTTCAATCAAAAGCATATGGTGGTTCTCATCCATCTGAATGTAAGGCGTCAGTGACTTGGTATTTGAGTGTCCACTTAGTTTAATTAACTGTTGTTCTCCAACACCTTTTTTGGCAAGTTTTGATACGGCGGTTGCTCGTAAGCTATGATTCGTCAGTTTGATATTTTTATTGGTGAGGCCTGACTTTTCCGCTTGTGTAGAGGTCCATTTATTCATCAAATTTCGTCCAACCGGTATGCTTTTGTACCATTTTCCTGATTGCCAGAAAGGATTCACGGTGAGAAAAAGTCGCTCGCATTTTATTGCTTGCCTTTTCTGCATGAATTTCTTATATAGTCGGATAGGGCAGATGTTCGGGTTTACTTTATTCCTGACCAACCATTTCGAGGATGCGCAGGGCTTATCTCCTCCTTGAGTAGTCTTGGTAAAAAGCGGATTGTACTCTATTCGTCCCGTCTTCTGACCCGCGTGATCCAGTTCTTCTTTAAGATAGTTTGTTAAACACCTTGGGCCTTCTCCTCCACGCCAGACCAGCTCGTAGGATAAAACAAAAAACATCTTTTTTTGCAAACCGTCGGGGGTTTCCTCGTCGCAAGTCTCTATTTTGATGAATTCGTCGTGCTTTAGAAAAACTGAGCTTTGTTTTCTTTTTTCCGGCGCCTGCTGTAGTTGTTTCCGCTTAGCATTTTTGGCATCACGGGATGATTTGAACTGAATGTCACTGAATGGGTTGAAAATAATGTTGTAATCTCTGTGATACTTATTCATCAACAATTTAGCGGTATCATTCCATATAGTTTTGACAGTATAATCTTTATATTAGTCCTCACCATTTTGCTTTTTCATATTAAACGCCCAGTCCTTCAAGATATCTGCCAGTTTTGAAACATTAGTGTTTTCATCAAGAACGTGCCCCCTTTCCTTGCAAAAACACATGAACTGCCGCCAAATATAGTCGTGATTTGATGCAGTATTCTTTGGAATGGCTTCTGTTATTTTCTGCTCTATTTCGAGGATAGATTCTTCGCCAAAACGAGACATTTTTGTAGTAAAATTACGTCTACGGAAAAGTTCAATAGCGTTGTTTACAAAAAAACAAAAAAATTTACGTTGCCACGGGTTATCCCAATGCAAAGAGATAGTTATTAACAATTCTTGACAAAATGAAAGGAAAACATTCGTTGACATTGACTTTTTTGTCTGCTGTCACTCAATAAGATGACGTTAATTGTCAGAATATTACATTTTTTGACGTTTGTTAACAATAAAATCCCGCTTTGACGTTTCGTCAACAATATAAACTTGCGATGCAATTTTCGATTTCTGGCAGTGCTGTTTTCGCTGTTATTTTGCGAAAATTGCATTTCTCTTATAGGAACTTTAACATATGAGGGAAATATTCTGAGTAATTTTCTTCAAAATAATTTCTTTGGGTTTATAATGACTTCCTTAAACGATTTATGCAAGAAAAAAAATATGTGCATATTCCTTAGTGGCAAAAATAAAATAGACATACAATTTATCTTGCTGGTAACTTTGACAGAACTTAGATAATTTGATCCTTAGACAACTCAAAAAGTTTAAATCATACATAATACTCGTAATACTAATAACAATAACCTGTTGGTGGTCTTTATTTACCGAAAGCGTGGTTTACTTTACAGCAGCAAAATATCGCCAGGAGTAAATTTTTTTAAAAAGGACGTAACAAAATACAACAGATGCTACGTTCATATTTCCAATTAAGATATGGGTCGTTAGTATTGTGAAGAATATTTGCTTGTATTGCAAAAACTTTCAGAAATGTGACTAGAAGTCGCCAACCAACCTACGCCCGTCGTCGTTGCTAAAGAGGTGCAACAGTGTTTCCGCTGCCCACGTGCCGGATCGCAGACTCGATTAAATCCGATAAAATGTGTTTATCTCGTATTGGGTATTAAATTAATGCAAATCTTTTAAGCTTACTTTTTATCAAAAGACAATAATTTACATAAGAAACAGTTGAAAAACAAGTATCCATTGAAAGAATTCTTTATATTCTAGTACAAGCATACAATCGATGCGTCATTTACATGAATTTGTGGCAGGTGACACGTTGTAGAAATATGTTATCTCTTAAAGTTGTTTTATGAAAAAGGAAACTTGTTTCGCCAAAACAGCGGGTCAGAGTAAGTAATTATGGAATAGGGGTGCCAACCCTCCCGATTAAGGCGGGGGGCTCCCGTTTTTCAATAAATCTCCCGCTTCCCGACTAACATATTAAAACTTCCGCTTTTCCGCTTTTTAATAAATAATATACAGGGTGTTTTCTAATTGAGTGTCACTATTTAAGAGGGCGATTTTTGGGTCCATTTTAAAAAGAAAACTTCATATGAACGTTTGTCCTAACCGTCTTAACTTTTGAGATACAGGGTGGTAAAATTTTCAAAAATAACTAGTTTTTTGTTAATATCTGTATATCACTTTAGATAGTTTAATTAAATTTGGCATACATGTACTATATATCAAGAGGCATTATTTAGTGTACCACAATTTTTTTTATTTCCACCAGTGGCGTTCGTACGGAATTTCACCTGCCTATTTTGGCAGACATTGATGGTACGCCACTGATTTCTCGTAAAATTAAAATTATTCCTGAAATACCAAATCATTTGTAAGCAAATTTGATCTCTTGAATTTTTTCAATCCGATGTAGGTTTTTGCTTAAAAAAATAAAAACCTTTTCTCTGCATGATCATAACAATATCGTTAATATGACAATATCACCAGGCAGAGAAATAGATTTTATTTTTTAGGTCAAATTTGCTTAGAAATGAATAAGGATCTTAAAAATTAACTTCCATATTCAATTCTAAGCAAATTTGATCTAAAAAATAAAATCTATTTCTCTGCATGGTGATATTGTCATATTAACGATATCGTTATGATCATGGAGAGAAGAGGTTTTTATTTTTTTAAGCGAAAACCGTGCATCGGATTGAAAAAATTCAAGAGATCAAATTTGCTTAGAAATGATTAGGAATTTCGGGAGTAATTTTAATTTTATGAGAAATCAGTGGCGTACCATCAATGTCTGCCAAAATAGGCAGGTGAAATTCCGTACGAACGCCACTGGTGGAAATAAAAAAAAATGTTGTACACTAAATAATGCCCCTTGATACATAGTACATGTATGCCAAATTTAATTAAAATATCTAAAGTGGTATTACAGATATTAATAAAAAACTATTTATTTTTGAAAATTTTACCACCCTGTATCTCAAAAGTTAAGACGTTTAGGACATACGTTCATATGAAGTTTTCTTTTTAAAATTGACCCAAAAATCGCCCCCTTAAATATTGACATTCAATTAGAAAACACCCTGTATATTTATACTTCTAGGTCGGAAAATACATAAAATAAATACATTGTTCTTGCGTTCCCATTCTGCGTTCCTAACATTGTTTGTTGATTTTTTTAAAATATAATACTTAGCTATAGTATAATAATATAAACGTTCTTGTGTTCCGGTTCTCAATTCCTAAGATTAGTTACTACAATATGTTTGTTTAATGTTTTGAATGTTAAAAAATAAACTTGTTTTGAGATGTTTAGTTTTTAATTTAATTTTAACATATCTAAATTACTTTTACAAAATAAAATCCGACTTATTAATGGAGCAAAAAGTATTTACCAATTTTTCTCAAATAGTAATTGTTTTTACGAAATGGCGAAAGCGCCAAAAATTATAACATCGGCAACTCCTGCTTTTTGTTTCCTGAAATCTGGTAACCCTATTATGGAAGCGCTTACATTTTAATAAAACGGCTTGCAAACTGTGTACTTTTGGCACTGCATCACTTAAAAAATGAAACCATTCTAGAACGACCTAAATAAATTCAGAAATTCCAAATAAAAAAGCAGCAGTTTCTAAAATTGTAGTAGTTATGTCACAAATTGCAATGGCGCGGCGTCACAAGTGGCTAAATACCAAAATTGTTTGACAGCACCATAAGGTAAACCCTTAAATCTGAGAAAACTACGTTGGGTTTGCTAGCTTTGAAAGATGAAAATAGGTCTTTATATTATATAAAAAAGGAGCATTTTTTGTTCTTGGTAGCATTAGAATTGGGTAAATATGAGTACTAATAACTATTTAAATGAAATTAGTTAGTCGCATTATAAAATAAGTTGTTATCCCCGGAAAAAATATCACCCGGAATATTTTTTCAAGTAGCAATGCTCGGTATATGTACCCAATTCGAATAAATTCCCTGCAAAATGTGTTAAATAAGTTGTAAGGAAAACCAAAAAATATTAAAAATCTAAATTTCCGAATCTTTGAAACAAAGCGTTTCCTGATCTACATACAGAGTGTTAATAAGATTTTTTTTTATTCTTGGCCCAAAAACCACTGTAAAAGTCTAACACCTTTTATTGTTATGATTGTAACACAAACTTTTCCAACTAGGTGTTATTCATTTGAGGATATTTGACACTAAATTCGCAAACATCAATACTGGTTTCCAGGTATAACTGGTTGTAACCTGCATCACAACTTTGTATAGAATACCTTTTTATTTTTATTAATTTTTAAATCCATTCTTTAAACAACATAACAATAAAACGCTTATTCCTTAGTCAATTTTACCCTGAATAAATAAATAGCATTCATATTAAGAAATATAAAAATATCCGTTACTAAAATTATGAGGAAAGTGTTAATTTAATATCCTGAAAGGTATGTAGGAGGAAAATCATGTATTTGGCAATTTATACTTTCTCGGAACGGAACAGCTCAGCTCATATCATTTCTGTTACAGCAGCATACAGCAGCAATTAAATAAATAATTAATGTTGACGGTAAAAATTTCTGTTAAGGTGTACAACGCGGGTTCTTACCATTGCACTATGGTATATAAACCCCCGGGTCTTGGCCAAAAATCAAGATAGTCAAACTTTTGCGGGTGTAAAACTATGGTAGGTATTCCAAAATAAACATTCACCTTTGATAAAATTCGCACGACCTACTCTGATTAGTTAAGATTAAGGCAACCTGTAAAAATTTAAAATTAGTGTGGGAGAAATTATTTTGTCATAAAAAAATAATTCAAGAATTATGCAGAGTAATAAAAAAATGTTAGCATATGTTAGCAATAATTTTCTTATGCAACAGTAGTGTTGTTCCTTCTCAACAAACTTGGCAAATATAAAAGTCCAGTATTGACAGGTTTGTGAGACTTTTCTGTTTTTCTAGGGATGCATAGTTTTAAACATCAAGAGCTTTTTAATGACTGGTTTGAAGTAGCGAATAAAAATCTAAAACCTTTTTTTTAACCAGTCTTAGTCACTAATATAATACTCTGGCTGGCGAACCGCGTTGCATACCACCAGGGTGGTCCAAGATGTTCCCAACAAATGTAAAATTATTTTATTAATAATTTAGAGAAATGTAAGCATTACGAAAAGTTGGTGCATAACTTTATAACAGTAATAACTGCTAATAGTTGTTATATCAAAAGGCTAAGATATATATATATATATATATATATATATATATATATATATATATATATATATATATATATATATATATATATATATATATATATATATATACAAAAGCCATTGGCAAGCTCTATGTTGCGTGACATTATATTTGAGGGTGGTTTATTAATTTTATTTCATTAATGCCACGTGCCAAACGATCAATGTACTTACCAAAGACATTCCTTAACATTATTAGTGTGGGCCAACAAACAGATCTAATTTGGCGCCACTAACAGTATTATAAACGTATCAAATAACTCACTGTCTAATAATTAAAGCTCCTCCAAATAAACTCAAAGAACCAATAAAAAAAAATATTTACCAAAATGCCATCAAAGGAGACGGACCTCAGGTGACTTAACAAAGTAAGTTCATGACATGAACTAATCAGGCAATTAGGTAATTAGACCATTAAGTAATTGAACTATTAGGTCGTTGGACTGGGCATTTCCTTTAAAGTCTCTAACAAAGATTTATCTGTAAAACAGGCACGGATGAAACCAGATTTTATTTGGTCTTCTCAAAAAAGGGGCTTAACAGGGACCCAGTCGTCAGAGTTATATCACACAAATGACATCTCCCAAGTCATAAACGTCAGCCAAAAGAGATGTTTCCAGCTCTGAATGTGTGAGCGGGACTTCCCCAGTACACCCACGGTACATAAGTAATTAGACTTCGGTGTTCGTGGGCTGTCAGAAGAGACCGAAGATAAAGAAACGGTATAATCGATATTCTCGTGAATCCTCGCGATCAGACTTAAAAAAGCTATCCAGCACACAGGGGAGAAACAAAACTTTTTAAATTAACAAACCTGAGTAAA
Organism: Philopedon plagiatum; assembly: GCA_963971165.1. Taxonomy (NCBI): domain Eukaryota; kingdom Metazoa; phylum Arthropoda; class Insecta; order Coleoptera; family Curculionidae; genus Philopedon; species Philopedon plagiatum. The sequence goes on from OZ020190.1 coordinate 123,526,061, forward strand.
GTACCTACCCCTACTTATACATATTTAGATAAACTTATTAATAAACTAATTTCACCTTTGTCTCAAACTTCTTGGATCACTCTGTAGACGCGCAACGGGACTTGCCAACTTTTTAACACGAAGGAGCGCGAAATTTTATGAAAAAATTATGTAGTTTTGACTTCGCTATTTCTCACGTCAAGTTGCACAAAGCAATTTAATCAAGAGTTAGCTAATTGGAGACTTATAATGTGACAGCACTCATGTTAACGTCATTGCTGACGGAGTCTCTAAAACGTCAATTAAATTTATCTTGGTGTCGTGTTACTGAGGACCGTGGATCGAAGCCAATGTTGATCTGTAGGTGTAGGTCCCGGGGCCAATACACTAGCTTGTAGTGCCAATGCACAGTGGTTCCGACTGTATGGAGAGTGCGGTCATAATTATTGCAATTAATATTTTTGGAAAATCATTGACTGCAAATGCATTTTTGTACTTAAAAAAAGGTTTATTGTAAACACACCATACAAAAAAAAAAGGTGAAGTTTGAGTTCAGCTAGCGTGATAAGTGTTTCTTAATACAACTTCTTATTACTATAATTTTTTTATGCTGTGTGCATATCATTATACAAACCCTTACTTTTTGTCAGATATGTTCTACTCTGATTTTACAAAGTGTAGGAATGGGACAACAGTTTTTATAACTTTGTTTCAAATTCCCTTCAACAACTGTTATATTAAATAAGCAAATAAGCAAATAATATATATATATATATATATATATATATATATATATATATATATATATATATATATATATATATGTTTGTATTCTCCATTTTGTGGGCTTTTATTTGATAATCCGGACACTGAGCTTGAAAGCAGAAAAAAGGTGTCACTCGTTTACCCCCAAAAAACAACCCCTAAAATTTTGAATTCTTTTTTTTTTGTATATTAAATCTGCTTTTATTCTATGACCTATACCTATGCTAAATCTCAGCTCACCGAGTTGATTTCATGTGTTCGGTTCATTTACATTTTGGTGCAAAATAGTAAAAATTAACTAAAAACAGAAAAGGCCGTCAAAAAGTCAAACGCTTAAGTCGCGTTAATTTAACTATTTTCCATACAACATGTTAACTAAAAATATTTTTCTAATTAATATATAATTAATAATACTAATCATACACAGGATACAGGTTGATAAGTTAGTGAATAACCTTAAAATTCACAGCTGTTGTTTTTTTAAACAATTATGATAATTTTTGTTACAGGACAAAAAAAATTGACCCGAGATATTTATTCAAGGTTCCACATAATGTAGAAATGAAATTTGAGAAACGCCACGTGGTTAAAGCTTTGACTTTTTTACATGAGTTTCTTTTCCACCCTGTATAACAAAATGCGGTTCTTATTAGGTTAAAGCGATCAACGTAGCTACCTTTCAGTAAATTCGGTCTTTAAAAACCAAAAATTTGTTTAAATCAGTTGAGCCGTTTTCGATCCATAGAGCTGTAAAAATGACTGAAAAAATGCCATTGTGCAAAACTTTTTGACGAGCAGTTTACTTAAACCATTATAGCTTGAAAGCTGGACGGATCTGCATACAACTTACATGTCCTCATAAAAAGAAGACTATGTAAAAGTACGTTATATACATTTTTCCGGACGACAAAAAACCGAAAATGGTTAAAAGTCAAGATAAAATGCCAATATCAAAAGTGAGGTCAATAAAAACATCCACTACTTTATTAATGTCCAGAAACATGTACAAATAAATAAATCCTTTCAAACAACAATATTTTACTAAAAGAAACACAAACAACTACAAATCCACACTCTTTACCGGTCCCAAATCGGCTGAAATTAGTCCGTCAGTGCCAAAGTTTTATTGGCTCAGATAAGTTTGGTTCACTTTGAACTCAAATCAATGCCTACCTGACAGATCCCTGACAACAAATATTTCTACTTATAACCTATTGCCGGAACCACTGTGCTAAGTAATAAACAATAACTTTAACTTTTTAATTTAAATTTATAAAAGTTTCGAGCAAGTAGAGTAGAAACCTACTCGAGCAAGTTAACTTAGCCATCATTTAAAAACTTTCTTGTACCTGGTTGCGCTATAAATATAAAATTTGCACACCTGTATCGCAGAATGTATATGTAAGTATTGACTTACAAGTGGGGATGTAGCTCAGTGGTAGAGCGTTCGCTTTGCATGTGAAAGGCCCCGGGTTCGATCCCCGGCATCTCCAACTCTTTTTTTTTTATTTGCGTTATTTTAAGGACCTTAAGTTGTTAACGCACAAAAACGGTAATATTTTTATCGTTTCCTTATTTTACTTAAGTAAAAAAAATCATTTAATTAATGGAACAACTATTTATGCATACATATTTTATCTTGTGTTAACATGCGTTTTGCACAATGAAAAATGCTGGTACAATTCTTTTTAGCAATGTAAATAGTATGATGAATGTAGTCATCCTTTTTTTATTAATACATTTGGGGAAATAGCCAAAAAATTCATAATTAATAGCTGGGTAAACCGGCCTTCAGCCTCAGACCTCGTTACGCAGAAATGTAAGCAAAAATCATATAAATAAACCTAAAACATAGAAATCAAAATAGATGCAAGCTATATTTAGATATTCTTCTTGACATACTCGACTAGACGGCGACACTCCTTTAAAAAGGATATAGAAAATTGGTTACTAATTAAATACGATCGATGACTATTTGGATCTGTGAATACTAATATTTTTAACAAAGATTTGAATACTCTTTTGATTCCGCTGCAAAAATAGTATGAATTTAAGGGTTTACTCATCCCTAGCAAACTTCCTCCTTTTAGGGTTTTGGAGAGTTAGTTTGGTATTCCGACTTTCAATTGTTTATCAATACTCTTTTAAGTGGTTTAAGAGTAATAGATCACACCAGACCACCTGGCCATATTCAGCGGCGCAGAAGTACGTTTTTTCATAAATGTCTTCAAAATATAATTTTTAAAAAATAGGTACATATTCCAAAAATATATTTTGTCGAAAACAGTATATAGAAAATTAAATTATGAACTCTAGTAGCTTGGAAAATGTTATTGAAAAAAAAATTCTGAACGAACCTGAACCTACCTCAGACGCCCACGGTACTTTAGTACTTAGGCTTGAAGTCTTCGTGAGCTGTCTCCAGATAAAAAAAAACCTAAAAAATAAAAAAATGTCGCAAGCGAACTTGCACGTTCTTTTTGGTATATACTTTTGTATAGCTCGGGGTGACGTTGCGCCCCACCCTCTTGGACGAAATTCTAAATCCACCCCTGGCCATATCCTTTCCTTTAGTGTATATTCTGCAAATTAAAAATATACAATAAAAAATATTTTCATATGAATGTACCATCGTACCGATACAACACTAAGACAGCAGAATCACAAAACTGGGGAAGGGAAATATATATCTCCTAGACGTTAAAAGGTGCTCTAGAGCTGGAAAGGTAAAAACACCTAACTTTTAAAAAGTAACCTAGGTTCCATAATTTAACGTTTTGTATTTTGCGAAACGAGGTGGCACCAAAATATATTTCTTGTTGTATAAATTCGAGGGGCAGTTTATATGGAGAAACCAAATTTATTGGTCATTTTTTTATTTAGAAAAAGTCAAATATTTTATTTAAAGTATCTATATTTAACATCGCCTGAAAATGAAAAATCAAACCATATAATAAAATAAATTCAATAAAAGATAAAAAAATACAAACACAAAATTTGTCAAATCAACACATAATTTTTAATATTTAGTCATAGAACCATTTCTGTTTATTACTTCTTGAAGCCTTTGCGGCATACTTAAAACTAGGTTTCTGTATAATTCGCCTGTTACTTCCTCCCAAGCTTGATTTATCCTGTAGCGTAATTTATTCCTGTTTCTTTGTCGAAAATCATGTTTATACTTGGATTTGACCATTTACCCCAAATGTTTTCGATTGGGTTCAAATCGGGACTCTTTGAAGGCCAGGGAAGAACTGTTATATTATTTTCTTGGAGAAAATTTTGCTCAATGCGTGCTGTGTGTATTGGAGCATTATCATGCTGAAATGTAAAATTTTGACTTTGGTTGGTTTTGTGTATGTATCATACCGCATGCCGAATTCTTCCGTTATTACATGATTGAAAAGTTTTCTCCTTAGAAAATATAACTGTTTTCCAGAAATTATTCTGATTTATATTCATGTGCAAATTCTAACCTGCCCTGTTTATTTCTTTCCGAAAATAGTTATTTGTGTACCAAGGCCGTAATGTTGATCTTTTTTGGCCGAATCCGAAATTTGTTGGCCGAGGCGTAGCCGAGGCCAACAAATTTCAGGTGAGGACAAAAAAGATAATACGGCCGAGGTGCACACAAAATTTTTTAAGCGAGTGTCTCATCAAGTAGGTAACAACTTTTTTTTACAATTTTGTTTCTAAACAAAGACGAAACTGGAAGATTAGATTCAAATTTTTATTAACTAAATGAAAAGTGTATTATTAAGTAACAAAGATGTGTACAGAATTACTTACAGTAAGTATTATAAACAGAAGTTGGGTTATAAAGAAGTTAATAAATTAGGGCATTATTTGTTATTAATTGTTATGTTAAATGTACATTTATTACATTTTGAAAATGCAATACCACTTTTAGACATGACATTGTTAACAAACATTTCATTTTCTTCATTTTCAGTAACAATGGTTCTTGCTGGAAAGCTGCTTACTGAAGTACCATCTAATTCAATTTCTTTGGAATTATTTTGAACAGAAAAAGGCATACTTGAAGTACCTCCTCCTCCTGCAAGAATTCTATTTGAAATTTCCTTCTTTCTTGAAATGGAATCTTCAATGTAGCCTTCTGCTACAGAGTTAGACTTCCAACCTCCGTGGCTTTTTAACATTAAAATATCAGCCCCTGTTTCAACCAAGAGAGAGGCTGAACTTCTTCTAAAAGAATGACCCGTATACTTATTAGCATTTGGTAATTGTAGATACTGTGCAATAAGTGATGGTATTTTTCCAAATGTATGAACACCAACAACTTGTGTAGAACACTTTCCTTGGCGATAATTTATAAAAAACGTTTGATCACGTACATTGAAAGGTCGTAAATTTAAGTATTTTCGAATAAGCTGTAGGGCACTTATATTTTCAATTATTTCATCAGTTATTGTAAATACTCGTTTTTTACCAGTTTTTGTCTCCGGGACTGTGATTACTAACACGTCTCCTTTGTCTTGAATATCATTTATAGACAACTGCCTTAGTTCATTTCGCTTACAAGCACCAGTCAATCCAATTATCAAGCAAATCTAAAAATATCACAATATAGTTATAAGAAGAAAGAACTTTAAAAATATTATGTTTTATTACCTTCCACATTAAGTAGTTCTTATCTGGAGCTTCTGTTAAGAATTTATTGATATCCTCTCTTGTAAAAACTGCCGACTTTTTCGCTTTGTAACCCACATTTTGCTTTTTCAAAAAAGCATTCAGTTTTGAAAACTTGCTGATATCAATGTTATTTTTGACCATAATTGTTGATTTTAACATCGAGTATACGGACCATAATGTTGATGATTTTGAAACCTTGGCCTTTTCCAGAAAAATGCGAGAAGTACTTCTTCTTTTAATTTTTTAATCTTATGTTTGTTGCACCATTCCATAAAAATCTCATACTGTTTTAAGTAAATCTTCCTGGATTTTTCAGGTAATAAATTTAGAGTTGCTGTATTGGCGGCTTCATAAATTTCAGCTGGATTGTCACTATCACTGTCACTCATTTTTCTTTTTAACTGTTTTTTATCACAGTATATCCCGTATAATGTGGTTTTTATTATTTGTTATTTATTTTAAATTTCATTTCACTGACAGAAACGGAAAGCTTGTAAATAAACGGCAACGGAACCTTTTCTTTTGTTTTATGGGTAAATAATCCAAACATGCAAATTAAGTGTGTCTAGTAGGCCGCCTTCATAATTTGACAATCTTAACATCGGACGTGGAAATAACTCAAATAAGCAAATTAAATGTGTCTAGTAGGCTGCCCTCATAATGACTTTGTTTGCAAAAGCGGCTGTAAAGTAAAAAAGCGGCCGTAAAGTAAAAAAGCGGCCAAAAAAGGTACACTTCAGGGACGTTAATAGATCCGTAAAACTTCATTTGTTGTGACACTCGCTTAAAAAAATATTTTATTAGCAACACAACGACTTCGTAGAACCTGGAAAGTTGTCTCTTCTTTCACCTTTATTGCAGTTTCGAATGGATGATCCCTTAGATAATTAAGCAGTCTTCTATCTTGATCTTCAGTAGAAATTTCAGAGGGACCTGAACCTGCTTTTCCAATAATAGTCCCATGCCTTGATATTTTTGGTTTTGCCAATAGCACGGTATTCTCGTTTACTCAGTTCGTCTGCAATATCCCTAATAAAAGCACCATCTCGCAACCGCCTGTAAATAATAGCCTTTTGCTGGGGGGTTAATTGTGGCATAGTTTTAGAGAAAAATGTGCTTGACAAGTTAATGATAAAGTGACAATTTATATTGACATGTAAAATTTTCATATGAAATTTTACTGTACCAGACCCGACAGTAGACTCCTAATAGTCTAGGAGAAAAAAGGAAATTTTACTGTCCTAGTTTTTTATCGGCACGCTGGTACATACATATTTCTTTGACACTGAGCTGGTAGTAGATAAGCTTTTGACATCTGACCGTTACCGAATGTATTATTAATTATTTTTTAACCCCTTGTCATACTAGATCAGTTTTCTTTTTCTTAAAACAAACCTAAGTCATTAGTACTTTTTCTAATCTGTAAACGCAGACTAAAAAATTGGAACATCGTATGTAGGGGAGACCGGTGACAATTGTAACAAAAAACACATGTGGTTTTTTACAACCTTACCTGTCAGTTCTAATTTATTGATTTTTTTTTTGAGGATGTCCCCGAGCTTTGTAACTAACCTAATAATTTTAGAATGTAAAAAAAATATCTAGTTTCTTGTTTAGAACATATAATTCAAGTCAATGACAAGTGTTTCAATTGACACCTGACTGGTGGCAATTGTAACGGACACAGGTGTCAGTAGTAACAATACGTACAAACATATTATATTTTATTTTAAATATCCTATTTGAATACAAATAATAACATTAAAAAATAAACAAAGAGTTACACAATTAAAAAAGTAGTTTTTTCTGTTGTTAAAGTCGCCAAATATATACCAAAAAAAACACGACAAATTCGTAACAATATGTATTAGTAACTTCTTTTAAAATGAAAAATGTTAGATAAGAAACGTGGGTATGTTAACATTACTAAAAGACCTTATTCTTCACCTGAGTTAAGTATATCGTTCGTGCGGAAGAAGACTTTTTTACTCGAAATTTTTAGCTTAGACTCTTATGGGAAATTACAAATTATTAATTTTAAGTTAATATACGAGTATTTTTTCTTCCGTATGCACGGTATGAGGTCTCCACAAATGTTTGGTTTCATATTGTAAACAGTTCTATAAAGAAATACATTGTGATGATACATACTTTTTACATTGGTTTCACTTGTAACATGTTACAATCGTCACCTTTATTCATGTTACAATTGACACCAAAGGACATATATGATTTGTTTACATTATTAAACTATGTAATCTAATTCCTAAAGTGTTCTTATTATAAGATTATATAGTCAATATAATCCATATTTCAGTGGTATATTTTAAATATGCATTGAAAATATGGTTAAGAAATTATTTACAAAAGAAAATAAAAATAAATACTTACTTTTCGTGTTGAAAGTCACGTTTCAGATCGTAACAACAGTATTCATCAGAATTCTTAAAGCAACTAACAATCTAAAGAAAGATCTGTCAACAACCGTTGAACATGTGTAACTCGGTTCGCGATAATCCGGTGGAGGGCCGACGTATACTGAATGTTACAATTGACACTTGTTACAATTGTCACCGGTCTCCCCTACGGAGGTTCCGAATCGTGTAGAGGAGTAATTTTCAAAAAACAATATTTTTGTAAATCAAATTTTCAAAATCATTTTTTTTTGACAAGATAGTTTTATTTTAAATTCAAAATTTCCGAAAACTCGCCTTTTGAAAACATGTTTTTCAAATAAAAAATTGTTGGACATTTAAATTTTTGTACACGGAAAAATTTTCGAAAAACTCTTTAAATCCAAATTCTTTAAAAACAACATTGGCGAATGGAAATTGATCCGGATGTTAATGGAAAAGACAGAAGAAGACCCTAAGCAACCCCAAACAAACCGAAGCAAACCTCAGATTTGTATTTTTTTGGTTTAGGTTTACGCAAGATCTTTTTACTATCATTTAGATTACTGTTCCCTTTTTAAATTTTGAGTTTTCGAAAAATTTTCCGTTCGAAAATTTAATTTTTCAAAAACACTTTTAATCGAAAATTTTAATTTCAGAAAATTATCCTTCGTACTAGTTTTCGAAATTATGTATTCTATAATGTTCTGATTCTCGAAAATTATGTCTTTGGAAATTTAGTTGTTTTTGAAGATATGTCATAGAGCAGACCAATGTGGGTGGAATGAAGTGCACACAATTCAGTATCACCAATGTGTGGTCTATTTTGACTCACTTCTAGAACATATTATAGTCACTATAAAATAGCCAAAACATCTAAGGGATGTCCAAAGCATCTAGTGTAGACAGTAGTTAACTTCACTGAGGTGAGACTTAATTAAAATTGCTGACTCTGAACTAGCTTAAACAAGTCATATGTTCTCTACGGTGAGGCAGTCGTTCACATTACAAAAATATTTGGTTAAGTTAAGGTATATCCTTGATATGCCATTTTGTTGACGACAATATTCTGTAAGCAGTCCTATAAGAATATGGAGGTGATATCTACTCAAATCAATGGCCTGTGCTGGGCTGAGTAAAACTATCTCCTTGTTTAAGCAGCAATTTTAAAGTTTCTTATGTGCTTCTCTTATCCAGACCTTTCAAATTATTGTTCTTGGGTAAGCACCCACACTATACTAATAATTTATTGCCCGCCATCGGTTCCGAGAACCAAGAGTATGACTTCACTTAAGAAATTGAATTGGTCACTACATTTACTGCAGACGAATTTTACATAATCTCGTCCGAGTGAATGAGTCATCTTGAGTTTATTTACGAGAAAATGCAAATTGTTTTCTTTATTGCTTAATTCATTCATAAAAGTTGGGCTTTAACGGTGCGTGATTTGCACAGATTAATTGAAGTAGGTGACGAATTAATACACATTCATAAAAATTGTAGTAGTGATGCAATTGTGTTTACTTTGAATCAGTTACTTCTTCATTATTTGTCACCAAATTAAAGTTGTTTCAAAATAAGCCCACTTCTGATTATTCAAAATAAATTGTAGAAAGCAGTACGTAAAACGAATTTTTTTAAACAGATATGACATTATGACTGGATCTATTAGTTTTATCATAGTATTAGCAATTTCTTCGCGGCTTTACCCGCATATTATTTGTTCTTAAAACGGAGACAATTTTCATAACTGGAGGAAAGAAGTTTAGGGCCTGATGAATCAAATACCTTATATTTCAGTGACTTGTTACGTATAGGTATTTTTTTCCAAAAATATACCCCTATTTTAACCCTAGGGGTTAAATTTTGAGAAACAGGCAAACACGTGTGTGCATTTCTATTTTTCCTAAGTTTATATGCTGAATATTAGCGGTTTTTAATCTAATCAAATCGAAGCAGTATTATGCTGGAATAAATGATACGGTACAGCTATTGATAAACTATTCTATTCTGGAGAACGTAAAACTTCCAGAAAGGTACATTTTAACAACTTTCTATGCATGTATCTGCCAAAAAATGTCATATACCAAATTGAATAACAGTGGCGGTGAGTACTGTGGCGGCTCGTGACCTCCGAAATAAGTGAATCGCACTATTTGTATTCCGCCCCACAAAAAATCTTTAAATGGCATTTTCTTAATAATGCCGAGAATAATACTGATCCATATTATTCCACCTGGAAAAAGACTTTTCCAACAAAACATGATATGTTTAATAGACCTTTACTATTATTATTATTATTATTCGAGACAGAAAATTTGGTTTCAAATAATTACAATAATTGAGTCTCTGGTGGCCGAGCTGATATGGTTCTAGAGATAGGGTAGAGGGTTCGAATCCCACTTGAACTACCGAAAATTTATGATCGTCAGTATGAATGCAGTATATATAGCGTGTGTAAAATAATTCAATGATAAATTTGTCCTGTTCCTGCCGTTAGAGGCCTGGTAAGATCAGATATCTCGTAAAAACAGAAAAAAATGTTGGGTGAAAAGCAGTGCACAAATCCGAATGCACCACCAATCAACTCGGTCATCTTGCTTGTTGTTGACGTATTTCAAGACAGTGTTTTCAAGCTGCGAACGTGCCAACATCTAAACCTAAATCCTACAAATAGCCGTCCTTTGCATATGTGTGCCATCTTATTAACAACGGATCTCACGGGAAGTAGGAAATCTATTTATTTTTAGAGAGCTGTGGGCAATCCACGATTGCAAGAATGAGGGAGATAAATTAAAATAAACAGACAACAAATCTTGGAACAACTTATTAACATTAAATCTCGGACTATAAAGATGCTGTATGGTTCTCTAAAATCATCCCGGATCCGATGGAATTTCATAATTATAGTCTTCTCCTCCAGGCAAAGAAACCGGAGCAAATGGAAATGATGGGTCAGTCAGTCTCAAGAGTGACTGTATGAATGAATCATCGGACACCGATAAACATCGACAGTTTTTTTGTTTTACTTCTGCACGTAAGAAAGCGTGCGTGTTTGAAATACTTGAGTTATTAGTCGACCATAACAATACGAGATGAATGAAAAATTTCACGCTTTTTAAAATAAATAATTCTTATGACATTCATGTTTTTATAGGCTATTGCTTAGTTTTAAGAATCTACGGTGTACAAAAAGTAATTTAATGATTGGGATCACTTTTCACGATATTACCATAAATTGGTAAAAGAAGAAGTGAATATCGGAAAACCCTTATTTTGCGTTGTCAATTTCCTAATTCTTCGTTTCAGCGATTTTGGACAGCTAACCTACACTATACCACTAAAATTTTGTACCGGATTTTGCCTTTGGGGGCTAAAAAAAGTTACTGAACAATTAAAGACGCCGAGTTATGTGTAAAAATAGTAAAAATATCAGGGTACTGCTTCAGTTTTTTTTAGTTGGCCGTTTGAACAACGTGACGTTTGGTTTTGAAATTGTTTTCAATGTGTCATTCAAAACGACTGTTTTATGATACTATATCTCCGATTTGCTTGCTTTATAAATGACTTTTTGACTAGCTGTCCGAGTACGAAACTCGACTCGATCATCGAGTTCCATCGTCGTCTTTTATTAACCTCGTGTACTAAATAAAGATACATTCTTCTCGACAGCTGTATCGAGTGTCGTACTCCGGCCCCAGTTTAAGAAATAAAAATCGAGAGTGAGTCTGTCCGCTTAAGGATTCGTTTACCGACCACACCCATTTATAGCCAACTTAATTTTATTTTAGTACAATTTTTTGCATTAATTTTCTTTTCTATAAATATTTCCACCAAATTAATCATAGGTAGGTACATATTCTGCAGGTACTTTCAAATATATTAAGTAAAGTCTCATGTTATGTTATAGTTTATTTTATGAAAACTGTATTTTAGAAGAATATTGACGTTCAGATTCACTAAAATGGTTTAATATTTAGTACTGATTTATTAGTGACAGGTTTTTGTCCTGTCATTTTAATAAGTCGTCATTAAAAATTTATGAGTTATTCTAATGTTTAACCGATTTGCTTGGTTTCCAAATAATTTTCATCTTGGAACGTGTTCCTAGAATGAATTTAGTTCTATTATTGTGGAAAGTACATTCTGAAATGCCGGTTTCTTTATAAACTAGCGAAAAAAAGTCATTGAATAAAACTTAGTTGCCTTATTCTTACACTTGTCACTTTAAAACTTTTGGTTGTCAAATTAGACCGGTCTAGCGCTGGAGAATCTGACCGTCAGATTCTAGTGACAGAAAACATGTCGCCATATATCTTTTAAAAAGCAAATCTCTTAAATGAACTCATTTACTCTTAACAGTACATTGAAAAGTGCTTGCAGAATATGAATATTTACTTACCATATTAAAAATGTTATTGCAAAAACTCTAAAGCCGAAACACCAACTCAAAATAAAATTAAGTTGGCCTCCATGGATGTGATCGGCAAATGCTACCAACAGTTATGCATTTTGAAGCATTTTAACACATTAAAACATTTTAAAATCCGCTGCAACAGTAGATACCTGACACATACTACAATGATACGTTATTTAATAATTATTTACAGTTAACGCAGATTACACATATTACAGCAAAATGAATAGTTAATTTTATTAAACCATTAATTACCTTGAACTCTTAATTTAAACACGTGTTAATAGTAGATAATCAAATTGAATTTATTGAATCAATACACATGCATATGCGTTTTAATTTTACATTATCTAGAAAATTGCTGTTTTTATTGCAAATAGTCGTTAATAATTGATAATACTCGGTGTAGAGTACCCTTCAGCGATTTAAGTGCGTTTTAGGAATGAAATGAGCTATGAAGTTGTAGTTCTTATCCTAAGGATATTTACAATAAAATTAGGCCAAGGATATTATTACATAAAATAAGAATGGGTTTTCTGTTCACTAATGAAATAAAGTTGCAATTTTTTAAGCCCCCGGCGTTTTTTGAATTGAGATCGTGCAGAAAATAAACGATACAAATAGCTTAGGAAAATAAACGATACAAACAACAGAACGCCTAATTCACAAGGGTTAGTACGGTTCTAAATTTGTTCCTTTTAGTTGACCAGTTCAGAAATAACAACTTTTGCTTGTGAACTTGGCTATGTGGGTCATTCAAAATCAATATTATACAGGGTTTTATGAAACTCACTGTATTATACCACAATATTATACGCGGTGTTAGAGAAAATTCTTTAGTAGTTCCATTAAACCAAAAAAAGTATTGAGTGTGTCTCTAGACTACCCCAGGAGTCACCCATTCAAATGTATTAAACAATTTCCATAACACCCTGTATGTTTTCTGGATGTGCCTATTACATATATTGGAAAGTCATTTTTATAAAAAAAAATTATTGTATTTATTATTACTGCGATTTGAACCGAAACGTTGCGAAAATGGACTGAGTGTCAACATACTCCAATACTGTTTTCTTCATAAATTTTAGAAAAAAAAACTTCCATAAATCGTCAATTTAATAGGTACCAAACAATTTAATTGTTTATTTCCTGAACCATTGGTTTTAGAGAAAAAGTATTGCGGCAAAAAATATTTCTCACGATGCTAAGGAACTACTTTTGTTATTGCTCGTTTCTCAAAATTTTAAGTTTGGCTCAGTTGAAACGCTTCTCACTCAGCTCCGAGCATACGCGATGTGATGCGGCGCGAAAATTGTATTAAAAAGACAATGATTGACCTCACTATGACATTTCTATCGGACGACGAATGCCAACTTCTTGCAAATTTACGGATAGTTCTAGAGCCTGTAAAACTAACTGTAGCTGCTTTAGGCAGTCGGGATATGAATTTATATAAAGCAGATATTGCGTTAAAATTTATACTGAATGAAGTTCAAAAGCTTCCAGTCGCTTTATCCTCAAGTCTAGAAAACTCTTTCAAACTCTAAATTAAAAAAGGCCGTTCACTTTTTGTCAGTATCTTTGCTAATTTGCAACCTCCTAGTAACAATGAAGCAAATGACCACTTTAAGATAAATACCAAAAAAACTATAATGAATGAAATAATTAAAATTATAGAAAGGTTTAGTGGACAAAATACTAAACATATTTCAGAAAATATTCAGCGAAAAGACAAGAATGAAGAAAATGATGATGACATTGATGACTTAGATGACGAAGTTAGTATTAACAATTATTTTGTTAATGAGTTTATCAAAATGTAAGTATTACAACCTTGGATGCGTTAAAAAGAACATGTAAAGAAGGAAAATGAGCTTAGTGTAAAATATATACCTACTGCACTACTGGTTTTCTGGGGAGAAATTATCAGCTGTCAAATACACAAAATTCTCATCTATAACCAAATTATCAAACCGGTCTGGCTTTACGGCATTCAGCTTTGGGGTTGCACCAAGTAAAAAAAAGTATTTTAACATGATACTTTCCAAAACAAGGTGCTGCGTAACATGGTAAATGCGCTTTGGTACATACGCAACAGGGATATCCACATAGAGAAAATATATATTAGAGAAATAATGTCATTTGCGAATGTGGCAAATTTACCAAGCTGAATCCGTAAACACAGACGGTCTTCTGCGGGCTTGCGCCTTGTCGAACGTTTGCCTTCTGATAGACAGGACCGTACTTCAAAATTTATTTCACATGACGTGAACATTTTATCGAGTAATAAATGCTAAATATATTACTTGTAGATAATAATTATTCTTTTTATTAATGATAAAAATGTAACCATTAGTGAGATTTTAACAAAAATTGTATAGTTTGTTGGCTTAAATCTGAGTTTTCTTGCCATACAAAACTGTCGATAATTCCTCGAAAATAGCTCAGTTTATACATATACAGTGCGTCTCTTTAATGTCCCCCCCCCCCCTTAATTTTTTAAACGTTACATTTACAAAATTGAAAGTTGAAATAAAATATAAACATAGTATTCTAAACAATAGAAATAAAATATGCAACTGTTTTAAGAAGTAAAATAGTAAATAAAAAAATTACCAAAACTATGTGTATATTTTATTGGATTGGCATCCCATCCTGTATAATTATTGAACAAACCAAGTTCTATGGTAAGATGTAAATATTTTTACACCTATTTACAGTGTGTGCACTTGATATTTTGGTGAAAGCGCTACTTACTTACGGCCCCATGTCAATCTAATCGACTGATATCTTAGCGATCCTTTGGCGAAAGCGCTTTTTTCTTTCGCCATCCCTTTTAAAATACTCCCCTCTACCCTAATCCACTAGTATTTTAGTGCCCCTTTGGCGGAAGCGCAAATATGCCTTTTGGACACTCGCCCTTCTAATCCACTGATATCTTAGCGATCCTTTGGCGAAAGAGCTTTTTTCTTTCGCCATCCCTTTTCAAATACTCCCCTCTACCCTAATCCACTAGTATTTTTAGTGCCCCTTTGGCGAAAGCGCAAATATGCCTTTTGGACACTCACTCACCCTTATGCAATATAGGGGAAGGAGGCATTGACACTATATATGACCTTCTTACACCATCTTACCCCTTATACAATGCCCCTAATACACACACACACACACACCATCAGTGCCTTTCTGACACCTTGACCACACTGAATATACGTCACTGATAAATATTTCTACTTCTCCGTGTGTGTGTTCACTTCAAAATAAAAGTTAGAAAATTTATTTGGTTAGAGTTAATCTTAATAACTCAAAACTAAAAGTATTTTTGCAAATGGAAATAGCAACTTCAGCATTTACAACAGCTGTATTCCATGTGTTTCATTCAGTGATTACAACTGGGTCCGGTTCTGATCGCCCAGTTGCGTCATTGAGTTCAACAACCACTTTTGCTAGACGTCCCGAGTGCGCATGCCTCGAGAGGACCGTCGTTTAAAAATCTGACTGGCGCCCAATGCGTACAAACGCACTTTTTCGCCCATACATTGGACGGATTCAGCTGGTGTCGCGAATACGTTGTGATGGTCTAAATATATTTTGTCTATGGATATCCATCGGGATTGTGGCGTCCCGATGTCAAAGAAGAAATCAAGAGATGCGCTGACAAGCATGAAGCCAGATTACATCAGCATGTCAACGTGGAGGCCCCATCCATCTACTGGACAACCAGAACTTTCTACGAAGATTGAAGAGAACCAAGCCTTATGAACTAGTATAGTGTGTGCAGTGCTTGTGTATTAAAAGTAGAGCAAAAGTGCGATTAGTGACTTACTCGTTAGAAGTAAGCTTACGACATCATTAGTTCAATTTAGTATGATAAGTATTTAGTTTTAAGATGTATCAGAGAAAAATTAATGGTTGATAAAGTGTGATCAGTTTTAATCGCTAGTAAACCAAAAAAAAAAAATATAAATGTACATAGGTAAAACAAAAAGTGGGTGCATAGCTAAAAACAAAATTAGCCTTACGAAAAGTTGTTTAGAATGAGGCGATATGCTCAAATATAATGTTATGGCCTCTTATCTCAAAAGTTTAAAAGTAGGTACTTTACTCTTCAGCGATTTTAAAATTTTTGTTTCTCCCCTGTATCTATGCTCTTTGACTTTTCACGATTGTGATAACGGTTAATTTTGGTTTTAGGTATGCACCAATTTTCTGTAATACATTTAGATAAACTCGTTTATAAAATAATTTCACATTTGTTTGAAACTTTTTGGACCACCCTGTAGACGTGCAATGGCGCTCGCCAGCCAGACTCTAATACTAGCAACTGAGACCGGTTGTACAACATAAAGGAACTCGAAATTTTCGCGAACACATTATGTAGCTTTCGACGTCGCTATCTCGTAGTCTATTAATGGTAGAGTTGTGCCTTGGTCAAATTGCCGGTCCATTGATCGGTCAATTTGACCGCGGTCAAAATATAAGGTGGTCAAATACCAAGGTACTTAAAGTTGCTCCATGTCGAAATAAAGCGCGGATATGTGGCCGACCTGTACAAACGCATTTCGGGGAATCACCGGCACCGATCGATGGTCTATGCGAGTTTCAGGGAAATTCCCGGTTTATTCAGTGACGCTGGCGCTGAGACGTTCGCCGTGAAAATTTAGCAAGTTCAGTTTATTTTTCACTTTCACACATTTTATTTTCCTTTATAATTGGTAGGTACCAACGGTATTATAAAGTGTGATTGATCAGTGATCACTGATCACTTATAGGTCTTACAAAAATGCAATTTTGCAAAAGTTGACTTAATAAGAAAATAATTCTATTCTGAAAGAGGACCCGGTCAAATTGTCGGTCAATTGACCGGTCAATTAATCAAAAAGTTGTTGAAGGCACATTAATGGTAAATCGACCAGAGATTTTCGATTAACATAATATCAAGATATATGTCCATTTAACCTCTAATTTCTTACCTCCTGTTATTCCATGTACAGAAACATACAACACATTTCCATTATTTCTTAATTTATCTGTCACAGTTGTACTTAACAAATACATTTTTGATACATCACTGGTCTAAACCGGGAAATCATTCTAGACTCGTTGGTAGATTTGGAGATATATTTTATATGCAGTAGTAACTACGCGATATTTTAATAGAACCCAGAGTATTGGCGACTCAAATGAAGAACGTGGCGTCCTCTTCAGCCGATTTGCTAACTACTATAACGGGGAATGTTTTAGTCTCGTCTTTGTCTTCATTATCGTGTTATTTCGCATCTTTGTCAATTTTATCGTCTAGTGAGCCCTTATTCCTCGTTAAAAATCAGCTGATTTCAGCGGGCTTCCTTAATTTGAGTCGTCAATTGTTCTGAGGCAAAAATCGTATAATATGGAAGATAATAGCATTATTAAATGACAGACTTGACCAACACAGAAATAAGATTTGTACAACACTTGTTTCACAATAAATCAGAGCTTTCTATTAAGATTCAGGCGCGTACGCTGGGTATCCGGTTGGGTTTGCTTGGGTAGTAAAGTAGGTGTAGTGGGTAGTAAAGGAAAAAAACTAACTGATTGACATATCAACGCACAGCCCACACCGCTGGGCCTAGAAACTGAAAATGCACAGAAATTTCTTATATAACGTAGGCATCCACTCAGGAAGAATTTTTCAAAATTCAACGTCTAAGGAGGTGAAATAGGGGTTCAAACTTTGAATGGGAAAAAATATTAGATGGTCCTATTAAGTCGAAATTTCATAGAAGTACTCTAAAAAATAAATGTTTAAAAACGTGTTTTTTATAAATCAACTCTAAGGGGGTGAAATGGGGGTTCTGTAATGGAGTAAAATTGTTATACAGCGGACGAAAGCTAATCTAAGAATATACCTCCGAATATTTCTTCAATGCCAACAGTCCATAACGCAGTCACTGTATCGTACGTATTTTTCTGTTGGTTAACCTGTCGCACGTAATATTCCTTCCTTTAATACAGTTTTGTCATTCTGTTACATCATCTGCATCTCTTCGCTGTAAATACTAAGGGAATCTTAGTTTTCTTTACATTTATTTTCAGCTTGTCCGCCACCATCAAGCCTATTTGTCCTTCGCAAACATCACATTTTCCGTCTGATTTGTGTAACCTACAAATCGCCCCTGTTTTGTAAGAAGGGGCCATCTGCTATCTTTTTGTATTGCAGATAGCCCCTTCTTACAAAACAGGGGCGAAATTGTAGTTTTTCTAAATACGCCAAAGTTTTGTGTTTATATATTATTATAAAATAAAATGTAAGCATCCACAAGATTTATTAAATTGACCAATGAGGACAATGCTAGTCAAATTGGGTTGTCATTAAAACTGACTAGGTACTCTTCAACTTCTTGTTTGATAATGTTATGCTTTACTTTAGAAGGTTATGAACTTTATAAATAAATTACTGTCGGTAGATTTCTGTATGATTCATTGTCAGTTATGGTGCAAATAATGCAATTGCAATGCATATTAATGAAGAAGTGTCCCAGATATTTCGTTGTCATGTTTGATAATAATCAGTAATCTCCATATAAAGTTTAATTGTTTTAAACGGGCACTTAAATCATAATAAAATATTCAATAGCATTCTTCTTATTTGTTAACGTTCTTGATGAAAATGTTTTTGTAACGTATTACTACTTTTTATGTAGCTTGGAAACTTTGGGTCTGCTTTAAAAATATCGAATCGGGACAGATACCTCTTGAAAGTTAAAATATAAGCTAAGATATTGTGGTTCTTAGATTTATGCAGAGTGTTATTATGGCATTAGAGTATGCTTATATTGCAATTTTCATCCTAAAACTTTGACAAGCTTAATGCCCTATAACGAGGAATATGAGTAAGTGCATTTAAATTTAAAATATGGTATTTATTAACTGCGATCTTTGTGGTCCATATTAAATAAATTCGTTTTAAAAGATAAACTTCAAACTTACACAGAGTGTCCCAAATAATGATTAGATTAACCTAAATTTAAAATTGGAAATGCACCATACTTCATTCATAATTTGGTACACCCGGTATAAGTTCGCAGGGTCTGAATTAAAGCGAATTTACTTAATATGGACAGCAACGACCGCAGTAAATAAGACTATAGTAGTTTTCAAACTTTTAGAAAAAATAAATAAAAAAAAATTATGGTGTAGGTACCCATAACCCCATATTTCTTATTAAGATTACGCATAGGCATGGTAAGAAAAATATAGAACTATACCTTTCATGCTTCCCGTTTCTACCTACATAAAATATGTTCATTTTTATTCAAAGCCTGATCAGAAAAAAGTAAGAAAATTATTTTTCACATGATAATAATATTAATAATGTTAGCTAATACAAATGGTGTCAAGGTTCCTCATAAATCTAATAATTAAGATATAATTTTATAACCTTACAAAATTAAAAATCCCTTTTAAAATTTATTGCGTTAAAAGCTGGGCCAACTTTCACACGACTAGCGATCGGTACTATAATTTGCCAGGTCATCGAAAAATCAATTTCACGATTTTGCATATCAATAGATATAAATATCGATTATAAAAGTTACAGTCTGTAATTATAAACAATGTTAATTAATAAATATTTGCATAATCATAACTGGTAATTTTATATTACACATTTATAACAGAATATAAATTTAAATAAGTATTATTTTTTGAAACGTTTTCGTTTAGTCAAATTGAGATTGATTTTCGCTTGAGCGCCAGATTCTCCAACGTTAGTCCGGTCTATTTTGACAACCAAAAGTTTTAAACTGACAAGTGTAAGAATAAGACTACTAAGTTTTATACTGTGAATTTATTTCTGAGCTTTTTCGCAAATTAATAAAGAAAAGGGCAATTTTAGTACGTACTTTCGACAATATTAGAACTAAATTCATTACAGCAACTTGTTCCAAGATGAAAATCATTTGGAAACCAAGCTAATTGCTGAAATATCAGAATAATTCGTAAGTTTTTAATGACGACCTATTAACAATGACAGGACAAAAACCTGTCAAAACATAACTGATCAACTATAAGGTCGTAATTTAAACCAGTACTAAATCTTAAACTTTCTTAGTGAATCTGAACGAATTTTTATAAAAGCAACTAATTACATGAAACGATTTAGAACTTCGTGTACAAAATATCAGTCTCCCACGCTATTCAATCTTTGAATAGTAGCCTTTTTTAAGTAAAAAAAGGTAGGGGAATAAAAATTTCTATTCAGAAATTGCGTATACTGAAGCATAAAAAAGTTGGGACGTTTTAAAATGGCATTTAATGCCGTCTGTGTGAATTTATTTACTATCTTTCAAAATATATCGATAAAAATTTTAAATTAAATTTTAACTTTAACAACCTGTATCTCTCTTATTATTAACTTTTGTACTAAGATAAGTTGGATTAAATTGACCTAAATTGAGCCAGGGAAGCCACTGCTAAGGTATGAACCGAACACCCTGTATTTACTTAATATACATTATGTCCGCGGATGGGGTTTAGAAGAGGACAAATCATGGATTTATTATATAAAAGGATACGGGATGATGTAACATTCTTTGAAGCCAAAACAAACCATTCTAAGCGACACTGTAAACACAATTTGTAAACAGGGTTGCCAGACGTCCCGATTTAGGCGGGACTGTCCCGATTTTAATCGATATAACCCATTTGTCCCGCTTTTGTCCCGCTTTCCGATTTGCACGTCGAAAATCCCGATTTTTGAATAATTTTAAAAAGTGCAGATTTAACTTCAACCAAATATATTTATATACATGTTACCTTATTCTTTAGTGGTAAATAAACACCTACCTTATTTTTATTAAAACCTATGTACAATGTACAATGTACATGTTTGTTATCAAAATCCATGTTTGTTATAGTTTTCGTTTATTTGTTTGTTTTTGTTTATTTTTAGTTCACAATATATATTCAAGGAAAAAATTGCATGTTCTTTGAATTTTTTTTGCGCGACAATATCGAAATTTTTATTTGGGATGTTTGTCCTTGAAACAGCGAAACATTTTTTTGACATAAATTTTTAACACATTAAAATATTATCCCCTTAAACACGTGTTACAGATTCACGTGGCCCGCTTTTTCATTTGCAAGGTCTGGCAACCCTATTTGTAAACATTGGCCACATCTTATTTTACCTTGTATTTGTGTACAAAAAATACGTTAGAAGCATTACAAGATTTGCTAAAAGTAATAAAAGTCCTAAATTACTTTATTTTCTGCTAAATAATAATAAATTTAAGTTAAAAAGGTTTTATTATTTATAGGTTATGTTATTTCTAAAGGTGTTTATTTAAAGTCGGTCCGAGTCATTTATAAATCTATATAAATCTATACGTCGCACTTTTTCTTTTCTAGTTCATTAGACAAAGAAGTACGTGTAACCGAGTGTTCAGACCGAGGTTCAGCCGTTTTCCTAAACAACCAGCACAGACAGCAACACTTCTGAGCTCCAACACTCCAATGCTATTTTATCTCTTTCTACTACCATTCTTGATTCAATTACGTAGTAATTCGTAGTCTTGTGTATGTTCGTAGTTCGTTAACTGCTCCCCCAAGAGAATAACAAACAACAAAATATAAGGCTTCACGTTCGATACGCTCACAGTATACGGATATCGAATCCTTTTATATAATAAATCCATGGGACAAATGGACCAAATTTTGCAAGATACGTAAAAATGTCACTCCTAATAAAAGTTTTTGCTTGCAAAATAAATAAGATTCACGATATGAAAAATTTAATTTTTTACATAGGGAGCATAAAAAACGAAAATTTTAGGTAAGAGTAAACATATTACCTTGTTTATCATCTACCAAAAGAACAAATATGTAATATGTTTTAAATTAAACCCTAAGCCGAAGAACAAGATTTCATTAAAAAATTAAGATAATATTAGAAGTAACGAGTTTTATCACATTATTTTTAAGTCCCAACTATTCTCTCTCACACCTTTAACCAGCGTACTATTTTCTACATACTAAACAATGATGACACCTATGGACATGTTTGTCAATGTCTTTATTAAATAAAGCAATTATTTAATTGAAAATATTTCTCATCAAAATGCTATCTACTGAACAAAGGATTTTTATAGTCCAGTGGTATGGGTATGGTCAAGAATCATACCGCTACATCATGGAACAATTTAGCGAGAAATTTGTAGGAATCCCAATAACTGAAATCACAATCTATAACACAATAAAAAAGTTCCAGAGAACTGGTTTGGTTTTGAATTTCAAGAAGATGAAATGATGTCCGAAATGATGCTGCCACAGTTTTAGTTCTTCAGTCTGTTAGAGAAATTCCTGTGATGTCCCTCAGAAATCGTGCTAAACATCCACTTGAAGTTGTGGAAAAAAAATCATATTCAGATGATCTTAAATGAAAATAAATTACAAACCCTACATTAACCAAACATTGGAAGAGGGAGATGAAGCGAAAAGACTAGATTTTTGTTTATGGATGGGAGACCAAATTTTAAGTGGAAGTATCCATTTTTATAAATTTATTATATTTTCTTATGAATGTACATATTATATATTCTACAGGACAAACTTTTATTAGGAGTGACATTTTTACGAATCTTGCAAAATTTGGTCAATATGTCCTCTTCTAAACCCCACCCGCGGACTTGCTGTATACTATTTATAAAGTCCATAAAATTTTTAGTATTTTTTAAAAATCGTATCAATTTTTCGGTTCCTACATTTGGAGTGCTATTATGAACACCAACCATGGATTTCAGAGACAACAACCTGGCTACCTTAGGTTCCGTGCTATATCATCTTTACAACCGATTTGTATAGTAAAGGAAATCTTCAGAAAAGCATATCATAAAGACACATAGTCATTACATTACCAAATTATACTTTTTTGTAGGAAACTATGGGATTTCATATTTAAAATTTTACATAGATATTATTAACTAATTCAGTTTGCAGCTGAAGGCTAAACAAGTGGTTAAAAAGTCCCTTGACTACAAGCCTATTGGTGAACTAGTGTCAAATACATAAAATAAATGGTTTAATATTGAAACATTTATAACCATAATGATTACTCTAATCGATCATTACATTCATTATATCAACGTTTTAAATGTTTATAGGCCTAATATAGAATCTGGTTTTGCCTTGAGCGGCGCAACAGAATGAGAACTGATATTTTTTCATAAAAGTTACCACATCTACAAACCTATATTATGGTGTTCGTATTTCACAATTTTGTAATTTTATTAAGCTAATAACAACAAAGTGTATCCTATTTGTATGCCCTTAAAGTTCACTCTCAATTTCTTAAAAACAGAATAGGCTTTTTAAAATGAAGCATAAAAAATAGGCTAAAAAAATTAGGAATTCACAAAATCAAAATTAGTACTTATATATATAGGCGGATTTTCAGCCTTCTTGGCCTGCCTGATAAATGGCAAGGATCCACAAATGGAGATAGGAGAAGAGCCCTTGCACCTGATCACAATCAAAAATAGTCCTTTTCTCAAATTATTTGAAGGTCTCCTAGAGCTGTGCCTTCGACCGGTAAACAACTTTTTAGTTAATTGACCGACAACCGACAATTTGACCGGGCCCTCTTTTAGAATATAATTATTTTCTTATGAAGTCATTCAGTAATTTTTGCAATATGTATTGCATTTTTGTAAGACATATATACCTTAAGTAGCAATTATAAAGGAAAATAAACTTCATATTCAAAAAATAAAACAGTTTAAAAACAGATCAAAAGAAACCTTATTCGAACTTAAAAAAAGAACACAAGGCACAAAGCAAGTATTTCAGATTCAGTATTTGCGTTAAATATACAACTATTAATAGTTGTATTGTCAATTTAGGTACAAAGATGAAACTAAACTAGGAAAACACTATTTTTTGGCAATTTTAGAAAGGGGAATATTGTCAAAAAAAAAAACTAAACTTGCTAAATCTTTACGGCGAATAACGTCAGAACGTCACTGAATAAACCGGGGCGGAGGTTTCGCCGAAACTCGCATAGACCATCGATAGGTGCCGGCAGAGATGCCAGGTCTAGTGAAACTTCACTAAATCTAGTGATTTTTTTTTCAATCTGTGATTTAGGGAAAATTTTTATAAAAATGCCCTTTTCTAGAGATTTTTTTTCACATTCAAAATGTAATAATTATTTAAAAATTTGAATCTTTTTTTACCATTTAAATTCCTTAATTACATTTTTGTTTAATTATTTGGAACTCGCTCCACCAATCAGTGACAGACTATCGGAAAATGGACTAACATTGAACCGTTAAATCGTAGTTGCGATCCATCACCGCACCGGTATTATGCGTCTGTGTCATAGACTTTTAAAAAACTATAGACAAAGTTATTTACTATTCGAATCAATCATTTGATTTGCCCTAAAACCTGGTCGACTGCATTGACTGGTCAACTGCAGACGGTTGCCAAAGTGTAGGTACTAAATGTCCTGATTGATGCCATCCAAGCAATACAGTATTACACGACATTTATTTGACTATATCTTCATCTAATAAAATTAGCATACAAGAATTAAGCAATAAAAAAAGTAATATATTTTGTTCTACTTTATGCATCATAGCCAAATAAACTCTTATTCCCTTCTCACTGTGATAAATTATTAAGTTATTAAGTAAAAGTGGCAACGCTGTTTTACGGTTTACTACCAGTTTTACTACGAATCGAGAAGTAACACAAGCGGTCATTCATATAATTCGCTGATGATTGGGACGATATTCTAGAGTGGAATTATGTTTTTTGTGTTTGCGAGAAGCGTTTAAGTGTTTTCTTTGAAGAAGCTGACATTATTTTGCGAAAAAAACATTTAAATACGGTGCGGCAGTGTCAAGTTTGCAAAAAATTGGACTATGTAAACCCAGAAGTTTCTTTTCACAACTGAGGTTATATTTACTTGCATCGAATCCATTGGTGTAGGTGGGTTGAATGTTGGACAGTGTTGCCATTTTTTCCGCATCAACTGCATTTTTTAAACGGATGTTTAATTTGGCGCGAAACGATTTTATAAATGAAATGCTTTGTATATAGTTTTTTAGCCGTCTATGGTCTGTATCGATCGGATTTGTTCGGTGAAACGCAACGTGGGGCTTCCCCGGTAGATATTTTGGATTTTAAACAATATTTTACGAATCTGCATGGCTTATTTAAGTTTTTGTGCTTTTTTATTATATTTATTTATACTGGAAATAAACTGATATGTTTGTTAATAAGATCTATTATTTATTAACCACCCACCCTCCTTTAGTTTTAAATCTAGTGAAATTTAAGTGAATTTTTGGAGCATTAGTGATTTTTGACCTGGCAACACTGGGTGCCTGTGATTTCCCGAAATGCGTTTGTACAGGTCGGTCACATATCCGAACATTATTTCGACATGGAGCAATTTTAATAGGCATTTGACCACCTAATATTTGACCGCGGTCAAACTGACCGGTCAATTGACCAAGGCGCAACTACAGGTTTTACACTAGGGCAGATAATGAGGTACTCTTTGCTTAAAGAGGCAGGCGTAGAGCATTTACACCCCCATTCAATCCATAATATATCATTCCCATATTTTCCAAAATCCTGTTCTGACAGTTTTTGTATAAAAGCAGCATTCGTGTCTTTGTTAACAGAAAACAAGAATTAGGTTTTTACGAAGTAGAAACAAAAAGAAAAGTGATGCAGATGTTCACCTTTCCAGATTTTTTTTTTCAGAATTTTGATATTTATCATGTAAAATGTAAACTGACTATATAACTTTACTAAAAGATTTTATGCAGTTTAAAACAGTTTACAATGACACTGTATCAATTATTTTTCACAGTATTTTATTTTTGTTCAAGGATACCTACTTATAAACTTAAAAACACAATTAATCAAAATTAAAATTAATGATATTTTGATTTTTCTCAAGTTACTGTGTAATACTAATAGTTAACCTAAAAGAACCTAGTAAATTTATTATTTCATTAATTTCAAATAGTTTTTTAACATACTGACAAATAGTCCCCATAAGTTTTATTGCTTTGTCGAGACGTGATCGAAAAAAAAAACCTCCTTTATGCCCATATTTTATTTAGTACTACCTATTAAACATTCAAGACGATGACATAATTTAAAAAATTTAAATACGTTTCCTAGTTCTGATTGTTTTAATTAAATAATATTATTAATTGGAAACTATTGATAATTTAAATTTGTTGCATATTTTTGATTCTTTTAATTACATCGTATTAATATTTTAAAATTACTGACAAATCTAAAATGTATTAGATTTTAGCTTTGCGACTTAACAGAGATTTAAATAGGCCTATAAAACAAAAAAGAAAAGAAATATTCGCTTGAGCTTACTGTCCGAGTCAGAGGTACGGTATACATAAGCGTATGTGTACCGTGGTCATCGGAGGACAAGGAAATTAAATAGAATGAAGTAAAGAAACACTTTGTAACCGCCTTCAAGAAAAAGGAAGTACCATATTAATTGATATTGTGAACATTGTAGACGGTACAGAAATGCCGAAACTAAGAACCAGTAATCATAATCTTAACACACACAAACTTAAAAATCACGATAACTAAAACATTGATAAAAGTATAATAATTCTGTATAACATTAATATTAATTATATAAAATATTTTCTTTTTCTTCTGGGTTTCATTGTTGTTAACTGTCACTGACATGCGAATTAATTTTTTTTTTGTAATTTTGAGGCTAGAGAACTGTATGTCAAAAAAGAGAAAAGTAGAAGGACGTCCGAGTGATTAGACGTTTTAAGTTAAGAATGCAGTATTTTGATTAACAGAATAATAGTACAGCTAAAACAAGGAAACAAAAGAACTATTTGTAATACAGGGTAATCTGTTATCTAAGAAAAGAGGATACGAATAAATTTCACTTAAATGATTAATATCAGAATCTGTTTTATTTATGTAATTAATTTAAACTTAGTAACCAAACAGAACTTTTTAAAATAATGTTTTACCAAACGAAAAATAAAGACTCAATTGTTAGCCAAAAAAAAAAAAGGATTTTAAATTTATCCTAGTGTTTAAAAATAACGTGAAATTAGCAACAGAAATGAAATTCTAATCGCACTTCTTACGCGGAATGATTCTGAACTACTACCAATTATTCTGTAAATTTTTCAGTATATTTATTATCCTTCATGTGATTTCGTTTCAGTTCAAAGTGACATTGTTTTGAAATTTTCAATGCGTATCGTGGTGACAGTTTAAAGCAAAGTGCTGGCGCCCACCCAACTTGCATACACGCAAAGTCGTAAGCAGAAAATATTATTTTTTTATACCATTCTATGAAATAAAGTAATATTTTTCGGGGAGTAATGTTTTATTAGGAATACTTATTTCTGTTGTTAAAAGAACGCTTCAAATTACTACTGTTTTATTTATTTATTGACGGTCGTGGCTTCTTGTAATTAACTTACAAGTTTTCAATGGAAATTTAAAAATAAAAAACCTTTAAACGTTTTAATAGAACTAAGCAACAAGTTCCAAAATAAAAACTATTCAAAAACAAAGAATATCTCAGAAGTTTCTAATGACGGCTTATAACAATGACAGGATTAAAGCTTATCCAAACTTAACTGATCAACAAGAACATCTAAAATTACAACAGTATCCAACTTCTTGAAATGAAAATGACCGGCTTTATAGCGGGGAGAGGGTGGGAAAAGTTCCTAGGTTAGGATAGTATAAGAATCCTTCTTTGGCTATGCCCATTCCCCGTTTTATCAAAATATAAATGTGTAATACTTAGAAATAAAAATTGACTAACAGCAACCGTGAAAGAAAGGCAGAAATCTCATAAGTACTTAAATACTTACATTTAGTGCTTTACGTTTGAGCAAGCGGGTGTTTTGGTCACATGATCAGTAAGTAGTCACCTCGCAAGTAAATTATCAAATATAAAATAGGAACCATGAGAATTAGGTAAAGTGCCCGCTCATTAGGACATAATTTCTCTGTATTGGTTGTAAACTAAGCATCAGCTAAAATACAAAAAAGCATAATTTCCCTTTATTAGTTGTAAAATAAGCATTAGCTAAAATACAAAAGAAAACACTCGACTTTAAAATAAGCAAAGACTACGTTGCGCCTAACCTTGTTAAAATACTTTCTAATAATGATACAAGTTTTAAAATACATTTAGCGTCCTTTGAGACTAGGTTAAAGTACAAAAGACATGCCTAGCCAAGTCAATAAAGGACGGTTGCCAACCCTACGTTAAAGTCCAAGCCAAAAGTGCTACCGAAATTCCCGCCCAAATGATTTATTTGAAGATGTTACAAAATTCCCTTCGTCTTTATGCGTCTCCAGTGGTAAACAATTTTAATTTTATATGGTTATATTTATATTTATACACTGACCGGCTAAAAAAGTGACGCACCTAAAATTTTGTAAAAGTTTGAAGTTAAAGTTGTTTGTAAATTCTGAACGAGTTAATAGATCTAAACGATTTTTTTTTAAATTTTGTGGAGTTCTTTTTTAGGATTAGTACCTATACATGTAGAGTTTTGTTGAACTGGAGAACGGTACAAACAGGGTTTAATCAGCGAACGAGAAAGCTTTGGAGGTGGATCCGTAATGATATGGGGAGGAATTTCGCTATAAGCCCGCACAGAACTTGTGTGCTACCAATAAATTCTCTTACGGCGCATACGTACGTCGAGAATATTTTGCAGGACTATGTTGTTCCCTTTCCACATTTTATTGGAAATAACTTCATCCTTGCGCATGAAAATGCAATACCCCATACCGGCCGAATTGTCAATGCAAATCTTAACGAAGTCCAAAATATGGCATGACCAAGAAAGAATCCAGATATGAACCCAATCTAACACTTCTGTGATGAATTGGGGCGGCGAGTTAGGTATCGCCTAAGGGGTTCCGCAAACTTTAGATGCTTTAGGAGAAGCACCAGTAGAGGGCTGGAATAACATTCCTCAGGTGACCATTTCCAACCTCATCCAAAGCGTGCCAAGGCGAATAGAGGATTTAATTCGGGCAAGAGGCGGTAACACCCGATACTAAAGTGGAAAGAAGAGAAGCGGAAAGTGTTTGTTATTCATTTTGTGTCATACTTTGCTATTTCTGTTGTTCTTAGTAAAGCTTTTAAATGTTGACAGTCTTTTCCTTTATGACGAATAAAAAGTCGTTTCCTTTAATCAAACTGTCGTATCTTCTGACCTACGCAAGATAGTGACATCAGTCAAAAAAACAAAAGATAAACTACATTTCGCTCAATAAGAAAATGTTAGCTTGAAACAAATTTGGCTGCTGAAACAATCCACTGGGTGTTTTATTTACATTATTGTAATTTTAAAATACAAATAAAACAGTTTATGCAGAGGACACATAAAAGTATAAGAAGTAAAAATAATTTGAATTGTTTTACTAGTTCTATCTAGTACTTAAATGAATCTTCCAGGGTTGCCATATCACACGTTAAACATTCTTTATAGGAAAAATACTGCGATGATGCTTTAAGCGTTAATTTAATTCGTTTTTTAACATATTTTATAATTTATTTATTTCGGGACTTAAGTGCCCAATTCCGGGATTTTTTCGGGACTAAATTTTGACGGGATTTCGGGATCCCGAGATTGCAAGCCCTACTGATTACTTTCTTAGATATATAACAAAATAAAAAACATCAAAAATTGCAGATGAAATATCAATTGTCTAAAAACTTAAAACTTTACACCATAAACTTTCACATAATTTTAGGTGCGTCACTTTTTTTGTCGGTCAGTGTATTTCTTTTATATTTTTTGCACACGTAACTTTGTCACACCCACTTTATTTTCGGTGCTTCTACAAGATATTGTAGGAGTTACTTTAACATGTCCTAGCACGCTTATTTCGTTAGTTTCACGAGTTTCTTTATTATTATGTTTTAGGTTTGTTGACGACTAGTTGCAGAAAAGATTCAAAATTTCTTATAAAATAGAAATAATTTCTAATAAAATAGAAAATTCGATTTATAATTTATCGATTTAAAATACGCAATGCAACGGAATTCTTAATAAATTTTGCAAGACAGAAACTGGAGCAATTACTAAAATAAATACAGTTGCCATATGTATTACCAACGGTGTTGTTTTTTATGTCGCCAAGTCATCAATAAATACGTAAAACCCGGTTTAAATTTGCTCCGACAGGATCTAATTTTTCTGAATAATGTATTTCCCCATTCAAACTTCCCGTCCCCACAAGATGTAGTTACCTACTTATATGGTATATTATTATAATCTTAATTTATATAAATTTTGTATTATCACTTTTTTCTACAAGAGGGTGATTTGTATTGTATTGTGTTGACTCCCTTAAGATATTGCAGCGTTTGGCGAGTTATTATTACTCTGCATTCACGGAGCAAGTGTTCGGCAATTTTTTCCGTTTCGATACGAAATCTACAGTGTTTATCATCAGTCTTGTCTCTCTTTTTGAGGTGATACCTCCAAGGGCCGCCGGACGTGTACAGTGAGAAGCCAAGTCCGACTTCATGATTTTTCAAGCTCCAAGAGCCTATTTGTGTAGTCAGGCCGATAACTAATAATTCTTTTTACCTACCTGTCCTGGAGCGTTCCTTCATTTTCCGTTCTTTTTCCCATTGCCTGAGGTTTCCCATGAGATGACCTATAGTGATGCCGCAGAAGGGATCCATAGCGTTGGTCAGCAATTTAATTGCCTTCCACACCTTCGTGATCTGGCACCTACCTTAGAATAAAATTACAACATTGTTTTTTGCAGTCGATTAGGATTATCGGCAATCCCATGCAAGTTTAGATCAGAAGGAAGTAAAGTGCTTTTATAGCTGCCTGGCTATCTAAATATCGATTTTTGCTCCTTTAAGGCCTTTGTTAGTATATTCTGTGGCGCATAAATATATTGAGTGTTTCTGCTGGAATGATGTAGGGGGCTTTGCCGAGTGACTTTGAAAGTCCACATCCTGGCCTGAAGACCCGGCTCCACCGCTCCACCTCTTTAATCCATATGGGTACCACACAAGTAAACCTTTGTCAAATTTCTGCACTTTTTCGCTCAAACTTTGACGGTCCTTTATTATACAGGGTAATCCTTAAGTACATCAGATCAGAATGGCTGATCATTTAAATCACCAGGGTTATACTCGTAAAGATTATCCGGCATTCGCTCGACTTCAAAATCTAATTAATTACTGCATCAATGTATATAAAAACACAAAATTAAATTAAGGTAGGTATATTTCTGTGATAAGTAATGTAAGAATCAAGCAAAAAAAGCCACGAACGTCATAGGCATGAAGATATCACGCGTGCTCTGTCTCGTTTTAGAATATTCCTGGCTTAGTTGCTGTAAATCGATATACCAGTGGTGTAGCCCCTTTAAACAAGACAAAAACTAATTGCAAAAATTTAAAGTAATGATTCAATGATTGCGTGGAAAAAAATCATTTCATATTTTTAAGAAAATATTGGGTATTCTTGATAAAAGTTCTTGCACGCTTAAAAAACGTTTTTAACGTTATCACAGTTGAAATCAAATATATAAAATGTCAAAAAAATAAAAAGAATGTGACTCGTCTAAACCAAATATATTTGAAACGAATATTTTTGAAACAAAATCTTTCTTTGTAGGATGCATAATGTAGATAAAATTAAAGAAGAACATTTAAAAAACCCGGATTTGATCGGTTTTTGAAAAATGTACACCTAATTTTGTCATAAACTATTCACATCATGCTCATTTTCTATAGCTTTTGATTTGGGTTGTTCCAGAAATTTTCATTTTGAATGTTGTTGCTATAATTTACTTAAAATTTTGATAACGCCAGAAACATATTTTATACATGCAGACACTTTTATCAAAAATAGAATTTTCTGAGAAATCAGAAATAAAAAAAAGGTTTACTATTGCCAACTCTATATATGGCTCTGTATAAACTAGACTATTTTATCATATTCGTATACTTTGACAGGCATGTTAAAAGTTTAGTGCAAAGTTGTAAAATATGTATATGCACAAATTTTGTTTATATAGGTATCACCATAAATTTATTTAATATAAGCATCTTATAATTCAAAATAAAAAAAATACTATTAGCTATCTGAATCAAGTTGCGAACATCCCAGTTCGTCCTCTGATGCATCACACTTGCTGTCTTCACTTTCTGACCATATTCTACATTCGGCAACATCGGAGAGGCACTCGCAATTATAAGAGATGATGTTAATAAGACGGACTTTATTGCGATTCTGATCTGGCCAAAGCGAAAATCGTGCACCGTTGTCAGTTCATTGGGCACCACTATTTTTAAATATCATAAGAATTAAGAATCAAGAATAATCCTTAACACGCCTCTGATGCCCACTTTCCAAAAGATGAGAGGGAAGGAAATAACTGCGGTCTCTGTCAGTTATGACACTCGTGGCTTGTTCTTGCTTGCTTCTTACTTTGGTATGTATCTAAATAATTTTTTAACACGATCTTAAAGGATCAAGCTTTTAAGAAATTATTTTACTCAATAAATGAAGTCTACTTGGCAGGGGTATAAGAGAATAAGTTCTCTAAACCACCTGAAAATTCCTTATACAATAAGGATTTCAACAAATCATGGTAAAACAGCTATTCTCCGGGCTATATGCCCCTCCGAGCGCTGGATTACATACCAAAATTTGCCGTGTTTTGACTAACACTGTTAGACAACAAAATACTTGGTTTGACTGAAAGAAACTACCAGGAAGAAGGAAGCTTTTTCTTTAGTTAGGATGTCGTTACCTGCATACCGGTTTCGAACTCTTTAGTTCTCGTTCAGTACAGGATAAACGAACATACCCACCTTCAGTGTTGCCAGAGTAACAAAGCAAAAAGTCGCCATCGATCAGTATGAAAAGTCGCCACTTTGTCGCCACAGCTTTTTTGAGATATTGGGGTTAGAAAACTGTCAATACTAAATAAAAAAAA
Source organism: Philopedon plagiatum (assembly GCA_963971165.1). Taxonomy (NCBI): domain Eukaryota; kingdom Metazoa; phylum Arthropoda; class Insecta; order Coleoptera; family Curculionidae; genus Philopedon; species Philopedon plagiatum. The sequence continues at coordinate 123,559,277 of OZ020190.1, forward strand.
ATGTTTTTGTGGAACAAACTTGGTGGAATCCCCAAAATTTGACGTACAATTCGTGGCGCGTTCAGATATTCCCTTTGAGAAATTCCTCGGTGCAATAATGATTATTATTGTGACGTTGTTTCTTCCTACGTATTGTATACAACGTGTATATTCAATTTTTTCACCTGTAAAAAGTCGCCAAAAATAAGCTTTTTATTGAAAATCGCCGCCACACTCTCATAGAGACAAAAAGTCGTCATTTTGGCGACTTGTCGACCCAAATGGCAACACTGCCCACCTTCCGAAACAGCATATCCTTAAAGCTAACCATGTCGAACTGCATAAGCAGTATAACACAGGCAGCGCCATCCATTAGCTAGTATAGCACAGGCGCTGCCTGTGTTATACTGCTTATGCAGTTCGACATGGTTAGCTTTAAGGATATGCTGTTTCGGAAGGTAGGTATGTTCGTTTATCCTCTACTGACGAGAACTAAAGAGTTCGAAACCGGTATGTAGGTAACGACATCCTAACTAAAGAAAAAGCTTCCTCTTTCCTGGTAGTTTCTTTCAGTCAAACCAAGTATTTTGTTGTCTAACAGTGTTAGTCAAAATACGGCAAATTTTGGTATGTAATCCAGCGCTCGGAGGGGCATATAGCCCGGAGAATAGCTGTTTTACCATGATTTGTTCAAATCCTTATTGTATAAGGAATTTTCAGGTGGTTTAGAAAACTTATTCTCAATTTTACGTAATTATTTTACTATTTTATGAAGAATATTAATAACGTTTTTTTTATTTTTTCGATTAGCAAAATTTACCAAAGTAACACTATTCTGCATTTTCTAACATCGGAAGCTTGCATCAACTCTACTACAAACCACAATGACAAATCATCCTTTCTGGTCTGTTGTTAAATAAATCCCACAACGTGACTGTCCTGATTGTAAATAAATCAGTGGCACCTGTTCCAAATCCGCCGTGCCAAAATTCGGATTTTCCTGAAGCTCTGCGTTCTGGCCGCAATCTTTTTCCTGCGAAAGCTTTCAAAATCCGACTGATGGCTCCTGTTCGCGTTCGTACGCTTCTCGGAAAGCAGTTTAAAACAGCAAAAGTTTAAGCAACATTAGAGAGGGGAGCTTAAATAGACTGTCGTTTTAGGCTGGCTCAACAGTATAAGCCTTGAAACATACGTTGAACCGTTATAAAATTGGACATCGGTGTCTTCACCGACTTGTTAAGTTTACCTTTCCTGCGACGACGGTTAAAGGATTTGTTTACGCTGTTTCTAGAACTCGAAAGAAACGTGCTAATTTTAAAGCCCCCGCGCGGTTTTATAGGGCCATAAAACATTCCGAAATCGTTTCATGTGATGTGATTTTTGGTTGTAGTTTTATGGTGTTTATCGTATATATGAACTTTAAGAATGGTGGTGAACAAATATACAATGCCAGCTCAACCAAATTTGAGACGTTTGTTTCTTAACAGAAAGGTTAGTAACGAGTTTTGTTTAATATTAAATTTTGGTCCTGCGAGCCAAAATTTTACAACGTAAAACTTATTTTCAGACGTAAACAAACACATACAAAAGCTTGCCTCAGAATATGTTTTATGTTATTTAATAATATGCATATCATATGATAAGCGAAAACAGGTCTAGGTTTAAATAAATTATGCAATAAGAAACATAGAGGCAATGGTTAGTGGGAATCTGATTGTCAAAAACCTAAACTCTTCTTTAAATAAAAGCGAAGAGCGTATTGTTGACTTGTAATGTTGTATGTAACACTCGATAAATTTTAATAATGACATTTTTTCGGACTTCCCTATTAGATCTAATATTTAAGATTCAGTACTGCTTTAAATTTAGATCTTCTAGCTAGCACACTAGTTTTGACAAGCTTTTGTTCTCTCATTGGTAATAAATCGTGATTACAAACGTATGAGTTATTCTATTGTTTCCGTGATTTCCTTGGTTTCCAAATGATGTCAATCTTGGAACTTGTTACTAAAATGAATTTATTTTTATTATTGTGGAAAATACATACTTACCTACTTCAGTTGTCCTTTTCTGTATAAATCTGCGACAAAACTTAGCAACAAATTATAGCAAAAACTTATTCTTACAATTAAGACCGGTCTTAGCGATGTTGATTCTGGCGGTTAAATTTTACTTCAAAAAGCTCAAATTCTAACCAACTGATTTTACAGGTGCGTCACCGAAAACTCCAGTGTAATGGCTGGTTACAAACATGCATAAAAATGCTCATTACATTACATACTTTAGTAAAAACATGTGAGCAATTATATATTTTTGCAAATATCTGAAATGCCATTAAATATGTAAAAAACGGACAATTAACAAATTACATAATCCATTGCAGTTTTTGGCACAACCTGCATCAAAACATGATTAACTTGGTTAGTTAACAAGTTATGTCGTTACCACATCTTAACTGTAACGTTTATGTTATTATAAGACTTTCTTCATTATTATAAGGTACTAGCTTTCGCCCGCGACTTCGTCCGCGGTAGGTATAACAATTTTACTCCATTACAATCTTTGAACACACGCCACCTCAAGAGTTGATTTATTCAAAACTGTAAAACAAGTGTTTAATTATTTTTTAGAGTACCTCCATGAAGTTTCGAGTTAATAGGACCATCTAATATTTTTTTTCCATACAAAAGACCCCTATTTCATCCCCTTAGGGGTTGAATTTTGAAAAACCCTTCCTTAGTGCATGCCTACGTTACATAAGAAACCTCGGTGCAAAATTTCAAGTTTCTAGATCCAGTGGTGTGGACTGTGCGCTGATACGTCAGTCAATCAGTTTCTTCTTTTAGGTATATATAGAGATTAATAACCATTGCAGATGCGTACCTAACAAAAAACAAAAAAAAAACTAATCGCTTACCAACTTCTACTCTTTTGCTAATTGTAAAGTGCTATTTTTTTATTGATATTAAAATTATTATCATTAAATTATTAACAATCTCAAAAAAATATGCAAAAATGGATCTAAACTAACCAAAACGATCAACCCAAATTAAAAATAAACGAACCCAAACAAGTCCGAGTAAAACTAGTCACCTAACAAAGGAACTAACAAACATTTTAGTTACCAATTTGAATCATTTTTATATATTGTAGAAAATTTAGCTCATGTATTAATTCGTCCATAAGAGGTGTCCAATTATCGCTGAATTACACTGAAAATTGCACAGTAGATGAAAATAAAATTGCATAGTGAAAATTCAATACTGAAAATTCAACTGCATGACTTATTTTTACTGCAATCGATTATATTATTCAGTAACTGAAGAGAGAACCTGCATTATTGATTCAAATAAATCATGCCAATATGTTGTAAATTATAATAGCTGTACCGTAACCTACAATAAATAAAAAATAAAATATAAAAGTAATGTGTTTATCTATTTTATTCCGGAAATTTTTTAGCATTCGTGCATAAAAATTATCCAGAAAATTCTGAAAAAAGTACTCATTTTGACAGAAGATTTTTTCGTTGTTTGCTTGGGTAAAAGTAGTAAAAGGAAAAGTAGTCCTCCTCTTTCAGAATCGGGCTATTTATACCTTGAAACAACGAAAAAATAATAAACTGATGCAGTTTTCATGCAATACTTATGGTATATAACTGAGATGTTCCCCTTAATACGAGGTTCAAAGGATTTCATGGTTTATGTAGAAATTCGAAAAAGTTGAGCCTGTAATTTATATACTGGATTTTGGAACCACTATCGTAGCTTAGCAAGTTCGTGTCCAAGTCACAACATATGTACTATTTGTTTTTCAATTTTGGTTTATTTATTTTAATTTTGTTTCTTACCGTCATCTTTCAGGTCAATTATCTCCAAAACTAAAGCCCGTCGCCCGTCGCATAAAATTCCTTGACCCTCGTACCGAGATGGAACTTCTCTACTCTACAACATTCTTCCTTCTAAGTAAAGACGATACGACAATTTGAAAAAAATTTAGTTGGAAAACCTTCATTCTATATATGCACAGACATTAATTTAATTATTTACTTAGTTAATTTAAACTTTATTTTATTATACAAAATGACTGGTAAAGTTCCCACCTCCTACAAAAGTAATAACTTATTCAACTTTTCCCATGCACTAGCTAATTGGCAATAAAAAAAACTAGTTTTGTTTTTATGATACGACCTAAATTTAAGATCTGCTTATGTTATGTCGGCTTCTTTTAAGTATTTTATAGCTGTAAAAGCCTGTATCTAATTATGAAATTATTAACACTATTGTCTTTACAATATTGGCCTCATCAAAATATAAGCTATAGCCTCTAAACACCCCACAAATTTAACTTATCTTACAACAATGAAATCGCCATAGGTCAAATATGAAAACTGTTGCTTCAAATTTGTCCAACAGGAAAAATAATGAGTTTTAAAATCCAAAATGTTGCGGAAATAAAAATGTTTTATTCTAAAATGATATTTGCCACATAGCTCATTTTATTTTATTTTCTACTAATCCCGAATGTAGTCAAATATAAGAAACTGCAGTCAATATAAGAAAATCGGAATACTAAACGAATTACTTAAGGCCGCCACAGACTACGATGTTTTTCATCCGTTCGCATCGCTGCGATTCGAATCGGCGTGCCAAACTGATAGTCTATGGCCGAAAACGGTCGTGCCGAACCGTCCCCCCCCCCCCCCCCCCCCCCACCCACAGACTACGATGTTTTTCATCCGTTCGCATCGGCGATTTGAACGGTCGTGTTGAAATTCAATATTGGACAGATATTAGAACGGACGGTTCGGCACGACCGTTTTCGGCCATAGACTATCAGTTTGGCACGCCGATTCGAATCGCAGCGATGCGAACGGATGAAAAACATCGTAGTCTGTGGGGGGCTTTTTATCTGTCCTATATTGAATTTCAACACGACGGACGGTTCAAATCGCCGATGCGAACGGATGAAAAACATCGTAGTCTGTGGGGGGCTTTACAGGCAGTAACAATTTAAAAGAAGTATTTGCTACACAAATTACTGCACTACAAACTCTTGAGCGCGGACCTCTATAGTGGGACGTATTAAATATTTTTCTTCTTCTTAGCCTTCGTCTTTTCTCAGTTTTATATGGGATCGGCGTTTATAGTCAATCTTCTCTACAACTCCTAGTCCTGGGTTTATCCTCCTCGAAGGCCAATTTCCTTTACATCATTCTTTCCTCCATCCATACATCTATATCTCCTCTCACACATTTCCATTATCATTACTCATCTGCCAACAAAATCGTTGTTTCTTCTCATCTGATGCCAGTACCATTACTCTTCTTTCCTGTACCTTTTTAGATATTTTCACATCCTTGTTTTTAAACATTTAATCTTAGAATAGTAATTTTATTATCACTAGATTATTTTTCAATATTACACTGTGTTTTTTTACTTAAATAACTTTATTAAAAATGAAAATTTAACTAATATCTAAAATCTAACGTATAATCTAAAAATGAATATCTGCATGCTGGCTGGAAGGTAAAAAATGCCTGATCATTTAGGATCTACTGCTCATTGATTGCGTCTTATTAGACGAATCCACACCTTACGTAGAAACGATTATTATTAAATCGCGGTCTATGGATTTACTGTAATATTCTATTTAAAGAAAATATTTTCGCAGAAAACATCGTTAGCGTTATCCCTTTCTCAAATCAATCAGTAGTACATATCTTAGATTATTTAAGAACATATCTTACATGTCTCATATCTTGCCTCCAAAAATACCTCACCGTCGCTGCAGGAGTGGGACACTTAATTGCAGCTTTGCCAAAATGGGCAAAAATTTAACTAGCATGTCTACATTTAACTAGGCTCATCATAAGGATTCGCTTTTTCTAAGATTGACATTTGGCAACCGTGCATGATGATTGTACGAGATGTGCGTCAGGCGATTCATGCCAACGATGATAGTATAACTTTCCATCCCCACCATGTCACTATCTTCCTCTCCCATTCGCGTAATTGTCTTAAATGTTGGCGGGTGGCGATAGAATGATTTATAAATGGATAGTTTCATCTGTTATTTTCCTGGTACATATCTATGTACATAATATATGAGCCCCTTATTTTCTAAGTTGTGTCCACTTTTCCATTTTTGAGAAAAAAAGGATTTGTGGTTCTAGAAATTTCAAATTAACGCTAAGACTTCTAATTCGCTTTTGTTTAAATAGGAAATAATGCCATTTTGTAGAAGACGTTCGTGGTATTAACTTAAAATCGGCAAAAATCGCCATTACACTATAACAATTATTGCTGCCATCTAATAATAGTTATTATGGTAAAGGCTATGATGCATGACAACAAGCCATCGACTAGCTCTAATATAGCGGGGCAGTTTAATTAAGGGGGATTTAGTTCATTAACGCCACATGCTAATGTCCTATTAATGTCCACTTCTTAACGTCATTGGTGCGGGCCAATAAACAGATCTAACTTGGCGCCACTTACAGTGATATAAACGTATGGAATAACCCACCGCCCAATAATTAAAGGTCCTGTAAATAAACCCAAAAAGTGCACATAACAAAACAATGTTAAAAGTAAATTAAATGTTTAATTAAAAAAGAGAATAGCATCGTAAAATACGGGTTAAATTTGATGGAAATGATAATGATTTTGTAGCTAGCTCGAGAGGATTGCAACGCCTTTACAGTGCTACTATCTTAATCGGTTTTCTCTATAAAAATACTCATTCAAAACATTTGGCTTTTCATGCGATTATAAAATTAGGTACTTATCTTGATGCCATTTAAAGCTTGGACCCATGAACATTATGTCGACTCCAAGATCGAAAACTATTCTGTCTGGGGGTTACGCCTCCACGACAAAGGCTTGGACAGCAACACAGGCCCAGGACTTCTCCGAACCATCAAAACGTCAAAAAGCTGACTTCCAAACACCCTGACACAATGAGATAATTTTATTTCATTGAATAACACAGCTCCACAAAAAAATTCGATAAATGACCCCTGGAATATAACTATATCTACCATATGTTTTTGGTGTCGCTGAATCCAAATTCGGGGTCCATTTAACCCCATCACGTCAGGATTTTTCATAACCTCAAAAGAAAAACCCGAATCCTCAAAAAATCCTCTATCACTTAATCCCAATAACCCCCTAACCTCTTTATTCCTTCATACCTTAAACTCTTAATTCCTGAAACCCATAACCCCCAAAACCCACAAACCCCATAACCAGTACCTATAAGTAGTACATGCAAGTAGCAATGATGTCCAAAAATTTAACTTATAAGATTTCGTGCTTGAAGCTATCCTTTGCTGGGTTATTGAGTTGCGTGGTTATTACAGAATATGGGGTTGGCTCAAGAAGCATGAATGGCTTGAACATACCGTGTTTCAGTGCTTTAACGCACCAAAGTCTTCTTCTTACGGGGTTATGGGCTTTTAGGGGTATAGCATTTGGAGTATATGGGGTTAAAGGGTTATGGGTTTAAGGGAATTAAGGGGTTATGGGCTTGTAAAGTTATTAAAGAATATGAGTTTAAGGCTCAACAAGCATGCATGGCTCGAACATACTGTGTTTCAACGCGCAAAAGTTTCTATCTTGCTGGGTTATGGGGTTTCGGGGTTATAGAGTTTTGAGGTTTATGGGTTTTGGGGTTTATGGGTTTCAGGAATTAAGAGTTTAAGGGATGAAGGAATAAAGAGGTTATGGGGTTATTAGGATTAAGTGATCAATGGATAGAGGATTTTTTGAGGATTCGGGTTTTTCTTTTGAGGTTATGAAAAATCCTGACGTGATGGGGTTAAATGGACCCCGAATTTGAATTCAGCGACCCCAACAACATATGGTGGATATAGTCATATTCCAGGGGTAATTTATCGATTTTTTTTTGTGGAGCTGTGTAATTAGCCTGGGTTTTCTCTAAAAAGAACACAGGATGACTACTTTTTCTCAAGACCAAATTTCCCTGGCTTTTCCCGGTTTTCCAGACAATATTTGAGTTTTTTCCCTCACTTTACATTGTATCATGAAACTATGTAGACTTTAAAAAAAGTTGCTTATGCGTTTATATTGTGTAAATAAGAGATATACTGATAATCAAAAATATGTAATAATTAAATAAATTAAAACATAAGAATTTATTCCAGAGTGATTTTTTTGTAATTACATTTATCCACAAATAAAATTTACTGAATTTTATTATCTATCAATTTGACGCCATCAATTTTTACCTTATTTGGTATAAACATTTTATTGATTTAAATTTAAAAAAAAGTACAGTACAGTCTCTATCCAACTAACACATGATTTACACGCTTCGACTATCCTTTTTCCATCTACTCTATCTTTGTTATTTTGCGATGGAGACTTCACTGTGCTAGGCTAGCATGGGACTTACATCAGAAAATAATTTAAATATTATGGATAAACAAATTCCGTGATTTCAATAAAAATTCCCTGACATTTCCCTGACTTTTCCCGGTTTTGTAGAAAGTGGCCACCCTGGAATAATATGATCAAATTTCAACACGTGAAATTATAGGTTAGAATCTACGCCAATACAAAATAAATAATGAAAATCAGAAAAATCAACACTACTCACCCTTTTAGAGTCCCTAACAAAGATTCAACTGTAAAAACAGGAGGGACGCAACTAGATTTTGATTTCATCTAAAAAAGGGGCCTTACGTCCACTCAGCCCTCTAGAATGACATCGGACAAATAACCTACTCAAAAGTCATCAACGTCAGTCAAGATGGTATGACCGATATACTACCTTGAGTTCATGCTGTCGCGAATCCACGCGAGTTATTTGAACTACTTGAAAATATAACAGTGACGAACGTTACACCACTTGGAAAATAAGAGGCTCCTATGATACCAATCTCTCGATCAACCTCCAGATTCTCAAAAAGGGTTTAAAACAGTAGAGATTTAAACTTTTGACCATTAGTTTATTTTAGTGTTTCTGTAGTTGGTTTGCGAGTACCATTTGACGGCCCTAAATCAGTAAGACCGGGACCTTTGGATTATATTATGTCACCCCAGTCACATAACTATCTTTAATTTTAAAATGATGGATGGAGGTCTCGGAGTTTTGCAAAAGGTGCTCGTAGACAATAACTTGCACCCTATAACTAATATTTTAAAGATATCTATCTATCTATTCATAAGTTTCTTTAATAAAAAAAGGTTAATATCGTTATAAAGAAATTTAAAGTATCGGTACAAAGCTTTTATTCCTACACATTTTTATAAGATGATAACGTTCGGTCGTCCAATCAGACGATAACCAATTAGTTCTTTATTATGTTGCTATGTGAAAACACTTTTACTTTAGCCAACACCAGAGTTTAATTAATTTAAATATTACAGAATAATTTAAATTCTTGAGAAGTACGACCGTGCATCCTATGGATGAAACAACGAACCCGCGTATACTTAACCTTATTTGACAACATTATTAAAATTAGTGACGACAAATACATAATAACTATTTAATTTGGATGGTTTAAAATTATTTTCAAGACAATAGTTTTGAAACGACCATTTAAATAAATTAGTATATACATTTTTTAAACACTATTTTTACAACCTCATAAAACACCCACAAACAAAACTACATAATTAGGTATCTATTTTTATTATAATTTTTATTACTACCGATAAAATTTTTATATTTTTTTAATAAGAAAACTAATTAGATATACCAATTTTAAGAGAAGAGCGAAGTTTATAGGTTACTTATCTAGTAATAGGTTCGTGTGGTAATTCTTTTCCGTGCGTTTGGATGACATTGACAATAGTTACATGATCCAGTAGGTGTTAAAAAGATTTTAGTCACCTGACCACCTGTAATCTAAATGCTCAAAGGTGAATTGCAGAACTATAAAGGGCATGATACTATTAAAACCGTTTTACATGTGTGCAAGTCGATGTACTTCTTCTGCAAGTTCAGCGTCGGCTAATCGACTTTGGCAAGTTTTTTGCTATTGTAGAAAAGCGATCTTGAAATGTTTCTGTGATTTTAGGAAAAATTTTGGTGACTCTGGCAGTGTTATTACATGCGCTAAGTTAAGTTACTAGTACAGAGATTAAATAACGTTAGCTGTTTTTCTTTGAATATCTGAATATCCATTTTCAACAGAAAGAACCAATTTTTTTTTTGATACCTGTGAGGTTGGCGACTCTGCAATAATAAAATTTGCATGAATGTTGGCAGACAACTTGCAGGTAAGGGCTTGCAATAGCAAGGGTACAAGGGTCTTGCTGCAATTACTCTTGCACAAACTTGTTCACATGTAAAACGGGTATTATGAATTATTCTATCATGTCAGAGGCGATCGCAATCACAATAAACACACTATCATGGACATGTCTCAACTGACTTCTACATCTTAAATATCGTTATTTAAATCTTCTAAAATATGATAATCTGGGTTACGTGATGTAATGTTCCAAATCCTGTTTTGAATAAAATAAAATATTTGTTGTGACGACGCGCTGCAATGGTAAGCTTTTACTTGTTGTAGCCCTTTGGAACCAATTGTTTGTTCTTAATGTATTAAGCGTAGATCATACGTCTGACCCTTGAAAACCTATTATATGGCTAGGTTCGTCAAGTAAAAATATACCTGAAACTTTAGTATGCAAAACTATATTCTGTAGCAGTTCAGTAATAGATAAATACCATCCAAAACTTTGACTTATCTGAGACAAGTATCAGTGATCAAAATAATAGAAGTAAAATTGATAAATTTAGTTAAGTAAATACTTTATTTGAATATACAGTTTGTTTCGTTGATTATGATCAGTTGAAAGTGATAAATTTGCGAAGAGTAGGTATACAGCTGTAATTTTGAAGTGCATTTTTATCGTTATAATAACCAAATGTCGAACCAGCTTTTCTTTGTAAGATGGTAGCTTGCTATTCTAAATAGTAAGACAATCCATGTGCGATAAATAAAATGTTTAAAAACCAACATTACATAAAATGCTGCCAAAACTTATATAACCCAACTAACAAACCCAAACAAAATAAGCCATGCCCTATTTTAGCTCGGTTCTGATAAGCAATAGTAAAACGTAAAAAAATAGTTTTCTGCTAACGAATTTGGACTGACATTTCAAATATATACCAGACTGTTTTCATGTACCATAAGTCAAGACCATTAATTTTATTTAAAAATAAACCTGCAAATAAATGATATTAAAGTTTTGCTTGGCTGCGACAAATTTCCTTTCAACGTGCCAGTAGTAAATAAACCAGCTTTGATTTAATTTGCTAAAAGCTATGTTAATAGTTTCTTATATTACGATGTGGTGAATTCATAATTTAGTTGGATATGACACCACCTTATTGTTAACTAAACATAATAAAATAAATCTACCCGGTGTAGCAGACCCGAAAATCAAAAAATTCTTTTAATGTTTCTGTCAGTGATTTTTTTAAACGAATCATAGTAACCTGCACTGCTTAGCCCAACCCTGAATTAGTAAAAATGACATTAAATTTTCGTGCATACGCTAAAGACCCTAAATTAAATAATTTCTAAAAAATAAGTTTTAGGTTCGGTTGCTCAAAGCATTTAATCAAGTAATAAACTTAACTTTAGTTTAGAGATATAGTAAACTTTCTCTTAGATCTCGCAATATGGTGGCCAAGTCACTAGTCATTTATGGCACCCTGTTGGGTCTGGTCTATTTTACCTTTAGAGGTTGGCTAAAAAGACAGGACAGGTGTCTTTTTTAGTGACAGAAGGGTGTGTAGCTGCTATTCATTGTATAAAGGGTACTTTTCTAGGGCTGCTTTTAAAAATGGTAGCAAATTTTTACATAATCTTGTTTTTACTGAGAAAATGTTGAAAACCCTGAAAAAGAGCAAATAACCAGCCGTTAATATAACTTTAAACACACGTCAATTGTTAGAAAATGTTTTAGGTTTTAAAGCCATTAAAAATAATATGCCATTATGGTTTGGAAAAATCAATAAAATTTAAAACATTGTTTATACCTGTAGTCATTGTCTTTGTATCGAACCACAAACAACGGTATTATGGTATTTTTCTAATATTTCTAATTAAAGGATCTATTATGTATTCCGGGTATAAGATATTCATGGTAACGCCCACTTTTAAAATAACCAATAAAAAGTAAATCTTTAAAATCTATTTTTAACATAAATAATTTTTAAAAAGAACATATCAAGGCTAATTTTGATATCGGCTGCGTAGTTCTATTTCTTCTTTGTTTAAAGAACGGCTTTCGTTTAACGTACTTTGAACTCTCCTGCGCACTTTTTAAATGAGCAAAAGATGCATAAATTTAAATACTTTTGCTCTGCATGAACTGGTGTCCCCAATTTATTTTAATGCCTGTGTATTTCCTGTTTTAATGGGAATACATTTATTTACACTTGCATTTCGGGGCATATGTAGGAAGTGCCTTTAATTTTTCGTTTTACGTAATTTTTTAAATGCTGCTGTGAGTTATTATTATGACATTTTTCTTATGAGTAGGCTGCTAACCTGTCTACTACCCAGACTAAAAGTCGTCTTAATAAAAAAAACTCCCATCTTTTCTTAGTAACGTCGCCAGAACAATACTGTCAATAGTCATAACTCATAACTTTGTAAAATATACTGTGTAAAAGTCCTGGACCGGCTAATCATTTGAAAAACTAAACAAGTTAGCAAAAAACGTCTCATGTGAGAGTTCTACTGCTTTCAAAAATCTTTAATTTTAATATTACTTGGATATACCCTAATATACAGGGTTGCTCCAAAGTTGTGACGGATCAAAATTACATTTTCTTAAATGGAATACCTCATTTTTGCTTTAATTTCTGAGGCTAAGTTTAGGTAACACTCCCTACACCCAAACCTACCAAAGATATTGCGATATTTCTATAAAATTAAATAGGGCTATAAAGAACATAGACAGACACTCGAGTACACCGAAAAGCCGGTCTCCCTCGAGACATTTGGTGGGTTTACTAGTTTATGGTTTAAAAGTTTATTTGTCCACCATTATATATACATGTAGATACATAGTATATATATATATATATATATATATATATATATATATATATATATATATATATATATATATATATATATATATATATATATATATATATATATAATGGTGGACAAACAAACTTTTAAACCATAAACCAGTAAACCCACCAAATGTCTCAAGGGAGACCCGCTTTTCGTTGCACGGCAGTGTTCGCTTAGGTATTATTTAGTCTATGAATAGGGTCAATGTGGGAACAGTGTACCAAGAGGGTACAGAGAACCGATTTAGTTTTCGGTTCAAAGAATCACCTATTTGTTGTATCTATCACTCAATAATCCTTATTTGGCATTGATTCGCCTACTCTAGTCACTTGACATCGAGCGTTAAGGGTAAAGGCGCAAAACGTATTTGTAAGCCGTAAAACTTGTATCTAAAACACTTTCCGCTAAATTGCCTAGTTGTCAAATACTTGTAATAGTCCATTATTCAAGACAAGTCCTAAAACAATGAAATTCAGTTAAGTGCAGGGTTGGCAAAAATCATGATTTTAAAAAAAATCAAAAAAAAAACAGATTTTTTTGATTTAAATCAGATTTTTTTGATTTAAGTCAGACTTTTTGAATTTTATTTAGGTCTATATTATTTCATTATTGTTTGTTCAGATGTAACACAGTTACAATAGTAAATAATTAAAATGCAGTAAATATTAAAATAATGGAGTAGAAAATATAAATTTAATAATATTAATATTAATTGAAACTTCAGCAAACTAAACAGAAAACGGTAATTTTAAAAAGACAAACAAAAACAATAGGTACATATTATATAGCTACCTATACTCTATAGTCCTATACCTATTATAATGGTAGATAATAAAATCAAGTCGAGTTAAAATAAAATAATCATTCTCGTAATTATTATTTAATAATAAAATATCATTATGAAGAAAAATGATTTAAATGATTGAATTTTTCAAAAAAATCACTTGATTTAAATCACGATTTAAATCATGATTTAAATCATTTGATTTAAATCAAACCAACCCTGGTTAAGTGGGTGCCCATTAAGATTTTTTTTTCATTTGGCAAGACTTTTTTAGGACACGCTCTAAATTCATTAAAAATGAAAACACTGCATATCCTTTCAGCAAAAACCTACTTTTCAGTAAACATGTACAGACCGTAAAAATTTTCCGCTGAACCAAAACAACGCATTTTCTCATTTATCGTCAAATTTCCACTTTTACAAGAATTTCTCAGATTTGTTGAAAATGGGATTACAATCTTAACGAACTTCTAGTATAAAATCAATATTTTCAAGTAATTCCTACATTCTGTTTGCATTAATTTGCCCCATAAACTTTGCTAAAGTATGAGGCCACGCGTGTTAATTTTAGCGAAGTTCTAAATTCGCGAATGTATATTTGTTCTATGCTGAATTCACGACGATTTACTTTTTTATTTTCTATGATTTACATAGGAAATAAACATACACCTTTAAAAAGTCACGTAGCCGATTGGAAAGAGCATTTTAATGCAACTAGAAAAAATCATTAAGTTTTATTTGCTGTTGTGTTAATAAATAATAAATCTGACATTTTTAATAAAAGAAAGTTTACTGTTACAAAACAAACATATTACAGCCTAATAGCTAGTCCAAACCTACGTCATTTTTTTAATTAAAACTGCGAGTCCCTGTGTGTTGTAAATCAGGTCTTAGTCACTAATATAAGAGTTTAGCTGGCGAACCCGTTGCGCATCTACAGTGTTATTCAAAATATTTGCCACAAATGTGGTACTTATTATACAGGGTGTTATGAAATTCACTCCATATATTGAAACCGGTAAATCCTGATTTGAATTTAGATTTGGAAAAATAGTCATAAATGGCGCTTTGCGATAATAAGTTAGGTAACGCCCTAAAAAAAACACTGCACACCACTGATAATAAAACACATGGCCATATAAAGAACAACAGAACAGTAGGCTAGGTTGTTGTGTTGCTAGGTCTCTTAACAATATTTCCAGGTAACAAGTTTAAAGAAATAATATTTTTATTACATTACCTTTAAAGAAAGAAATCCTACTAACTCTTTCAAAATTCTTAACTCCAAAAACTTCAAATACTACCTATAACACAAATAAACTATCCAGAGAACTGCTGTTTAAACCAACAAATAAATACCTCAACTGTAACTAAACATCCAGGAATTTGTGTTTTACTAGTTTATAATGCACATCACCAAGCGCGTACGATATTTTGTTAATATTAAAAGGCCTTAAAACTTTTTCAAATTAAGAAACAAAAACAAAAAATGTACACGGCATTATTAAACTCGTCAATATGCATCCATATTCGCATCATCGCATCACACTCAACAGCTGACGCACGTGTTCGGCGGACCAATCAGGTAGGGGCCTGAGATACAGTAGCGGAATGGTCAACAACCCTTCGGTTTGGCATATTATGTATTTAAACAGAATAATGTTTTTTTGACAAAATTTCCTGCTGTAATAAAAGAATATTGGTTATAATTTTATGATACTGTGTAGTTGTGCTTAATTAGTGTGATAGTAAATTATATGACTTTGATGCGACCACGTTACTGGGTGTTAGTAAATTAGAGGCTCGGCGGCCACCGAGATCGAAGTTTGCGTTTTCCTTTTTAACCTATTTTTTTTAAAAGACAGAAAGTTTAAGCTAGTAGAAATAATGTTTAATACCGTAATAGGTAAGTGATAATTCTTTGTGTTAACGGTATAACATAGCCTATTTTGTTCTGCTTACAATGTCAACTTAATTTCACGAGTATAAGTTCCATATTTTCCCATATTAAGTAAATAAATTGCCATTAAAATATTGTCATTATTTTCGGTTTTCCCTAAAACTGATAAAAAAAATGAGATGCCACGATAATATTTAAGTTTGGCAATGCCCCTGCTGGATCATTTCATTTGTTTTTTCTTTATAATATTTAAGCCTATGAAGTCAGGCTCTTTAGAAGCGTGGTATAAGGGCCGGTGTTTGGGCATTTTTTAAAATAAAAAAGTGGGCGATTTGAGGGAAAAAAGTATTGGGTATATCTGTAGACTACTCCAGGAGTCGCCAATTCAAATATATGCAGTGAATTTCATACCACCCTGTATTTATGAGTTTATCGAAATGCATATTACGAAAATTTAGTTCATACCTAAAAACAAAACTAACGGTTACCAGATTGTAAAAGGGCAAATAGCATACAGAGGAGAAACAAAATCGTCCAAGAGTAAAGTTGAGATAGGAGGCCATAAATTCATATTTGAGCATGACCCTTAAATTTTGACAACCCAATAACATTTTTAAAAATAAAGAAATTGAGAGATTTTCTTAGTTTTGTTTCTCCCATGTATGGTTACTTGACTTGTAGTAGGGTTAAAGCCTACGCAGGATGTCTTAGTAAAAACACTGCTTGAAAGTAGTTTAACAGCCAAGTAGTAGGTACTTTGGATACAAAGTAAGAACTCTAAAGAGTGGTTCTCAAGTTTCGAAGTGTCAGAGACCAGGTATCTACCAGATCACAAGATTTACCCTACTTTGGTTTTGTCTTGAGTTACTGCTAATGGATCAAAGCTTCACGCGGGTTGAATTTTGTGAGTTAACAGACGCCCATGCTGGGGATATTTTTCGATTAGTCGAAGACTTGCTATATATGTGGGTTTTATAGACCATAATGTCTACAAAACTTATAGTTCGTAAACTCGTGATACCCTTCAAATGATCTTTAAAAGTATTTCTGCAATTCTGCTTTATGACGCGACGCAACGCTCAAAGCACAAAGCTCTTTAACCTTAATGACCATCTGGATAACAAAAGGATTGAATTTCTTTTGGATCAGAATGTTAAGAGCTTTCAGTGACAACCGCCGAATCGTTTGCATAATAGTCAATTAAGCGTTTTCTTATATAGAATATCAAATTCACTGATATCTCGGCACAAGACCAAACAACAGTCAGTTTAAGATAATGCGAAGATTATGTAACAAAATTACAAAGTTTCTATTACAAGTTACTAGTACCAAACTAGGACAGTATAACTTATAGAACACGCAGCTTTACACAGGATTACTTACATACACGGTTTTGTGCGTAAAAAGTCCCGAACCGGCTGATTATCGTAAAAACTAGAGAAGTTAGCTAAACATGCTTCAGATAAAGGTTCTAGGGCTCTCAAAAGTCGGTAATTTGAATCTTAGTTTGAAAATACATGACTGCTCAAAACGTTGCGACCCATCAAGGTAATATTGTCTTAAATGGAATACTCTACTTATTTTTGCTTTAGATTCCGATTCTGCTTTAAATTATAATATGCTAAGTTTACGTAACACTCCCTATATCCAAACCGTCACAACGGTACACTTACAACGGTATGCTACGCTATGACGTCACTTCGAGGGAAAATCCTAAATTGACCAGACGCTTGCATCCCTTGTACATAAGTACAGGTCAATTTATTGTCGGGTAGTGTTGAGTTGACATTTCTTAAAATATTATTACAGGTCAGTTCATTGTCGGGATGTAGTGTGTTGAGTTGACATTAATTAAAATATTATTGTCATATTTCATTTGCTCAGGTAAGCGCCTTGTCAATTTAAGATTTTCCCTCGAAGTGACGTCATAACGTAGCATACCGTTGTAAGTGTATCGTGATCCAAACCTAATAGTTCCCGAGATATTGCGATGTTTGTTATAAAATTAAATAAGGGTATTATTCTACAAAAAGTAAAGAAAGAAGCTTCGGAAAAATGTAAAAGAGGAATTCAAATTGTTTATCTTGAAAAAAATTTCGATTATGCAGAGTCGCCCAAAAGCTATGGGTGACCAATGTACACTCACATGCAAAACAAACGGTTATCATAAAATTGTTAGGCTTGATAACTTCTTATTTTTAGTCCAATTTTAGTGATTTTTTTAAAGAGCTGTAGATGCAATTATTAGTTTTAACATGTTTGTACAAATTTTAAGTGAAATTGGTTTTCTAACAAAAATAATCGAAATGTTTTTTGCCTAATTTCAAAACACCCTGTGGAATAATTAAGTAGCAGCAGCAGTATTTTAATATGCCAGTTTTAATTTAGCGTCATCTATTATTTACATTTTGTTTTTTGGTTCGTGTCAATAGGTGCATTTGGTCCGACACAAATGCAAATTGATCTTGGCATCAATAATTTAAATTTTCCCATAATTTCCTCATTGTTGTTGGAAAACGAATATAATTTTTGATAAGTCAGAATAAAAAACAACTATCAGGATGCAGAAAAACAAATGTTTTTGTAGATTTAATAAACAAATTAATTTACGAACAAAGGCGTGAATAAGATTAAAAACATATGATTTTCGCAAAACAAACTTAACAACTACCAACAACAACATTTTCACATAAATATACCTCAACACTTTATATTGCCTCCTCTAGCCCTAACTACTGCCTGTACAGGTCGGTTTATACTATCAATGAGCCCGCGAATAGCATCTTGCAAAATATTCCTCCATTCTTCCTGAAGTGCCACACAAAGCTCATTTACAGTAGCTGGTCGCTAGTACCACTTCTCGGCCTCTAACGTGTCTTCCTAGCATGTCCCACACATGCTCTATCTATAGGGTTTAAAGTTTAAAAAATCCGGAGAACATGCTGGCCATTTTTTCAATGCCAACTTCTATAAAGTGTGTATTCAGTAACACACATTGCTGAATGTGGGGGTGGGGGGGGGGGGTTAATTACATTGTTTCAAGATAAAACCATCGCCTATAAATGAAGCAAATGGGACTACGTGATTTGCCAATACCTCCTCAATATACCGCAGTAAACACTAATTCAGTACAGGCCTCCCTTGATATTTCTGCCCAAACCATCACGAAACCTCCTCCATAGCTAAGCCGGGTACTGATCGTACATTCAGCAAATCGTTCCCCCCTTCGTCTCCATACTTGCTCTCTCCCATCTGGTGAGTGTAGACAGAATCTAGACTCATCCGTAAAGAGTACACTGCTCCATCGTGCCAAATTCCAGTCTAAATATTCACGAGCATATTGTAATTTTGTTATTCTATGACGCGGGAGTAATTTAGGTTCAGTTGCTAGTCTGCAAGAGTTTAAATTAATCTCCTGTAATCTTCGACGAACAGTCCAAGAACTGACATTTTTAGCTCGAACCTCTCGAAGTTGGTTTTTCGCCTGTACTGAAGTCAAACGACAATTCCGAAGGGTATTAAGAACAAGAAATCGGCCATCAATGGCTGTTGTTTTGCATTTCCTACCACTACCCGCCCTCCGTGTATTCCTACCTGTCTCTCTAAAACGTTGAACTACTCTTTCGATAGAAGACCTAAAACGTTCAACAACTCTTTGGATCGAAGACCGGCTGGTATTAAGTACTCTAGCCACATACCTATAATTTCGTCCGCCTGCCACAAGAGCTACAGCTTTTGTATAATTTTCAGCATTTAAAATTATTATAAACACACCAAATTCGCTGTCAAACTGACAATAAAGCGACAAGCAACGCATGCCTCAGCAACCTTGTCAAATAAAATATTTAATTCATATTACATCAATAATTATGGAAAAATTTAAATTATTGACACCAAGATCATTTTGCATTTGTGTGAGAAAAAATGCACGTATTCACATGAACCAAAAAACAAAATGTAAAGAATGGATGACGCGAAAGGAAAACTGGCATTTTAAAATAATTTTGCTACCTAATTATTCCACAGGGTGTTTTGAAATTAGACAAAAAAAACATTTCGATTGACAAAAAAAACATTTCGATTATTTTTGTATATGTCAAAAACCCAATTTCACTTAAAATTTGTACAACCATGTTAAAACTAGTCTTCAGTTGTATAGAAACTACTGGGCAATGAATGCTGTTGGATACGTGAATTCAATATAAAGATTTCCATGGTTTTTAAATGGTCAACATTGTACAGTTCAACAACTGTTCATTTAAAAAAGAGTGAATGAAAAAATGCGACATTTCACATTTATCCCCTCATGTCTTTATTTACGAACCCAATAACTAAGTAGCAGTAGCATAGATAAATAACTTGATCCCTACGGAGTCTATGAGAAAAAAATATTATACTGGAAAAGCAATACTAAAGCAAAATTTTATGTTACTGTGACAAACTAACAGGTGAAATAAACAAACTTAATTACACATTAAATGAAATTGATCAAAATGCCATTCAACGTGCTCAAAACAGATGGACAAAATTAATAACCTGTAGCATCTCTAAGCAACCATGGCCCTTATATAAATGTATGTGTGGTCACCAGGTGTTGTTTGTTGAGTAGTCACGCAGAACATATGAACATACCAGCAAATGATTTCGGTAGAACCTGCAGAGATTTCCTATGTGAATGCCCTGACCTTGCAAGAAGCGTCGGTGAAATTCATCGGACTGGGGAAGGTAAGCACTGTATCACTTGGACGTTTAGTTATGTTCATCAACAGCAGTGGTTGGTTCCGGTAAGACTTACATTAACCTCGTGCAACACCATATACTTGCTTGAATCATCAGAAAGTTTTTCTGATGCAGGTCGGTTCCAATGCAAATGTGGTGTCACAATGGGCCATCCAGGTCTATTTGACATTAGTCAAATTAGGCAAATTAGCTGGAAATCTGCTACTCTAACCTAACCTACACATTAAGATAAAGATATAATTGACATTCTAGAAGAACTAATATGAATACTTAAATTAAAATGACATTCAGGAAAAAAAGGGAATTACAAAATTTGAATGAAGGTTAAAATAATTGTGAATATTGTTTTATTTATTAATAAATAACAAATCCTAAGATGAGATAAAAACGACGACTAGTCGGTTGTCAGGAGTCTGAAAATAAAATGTAATCACAGACAAGAGTTGATTTGCTAATGAGGCCATAATTAAGCTGATTGATTAGTCAGGAGAAGGTATTTTTATAATCAAAAGACCAAGTGTTGATTGCGGAAACTACAAGAAAAACAAATCTGAATAAATCTATTTACACCTATCAATGAATAGGTGATAATTGTTTGTGTAAAGATTTATTTGATGAGCATATGAACAAGTATTATTACATAAAACAAGTACTAATACAACAGTAATTTTAGGAATTCCTGTTACAAAATGAAAAATTAATATTGATAGGTGCTCATTAGCAACATAGAATAAAATTTGTCAGAATCTAATATATTATCTTTAAATTAATAGAAAAATATATTTCGTTCAAAAAAAACTTAAACTTCTAAACATACGTTAAGTAAAATTACCATTTTTTAAATATCCTTGTATTGTCAGGTTCTAGAACTTAACCGTAGAAGGGGTTCTAAATATTTTGACCAGCGTGATTAATTTTATTAGGAAATTGAGCAAGCAGTGCCACATGTAAAAAATTAAATATATGAGTATATTAATATACTGAAATCATTCAACTCTGGCTGAAGAACTTAAGTCTTCTAAACTTTTACAGCCAGATTCTCCAACGCTGGTCCGGTCTAATTTGACAACCAAAAGTTTTAAACTGACAAGTGGAAGAATAAGACAACTAAGTTTTATTCTATGAACTTATTTTTGAGCTTTTTCGCAAATTTATCAAGAAAAGGACAATTTTAGTACGTACTTTCAACAATAATAGAACTAAATTCATTACAGCAACTCGTTCCAAGATGAAAATCATTTGGAAACCAAGTAAATCGCTGAAATATCATAATAATTCATAAGTTTTTAATGACAACTTATTAACAATGGCAGAACAAAAACCTGTCAAAACCAGGCGCGGCCCGTGAAATTTCAAAGTTGCATATCTCTGGTGCTACTTATGGGACCCATACCAAATTCAGGTTTTTTAATAGTGAGCCTACTAGGAATGTTTTGGTACAGAAAAAAAATATTTTGCAATTTGCGAAAAAAAGTTGATTTTTTGAATTGACCCACCTGGGTAAAAAATTAACACGCTTAGATATTTTATTTATTATTTTTTCTAAACAAATTTTACATCATTTTGTCGACAATTCTTAAATTTTAAGAGAAAAAATGTGTTAGTAGAAAGTTATAGTCACTTGAATTTTTTCAACCGAAAAATAATTTAAATTTTCGGTTGCAAAAAATTCAAATGACTATAACTTTCTACTAAAACACATTTTTTTCTCATAAAATTTAAGAATTGTCGACAAAATGATGTAAAATTTGTTTAGAAATAATAATAAATAAAATATCTAAGCGTGTTAATTTTTTACCCAGGTGGGTCAATTCAAAAAATCAACTTTTTTTCGCAAATTGCAAAATATTTTTTTTCTTTACCAAAACATTCCTAGTAGGCTCACTATTAAAAAACCTGAATTTGGTATGGGTCCCATAAGTAGCAACAGAGATATGCAACTTTAAAATTTCACGGGCCGCGCCTGGTGAAAACATAACTGATCAACTATAAGATCTTAATTTAAACCGGTACTAAATCTTAAACTTTCTTAGTGAATCTGAACGTTAATTTTTTTTAAATGAGGATTTGGCGTTTAAGGTATGATAAATAAAATGGACAACGTCGTTTTTTAACCCAAAAAGCAGGAGAAGTTCAAAAATATGTATAAGCTTAAATAATTCAAAACAAAACACTATTCGAAGAACAAAAACACACGTTCACACAGACATGCCTTCTGCTTAACATTTTATAAACGATTTGTTAACCTCTGATGGTTTTAGATGACTCGATATTATTTTAACACCTTTCCCATAAGTGTTCAGTAACCATGTTATATTAATTGGGTTCTTGTAATACGATCCATTTACACAATGAACAAATGTTAGTTTTTAATTTCTGCACTTCGTGCAAGATTGTGCAAATATAGAAAAAATGTTAATGTGCAGTTTTTTGGACCGAGTATAAAGAACTTTCCCATGAAACTAGCCAATGTAGCAAAAATATGTTTATATTTGTATTAGCTAGTGTCTGCTTGTTTTCAGTTGTTTTTGGATTTACTAGACTAGACATACTGGGAATAATTTACTTTACGAAATAAAATAGGTAAACAATACTGTTTTGTTAACTGCTTAAGCGTTTCATTTCTAAAACGTCATAGATTGGTAATTGCATATTTTCTGCTAACGGAGCATCCTGATCTTAACGTTCTAGAAATTTAAGCTCTTATTATATAAATGTAAAGCATAGTTTGCCCAGGTTGGGTCACCTCATACCCCCCATACTGCTACGCATTGAGAGTAATAAAAGTAAATTTAAAAGGTCACATGTAATTTAAAACAAAGCTACTATTTATTCAAAACTAGATATTCATTTTCGAATGCTTTGCGTGGGAGTAAAGTCATTGCCAATAAAGTAATTAGTTAAAATTCTTTAACCTTGCTTTAAAATGAGAAAAAAAATATTAAAATTTTGCATTTCTTTGTTATGCAGTAAGCACCGGTTATTAAAATTTTAAATAAAAAGGTGTTAAATGGTTAATATTTTTTTTGGTTGCTTAGTGAATAATACCCCGGAAGTCGATTAATATTTACTAAAAGCTTTTGTTATGTAAGCATTAGAGTATAAATAGCATTTATGGATAAGATTTAGCTCGACAAAATTTTATACTGTATTAAAAAGTCACGACGCATTTCCCAAGCACTCCATTTAGTGCCAGTCAGGATGCTTTGGGAGTGTATTATCAGTTCAGAAACTCCGTACTGACAAGGCAACACAAAATATCGTTATATAAATATGTATATTAATCTTACCTTTATCTATATTGTGATTACAATTAAATTAATACACTGCAGCGCCACCTTCTTGGGAAAATACTGACATTCTCTTACATAAAAAATGTATCAATATATTTTATTGCTAAAAATGCGTTCTAAAAGTTAAGTTAGAGCAACATTACTCAGGTTCGCTAATAAAGTTTTCTTGACATCTAACTTACATCAGACCGATATAAGCAAGGCTCAGTTCTGGCACCAACTTTTAAATAGAGGTCCCAAAAACCAGTTCAGTTTACTTCTAAGATCATGTTTCATGTTTTTTGTCATACTGATACAAAAAGCTTAATACTCATCCTATCCTCATGAATGTTTTAGACCGACAACAGACTTCGATATGTTGGCAATGTTGGCATCGCCGCGGCGCATCATTGTTTATTTTGTAGGGCTAGGCCACACATGGGACGAATATTATCGGATTTTTTGCGCCACAGCGTTGTAAAAGCATTGAGCCATACAAGGTTCTTGGTACCTTATTCTAAAATTAATTAAAGATTCTGAGATAGGTGTACATTATGATATTCAGATCAATTTTCAGGATTATCTTGGGATGGATCATCAGCATAACTATAAATGGAATTAATAGAAGGGAGTTAATCGTTAATGTACAAGCGAAACATGGTTGGTGTTAATAATGAGCCTTGGGTTGCTTCAGCATTTATTGGATGAAAGCTGTAATGTTTATAATGCCAAATAATCATTATTATTTGTTAAACTGACCAACATGGTTCATTGAATTCGAACCGTAATGTTCTTTTTGATTTCATTATTCAATTTTTTTTTCATTCGTACTGTATCGTTTTGTTCTTGAGTGGCAATATTTACATTAATTAATACGTATAAATAATTTAAACAAAGAAATGTTTTCTTGGTACGCCCACTCGAAACCGTTTACAAAGTACCTTAACGGTGAAATCAAGAAATATAAAACAGAATGTAACCGTCAAAATTGTTCACTAAAGATTAACGTGAGTCGTTACAACTTTTAAACTAACCGAAATTTTAACCGTTTAAACAAGTTTTCGTTTACAATAATTTAACATATAAATCTACCAGGTGTATCTTTTGCAACATTGAGAAGGTCGAACCGCAAAATTTTTAGCAATTGTATTTTTAGAAACACCTATTACAAAATGGTATTTTAAGAGTTTTATATTTTAATTATTACAATACTAAGAAATGTTTGATTGACTTACTTTAGCGGGACTAAACTTGCTGAATCTGAATTTAATTATGACTTTTTAAAACATAAAAATGTATTTTCAATTATTTATAGAACATTATCAGTTTGAAATCACCTTTTTATGTGGGAAATACTTCCAACGAATAAAAGCTTTAGTTACGTTTACATATTAGTAATAGAACAATCAGATAGCAGAGTTTGTACCTAGTAGTAAACCATTATTATCACTTACTACGTCACCAGAACTATGATGAATAGAAAAAACAAGTTGCACACCTATGAAAATTTTCACTATAAATGTGTGTTGTACCAACTCTGATTACCATAGTTATTAACGAATGCTTAAAGCGTTTTTCATTCAGCCAGTTGAAGTTCAAACTTTTATGGAAACTGCTCTTTTTGCATTTGAATCGTATCAAGACGTAGAGATTAAAGTGAGGTAACGTTACCGCGGTAACGGTAATTTTGGCAAGGTAATTTTTCTAATTTTACCAGGCCAATTTCTTTACCGGAAATTTTTTTCCTTAGGTTTTTGACTAAAATAAGAATCCAGTCTAAATTCGTTTTTGTAACCAGCCGCAGCCATAAACTGCACAGACCATAAAATTATGATACTGCGGTTTGGCTTTTTCTGCCAAATTTAAACCATTTTGATCCTATAAATTTTTTTAAATCAATTTTAAAATATTCACAAGAGTTTTCTTTTTGTATTGCTATTATATTTAGATTATGACAAGAAACTGTCTTCTACATTCATGTTTAAACCCTCCCCTTTCTATAATTTTTAAATTTGTAGTTGTCCAAAAAGTCTCTTAGAAATAGCAGTTTATCCTCTGCTTTAACATTATACTTTTTTAAAGTTTGTCACAGGCAAAACCGTAGTCCAATTGTTCTAGAGGTAAAAATTTTAATTTATTTTTAAGGTCTATTTTACCGACTAGACAGAATATTTTTAATTTTTTTATAAAATAAATTTTTTCTTATCAATAAGACAGATCCGGATTATTTTAAGTTTTGTCAGAAATGAAATTATTTTTATCTAAACCTGTAAAATGCAAATTTTTCAGGTTTCCAACTAGTTTTCCCTGACATTCCCTGATTTCCCTGACCACTCTTGAATTCCCTGACATTTCTCGACTTCCCCGACTTTCCAGAAAAGTGGGAACCCTGGATATAGCTAAGTATTAACTTGCGAGTTTTTTGCAAGGTCCCATTGGGCGCGAGGCCGTCGGCGGCCGCCGACATCGCCGACGCCTTAAAATATGAATCTATAGCGATAGCTTGACTAAAAAATATATAATTTCACATAGCAAGTTGTACTGTTCTGTTATTTTAATAGCAAAAATATGTAGCTTCATCATTGTCCATTAATTTCCGCGTTTAGCTATTTTCTGACTGCTAGTTCTAGAATTGCATTCAGCAAGTGAAAGCATGTGCACATAGACGAGTATTCACACGTACAGTTTTCCGTCTCTCTTCCTCGTGATTACCTTACGCGTTAGTCTCTCTCCTTGCACTTACGCTATACGTTATGGGATTGTAGAATAGCCCTGAACGTCAAGAGATCAAAACATAAAGCGTTGATCGATATTTATTTTAATAGAATTTTAAAGAGTTTAAATACTGCGTATCCTTGGGTATGTGCTTTTTGTAAAAGGGTAAACAAAATGCCTTGATTAGAAGGTTCATTACTCACGTCACTTTCAATGATTTTTAAATATCATTAATCTAAACACTTAAACAGTAACCAGTTGACATACTTTTGGACTTGGGGAACTTACCGTATATGACGGCAATTTTCCTCAATAATTCCCTTTTAAACATATCTAACTAATTACCGACAATAAAGCTCTTTTTTAAATGAAGGCTGATTAAAAATAAGCGAAATGGTACAGAAGATACCTTGTTTATGTACATAATATGCATATGCATGGACAAGAAATCGAATTCACAGTCTAAACGAGTAGGTTTAAAGAAAGCCCTATCAGATGCTTTTGAGTAAAACACACGTGAACAATAATTATTTGTGACTAGAACTGTACTGTACTGTTAATTTTGGCTAACAACTGCTTGTTCGACACCTCGTTATTAACGCAGCTCTTCAAAAATTTTATCAGTTTTTTTTGTTTCCTCAACTTGTATTTTTCTAGGTTCAACTTTCCGAACCAATTTCCAAAATCTAAAAAAATTTCTAAAATAAAATTAAATTAATTATACATGCAACATTTTAAATGCAACTCTATGCCGTGTGGTACCTCATTTTAAAGGTCTAAAGAAACATTTTACCGCAAACCGAGGTGTGTATCCTAATTCGTTTTTAAATGGCAAGCCCTTAAAAATGAAAAACCCTGAAAAAAATTAACGGCCATCTTCTCCAATGCTAGTCCGGTCTAATTTGACAACTAAAAGTTTTAAACTGACAAATAAGAATAAGACAACTAAGTTTTATGAATTTGTTTGAGTTTTTTCGCAAATTAATAAAGAGAAGGACAATTTCAGTACGCACTTTCGACAATAATAAAACTAAATTCATTCTAGCAACCCGTTCCAAGATAAAAATCATTTGGAAACCAAGCAAATCGCTAAAAAATTAGAATAATTCATAAGTTTTTAAGGACAACTTATTATTAATTACAGGACAAACACCTGTCAAAATATAACTGTACAACTAGAAGCTCTTAATTTAAACCAGTACTAAATCTTAAACCTTCTTAGTGAATCTGAACGATAAAATTTAAATACCTTTATTTCTCTTATTACTTTAAAAGTTGATCAAAATGACCACGATGAACGTCTTGGTAGTAAAGTCGATTTTGGAACTCAATTCTTACATTTTCGAGACTGGCAGGTGATTCCAGAATCGACTTTAATACTGCAAAGAAGTTCATGGTGGTAATTTGGACCTTTTTTAAAAAGACAAATAATGGTACTAAATGTTTTATTGTTTTTTCACGATTTTTAGTTTTTATAGGCTTGCCATTTAAAAACGAATTAAGATACGGACCTCGGGTTTGCGGCAAAATGTTTCTTTTTTGAAAACTGTTAGGAAAGAATTGCTCCGAATCTACATCAGACGCTTATGGTCATAAATTGAAGGCATAGTGGTGACCGGTCAGCCCAGCGCGAGACGAATGTTTACTTTTGTGGATGTACTTATAGGTTCAAGTGGAAATGAAGTTTAGTTCTGTATGAAAGCTCTTTTATGTAACATATATAATCTTTGAATATACTTTTATTTTAAAAGTATTGGGTTTTATTGGTCATACCTGACAAAACCTTTAAAATGAGGTAGGTACCACACAGCATAAGGCTGCGTTTAAAATTTTTGACCTCAAATCCCTAGCGTCACCGTTGAAAAAGTTAAATTACCTAAAAAGGTAGATTTATTAACCAATAAGTTATGCCTAAAACTTGGTGTCTCTATCTTTACTAATAGCAAAGATATTTGCCCATACTAAGACTTTCGGACACCCAGTATAAAATAAACTTGTCATACATATCCTTATCAAATGTTTATAGATTAAAATTTAATGAAAACAAAGTATTTATTACTTTACACGCTAATATAGGTATGTCACCTCTTGTTATAAAATTTGTTAAACAAAATTTTCGAATGATTCACCGGTCATGGAGATGATTCATAAGTACAACCTCATTGATAACGAGATTTACTAACAGAGAAATAGCCATTAATTTATACATCGGTTACATCACTGTTATAGAGGTATTATTATTAACAATTACATCGTCATAAAACATCAAAACATAAATATTAAATAATGCTTTTTTTAGAAACGTTTTAGATAAGTAGTGACGATTTATTCTAAGTAAAGCTAAGAGAATTATTATACTTGAACTATGAGCATAAATATGTAATACGTGTGTATACGTAGTTCGTATCTAAATGAACAAATAATTTTTCAATAACTATTGATGTTTAATTACAACGACCTTGAGTCTTTTGGTGTTGAACGAGTTGAGACTTGCAGCTTAACGTGAGATCCGAACACCGTGCTAAATCAGACGGCACCATTTGCGCCGTTAAAGGTTCTCAACCCTCTGTTGTGCCTAATTTTAAGCTTTTAAGAATCGTTATAATTTGTTATAGAATAAAGTTGGTTAATAAAATGAAAAACACGTAAGAGATTTTTGAAAATTTTTCCTCATTTGTTCAAACAACAGAACTAACAACTGGGCTGCTTGACCCTGGGTAGATTCTTGATAGAGTAGATATATCTACACATCCTCACGCTGACAAGTTTTTCAAACACAATATGATGGGATAAGTCTGAACTTCCAGGGATTTATCAAAAAGATTTAAGAGTAAGTAATGGTTATTCAGATCTTCTGGTTGATCAGTTAGGTTTTTGTCCTGTGTTTGTTAATAAGTCGTCCTAGAAACACTGTAAGATTTGAGCGCTTATCTTTGTTCAGAATGATTTCTGTTTTTGACTTTTTTATTTGGGGGGGCACAAATACAAATCAATAAATAATAACTATTTAAAAAATTTTAAAACAGTCTTTTGTAATAAATATTGCACCGAGTTTATTTCTGATTCTATTTTTTGGGCTCGGGAAAACCCAAAAGTAAGAACAAAACAAAATACACAGTACTAGAATTAATAGTAATACTAGATACGCACTAATGCACTACTAATAATTAATAAATATTTAAATTAAAAAAATATCCCTCAACTGATCACAAAAAAAATTATTAGGCCTTCACGTGTTAATATATGTATGAAGAAAACTAAACATAAAATCGTGCAATAATTTCTTCCGCCCGCCGCGCCAAGGACAACGCCGCTCGAAATCCAAACAATAGCAAGTGCTAGGAGACACGAAATATTGTGCCCATCGAGATGCCGACAGCACGCGATGTTAACCCTAATTCTCCAATGCATAGACCGGCGTCGCCACCAAAATTGACGATGAAATTGGGACAAATCTGCTGTGTCCCCGGAGATAAGCTTTGATCGCCGGCGGTCGAGTTCGCCGTGGTGTTACATGCAAGGAAAGAGGTATTGAGGCGCGGCGGTGTATTATTTCTTTTTGACTTTTGATAAAAGGTTTTTTATTTGTCGAAAACCTAGAGTGGGCACGTGCCCTTGTGCCCTTTAGGACCAGCCGCCACTGAAGCTAACTGCTGCTTAAAAGATTATTAACAAAATTACCGATACTGACACCTTAACTAATTGATAAAAGTCTATTCTGTAGGCCTACGACTCTTGGACTCCAGCACTAAAGAGTGTGTAATATTAGCACCTCTCCAAATTGTATGTTAAATAAGTACGATGAAATGTGAAATTTATAATAAACTAAATCTGTTCGTTTTCTCAACATGTTAATAATAAATGCCTTTTATGGCGTTTCGCCAATTACCACTCAATTTTCACCGGAAAAAATATGTATATCACAACCATGACCAAATAAGCACGTTTTAAGTTATTTCGTGAAACCATAAATTTGATATGCTCTATATATCTGTTTCATGGTACTTGAGGTTATCACTGAACGGGATGTGGATTGTTATTTTTTCAAATAAATTCAGCCCGTCAGGCCTATCGGTTACAAATATTCAAGTGATATGCAAACTAAGCCAGATTGTTGAACAAACAAAAGCTATAATACGTCCAAGGACTTGGCAATAGCATTGCTATTATTAATAATTTATTTAATTTAGAGTAATCCATAAAAATCCTGATACCGAATGCTTCTGTGTTATTATTAACAGATTTTCTATACTGAAACAGCAATTTTCTCTGATGGAATTTATTAAAATTCCAGTAATCCTATCAATCTAATATAATATAATGATATTATCATACAATGTATGCTTCAAGCTTGCAATAATTATATGCATACCTACTTAGTAAGAGTACTTCAGGATTATTCCTGTTAATCGATTCAGCTTAACAGTGATTGGTTGAGAAATAAACCTGATATTTTTCGATTATTTAATACTAACGGTATACAGAAGTGTTTTTAGCTGATTTTGGTTATAAATAATGTTAAAATTTACACTAATTTTTTGTTAGTTTATCCCCAAATAGTTTTTATAAGGTTATTTATAATATATTTAAACACACTTCAGGAAATAAATGACAAACATATTAAATACCTATGTTTGTTCCTTCAAGATCGGTTGAATGTGACAATCGAAGTGTAACAATAAGACAACTAGGGTTTGTACTATACATGAGTTTATTTGCAAGTCTTTTTATAAATTTATAAAGACCAGCAAAAAATTTAAGTATGTATATATATTCCACAATAACAGTACCGGTACTAAATCTTAAACCTTTTTAGTTAATACTGTTAAATTTTATCAACTTTAAAAACTGTGGCAATTGCATCTAACTTGTCACTCTTGATATACAAGAATAATCTTCGAAAAATGAACGCTAAAATTTCAGGCTATTGATGTGTAAACGGTTTAGAGTGCAAATAAGGTTACTAAAGGTGTGCTCATTTGTACCTGCTTGGAGCTGCTCTAGCTCAGATTTTCTCAATGCTGTTATTTGGTGAATTTATAGTGGCCACAACGACATTAATTAATATCTTAAATCAATTATTTATTTCTGCTTAAACCCAAAAGGGCACAACAAACAGACAATTAAAGCTCGTTTCAAGCTCTTTCGTTGCCTTTTGGCAAATTGGTAAGTACATCAATAAATGTAAATATAAATAGTTCAAGATTCTTAAAAGGCGCCAGAGTCGGACTGGTTTAAATTCGGAATAATTTTGAAAAAAATTAAATCTTGTTAAATTACGAATGATTAAAACATTATTTATTGATTTACGTCATTCGATTTATTTGTAAAATAAAAAATTATTACTTAAATTTAATTAGATTTAATTCGGTTTGGCCGTCACTGCCATTTTCGTCTACGTTAAAAACCAGCGACTCTATATTATTAGTGAATGAAAAATAGGAATCTTCGACTTTAATACCATGGTTAATCGAATTTTTTTTAACTTTCTATAGGAATGCTAAATACAACTTTTATTAATGTCACAACACGCACTTAAAGTCGGGGAAGTGTTTTCTGCTCTAACATTTAATTTTACCTGATGCCATATATGCTCGATTGGGTTAAATATTAAGCAATAGGGGGGAAGGCGTAAAACTGTATGCCCCATATCGGCAGCAACGGTATCACATATATGTACCTATTCCTTCTTAATATTAAATATATTTAATATTTATAGACCACATTTTTTATATGTATTTTTAAAATATATATTATTTTTTAACATATAGTTCTGAATTTTTAATTTAATGTTATTTGAATTAGGAACTTTACTTATTTGACGGCTATGACAATGTCTATTACAATTACGCTGTTCTTAGGCACATTGGGCAGAAGGAGACTTTTAAACCAATCGTCAATCAAGTTCTGCTGTGGTGTTGTCATAGCAATTCAAAGATGAATCTTTAATATTTATAGAGGACAACCACAAACAATTTGGAACCCAACCATCTCCGGAACCAGCATGTAAAATGGTAATTCTTTTTTCCTTGTTCGATGGGGTTAGGCATGCTCGTGATTGATCTACCCAACCTTTTGCTGGGGTGACATGTGTATCAAACCATGTTTTATCGAGGTAGATAATGGAACGACTTTCTAATATGTACTTTCTTACAGATTTTATATAATCAAAGTGTCTCTATCGTAATCGTTGTGATTCCATTAATATTTGTCTTTTATTAATGGTCCGATATTTAAAACTCATTTGAGATAATACTCCCCAGAGGCTTGTCCTGCTGCAAGAAATGTTGGTTTCATCTTTTATTAGTCGCTGCTTTAGTGAAACCAACGTAGGCACAATTTTCTCTTCGTACATAGCATTAATTTTTCTACGAATTAAGTCTTAGGCGCTTTCGCCAAAATACTTGCTTTTACCAGCATCACTACGTACTTTTTTGTCTTTAATTTGCCTTGTCGCAATATCTTTAACTGTAGACAAAGGAGTTTTCGTTAATGAAGACGTTTCTGCTGCAGCAGCATTTACATTAAACCCCCTATTCAATAAAGAAGCATACATATTTTTAATAATTTGCTTGGCATCGGGCGATAAATATTTTCTTTCTAAATTAGCACTTCCGGAGTCACTATGATCAACATCTTTTCAAGGACGCCACATTTTTTAGCACGTTTAGAATATCAAAAAATACGATTGAAATCATATACGAATCATATACTGCACGGTTTACCAAACGGATAGGAACTAAACTAAACTATTTCGAAAATATTAAGGCCGGGTTTATCCAACTTCTTAATTCTTAATTCCTAACTCATAAGCAAGTTCACAATGTACTATTAAGTGACACTGATTACCCAGTTTCTTAATTCTTTATTCTTTTTCCTTAATTTTTAAGAACGACCTTGAAAGTTGCCAATTTTTAACTTTTACGAATTACGAATAAAGAATTAAGGAAATATTAAATGCGCATGCGGCTTGTTCAGCTGTTTTAGACAGATCTTGACAAATGACATTGTTATCCGGGTTAATTTGACGTTTGGTGATGGACGACAGTCTTCATGATTTTTGTATTTAATTTTAATATTGAATATAACTATTTATAACACAAATAAACAAGTTGTGTTTATATTTCCTATGTCAATTTTGACATGTATTGTCCAACTGTCAAGAGCTGAAAAAAGAAGAATTGGAAAAAGAAGAGATAAAAATTAAGAATAAAGAAACTGGATAAACCTGATCTAATAACTCACTCAAATTTTACGAAATGCTTAAGAATTAAGAATTAAGGACTAAAAATTACGAAGTTGGGTAACCCAGGCCTAATACAAGTAAAAGAATACTTTATTTATACCCTTTACTGATTGTATTAAAATTATATTTATTATTTTACTAGGGCCTGCCCTGTTTACAGTTCTTGCAAATTTACCGGGTTTTATTACAGCTGATGTCGATAATAGTAAATTACTGGCAATAGGTTAACAAAAGAGCTTGCAAGGAGTTTTACCCTACGGATTCTCTAATTGAATAATTATTATTTAGTCTGGCAGCCCAGAATACCTTTGTAGATAAGGTATTCTGGGCTGGCAGCCCTATGTAGGGCGCCATATATTTGTAATGTGTATTAACATCGACCCTTCAAATTTCCGAGCCAGTTTCACTATTACTAAGACCGGTCTAACTTGACAATCAAGGGATTGAATTCTTTAAGGTTTTTGCTAAATTTATAACAGACAATTTAAATATGTATTTTCCACAATAACAGAACTAAATTAATTTTAGCGACACGTTCCAAGATGAAAATAATTTGAAAACCAAGCATATCTCAAAAGTAATGCAATAACACGTAAGTTTTTAATGACAACTTATTAACAATCACAGTACAAAGCCTTGACAAAAACTAACTGATCCTCTAGATCTTAATTTAAATCAATACTAAGTAGAGATGGAACGGACTTGCATTGCGCCGGACTACCGGACATCCGGTCAAGCTACCGGATGATATAAGATTTACGTCCGGCCGGACTATTGAGTTCACCCATTATTAGTAAAGGCGATATTATTTTGCTCTATTATATTATACCGGAGGGGCTCAAAGCTGAAGTGGACCAAGTCCATACCAACCCAACCCAACCCAACCTAAACACGCAAAAATATTGTAAATCGTATTAATTTTCTATGCTGCAATGAACTAAGTCCAGTCTTATTATTTTCGCCGATAGATGGAGCTAATACCATTATGTCAGTGAAAATCTGTAAGAAATGCTCCGTGCTATAGTGAACCAAGTCCATTATTTTTATTTTGATAATTTCACGTGCATTACTGGCAAGTTTTGTTTTTCAAAAATATTATCTTTGCCTACTTTTTGTGGTGTTTTAGTTTTAAACATGAATTTATATGTCTATAATTTTGGAATACACTGCTTTAATACGAAAACAGGTTTTATGCATGTCTGGGATGAAACCGAGGGTGGTAGAGGTTCTCAGGAAGTAGCTTCGTGTATCTGCAAGCATCTTAAAGAAAATGCTGCTAATCATAAGGATATTATTTTGTTTTCAGAGTCTTGTACAGGTCAGAATCGAAACATTAAGTTGTCTCTAATGCTTCTTAAACTTGTCCAAAATCCTACGATGACTGTGGAGACGATTGACCTGAAATTTTTAGTTTCTGGGCATTCGTTTCTCCCCAACGACTCGGCATTTGGTATTATAGAATCATCGAGTAAAAAATACCAACATATTTTCATTCCAGAAGATTGGTTTGAGATTATAAAGAACGCAAAAAGAAAGAAGCCTCGTTTTAAAACAATTCAGATACAACGGAATGAATTTTTAAGTACATCGGCATTGGAGAATGCTATTACAAATAGAAAAAAAGACATAAGTAGATAACTTTCCTGTTAATTGACTAAAAATTCGCTGGGTTCGCTTTCAAAGGGGTGATGAGTTTAAAATAAGGTTTAAGGAAACCCTCACAGATTTTTCGCCATTTCGTATTTTAGACCTGGAAAAAACTGGTGGTGCGAAAAGAAAAATTACATCTTTGAATCACGTCGAGCAAGACTGTCTTTATACTTCACGACGACCTGTAACTCCTGCCAAAAATAAGGATATGATTAATCTTCTGCCTTATATCCCCCCTGTACATTACGGTTATTTTAAGAACTTACCTCAAGTTAGTTCAACAAGAGGTGCACCACAACCAGCCGAACTCGCTGAAGACGAAATAATTTTCGATTCTGACAATGATTAATCATCCTTAGTTGAAATGTTTAATTTTTAAAGTTGTAAAACCTTAATTTTTCAAATTAAAAATGATTATTTCTAACGTTATCTTCTCTTGACTTACATTTTTTTAAAATTTTTCACTGGAAAAATGAACCAAGTCCAGCATAATGATAGAAAAATACATTTATTTGATCAAGAAATTTTTTTATAAGCTAAAAACTAGTATACACATTTAAGTTAAAGGTGGGTTATGATTTTGTCATGTGGTACAATGATTTTAATAAAATTTATTATATGATATTTGATAGAAATCTTTAACTGCGGTTTTCTCAAAATCACCTTTTATGGACTTGGTCCACTTCAGCTTTGAACCCCTCATATATAATAGAATCTGTGCAAAGTTTAAAATAAATCTAAAAGATTGTCAATGTTTCAATGACATCATATATTGTAGCTTGTGGCAAATTTTAAAAAATCCAAGACGAATACAACCGTCATCATAATAAAATTGTACAGGATGTCCCAACTAGATTGAACTCGACGTACTATATGTTGGAGAGATTGCAAGATTTAAAGAGGTCTGATACTATATATTGTACTGATGTTGAAGACAATCTCAGTTTTACCTGTTTAACAGGTAACCAGTGGGAATTGCAGAACTCTACTCTAAAACTTTTGCGGCCATTTGAGGAGGTAACAAGAACAATTAGGTCTACAGAATCAATAATTTCCAATAGTAGCGCCTTTAAAAAATTGTCTATAGATTCTGCCTTTTATGGGGTCGGTACAACAAAAGAAGGGCTACGAGACAACATTACCTGATGATTTGAGAATATTGAAACGAAAGAGCATTACATGGTCGCCACTGTATTAGATCCCAGGTATAAACTAGCTCTCTTTCAGAAGGTTTTCTTATAGAGCAGACTGTTCTAAATGAAATTAAAAGATCGCAAAATATGGAAGCTTCTAATGATATTGCTAGTCAAGTAGAAGTAGGAGCTAATAATGAGGATAGTAAAGACGAACATGAACCGTTATCAAAAATTGCTAAACGTGAATTATCGCTGTGGAAATGTTTCGACAGTATCGCCACCCGGCCCCTCCAGCTCCAGTTCGAAAACAGTGAAAACACGTGATGCCACCATGAAAAAGTTGGAAAAATATCTAAGGGAACCTTTACAAGAAAGATTATCTGACCCAATTATTTGGTGGAAAGAGCACCCATTGGTGGTTCCGGATCTGACTAAGATTTCAAAATGATATTTAAATGCCCCAGCAAGTAGTGTATTCCGAGAGATCATTTTCGGAAATTGGAAATATTTATGAAGATAAACGTTCCAGATTAACTTCACAGAATGGATAAAAATATAAGCTTTGACAACTAAGTTCTTATAACAATAATATTAGATTAATATGTTCTTTTAAAGTTACAAGCATTTTTAAAGCTTATTTTATGTACATTAAGTTTGAGGTCTATTTTGCAGTAGTGTTACATATAGGATAGGTATTTGTTCTAATTTGTTTTTTTTTATTGTGGAAGTATCTATTTTTATATCATTTTGACTGAATAAAACAGATTATAATTATGAATGACCTACTTGTATTTTATAAATAATTATTTATTCTGAATGTATATTTTTTATTTAAAAAAAATCATTTATCGGGATTTATTCCAAAATTCGGCCAAACTGGACGTCCGGAAGAGAAGCCGAACCGGCCGACCTCGGCCAGACGTCCGTTCCATCTCTAGTAATAAGTCTTAAACCTTTTTAGTGAATCCCGCGGCTATCTTGTGTACTATACGCAGGTGTAAACATATGTATAAAATCAATGATATAACTCATACTCTTAAACAGATAAATTATTATCTGAAACGCGATTCATCCTCTTCTATGAATCACAAAAAAAAACTACCAAAATATTTTGAACATGGAAATACCAAAAGCTGACAGTGATAAAATTAGAATTTGTACATAGATCCATCCTAGTTCCGTTTTATTAATGAATCAACCACCATAAAAGTGTATAAAAGTAAATTAATAGCTGATAAATTTATAATTCGGTTCCGATTCCGGTTTTATAGATAAGCAATCCACGTGAGTAACCTAAGCCAATCTAAATTCACCGCAAGTTCGAGAAATACAATAAAATGTGTTTTATTGTACATACAAAAATGGTGATTTAATATATTTGTAACGACGACTTGCTAAATCCGAATTCTCCGTAGAAAGTATAATAAAAAAATACCTTTACTATTAGGTAGAACAACTTCCTGCTGGGTAGAAAGGATGAATTAAAATATTACTACATACTTATTCTTATTAACAATTATTAGCAATACAAAGTAAGAGTTGTAACTGTTGTAAATTATGTAGTGAATCCAAATCATAAATACATTATAAAAACCTTTCACATTTTTACAGGACAATCAGACAATTTCTAAAATCAATTTGGCTATTGTTACTTGTCCACAGGTGATCTGTTTTAGTTTCAAAATATTTAAACAAAACTGTACAATACTTGTATTATTGTTTATATGATGTATTTTACCAATAAACTACTCGTATATAACATTACGAAGCAGCAACTACTGCATTCTTAGTTTGATGAATACTACCGTACTATTTTCATGGAAGTGTGTAAAGAATAAAATGTTAAGATCCAGTTCCGGTTTAAATAAAGTTCTTCTAGTTCAGTCAGTTGACGTTTGACAAGGTTTTGTACTACCATTAAATTTGGATATAGGTTGGGTTGGGGTACTACTTTATAAAATTTAAACTCCAGATATTTCGAATTCACTTATTTGTCTTAGATTTAAGCTTCGGCAGAAAATACTAGAATCGATTTTAACATGAAACGGCATATTTAAAACTGTCATAGTGTTTCGTGCTAAACTTAACGAAATGGAACAGTTATGGCATCATTTCGGTGTCGGTCCGTCCGACCGTCCCAGGCGATTTTCTCTGAAACTATTCAACGTAAAAATTTGAAATTTAGCACAGAGATAGAATACAGGTGGTGGTGGTGGCCCAATTATAGACGTGAAGTATAAAAAGTTGAATTTTGATTGTGGGGGTTAATTTCAGGGGGTAAATTGGGAAGTGGAAAAAAATTCAAGGACATCGTAGGTGGAGGGTGTCAAATGAAAGCTTACTGAAGCACGTATTCAACAATTTATATGATGTATGTTTTTATTCATTTTTTTAAACATTTCTCGGAAAAAACGCTTAGGTTGGGTTTGCTTGGGTTATTGTTGTCTCCCACCCTTATCACCAAAAGGATCGCTCAAAAAAATCTAAAAAAAATCAAGACCACTGAGAATTAGGAGTAGATTAAGGCCAAAATTATCAGGATTGAAAATTCTAGCGCCATCAATTGTTATGTTATAAACAATTTAATTGTTTATTTCCTTATAACTGCCGAACCATTGGTTTTAGAGAAAAAGTTTTTCGACAAAAAATATTCCTCACGATGTAAGGAACAACTTTTATCCATACACGTTTTTCAAAATTTTTAATTTAGCTCAGTCGAAACGCTCCGCGCATACACGATGTGATAAGGCGTTGGTGCCGTCGGCGGCAGGTAGTCCGGCAGATGAGCGGAGATCGGGTGGCAGATGGGCGGAGTTCGGGCGGCCGAGGTTTGCTTAGGTTAAGTGGGGGCTGATGGCACGGAACACTAATTATTGTGCAAGTAAAGCTTGCACTTGACCGAATTCTTTGGATATGTATTTTAATTTTAGGTGCGTGCTTAAATTCTGTAAATTCTTCTCTCGATGGCATCAGATGCTTTTTGTCTTTATCATGAAAGCTATGTTAGAAAGGGATAGAATGCAGCGATGGAATTAATAACCGAATTTAAGAACATGGAATTTACTTACTATGTACAACAAACAAAATCTATTTCCGAATTAAAATAATTTAGGACACACAGTAAGGTTTTTTGCCAAAATAGCAATGTCAGCTATTGATATCTTAAACATTTTATACAAATTTTATTAATAAACTTCCTTGAAATGGTCTGATAAACATTTTATGAATGGAAATTACCGTTTAATCGCCTGAATAACTATAACTACAAAAACGCCTCCAATGTACGTTTTGATAAATTAGTAGTTATACAAAAAAAAACTTGCATGAAGGACACAAATCAAATCACAAAAAATGTTAAAATCTCGCGTTGTTACAGTAAAAATAACTCAAAAACCTGCGATTATTTTTAAAAGATCAAATCCCATTAGTATACAAATATTTATTAAACTTATCTGGTATAAACTAATACTAATTACTGGTGTACTTTTACCTCCAATATTTGACAGGACGTGGTAGAAGTTAAAACTTGTTTTTAGAAAAATTGTTTGCGTAAAGTATTATTCAACTTTGTTGTCAAAGATATTAGGAACTGAATAGAATAGGTGGGCGCCAAAATGTTATTGTCAAATGGATGTTATTGTACTTTTTCACTGCAACAAATCAAGTCATAAAATTGTACACAGTGAAATAGAATTGAACATTTTTTTATACATTATATTACATAAAAAAATTATTTGAGTTTTTTTTTATACATTATATTACATAAAAAAATTATTTGAGTTAGTGCCCCAAATGTATTAATTTTATAGCCAAATTAGGGATATATTTTTGAAAATCTTATGAAAAAGGCAATCGAATGAAAACATATAAAACAATGCAACTTTGGTTTTCATTTTCAAATTTGTTCCTTCTAGAAAAAAATTGACTAAGCCACTGGATTCTTCGCAAAACAATATATAATAATCAGTTTTTACCTCACCGATAAGTTAAAAGGCAACTAAGATACGAGGGAGGGGTGCTTGAAAATGACACTGGCTGTGAAAATTCAGTTTGTAGCATGATAAGTTTCACGAAAAAGTAGCACAGTATTGCGAAAACCGCAGCTCTCTATCTTAAAAAAGATAACCGAGATACTCTGCAGAAGTGTCGAAAACTGGACACCCTGTACAATACTGACCCATACATGACGTCCTATGTAGGACGCCATTTGTCTATTGGTTGATTTCGCATCCTTATTGGATATTGTGTATTATTAACGTTTTTTTTTACAACCTAATTTTTTGTCATATAAGTAAGTTTATACGTATGAAAAAAATGATATATCTCGTAAACTGCTAATAAGATTTCAGTGTAAGCATTATTAGTGTAATTAATTGTAATTGATTTATGTATGATGCTCCATTGCTTACAACAGATTGTAATATGACTCGCATATCCTTATTTTAGTTAGTTTTTTCCATCCAGAAATATGACAAACTTAACCACCAAACCAAAAAAAAAATAAAACCAATACCACAATCCACAAATATTGTTCATAAAATAACGCTGCAACATTATCGTTCCCATCACTTTCGAGTCAGCAGTGCTCTGTTACCCCGCGTCACAATTTCATTTCTAACGATTCCCAAAATATTACAGCGCCGTCATAAATACGAAATTTCTGTATAAAACTTGTTTTTAACTTTCCCTTGTACTTATTTCTTTGCACCTTTTTAAAGGTGTGCATTAAGTACGTCCTTCAACCCAAACAAAAATCTATTTTTGGTACACCAGTACGTTTAGCGCACGTAGAGTTAGTAGTTGGGGAAAAGCCAATAAGCAGGTATGCCGGTTAACGTTGGTGTCAGCAAAAAATCTCATAATAAGGATTACTGCGAGTGGTTTCGAAGGACAGGTACTCTGATGATTAGTGCCCTAAAGTAAGTGAAATTTTGAGAGTGTGAAAAATGTATCTAGTCTAGCATAAAAGTCATCAATAATAACAGACAACCTTTAAGTATTAAACATTAATGTATGTAATAAATGTCCTTCATTCACTATTTATATTAAAAAAAAAATAGATGCGTGTTGATACATAGTAATAGTTTGTCTCGGTAAATTTACTTTTAAAATGTAATAACAGGTTATGAAATAGCGTTATTGATGCCAACTATATACTTTTTGGCGTATGTGTTTACTATTAATTATGCTGTAAAATTTATAAGAGTTGTCAGTATTTTTAACCTATATAGGTTTCGGGTAAAGTATCTACAACTAGTTCCCCTTGCCGTCTTTTGTAAAATATTTTAGTTCAGCCTGTCCAACATTTCATTCTAAAAAAAGAAAACCAAAACTCTTGCTGATATTGTGTGTGACCTCTCTAATAAGTATGTCACCGCGACAGCTCTGGGAGTCACGACCCCAATTTGAGAAATCATTTCCTATTAATTGCAAGGTCGTGTACAAAAAAATATAAAGCACGTCCTGTACAATATAAAGCGGCATTCTTAAAGAGCGGAGCTATTTGCTTTTAAAACTAATTTTCTATACTGATCCAAATGCATACAATTTCACAAGTTTACGAAATGTTTATCATATTGTCATTAACTTAATTTAACATAATGTCATCAATTAGAAAAAAATACATGAAAAAAAATAATACACAGAATCGAGTTACAATATACCGTCTGTTCGAAAATCAAATTTATTCTTGTATGATATTTTTGTAACATTAAAAATTAAAAAATAGGTGTTTATCATTGTCTAAGAATTAATAACATTGGTCAAAACAAGGTTTTTACCCATGAGTAATTAATTACTAATTAGTTACATGAATGAGTACGCGGTAAATACACATCAATGAAAAAATTTGTAAGGTAATAAAGGGACAGACATGTTTGACATTTTGAAGGTTGAGTGGCAATCTTGAAATGTCAAATGGCAAGTATATTTTTTTTCGAAAACTCGTTTCTCCGTCAAAAACTGGTTGCATAGTTGCGTATTTTTGAATAAATCAAAAACAGTAAATACTATCATAATCATAATATGGATAGCGTTATTCGAAAAGAAACCTAGCGACGTTTTAACAGTTTTGAGTAAATACGGTCTAAAGATTCCCTTTGGTTAAAAGTATTACATTGCAAATGACAAAAATGTTTAAGTCACATTTGGTAGTATATACCTTGCTTAACTTTTTGGCAATTAGTAAAAGAAAAATTCCGTAGTTAAAGCTGGAGTTTGATTTTTTTTTTGGCGGTTGGTTCTATTTGAAAATTTACAGTAAAGAATCATGGAATTTGCCAAAGCCAAGGATAGTAATTTCTTAGCTCTGTCGCCCATTGTTTAAGCTGATTCTTGTACAGGATGCGTTTATTAACGTAAAAAAATTGGTCATAAAACAGCACGACAGAACGTACGGAAAACTAGAAAAGGAACCAAGTGACATGGACTTGGTTCCGTTTCGATAAATTCGCATAGCTGTAGTTCTTTGGTGTCGCTTGGTTCTCTCATCACCAGAGGACTCTGTTAACATTCTGGCAGTTGAGTCTTTTTCGAATATCTAATTTAGGGTTTCAGGAGTCGCTTAGCGCCAATAACTCAAATAATTACAATTTGTCCCTTGGTTCCTTTTCGAATAACGCTATCCATATACTTTAAATTTAACGACCAGTCGTACTTTAAAAGGTGTTTCAACTTCCAAACATTTTAAAAGTATTTTTTTTTTATAGAAGTGCGTACACGATTAAATATTTCCAAAGTTTCAATGCTTGCCGAATCTGGTCTTTCATGTTTTCTGGTGTGGTTCGTGTTGTGGTGACAAATTTATTTATAAATCCCCACACAAGAAAAACGTGAGGGGGTCAGATCTGGAGACCTTGCAGGCCAGTTTAGAGGGCCACCACGACCGATCCATCTATATCCAAACTTCTGTCAAAATAGAATTTTAAAATGTTGGAAGTAGATAGAAGCCATCTCGAACACCTTTTAAAGCAGCATCTTTATGGTAAGAAACACCTATCGGT
Source organism: Philopedon plagiatum (assembly GCA_963971165.1). Taxonomy (NCBI): domain Eukaryota; kingdom Metazoa; phylum Arthropoda; class Insecta; order Coleoptera; family Curculionidae; genus Philopedon; species Philopedon plagiatum. The sequence continues at coordinate 123,602,784 of OZ020190.1, forward strand.
TCTTAGAACCTTCTTCCTCAGCTGCGTTTAATATGATGCGTGATTATGTGCGACAAGTATCAGTCAAATAGAAAAATGTATATAAGTACAAAATCATTCATTTGCGACAATCAATTCGCGAACATTGCGCGGTTGCAACTTCTCCTCTTAACTCGGCCTTGTAAAACTTACACAAGAGCGCCCGGTTTAGTCGCGGTCGGCTACAGCTTTACAAACGATTGATTTGTATTTAAAGCGTGTGTAAGTGTTGTGTGTGTAGAAAATTTCCGTGTTTCTTTTCGCGAAAAAATGTATATTTTTACCAGTGAAGTTTTTATTAGTGTTTATCCACGATGACCAAAGGAGTTTCAAGTATGAGTAAACAAAAAGGAGCAACTGCCAAGGTAGTTTTTAAAATATTTTAAATTTAACAGAAAGTACCTAACTGTTCGCGCACATATGTTATTTTAACTTGTTGCATAAGTGTACTCAACAAATAAACATTTGGCGAAGGTCAGTTAAATAAAGCTCATAATATTTTGGTCACATAAATATTATTCAATTCAATATTACCTGACAAAGTCTGATTCACGAAGTTTGCCCATGTAAAATTGTCGATGGATATTTGGTATTTTAAAGAGAGCAACATTTTTCGCATGTCTCGTTTCAAAAAAAGAGAATGGGCCATTTTAGAGCTTAAATTAACCAGAAGCTGTTAAAGAAAGGTCAGAGACCTCCCGCCGAACATCCGGATTTTAAAGTACCTTGGCGCCCTCTTGTCGCATTAATGCAAATAATTTCTGCACTGCAACAAGCGAGTAATTTAGTTTGTAATGAACTTTGGCTTCTACACATAGGTAAAAAACAATTTATTAATAGAATCAATAACTTATTTGCTTAAGTGTTTGTAATCGACTATCTTTATAGTTCCAATAAATTAGATTAAAATAAAAATATTGGTTTTAACAATAATAAATTGACCAGAATTTACGTTAATGCTTGCTGGAATGTCCTGAGAATTAAGGCCGATTCATAAACTTGACGTTCCGTTTGCCGGTGCCGTTGACGGTGGCCGTTACAAATTAAAAACATTGAAATGCCTAAGTTCATTCATAGTTGCCGTTGACGGTGCTGTCTGCCGGTGGACGTGCCGTTGGTGACGTTCGACATAAACCAATTTTATCTTTTTCCGACTGCCGGTACACCGTATACAGACAAAGACAAGTAGAAGCACTCGACGTCGGGCGTTTGATGATTCGAGATCTAAAGCGATGTGCCGACGCACCGGCTGGTCGGGGTAGTGCATCGAAATACGAGATACAAAACCAGCCAACAACCTGCTAGAAGCAAGGCGGGATGCGGGCCGAACGACGGCAGGTCGGATTAGACCTTGAGCGAGAGTGATTCTACTTGTCTTTTGTCTGTATACGGTGGCCGGTAGTAGCAACGTTCGTAGCAAGTTTAAAGAGCCAATCAAATGCTTTTTTACCGGTCACATGATATTGACACATGACATTTGGGGGGTACGCGGGAGGTATGAAAGCGGATTCTTGGACAATTTTTCAAAAACTGCAACTGTCATTCTTGTATATTTAAAAAAATTGTTCTACATTCCATGTCTTCATTTTCCTATATTGGAAATTCCCCGAAGATTCTCGAGCCCTGTTGATGGGTCTCGCTTTGAATCATACCCAATAAATAGACCGTTCATCATTCAAACAAAAATTACAAAAATAATTTAAAAACACACAAAACAAAATAAATCCAAAATTCTAGGTTATGCACTGTTTTTGAGGGTTAACGGCACAGAAACGTCGAGTTTATGAAAGGTACAATTTTGTGACTACGACCGGCAGTCGGCAAATGTCACCGTCACCGTCAAACGGAACGGTCAACGTCAAGTTTATGAATCGACCTACTCCTACTTAAATGTAAGTTAAAAGGATTTACATTTTTGCGCTAACAGCCGCCTAAACAATCATATTTGGGAATATCCGGGTTTGTTATCGCTATTATCTCATGGAATAATGTAAAACCCAAATTAGCCAATAATGTCGAGTTTTTTTGCAAAGAATGCAAAACATTTGCAAATACTATGAAATATTTGAAACTTTACAATGTCTACATACGATTATGAAAATAATCACCTGACATTAAATTATCTGAGCATAGCTAAAGAAAAAATTAATTGTAGCTATGTTACTATTATCACTTATCCTGATTAGTATAACAAAATGAAAGAAGTGAGGAACTAGTTCTGGTGGATTTATTAGAAACTAGGAATTAGATCAGCAATACCTACATGCACTGGTAGGAAGAAATGAAAATTTACTAAAAAATAGCAACAATTGAGTACCACAAAAGATGTGGAAACACTGAGTTCAATTAGTTGTTGCTATGTTATACATAGTACAAGACGATACTGCTAGGTACATTTTCTTTAATTCAGTCACAATGAGATACTTATACAAAATTGTTTTTTAGTGAACAATAATGGAAATTGGCCAATATGACCATATTTTCTTCGTAAATTTAACTAAAAATTTTGTGTTCTCCCAGTAGATAAAGGAACATTCTTAGTATATTTTAAACAACCTTAACGGCTGAGGCGTCTGGCTTTTATGGTTTTACTATACCAACACAGGATGCCAGTCGATCTACATAATACGTTAATTTGTAATTTTATGGGTGTAGGCACCCACGTAGTGTTCTGTTGTGACGGACTAGAAAACGTTGCGGAAAGAAAAAGAATTGTCGAATCTTTAAACATAGCTCAATCATTAATCTTAATTTGAAGACGTCATTATTAGAGAAACCTGTTGTAAATATATGTATGCAAACATCATTTGGGATATTTTTAGTCTTCCTGCATATTTTTCAAGTATAAATTAAATTATTAATAAACAATATATTAGAATACTTTAGTCATTAAGGATGAAAAAAACTGTTGCGCATCTTGTCGCCACGTAGTTTCCGCAGAGAACAACATTTCTATCCTACGTCTTCTGATAAAGATAAAAGAGTTTTATGTTTTGTGCGGCATCTCTAATCCATCTGCTTTTAAGAAACACCTACTTTCTATAGTTGATTTATAGCACTTTGGTTCTGGGTAAAAACTAATTTACTGAATATTTTCCTGTGATTTCCATAGTCTTATCGAAATAAAAAAACAACAACAAATAATACCACAGAAGTTAACAATCTTCTTAATACTTGGAGAGAAATAAGAACCGCAAATAAAGAACACACCTTAAAAATGCAGACAATACAGATAACGATGATGAACTGAAGAAAGAAGAGATAGAGTGCCATATAAAATTCTGAACAATAGCGAAAATTTCAATAATTTCGAATTAGATAATTTTCTATTAGTTTCATAATACGAGTATGACAATATCGTGCTGCTGAAAATACATTTCATTGAAGTTAATGCCTATCCATCTTCTAATATTGTTTTTAACTATTTTTAAATTTGCTCAGTGCCTTAAAAACTATATTTTCTTTCATTTTGATGTGACCTAAATTTAAATCCAGTTATTTTTGTTCCAAGACAATAAAACAAATAAAAATTTGGAAATAATACTGACAGTGTAATAATTCTGCATTATTTCGGGATTATTTAACCTCTTAGTGATAAGACAATATTAACTTGATTAATATTCCCCTTTTTTAATACGTTATCGAGTCTGACCGTGTTTCTTACTAGTAAAAAGATCGTAAATTATTTTCATGAGGAGGTAATTGGTGTTATTTTATTAGCAATAACTATATTGCGTTTCCATTAAAACATGTTAAGTAGCCTGTCGTGTTTTACGTTTATACCAATAGGACTACAATTATTACCAGTTATACTAAATGATTTCTTAAAAAAACCCTTTAAAATATGAGTAATAACATATCCAATCAAGACAGAGCTGAATATTTTACAGCACACATTTAGAGACTTTTACACAAAATAATAAAACAGAATTTAATTCATTAGAATATCAGCTTAAGTATTGCTGGTTTACTGGCAGGCTACTATCATTTTAAACAGCACCTATTGGGGTCGGAATTGGAGATGTTTCCGTCTGCAGACAATGCACGGAGGAGGAGAAAATGCTTTCTATATTCATAACGAGTGCATGGGACGATGATTTCGAAAAATCGAACTAGTACATAACAGGCCCAGTGAGGCCTAACTATTGAAGGTCATGACGATTACCACCCAATATTCTTCCACAAGGCTTTTATATAAATGAGCTAATAATTCGCGGAACGTATTGAGAAATTAAAAATGGGTGTTATCACCTTCTACTCCACTGACTGTACTTAATAAAACATCATCTCCATCTCCTACATCCTGTAGTAGATATAATCAGTTACTATTAAGTACATTTACATCGTATTAAGTTAAACGTCTAGTATTAACTATACGAACAAGCCCTACAAGTTCCCTAAAAAATCTCACTACTGCTTAATTATGTAATACTGTGAAGTATCTTTTACAAAGATCTCTTCTGTTCAACATCATTGTATAGGCCCAAATAAAATAACTAAATTAGTTGAACTCTGCTACTTTTAATAATACATTTCGCTATAATTTATCTAACTTTTAAACATTGTTAATTTCTTTATATGTGCTTCCATACTGCCCAAGATGAAATAATGAATAAGTACTGGCACTGAGTTAGCTATATTTTTTTTAATGCTACGTATTCACCCACAAATTTAAAGCTGGATAATAAAATTAAAAACATATTTACCAATGTCACTTCATTTTTTAATCCTCTTATAAATAATATAGTTTTGACATTTATGCTTTGAAAACAAGTTAATTTTATATTGCGACAGCGGAATAATGTTCAGCAAGTGAAAACGGACTTATATTAATCTAAAAAAGCAATTAAATACAACAAAAGGTGTTAGCCTTACGATCAATTTATTAATCCAAATTGATATTTCAATTTTCTTATTAGATTAAATTATTGCGACATAAACATCCACATGACACGATACGAACATAGCAGAAACGATTACCTAATAGTTGAATCTAATCGTGAATTCCCAGCCATTATCTTAGAACAAACGAAACAGCTTTCGTTGGTCTAAGATAAGAAGATAAAGACCTACCTTTCCTTATTTCGCAGGTAATAAAACATTTCGAAAAACAGTCGTCTATCTCAGTTATCGTAGATCGGACAAACCGTCGTGGCTACCCACACCATTTTTAGGCTTGCAATATCGACCTAAAAATTTCAAAATTTACAGATTGGTGTAAAATATTTATGATAAATCAACGCTGTCGTTAATAATTCAGTGTGAGAATACTAACTTAAAACTGGGTGTCGTTATGTGCGCAAATAATCAATTTAAATGTGAATAATGTTACCGGAAAAGGCTAGTGCGTGGAAAAAGAAAAGTGACAAACTGGAACGGGTTGATTTTCTAAAGAGAAGAAGCTTATTTGATAATAAGGTAATCATTTCACTGGTTTTGTATTTAACCGACACCGATTCTTTACTGAGCAGACTGATGTTCGGTCGGCATCGAATCGTCCGACTAATAACAATTTCATGGATGGATAACAATGTATCAGAACAAGCTTTCAGCTGGTGCCTGTAAAACATTTTTGTAACTTCCCGTTTACTTAATCCCATTCTCAATTTTAGGGACAATAACCTGCTTAGCCATACAATACAAAAACTTCCGGATGTGACAATACTGCTTATCTTCCTTACGTTATCGATAACTAAAAAAAAGTTACGAAATTTTTAAAATATAGTAGAAACAGTAATGTTACCAGCTTGATTTGATATACTTTTATCACTTGGGCATACTTTTGACAAGAATACTTAATTATATAATATGTAGGTATATTATATTATGTAGTATCAAGTAAATTCTTAAATGAAACTAAAAATTGGAGCCTAAAATCATGCTACGTATCTAAATAATATGTGCTATAAAACCTAAAGTTTGTTTACTTAGTGGAATTTTGGTGAGCCATAATTTCATGTTTTGCTATTAGATAGCATTTGACAAAAATAGGTAAACTTTGTTCTGTGTCACGAGAAGAATTAATTGTTTTAAATGACATTTATTTTGGTTTATTGTTTCTGAATTTATATGTACATCTAAACCAAATTTGAGCGAAATTGTTGATGATGTATAGTAAAAAATAGCTAAACAACTCAACGATTTAGATAAGTTATAATCAAAATAATTGCACAATAATTATAAGATGTGTAGAAATAATTCAAAAACAAGATTAGGAATGAAGGAATTCGGGGAACAACCAAGGAGTAGAAATATCTAAGAAGATACTGGAACGAATACAGTGGTATAGGCATCTGAACATTATTGTGTAGGCAGAAAGATAATAACATTGGAAGTCTACGAGAGAAAAAGTGGAAGAAAGCCAAAGAAGATATAGGTGGATGGAGTCAAAAATTATGTAGGGGAAAAACGGCTAACAGTAGAAGAAACTTTTGACCAAGCGTTGTGGAGACGTCGACCCTATATAAAGTTGGAAAAGACATCAAAGAAGAAGAAATAATTTAAAAGATTTACTGAGGTTTTAGTAAAAAAAAGGATAGCAAGTTAATTATATAAATAAACCAACATACTCTAATAGGCAAAATTACAAAATAATGTAGTATACATGGAAATCTAAAGCAAATACGCTGAAATAACTGATTCTATATTACATTATAAAATTCTACAATAAGAGAGATCACTAAATTCTGCGAATGAATTTTTTTCAGCAATTCGCTGCTGCACTTTCAATGAAAAATATTAAACATTCTGGGAGAGTGACAGTTTCCTATGAATCTTGATTCGTTAACTCTGTGAACCATCTAAAAACTGATAAACATAGCAATAAACAAGAAACTATTTCTAATCATTTCTCAATTGCTTCAAATAAAACTCAAATTATTTACCACAATAACAATAAAGATTAGGTTCTAATTACGGCTTTCCCGAATTGATAGCGTGCAGTCGGAAACAACGGATCTAATTTACATAACCAAACGGATGTAATGGTTCGTTCGGGTTTACTACTAAAATACAATGCGCTCTGACTCAGTGTTTAATTATTTTTACGTCAAAATAAACACCGCATCATCGAAAGGTAAAGATACTGTATATTATTCCCATTAAATAAATATTGTACAATTTTGGCGTTTTAATACACCTCTTAGATCACAGGTGTTAATATACTAAAAAATATATATGTATAAATTAATACTTATTTAAAAAGAATACCGCAAAAATATTAGGGCGTCCAAAGTTTTGTCTTTCAGGCTAGAACGTATTTTGTCGCAGAAAACTCCTGCGGAAGGGAAAAATCTCTCGGGTTCTATGCTTGTGGGCTGAATGGTTAGTAGGAATTCAAAGGCTTTTTGAAGACTACGTCCGCGACAGCCATTATTTGTAAATAAATCAATTTCTGGAGCAAGGATTGCGGACATCCGGGTTTTATTACTGGTTTGTTTTTGTACTGACTAAACAGTTTAGTAATGCTTTTTGCAGTTTGACGTTGAATGGTTCATTCTCTTCTGCTCTCAAAATTTCTTCAATGGGAATATCACCTTCGCTGATTTCTGTTTCACTTTCGTTGTCTATATCTAGGTCTAACCTGATTACAAGTGTTTCCAATTTAGATTCAATGAGGGAAATATTTGATATTTTGAAGCAGTCATCTTGTTCAAAGTTTAAAATGTCTGGATTTTTTGAGATAACAAAGAATGTCAGAATAAATGGCTCTGCGTTGCTTAATCCTAGTTCTCAATGACTCTTGCAGTTCCGTACTGACTGGTGCTTTAATTCTAGATAATTCCTTCTACATGAACTTTAATGCTGCATCATGCTTTACATAGGGCTTGACCTGTAATTTTTATTGATTGGAGAACTTTTACAACGCCTTTGAGAACCTCATTTTCTGAATCCTAATTGGTAAATTGGTGTTATGTTTAGATCACTGCGATCTTTTTTATGAAATTCTCTAATAGTGTAAAATCCTCGAGCATGTCAAGCAAGCTGCTCCATCTCGTTTTGCAATATGATATAACTTTTAGTTGGTGATTTTCCAAAATGTTCGAACTATTTGTCTAACTCTAGACACTAACTAAACTAAAACAAAAAATAAAAATTATTGGCAAGTATTACTTCCACAAAGTGACTTTTTTCCTAAACTTCCACCTTATCCATACCTTCAGTATCTTCTATATCGCATGAGTACGAAATCCGACAACCTCAGACTTAAGATTTGTGTTTGTTGTCGTTCTCGTGCGTATATTTCGTAAAAATGATCAAGGCCAGGTATTTATCAATATTTTACAATCCTTATGATACATTTATAAGTACTGATTTCTGGGATATCTAATACGTATTATAATACAAAAGAAAAAATGGAACACTTGTCATGTACTCGGTCTACAAATTATCGCCAAAATCATTCTGGTATTTACATCTCACAATCCTTGCCCTTGGTCGTTAAGTACAGAGATTAAAATAACACTAAAAAGCCTATTGCAAATCAAATTTATCTCGTGAGATTAGTTAAATGGATTAGAAATATTTGTTTTCCGACGGAAAAAAAAGTTTTCTCTACTTGTTTATTTAAAGATTACTTGTCTTATTCTTCAATCGGAAAAAAAATACTTTTTCAATATGCGTCAAAAATGTTTTAGGTACGCACAATTATTACAATAGCCATTTTCGAACAATGTCGGTTGAAAAACTTATGAATTATCTATAGTAAGAACTGGTGTTTATGATTGGTGTTCTTACTATTATCTTATCTAGGTGGGTGAAGCAGTGGAGAATCAAGCAATGTTAAATTGTAACTAAATTTAAAAAGTATTATATGAAGTGGAGATAACAGCTGCACGTGTGCATTTTTTTGCTAGAAATGTAGTTTTGGATAAAAAATAATATTAAATGTTGTATATATATATATATATATATATATAGGTTTGCTAAGGTTTATTTATAATGGGCAATGCAAATACTAGTAGCGAACTAGTAAATATTTTCTATAAACACCTAAAATTAAGAAAGGTCATTTTTAGGCCAGTTAAGAAAGACATTCTTAATATTGAATTTTTTTAATGTCAGAAACTATTAAATTTTCTATTTAATCGCTTATAATTTATGAGCTTCTTTACTGAGATATTGTATATCAGGTAATTATATACCTCTATCCAATTAACTTAAATATGTTTTATTAAAAAAATATATTTTTTTATTGTTCTATAAATATTGTCAGTAGTTCAACGCAAAACTAAGATAAAATCATACCAATTTAAATAAACTTATAATGTTTTCTTTTAGCAATAGCTATAAATTACATTAGTTTAATAGTATAATGGCAAATAATTATAAACTGACAACATAAAAATTATCAGATTATTTTTTCAATAAATTAAATTAGTTTCTGTTATTGAATAAGGTTAGTATCAGGTTCTGAAGGTCTTTTCAGTACAGATCTATTATTTGCAATCGAAAACGTTATTTTTTATTATAAGATGTAAAATGTGGATACGTCTGATTAAATATAACCTTCATTGATCATAATCACCGAACAGCTAAATTTTACGAATTTTTAGGAATTTCGTTCTTTTGTACCTGGTGGGGACCTGATTTATCGGGCTCAAAAAATCGTTTTTTTAGAATCGATATCCAAGATTATTTCCTTACAATTTCAGGCGTACTTTTTTAGTTATGGCTCACGCGTCGCGTTTCCGCATTTCTCCTGTCTCTAATTTATCGGCTCGGCAGCTGCATCGCCTTAAAAAAGTCTATGTTTGTTATGACTAGTGTTGTAAAATTTCCGGAAATATATTTTTTGGAAACATTTCGGGAAATATTGGAAATATTTCCGGAAATATTGGAAATATATTATATGGAAACATTCGAAATATTTATTAAAGACAAAGTATCTTTTAAAAATAAAGATCGAAATCAAAACTTATAGCAAAAATAAACAAATAAACATAAACTGACGCAAAAATACCGAAAAACTGTTAAGAAATTGGTATTAATTAAAATCAGTTATTTGCGAGCTATATCGAGAGAGAGCCACGTCCTCATCATCACACTGTCATCATTTTTTGTTAAGTTTGTCTCTTGAATACTTGGCAATGGTTCTTTATCAACAGAACTGTTTTTATTATTTAGCTCTTTGCTATTAGTAATATTGTCACTGTTCTCGTGGCTATCAGATTTCTCATTCATTTCATCTATATCTTCATCTTCAGCAGTTGTTCAAAATGACCACCATGAACTTCTTGGCAGTAATAAAGTCAATTTTGAAACTCTGCCAAGAAGTGGGTAACATCTGCCATTCTCAAAAATGTGTTAGCTTACTGTCTTTTCTCTCTGACGCACAATAAAGACTCAACAACTGGTTTTAAAACTATTCACTTTACGTTCAAAAAATACCATTACAACTTTTAACGTTCCTTCATCTGACGCTCTTCTTCTTTTTTTCTTTTTAAACTTTAACAACTACAAATGGTTCATCTGCACTGCCAGTGGTGCATCATATTCGGAATATTGAATATTCCCAACAACTGTGAGAAGTAAGTTCCAAAATTGACTTTATTACTGCCAAGAAGTTCACGGTGGTCATTTTGAACATCTTTTAAAGTGATAGAAATAAAGGTACTTACATTTTTAATTTTTTTTTTCACGATTTTTAATTTTTATATTTTTATATTTAAAAACTAATTAAGATACGGACCTCGGGTTTACGGTAAAATGTTTCATTTTTGAGGACCTTTAAAATTAGGTACCACACGGCATAGGGTTGCATTTAAAATTTTTGACCTCAACTCCCTAGCGTCACCCCTCAGGGGAGTTGAAAAAGTATTACATAAAAAAGTAGATTTATTAACTAAGAAACATCTAAAATTTGGTGCCTATTTTTAGTAACAGCAAAGATATTTGCCCATACTAAGTTCGGACACCCTGTGTACGGGTTGATACATATTTTAGGCTGTTGCCTACTATGTGATGTTTGTTTTAATTGAAAGTACCCTAAGTGAACATATATAAGATCTGTTTACTACCCATTTTGCAATATTTCCAATGTTTCCAATATTTCCAATATTTCCGTTATCCCTTCGGAAATTTCCAATATTTCCATTTCCATGGAAATATTTCCAGTGGAAATATTTCCATGGAAGTGTTTCAAACTACAACAGGATTCTCGGAGCCGCGTTCCGAAAACTTTAATCGTTTTTCTGAAAAGCAGATGCGCTGTAAAATTCCTTCGATTAAACTCGACTTAAGTACCCTTTACGTTTAAAGGATTTATTTTAGCTTTTTATTACTAATTTTACAAAGTATTATTTCTTATTGAGTTTCTTGACAATTATTTATTTTTTCTTTTCTACGGCACACTCTTCGTTGGTACTTTATAAAATGGGAATTTAATGTATGTATATTAACTAACAAAAAGAATTAACGTGCGCATTGTCACTTTTGATCGGGTGATGGGAGTGAAGCAACACTCGGACAACAATCAGAGTTGAAGTAACACACAATAAAAGAGATTTGCACATAATCTGCTTTTTAAAACGCAAATACAAAACTTGTGAATGTATAGATAACAACGAAAATCTACAAATTAATAAGAAAACTCTAAAATTAATTTGTTAAACCAATGAATGAACTGTTGTCTCTAGTAATAAAAATCGAATTGAAAAAGTCGCAACTCAAAATGTGCTACACACCAAAACAGGTATCCTCTGCATTTAGAGGAAAAGGGCGATTATTTACGAAACGCCATCAGTGAAAATTCGTCATTCCCTTTCTCGCTGGTTATAACTTATAACGTACGAGTATAATAAAGAATTCGCAAATAGTTTATCGATAAAACCTGTTCAGTGTGAAGGTCGTCTGCTAAATCGTCGTCCTACGATATAAATAATTTTACATAATGAATTCAATTCGAATGTTTCTTCTTTTTGGTATGCTAATAACAATGTTTTTGACAGGCAACGGATGCTAAATTAGGGTTTGCCACAATACTGCATAACTTAGAGGAGTTGATTGCAATCGCCTTGACCATTTTCGTTTTTATTTTGAACGGAACTAGTACCGCACGAGAGATTTAGCACAAATACAGAAGAAGTTCATGGGGCCAATTATTTTATTTTCCGTTTAACAAGTTGTCATTAATCTCTACTGAAAGCTGTCACATCAATATTTTAATTAATGTATTGTCTTATATTGAGCTGAACAACCATGCCTGCATATTTTGTTTTTATTAGCAATGTTGACAAATTGTTGCTTATACTCTTAGAATAACAATAAATGATATGACATTACATATAATGAAGGAAGACAATTAATAGACTATTATGTGCTATATTAAGTACTTCACGAGATCACTCGACAGTAAAAAATAATTGTGAGAACACACCACTCACCACTCCATTTGAGATGAACGTGACCTCATCTGAAAATATTTTTCTTGCAAAAATCGGGCCATGTTCTACTTCACCTTGAAACGAAAAGCGAAACAAAAATCGTGAATCATAATCTCTAGACTGCAGTTTGTGAAGAAATTTTGGTTTGCATGGGTGAAAATGACTTTTCCTTAAAATAACTTGGGCCGTGGATTTTGTAACGGGTCGTGGAACAGTTTGTGATATATTTCTCAATAAGATTTTTGGATTTTCCACGACAGCTTGCAAAACCTCTAACTGGGTATCTTCGTCCGTCCGCCACTTGTTGCTTGTCAGAAAATGTATTGCTTACAGATCCGGTACTACTTTTAAATTTATTAACAATATCTCCAACTTTGCAATTAAAATTTTAAAATTATTTATCGTTTTTACTTTTTTTGACACCCTGTATATGCTGGGTTAAATATCTTGAATTGAGTGGTATTTTCCCAAGAAGCAGCAGTTTTGATGAAGAATAACTTTTTCCGTAAAGTCAAAACACAGTACACAGTACAAAGTTCATAAGAACAAATATTCTTCTCTAGGATAAAAGTCTTCTAAGAACATTTTCTATTCATTAATGATTTCTTTAAGTAGGTAAGTTTTCGTTAGTGGTTAAAAAATCAATAAAACATTTTAAGTAAATCGTCTACAATTTTTAGACAATCAATAGAGACTAATTTCTTTCGTGTAATCTAATTTTGGTTAGCCAATATCCCATAAATGTAGTACATATTTAATTATGAGAAAACTAGCAGACTAGACAATCAAGGTTAACTGTCAGTTGTTCTTCCTACGATCAAGATAACATAACGCTTTCAAGCAGTACTAATTATTATATTTCCTTATCCTTCCTGAAGGCAGATTACCTTGTAAATGATAGCCAAAAAGATAATAGTTACTATGAGATAATCGAGATAAATTGATTCCAAGGAAATTTAGATGACAGGTTTCCAATTTTCAGAATTAATGCTTATACAGAGTAAATGGAAAATTAGGATATCTTTTTCTGAATTAATTATTATTATTAATGAACATAATAAAATAATAACATAATCAGAAGAAATTATGAGATGGAATAAATATTTCGAAGATGTAATGAATGAAAGAGACATTAAAATCAACGAATGGACAAACAATATCACAGAGATTAACCTACACGAGAAAGATGATATGGAGAAAGATGATATTGAAATGGAAGAAATTGAAGCGGCAGTAAAGAGATTTAAAAATGGGAAGGCACCAATGTCAAGGCAGAAATGCTCAAGTATATGGGACAAGCAGGAGTTGAAGCATTACTTACGATCATAAATGAAGCATGGAAAACAAATGCGTACCACAAGAATGGTCAACATCAACTGAAATACCTATATATAAAAAACGAGACCGAAAGGAGTGTATGTATTATAGGGGAGTGTCATTGATATTCAGAGCGTGTAAAGTCTATGAAACTATTCTAGAACGACTGAGAAAAACTATAGAAAACAAACTGCATACATGACAAAGCGGCTTTAGACCAGGGCACAGCAAACAAGACCACATATTTACAGTAAGAAACCTAACCGAGAAGATGCTAGAATATAATAAGGAACTATATACTTGCTTCATTGATATGGAGAAAGCTTTGGACAAAGTTACAAGACAAGAAATATGGAATGCACTAAATAGAAAAGGACTGAGGTATAAAATCGCTATATAGGAATGCAACCAATATACCTAGTTAGAGCAAATGATCAAGAATCTGAAGCTTTCGAAACGACAAGGAGGAGTACTTAGTCCCATACTGTTCTTAATTGTTATGAATAAAGTAATTAAAGAAAGCTGTGAAGGAAGTAAAAAGATAAGTGTGGGGTACAATAGAATGAGAAATGTAGAAATTAGCGAATGCATTTTTGCCGATGACATTATGATATTAGCGAATAGCGAGAAAAACTTACATAAACATATGGATAAAGGCACTAGATAGAAAAGGTATGAAAATAAATGTCAACAAAACCAACCAAAACGATTTTAATATCCAACGAAGACAAGAAAATGAACATCAACATCGAGGGAAGAGCAATAGAACAGGTAGAAAGCATTAAATATTTGGGAACTATAATCGAAATAACAGGAAAGTATGAAGATGAAATAAATAGCAGAATAAACAGGGCAACAAAACTATTTCACAGTATAAAAATAGGCATTATTAACAAAAAAGAAATAAGTTTAAAGACCAAAATGACCGTGTACAAAACAATTTACCTACCAACATTGATATCAGAAAGTGAATCATAGGTTCTTACTGAAAAATTTCAAAAAAAAATTCAAGTTGCAGAATAGTATATTCTGTAACAAGATTAGAATGAAAAAACTCGATTCGAGTGGAAAATTCCGAACGCGAGCGTTAGCGAGCGTGAGGAACCACGAGTATCGAGTTTTTTCATTCTAACCGAGTAACAGACTATATTTTCTCCACGACCAGAAAGTATGAATACTGTCAAATTCTATATCTGATTCATTCGATTTTTCACTCATTATTTCATTTAAATTGAAGCTTTTCTGACAAAAATTATGACGCCGCCACAATTTGCATCTGTCACTGACAATTTTGAAATCTACGGCAATCTATGTCGTTTGGTTCGATTACAGAATATTCATACCGTACCTTGTTATGGAATGAAAATACATGCGAAACACATAAGAAGTAAGTGTTTCAGAATAAATATTCTAACTCAAGAGTAAGAATGTATATGTTCTATTATTAAAAATGATTTCGGAATTTCTACATTCTTTAATGGTTGTGGAGAAATAAAATTTCTAAGGGTGGCAAATGTAACCATAATGGGCAAAATAAGGAATGATAATATAAGAGAGCGTCTCCAACCGAAACAGAAAGATAGGTAAATTAAAGATGGAATAAGGCGAATAGAAAAAGATAGAATTCCATACAGAAAATGCAAAATGCTTTGCCAGAAACTTTACAAGATTATGACCTACATATATATCCACCAGTTTGAAGAGGAGATTCTACGAACATTACAGAAGCATTAAAAAGAGATAATGGAGCTTAAAGTACTAAACAAGAAATATCATTTGCAGTGGAAGCAATGAGTAAATATAAAGCGAACCCAGAGAAAGTACAGGAGCAGGATATGCGGTTTTATCCACGATATCCCTGGAACATGGAAAAATTAAAATTAAAATTTTCTTCAGAAGCTTCAGATTTCATTACCCTGTATAGTGATGAAGTGCCAGAAATCCTCTACAACAATAATTTTATAAAAATTTTAAAATCTCATTTTACAATTGGCAACTCGGCGTAATAATTTATCAACTTGGGACAAATTCTATTAGGATGTAAAATATGTAATCACAAGCAGTGACATGGCTTTAATTAAAAGATAAAAATAAAGATAAGATTATTTACTTAAACATAAGTACGAATGGTACTAAAGAAGATAAGACACCGTTTGCCGTTTATTCATTATCGGTCTATAAACAGTTCGTTGTGGTACCGTGCAAGCGAAATAAGCCAACGTTTTGACGCACACATAACCTCAAAATTTTTCGTCGCTGTGAAGAACTGTTGAGTGTAGTAACATAATGGAATCTATAAATATTGCAAGGAGACTGAATTACTAAGCGAGCACTTGCTAACAGGGTAAATTACATATTTTATCGATAAAATGGGAAAGGTATGAACAAATATCTGATATAATTCTAGTTTTTATTTTTATAGGTAAGCAAGGAAATAAAAACTTTACAATATTAATCGAAGTATCTAAAGTTGTAAAGGGAAAATAATTCAATATGTTAAGGTGATCGAAATGACGTTCTCTATAGTCACTGACCACATGTATATTGCGGACATTCGAATCACTCGAAACCAGAATGAACCATGGTTGGGCTCTTTCCGTTTTACCGATTTGCTATATTTTATTTTATTTTAAACGACTACTCGATCTTAATGAACATTTATTATGTCGGAAAATGGAAATGAGCCATTGGATATTTAGCCAAAAAAATTTTTCTTCGAAAACGTTTATCAAAGTATGGTGCAGAAATGCATAATTTATTAACCTGATACACAAAATGAAAAGCTATGAATGAGGTATTTGATAAGCTTTCCTAGGATTCCTTTAAAAGGAGCGCAAGGAATTTCTGAAAAACTTTGTTCAATATTTGTTTTAATAATTACCAACAGTCTGATAAGTTTATGGTGACTCACAATAAATACCAACATTAGGACGTATTATGATCACAGATAAATTATCGTAGGTATATGTACGTACTGCACAACAAAATTACTTAAATAAGTAGCTATAATAACATATCTGCAATTTCAAAATTAAAATAGGATTAACTGAACGACAGTTCTGCAATTGGTTTACGTAATTTATTTCTTATGAACTATTGTCTTTGAAGAAATTTGCAACTATAGTGGAGCTGTGCAGAGTGGAGCAGTGAAGATCATGAAGCAATATTACTTCCAAACAAATTAGGTCATACGCAAGGTATTGAGGGTTCCAAAATAAGTCTGGCCACTGTGGCTCTGATAGCCGTTCCTACTGTAGTCTGTTAGGCAGGCTTTGACTTGAGCCGCTACTATCCGATGACCTACTTCAACTGTCTGAGGCACAAACTGGCAATGACAAATCCATGTTGAAGTCTTAAGTTGGCTTAACAGAGTACGGTGTGAACGGCCATAAAAAGCAGGCAATTGGCAATGACTGTCGGGGTATGATCTGATTAAGAAGTAGTAGGCGATAATTATAAAAACCACAAATTTCCTGTTTTAAGTTTCTTTAGCTATACATATGTATATAATTACACGAAAGATTGCCTTAAGTTAATACAGGCTGAAAGATGATTTACTTTTACGATATTAGAGCAACTTCCGCGATAATTCATATCTTTAAATATTTTTCGCATCTGCGTTTCACTAGACTTGTTAGTTAATTTCAAAGATGAATGAAAATTGTGCCATTACCTCAACTTTCTAAGAAATCTCAGGAAAAGTGTTTTCCGAGTGATAACATGTGAAACTTCAGATATTACATCGCTGATAAGAGTCTGCATTCATGCGTCACTGAATAATCTTGGATTTCCTGGAAAAAAGATCACAAATAGTTATTATCGCATTCAATAAATTAATATTAAATATTATACGAATATTTATCAACAGTTTGCTTAACGATACATTACTTTATTTGGAATTATGTGTGTGATATCAAATTCTAATAAACCGTATATTATTATTAGGTATTAGGTGATGTTTTATCTTTAAATCTACTTCTTAGAAATGCAAGGCACTTTAAGGGTTTCTAGCTTCAACTTCATATTATAAAATATTAAGCATATATATAATGTCGTTACTAAACCCAGAAGATTTATATTTAACACTAAACAAGAATTATTTTGATACAATGTTAAAATTAACTATAACATCAATTAAAATAATTACAAATGCATAAACTAATGACGCTTTTCTGAATTAGTGTGAATAAGGTGGAATCAAATATTGTAAAGATCTTTAAAACAAGCATTTCCTTCCCTTTTTATAAAAATGTATTAACTGCATAAACGTTA
Source organism: Philopedon plagiatum (assembly GCA_963971165.1). Taxonomy (NCBI): domain Eukaryota; kingdom Metazoa; phylum Arthropoda; class Insecta; order Coleoptera; family Curculionidae; genus Philopedon; species Philopedon plagiatum. The sequence goes on from OZ020190.1 coordinate 123,620,774, forward strand.
CAATGCCCCACTATTTATAGTTTCAAACCATCATCGGTAGAATTTGTAATTATTTTTTGCGTGTATGCTTTACTTTATACCAAATTTGCTGACATGGCATAAATTTTTGAAGTCGATAGCTTTTCCTCCAGTCTTCTGCCTTAAAGAAAATTTTGCTGAATTTCTCTTATGTTTATTTATGTGCAGAGCATTTTTGTGGCTACATTTTCTGTGAGATCAAAGTATGTGTGTGATACAGTGTGACGGATAAGTAGGCCAGTCATTGTGTTGATTTTATAAAGGAAAATGTCCTCTTGTCACCAACTTAATATGAACATAAAAAAACTAAAAGTAGCATCAATAAATTTCTAGAATTTTACACTAACCTGTCAGATTTGAAAAAATTGGCAATGTAACAACTTAACATCTTATTATGACATAAACAAAACAACTTTTCTTTCTACTTAATCTGGGTCAAATTAGACTTAGTAATAATGAGCTCGAAAGTGATTCATTGCACTTTTATCTTTTATTTATGACGATTCTTTTTTAGCTACCGCATTTTTGTCAACTTAATTAAGTTCAAAAGATAATATGCCGAAAGCTACATCCTGTTCCAACGGACACATAAAATAATTACGAATATTGGAAAAAATTATTAGAAAAAAAAATAATGACAAAAAGTATTTTAAACTGATTTAAATTTCAGGTATTTTATCAGTTAAATATTTTGAAATTCGCTGAATAGAAAGTGATTTTTATTCTATAAAAAAATTTCTTGAAAATATGTTATATTAGTATAAAACATAATTCACTCAGATTTCAGGGATCCTAACTCCGAACTAAGGTTGGGTTGCACAGCTTGTGTACATACAAACATTTCTGCCAAAATACTAACTGAGAATGCTAGTATTTTCATTCACTAATTTAAGCATGCACTTGGAATGTTTATTAATTCTCTCCTGCACATACTGACACATATACATGGCCAATATAACTGTTTTATTTTCTCTTCCGATTGGCAAAATCACTATTAAAAATTTTATTGAATTCGAATGTTACACATCCGCAATAAATGAGCAATCATGCTCGGTATTATAATTTCCACAGGTAGTTTGTTAGAATCTAATAAACACAATACCAGCGGTTAGAATCTAATAAATATAAGTCTATACGGAAAAAGAATGAAAAAACTAGAACCTCTCAACAGGGCGTGTTCTAGAACCAATCAACTTGAGGTTCATAAAATATGTTGTTGAATGTAAAAATTAATTTGAAATTTTTAGCAGTAATTTGAATACAACTACTATACTTGTTAGTTTAATGCCTTAACTGCCAAATAGCCCTATTAAAAATAGTGAATTTCTCTGTATATTTAAAAACACTAGCATGAACTCTTTCAAACAAAGTGCAATATTCTTTTATTATTCTTTTTCAGATGGCGACCGACTTCCAAAATGACCATAACGCGAACGGAACCGAGCCGAATATGTTGACAATAAAAAATATTCCATCAAGGTCCATAGTCACTACAACTTCGCAGGTAAAACTTAACTTTTTAAGTAGAATAGTGCGATATTTCCGTTTAGTGGTAAAAAATGGTGTGAAATTTTAGTTTGAAATTTTATAAAATTCTTGAAAATTTTAGTAAAATCTGTACTCAACTTTTACACAAATATAATAAAGGTGGTATTCCAGCAAAGCAACATTTTTAAAACATGCAACGAACACAGAAAACTTATTAATCGGTTAAGTTTCTTCTAGGGCTGCACCGAGTCCTGTTTTTTTCTCTTGGCCAAGTACCGAGTACTCGGCCAACGAATAGTAAAATTTATCATCGGATGATGAGCTTCCACTTATAAGCCTGGCAGATAAGTAAGTGCTAATTTATTTATATCTTATTATTTATTACACGGCTAAAACAAAAACCAAAAATCCTTATTCTGGGGTGAGTCCCTTTTTTTCTCACTCTGCAGGAACAAAAACAAAGGAAACCGCCGGTTATACGATCTAAAATTTGATTTCATTGTCACAATCACGATATGTAGCAAAAAAAAAGATGACGCTATTATTGGAATGCATTCGCGAGCGTTTTATACCCCCCAGCGGCTGGGGCCCAGCCCCCACTACATTTCGTACATACGGTTGTCCCTTTGGCCTGCTAGTCAATCGGCTGTATGCGCTTGATTGTCTGTCAGGGGCAATATATTAAAAACATGATGGGTTTTTGGGGTTTAATACGTAAGAGTGATTTTAATCATAAAACAAGAAGTAAAATTCTTCACATTTAATTTCTTTACAATAATTCCATTAAAATATAAGTATAAATTAGGTACACTGTTGTATTTTGTTATTGTACCTTAATACCTACTGCACCGAAAGTTAAATGTTTTTCCTTAGATTGCATACCTGCGATTTCTCGCTTATAAAATCAAAAAAAAATTAATACCTTATTGAAAAACGAAAAAGCCATAACAATAAAACATGCACTAGACTCAAAAATCGTGCTGACCGGTGTTATCTTATACTCGTACTTAAACGTACTTAAACGTGACCATCACAACAGTACGTCGCCCGACAACGAGTACACGAGTACGGAGTACTCGTCGTTACTCGGTAAAATATTTGCCGAGCACCGAGTACTCGGCCTACTCGGTGCAGCCCTAGTTTATTCATCTTCTTAAAACATTGTTGGAAGCTGCGTATTTCCAAAATGTTGCTACGGTGGAATAAGGTTTAAACCTTGGATTAAACAATGTAAAATTTAAGCAGTCCGAAAAGCAAGGCCATTTTGAGTTTGACATCATTTGTGATACCCATAGGCGCAGTTAGGCAGTCAAATTCAGGGGTGCTTAAGCCCTAGACTCCCTAGACCCTATTAAGAATATTGGCAAAATTTTTGTTCATAGGGTGGAGGGTTGTAAATTTTGGGGGTGCTAATTAGAGTTTTGGCGGTGCTAAGAACCCTCCAAGACCCCCTTCCCTTAACTACGCTTATGGTAATACCTTAATTATGACGTAAACAACGCTACAGACCGAAATTTGGTTGGTTGCTATTTAGCGGCTAAGGAACCAATCAAAGTTCGTCAACTAAACAAGTAATTGATAGTTTTTAAAATAAGAAATTATTTACACTAAATATAAGATTCCAATTAATTTTATTATAATAGATGTTCAAGAACAACCGTCACTCATGGAGTCATGATGTAGCCACTTATTAAGCTAAACTATTTCTGATATGTCAATCAGCATAAAGATTTCTACGTTTGAAAAAAATATCGGTAGCAACTCTTAATTACTTAAATAAATAATAGATTACTAGATAATAGCACCTATTTAACAGATAACCTACTGAATCGTTAAACGAATAAATTAAATTAGTTATTTGGACAACTTAAAATATTGTATAATATTTTCATGCTGTTTTTGTTAAACAACCTTGAATGATTTTGTGGTTCACTTCAGCAATATATTTGTTATCACCGCCATACTTTAAACATCAACAATGCATTTGTTTTGACAATACTTTAATTAAACAAGTGGAATTAAATATGCGAGCTATAAAAACAATCAAACAGAATAAATTTGTGCGTAAATTAAATTTTCTTTGATATGCTAATTCTGCAACTCCTTCGTATGTCAACATTCCAAGAAAAATAACAATCAACAATATTATTTACTCTCTGTGTTATTTATTATTAAGTATAGCAATTTTACTATCTAACTGCGATTTAATGGTTTTAAATAAATTAAAAATAATTAATTTTAAATAAAGTTATCAAAATTTTAACAAGAGCACCACGCCTACAACATATGTATTTAAAACACGATATTTCGTAGAATTTTCGATCATTTTGGTTAAAATTTAACCGTTTGAGTATTAGCGAGTCAAATAGAAAGTTGCGCCCTCATCAGTCAATTTGCGAACTACCACAGTGGGTAACTTTTTCGTCTTGTTCATTATTGTGTTATTTGACATTTTTATCAATTTTGTTGTCTAGTGAGCCCTTTTTGCCCACCAAAAATCAGCTGTTTGCGGCTGTGACAACGCTCTTTGGCTTAGTTTGAATCGTTAATACAAGAAAAAATAGTAAGTTAGCAGATGACAGATGTCGTACCGAAAAGTATATTTCTGTCTTGTTTCTTAAACACTGGATCGAGTGTCGAATGAATAATAGTGTTGACTACGTTTTACCAATACAATGTGTCATCTACTTATACATACACAGCAGCACTACACGCCCTAGTGGTCCTAGACTTCGAGTTCTTTCACTCTTCTTTTCGTTTTTACGTCGTCGCGTAGGCCCATTTCTCGGAGGTCTTTTTTCACTGCTTCCAGCCTTTTTTTTCTTGGTCGACCTCGTCTTCTTGCTGCTCCTTCTCCACCTGTTAATACTCTTTTTACCCATCTTTCCGGCGACATTCTTGCTATATGTCCCAACCACCTCACTCGTTTGGCTCTTATTTATCTTTTTTATTGTAGGCTTCTTATATAAATCCATTATTTCTTTGTTTGTTCTTCTTTTCCATTCTCCATTTCCTAATTTAACTCCACCAAAAATTTTGCGCAAGTTCTTTCTTTCCCATCTTTCGAGTTTTCTCTTCTTCCATCTTATTCATGGTCCATACTTCACATGCGTATTTTAACTATATTGCTCATAGTCGTATTATTGTTTGGTATATTCTGATTTTCGCCACCGTGGATATATTTTTTGCTTTTAGTATTCTGTTCAACATTCCTGCCGCTTTGCTTCTCTTGGCCATCCTCATATCTTTTTCCTTCCCCTCTTCCCCTTTGTTTGTTAATGTTACTCCCAGTTACTCCATACTCTACTTTTTCTATAGTATATCACTTACATCCACAGTCAATTTTTAGGTTCTTTAGTTCTCTTTCGTTGTCTTTCATAATCATGTAAATATTTCGTTTTGTTCTCGTTTAAGTCCATACTTCTTTGACTTCTCTTCTAGTAGTTTAAATACCTTCACTAATTCCTTTTTCGCTCTTGCCATCAGTACCAAATTGTCAACATAATGTCGTCTACATACTTATAGTATAGGATTTATTTTAAAAACGAGTAGGTTATTTTTACAGTCACATGCTGAGATTGAGCAAAGAAATAATTTATAATTCGTAATTATAAATTACTACTAATCAATTGACAGTACATAAGAGCTTTATGCCACTGGGAAGTACCCTAGAATTTTGATTATAAATAAGTGAGAGCGGCAAAATAGCTAATTTTTTAATTTGCTCCATAATCTGGAGACCCTTGGTATGAATGAGCGAGAGGAATGGGATGTTTCAGGCTTTTCTAGCTGGACAGTAAACGCGCTTCTTGTTGTTCTATTAGGAACAGTCAAGGTGGAATTATAGCTGCTAGTTTTTCACAGCAAAATTCGTAGAAGTATCGGTAGAAAAAGCTCTCCATCTCCCACAGCGCGGCGATGAGCGAGCGAAGGGAGTTTTCTTGTAGGGACTGGGTCATTGATTAGTCGAATGGCTTTCTTGTGGATAGAATCAGGAATGATAAGTGTCAAAGGCGATGCCGCTCCCCAGATGTGGTAACAGTACTCTAGGTTAGGTTTTATTTGGAAAACATAAGGAGTGTGGAAGTTAACAGAGGAGAAGTATTTTCTGACTCGAAAAAGAAATACAAGCTTTTTAGCTGCTGATGTGGCTATTGAAGTAATGTGTTTGTGCCAGCTGAGATCATGTTTGAAAGCGATGCCAACAAGATCGAACGTTTAATTTGGTTTGCTACCAAGGGGTGATAGTTAAAGTTTTGCAAATGGGGGTAATTCCAGAGACGGCTCTAACCTAGTTGGAAATAAAATTAGGATTCGATGTGAAAATAAAATACAAATATTTATTTACCCAGAGTGTGTTATTTGAAAGTGCGAAATACGAAAATACTATACAGGGTGTCTGAAAAGTCTTAGCATGGGCAAATATCTTTACTATTAATAAAGATAGAGACACCAAATTGTAGTTTTATCTTATTGGTTAATAAATCTACTTTTTTATGCAATTTGACTTTTTCAATGCCCTTGGGGGGTTACGCTAGGGAGTTGAGGTCAAAAATTTTAAATGCAACCCTATGCCGTGTGGTACCTCATTTTAAAGGTCGTTTCTCAGATGTTTCTTGGCAGAGTTCCAAAACGGACTTTATCACTGCCAAGAAGTTCATGGTGGCCATTCTAAACATCTTGTAACGTAATAAGTAAGGCAGGCACTGTTGGTCTGTTACCAGAGGCGTCGATGCCGAAAATAAGTAAATACGGTATTTGACAGAAATAATTTAATTGATGGGCGTTGCTGTGATTGTATGAAATAAAAAAAACGGTTGAGTGCAAGTTCTACTCGCGCTTAGAGGGTTCCGTGAGATATACACTGAAAAAAAGCTACACTAGAGTCAAGAGTAATAGTCTTCAGTGAAGGATAGCTTAGTCTTGTGTATCCGCAAGAGCAAGTATAGTCCTTCCTAAAGGCATGTTATTCTTAAAACAATACGCACATCTATACTTCTTTCAATACTAAATACGAGTAAATTAAGTATTGTAATGTTTGAAACAAGAACTAACTTAGCTTGAGAAAAAAGCAAATAAACTTGAAATAAGTATAGCAATTCTTAAACGAACTGCAATACGGTCGTAATGTAAAAGTAGGTAACCTCAACCCAAGTATAGTAATCCTTATTTCAACTTTTTCTTAACTTAACTCCGGTGTTGAAGTGAATACACACACGGAGAAGTAGAACTATTTATCAGTGACGTACATTGAGTGTGGTCAAGGTGTCAGAAAGGCACTGATGGGGTGTGTGTGTGTATTAGGGGAATTGTGTAAGGTGGTGTAAGTAGGTCATATATAGTGTCAATGCCTCCTTCCCCTATATTGCATAAGGGTGAGTGAGTGTCCAAAAGGTATATTTGCGCTTTCGCCAAAGGGGCACTAAAAATACTAGTGGATTAGGGTAGAGGGGAGTATTTTAAAAGGGATGGCGAAAGAAAAAAGGGCTTTCGCCAAAGGATCGCTAAGATATCAGTGGATTAGAAGGGTGAGTGTCCAAAAGGCATATTTGCGCTTTCGTCAAAGGGGCACTAAAAATACTAGTGGATTAGGGTAGAGGGGATTATTTTAAAAGGGATGGCGAAAGAAAAAAACGCTTTCGCCAAAGGATCGCTAAGATATCAGTGGATTAGAAGGGTGAGTGTCCAAAAGGCATATTTGCGCTTTAGTCAAAGGGGCACTAAAAATACTAGTGGATTAGGGTAGAGGGGAGTATTTTAAAAGGGTTGGCGAAAGAAAAAAGCGCTTTCGCCAAAGGATCGCTAAGATATCAGTGGATTACGTATTTCCACGAAGACTAACGTCTTTTGCTAGAAAAGTGTATCTCTTTGTTCAAGAGTAAGCAATATTTATGTCAATGTCAATGTATATAAACTGTTTGCCATAACATTAGTTATTCTTCAGACAATGTAAATTACCAATTAAAATAACTGTACTCCTATTCTTCATCTTAAACTAACCCTTCTTCTTGACTGAACAGTAGCAGTCCTTAAACCAATATTACTATTGTCTTGGATGCCAAGAATAGAACGTTTGTAGATTCAAGATTAGCCTTTACTTGCACTAAAAATTTTCGCTTGACACAAGAATAGTAGCGCTTCATGTAAGGCTAATTTTCCAAGAATACTCTAATTTTCAAATTAGATCAAGATTTTTTCAGTGTACAATATTGTGAATTTCTCACAGGACGCAAAAAAAGTCTCAATAACTATGGTGAGGCTAACGCTTGAATAAATAAGAAGAGGCGGCCATGCCGGAAATAAGTCAGTGCGTAATATAACTGATTAGTAAGGCTGGCACGGTTGGTCACAATGTCTCATAGTTAAGAATGTTCAAAAAAAGTAAGACGTCATAAAATCGTAAAAATATGTTAAATAAGTAGTTGTAGGTTTTCTATTGGGGATATATTCTTGCAAGTGAATGGATCCGAATGTAGACACCCAAGTACATCTCCTGAAATTGCGTACGCATGTCTAGCACGCTCGGTTTGCGCGAGGTACGCATTTTGGTCTACTGCGCAGATGGCAAATAACGAAAAATAAAGTCGAAAAAAACTTGGGGGAAAAGTTATAAAGGTAAATACGTGGTGGTACCTTTACTATTGGGGATATATTCTTCAAAGTAAATGGTTTCGAATGTAGACACCCAAGTACATCTCCTGAAATTGCGTACGCATGTCTAGCACGCTCGGCTTGCGCGAGGTACGCATTTTGGTCTACTGCGCAGATGGCAAATAACGAAAAATAAAGTCGAAAAAAACTTGGGGAAAAAGTCATAAAGTGGTACCTCGACTATTGGGGATATATTTTTACAAGTGAATGGGTTCGAATGTAGATACCCAAGTACATCTCCTGAAATTGCTTACGCATGTCTAGCATGCTCGGTTTCCGCGTGGTAAGCATTTTGGTCTACTGCGCAGATGTCAAAAAACACAAAATATAAAAACGACAAATGAAGAAGTAAAGTTGGAAAAAAGTTAGAAAAAAAGTGCCCCACAAAACAAAAAATAGCAGCGCAGACTGGTACTGTATGGCACAAGAGGTCGACTAATGGTCGACTTGTGCCCGATAATATGATTTACGATTTATAATTTTTATAGGCTTGTCATTTACAAATGAATTAAAATACGGGAGCTGCGGTAAAATCTTTCTTTTTTGAAGACTTTTAAAAGAAGAGGTCACCCGGCATAGGTTTGCATTCAAAATTTTTGACGTCAACTCCCTAGCGTAACCCCCCAAGAGGGTTGAAAAAGTCAAATTACATAAAAAAAAGTAGATTTATTAACCAATACGATACAACTAAAATTTGGTGTCTCTATCTTTATTAATAGTAAAGATATTTGCCCATGCCAAGACTTTTCAGACACCCTGTATGGTATTTTCTTATCTCGAACTTTCAAATAACACAATGTGGGTAAATAAATATTGGTATTTTATTTTCACATCGAATCCTAATTTTATTTCCAACTAGGTTAGAGCCGTCTCTGGAATTACCCCCATTTGCAAAACTTTAGTGATAGTACTTCCGGCTAAACTGGAAGAGACAGGCATATCAGGACCACTCAAAATGTGAGTCCCAATCAGCTGTTGAAAATCTGGGTCCGAGGATTAGCAATTAAAATAGGCGTGTTCTATTAATTAATGTAAAATTACAAAATAAAAAGTAGAAAATAAGAGCCTTAAAACTTCAATACGAAGGCGTTTGACATTTTCTTATCTCCATTGTGAAAAATATAGTAGTAATTCATAGATAAACGAACAAAACAATCGCTTACGCTATGACTAGAACAAGTAATGTTATTTATGAACAAACACGTGTACTACACACTAAACTTAAGATGTAGGAGATAAAATAAAAATAGCCATAGACAAACCATAATTTTCTATTTATAAATTATAACATAACACCAAGTTTTTAGTTCGATTCAATTATATAATATGACGCTGTTTACTTTTAAAACTTGATTCAAGAAATGCATTTTTCATCCATAGCGAATAAGCGGAATAACTCTTATTCAACATTTATAATAATTAAGTGAATGTAAGAATGGAAGTGATTACTGATTTTTTTATTATAGCGCCACACTGAATCATCGTATTCACTGGAATTTCTGCCCACTAGAAATACGATTGTTTCAAGTAGGAGCACGATTAATATTTATTTAGTATTTTGGAAAAGCATATTGTCAACTGCTATAAAAATAAATTCTGAATTACTGTTTGGTGTCAGTCGACCGGAATGCTAAGAACTATTAAAATACTGTTAAATTCTGTAAATGAGTCACACAAAATATAGATGAAGCTGATTCAAACTGTAAAAGCGGTTTTCATAAAACTGCTTGGTACGATATTTTATCTAAAAAATAAATTATATAAATTAGGAATGTGTGATCTTGGTACTGATGCCATCGAGACGAGACTCTCTGGTGGCAGCGGATGTTTTCTGATACAATCCGCCTATAAATTCACCGCTGCTTGTGATTGAAGAGTCTTTTTCTTGTTCAAGCTCAGTCATTGTCATGATCACAAAAAAATAGCGAATATTAGCAAAAGATTTTTTGTATGGTATAGGTAGGTTTGGTTAGGTTTAGGTACAGGTAGCTAATGAACTTACGTATTAATATTCGTAATTATTTGTGCTTGCAATTTAATAGCTGTTCTTATTACGAGAGGAACGAGACGAGACGCGATAAAAGCATTCTCGAGCGAGAGGAGGGAGCTCTCGTCGAGACGAGAGATCAATTTTCTCTCGTAGTTCGAGACGAGACGGGAGCGCTCCTTCTTCTGTCTCGTCTCGTCTCGCGGCATCACTAGATCTTGAAAACACCTTGGTAATAATTTTGGGTGAAGTTCTGCAATAAGAACAATGCTGGTCATAATATTTTATAAGCTCGAAACCTCTGAAAGATACCATCTTCAAAACATCAATCCTGTGGTCTTTAAGAAAACTGAGGAAATAGATGGGTGAAATATTTTTAAAATCGGCTATTTTAGATAAATCATTATTTTCAAATTCCTTTAAAACTGTTTGATCTTTAATTATCAAAAATTTTAAAAACAAAAAATGGGCCACTTCCTTAACAAAATATTTAGATAATATCTTAGTCAAAATTTACGGTTATTTTCCCAATAAATAAAATACAATATTACCTTTAGGTTTGATATTAGCATAAAATTTATAGCCAAAACACTACCTCTAACATAAAAACAAATATTTTAAATGTTTATTTTTAGAAAATCCCCAGAGAAAAATTTCAATCTGTGCGCTAAAGTGGCTGAAGCGAGAACTTTAACAGCTAGGACTAGTATTTTAACAACTGCGTAATGGAACTACGCATAAAAAAGTCCGAATCATCAAAATGGAAACAAAATATTTTGTTGGGTAATTCTAAAATCCAGTGACCAACTGCCAAGCTCAGTTCCGTCAGTAAACACGATTTGGCCGTTGGCCAGCTGACCAAAACATTCAAGAAACTCCCAAAATAATATTAAAGATTCATATTCACTAAAATATCTGGATGACTTATCGCCGCACCTTTTATATTCTAGTTGGGACATGGATTTTGTCCAGTACGAATCCGACGCGGTAGCTTCTATCGCGAACTTACTAACAAAAGCGTGCGAGATTAATTTTCTGTTAAGAGTGCTCCTTACTTTCCTTCTTCCAAATATATAATTGTTTGGTGCTTTTTACATTTACCACTATTATTAATTTAAGGTAGGAGAATCTATTCAGTTTTTATTATAATTAAAAACACTTTTGGTACCTATTCTTAAGTTATTTCTAATTGAAGCCTCCCAGATCTCGATTTAACCCTTTTTTGAATATACAAGTTGTTTTAATGCTTTATATTTTGTTTTTAAATAAAAAATACTTGGAGGACTTACATGTTTTCACGAGTTTTATCATCGCAGTACATCATTAAGTTCAACATTCAACATTGTCGTCAATCAAAATAGCTTCAGAAATTTCAGGCCACTTATCTACCTTGCCTTCTATCTACAGTTGATTTCTGGTACTTCATGCAAAACTAGGTTCTGAAATTAAAATAAATAATAAATGTTGTTTATTTTATTATCAAGATTTGTCAGAAATTCTGTTTTAAATATTTAGTCTGATGGGAGTGACTTAAAAAAATTAAATCCATACATTAGAACGTTTACAAACATTTATTTAGAAACAGACCCAAAAATAAAAAAACCTATCTGGAAAATACTTTTGTTGATTAAAAAGATGTACCTAAACTATTATTATAACTTAGGCATACAAAAGATCAAATTGTTAATATTTTATATACCTACACTCATTAACATTGATGTTAAGTTAGTAAAAATTACACTCCGAGATTCATTATTATTAAAACCGGTCTAATTTGATTGACAATCACGGTTTTAAACTGACACGTATAAGAACAAAATAACTAACTTTTGTTGTTTGATCCTCTTTTTGAAAATTTATAAAGAAAACGACAATTTAGGTACGTATTTGCCACTATCACAGGACTAAACTCATTTCAGCAACAAGTTACAAAATAAAAATCATTTTAAAACCAAGGAAATCGCTGAAATATTAGCTATTTATTAACTCACACGTTTTTAATGATAATTTATTAACAGTCCAGACAAGAATTTGTAGAAACCTAACTGATCTACTAGATCTTAATTTAAACCAGTACTTAATCTTAGCCCTTTTTAGTGAATCCCGGTGATAGTACTGATTATTGCCTAATTTTGGCGCTATTTTACCAACAATTGGTTAAATTAATTACCGTATTTTTAACCCAATCGACCATATGTGGCATAAGGTAAAATCAAATGTTAGAGCAGAAAACACTTCTCCCACTTTAAGTGCAAGTGTTGTGACACTAATTAGAAAAGTTGTAGCTAGAATTCCTACAGAAAGTTGACAAATTCTGTTAACCATGTTATTAATAAAGTCAATGATTCCTATTTTTTTTCATTTATTAATAAATAGAGCAACTTGTTTTTAAAGTAGATGAAAATGACAGCGACAGCGAAACCGAATTAAATCTGTAGGTAATTAAACTGAAGTAATAATTTTTGATTGAACAAATAAATCGAATGACATAAGTCAATAAACAATGTTCGTACAACCAATCGTAATTTAACAAGATTTTATTTTTTTTCAAAATTATTCCGAATTTAAACCACTTGGGTTCTGGCGCTTTTTAAGAATCTTTAAAAATGTATGTTTACATTTATTAAGGTACTTAAGATTTTGTCAAAAGGCAACGATAGACCTTGAAACGAGTTTTAACTTAAAAGTCAAAAAGATTTGTAGAAATTTTTTGTTTTTTGTAAGTTTCTAAAGAATTTATTTCTTTTTCAGTTGCAAACTAACTCCCAATCAAGCTCAACGACAACCCGCGTAAAATCATCCAGCTCCTCATCGACTACTTCGACACAGAGGGTACATCTATCCTCTTCCTCCGACCTGAAGGCTTCTAATATGAAATCAGATTTGGTTGATCTCAAGAATAACCTCAACGATATGAAAAGTAGCCTCTCCAATTACGATCTCCCCGACCACATTAAGAAATTGAGGAGTTCACTCGAAAACTTGGTGAGTTTAACGCAGCTTCTAATACATCTATTAGCAAACTATCAAAAGGCAAAAGTCTCTTACATCAATTAATAGTAATTCTGAGAGGACCACCAACGGTGTTGACATTTTTCAATGTTAGTTTAAACAACTAAGCCGGAAAGGCCACATTTATAAAATTTTATGAAGGTTAAATACAAACAACATGTATTTTGCTTTAGAAAAGATATGTAGTACGCAACATATCCCTGTCAAGACCAACTAATGATGGACATTTCTTTGTTCGAACTTCGGCAATGCACCTAACCAAATCAAAAATGTATTACAAGGTAATCTATCAGCACGCACAATAGATTCAGTGTTTATTATTAAACCAAACGATCATTTAATGCTTTTTTATCTGTTAAACCATGCAAAGTGCTTCGAAAAGTCAAACTGACTAGCTTTTCTTGATTATACGCTTGCGTATCTGACTTTTTGAAAATATTAACTCTGTCCTTAAGGCGACATTCTTCACGTGGCGTTCATGTTGGCCAACTTAATTTCATTTTAACATGTTTTCCGGCTGTACAATTTTTAACAATAAGATTATGAGTATATTAAGTATAGCTTCATATTCTGTCGGTCATATCGGTTTCATATCTTCGGTCAATTAATTATTATTTAAAGTTTCAACGTGTATGATGATTTCATTCAGATAATTCCTATTTTAAAAATCTAAATTAAATCGCACTAAATAAAGAAGGTGGTAGAGGAATTCTTCCTCGACCGAGGTGGTAGCACCCCACACATCCTCTTAAAAAGGGCTGGTGCAATCCCCGGGGATGTTTCCAGCTCTGGATGTGTGAGTCGATCCCCCCAGTACACCCACGGTACATAGTTCTTAAGACTTCGGTCTTCGTGGGCTGTCAGAAGATAAAAAAAAATCTATGGTGTCATTTGCTCTGTCACTAGGACCTTAATATTCTTTGTAACCCTGTAAATACAATTTTCCTCAAAAAAAAATATCTTGAAACTTTTATTAAATACAGTAAAAAATTCTACAGAATATGAATCCATACTTAATATTTTTATAATGTTATTGTTAAAAGTTTTAAAGCCGAAAAACCATGTCAAAATGAAATTAAGTTGGTCAACGTGGAAAATGCCGCCTTAATATATTGATTTTGTATAAATTAGAAATACTGTCACTGATAGAAAGGATTTGTAACAACAAAATTAAAAACGGAACATCAAAGTTACAGTTATTCTAAGATTGGTGGTCCTCTCCACAACTGCAATCGAGGACACCCTTTTAGACTATTATACTATTTACTAAAATGACTCAGGGTATTATTTCTTATCAAGGCCTCTACAAATTTCCGGTTTCTAATCCGGTTTACCACTTAGTTTGGGCATCAGTTAAACCGGAATGATAGAAGCCTGCGTAACTTCCGGCGTCTTTTGATATTTGCGTTGCACACACTAACAAGGGTGTTAAATGCTGGCCAATAGCAAGGGCTTATCACTTCTACGTCTTGATCGAATAAAATTCATAAAAAAGGCTTGCATGAACGCCTTTACTCACTATAATTTTTAATATCTGCTCTCAACTGAATCAAACACCTGTATAGTGTAAAGGCAACAATAAGTTCAGGAAAAATCGCACTTATTTGACCTACGCATGCAAATCGGATTAAAAACCGGAGCGTCTGTAGAGGACCTACCAAGTTGTGTACACAATCTTAGTACTGATATTATAACAGCAAGGTGACACAGGACTTCCAATAGTTTATTTAAAAATAGGAAGCAATAATTATTATCTAAGAAAACACTACCAATACATATATTTTCTGGCCTATACATCATTTTTAGCTCGACTGGTAATAATATACAGCAAAAAAACAGAAATAAGGACGAAAACTTTGAAATTTTGTGATACTTTTGATGCTATCTTTTTGTAATAACATCCTAACACCTTGTTAACTTGAAAGGCTGAGTATAAGTGCCTACTTTTGCTGATTTCTTTTGATCTCAATGTCGATTTGTACTAAATTAATGGACACGGCTTGTTATACTTTATTTTTATCAAATAACGGCACCCCCTGACGTTACTGGCTAATGAACTAATCAACTAATGAGGATTCTTACTTTTTAGGTGGACCACGACGGTGATGAAGATTTGGAAGCAGATCCTCAACCCTTGGTTACTTTTCCAGATGACAGCAGAGCCCCTTCAGAAGTGGGATCACCTCAGCCTAATAACGCGGTTGAAAGTTTGAAGTTTGAGCAAAAAACTATGAATAATTATAAGAAATCAAAGGTAAGAACATATTTACATTACTATTAGACAAAAATAAAAGGTATTAGTAAGCTGTATAAAGCGTACTCGCCATCAACCAGACAACCATCTGTCTCTTCTAGTGAACACTATTCCCGATAAATAAGTCAAAACCATCATTATTTAAGTATAACAAAAATGTATATAATATTTAGAAGGAAAATATATTTGCGCTAGGAAATGAGCAATAGCACATCAATCACTTAAATTGGGGCGACGCAGTGTGCAAAACGCGCCTTTGCGTCTCCAATAAATCGTACTGGTTTTAATTCTATTTCCAAAATTACGAATTTGTTTGGGCACCAAAATCTACATCCTCGATTAAGTTTAATTATTTAAAGCAAAGAGGGAAAAATTGAATTAAACTTGGTGAAAATAGCAATAAATTAGCCTTTATGTGGGTCAGGCGACACCACGCGACTTGCCTTTCATTACTCTTGGCACCATATTACGTAAATGTTGATATACTGCGGTACGTACTGACAAAAGTAATAAAACAATGTTTTATTACTCTCATAAATTACTTTCCGACAAGAGATCGTGATTTTTTTTTAATGGAGAACCTTTGTATCGGGGCGCAAAATTAAACCGTTTCTATGTTTTTATTGCTTCCTCAATAACCTTCAACTTTAATAGCGGTAATTGCTCAACACTATTGTTTGAAATTATTTCAAACAGCGAAAATAGTCGCGGAGAGTTGTAATTGGGGCAATTATGCTCTGAATACGCTGTTTCTAAAAATTAAACCAGCACACAAAAAAAAAGTGGTCTGTACATTTGACCAGACCCATCTATCTATATGTATTTTGATGCGCTGAATCCAAATCCGTTTGGCCCGTACACCCTCAAATTTTGAGTAAATTGCAAAAAACGCTGAAAATGGCTAAAAATTGCGAAAAAGTGCAGTTATGAAAAAGAAGAAAATTTTATTGAACTAGATCAAGTATGTGTCTTATGTATTTTGATGCGCTGAATCCACATCCGACGTCCGTTTGACCCGTACACCCTCAAAATTTAGAGTAAATTGCGAAAAAACGCTGAATATGGCTACAAATTGCGAAAACTTGCAGTTATGAAAATGAAGAAAATTTTATTGAACTAGATCAAGTATGTTTCGTATGTATTTTGATGCGCTGAATCCAAATCCGAAGTTCGTTTGCCCCGTACACCCTCAAAATTTTGAGTAAATTGCGAAAAAACGCTGAAAATTGCTAAAAATTGCAGTTATGAAAATAAAGAAAATTTTATTGAACTAGATCAAGTATGTTCTGTATGTATCTTGATGCACTGAATCCAAATCCGAAGTTGGTTTGACCCGTACACCCTCAATATTTTGAGTAAATTGCGAAAAAACGCTGAAAATTGCTAAAAATTGCAGTTATGAAAATGAAGGAAATTTTATGGAACTAAATCAAGTAGGTATGTATTTTGAATCCGAAGTCCGTTTGGCCCGTACACCCTCAAAATTTTGAGTACATTGCGAAAAACTTCGAAAAATAGCTAGAACTTGCAATTCAACTTCGGAGGACTGGTTGCTTGTGCCTGTAACCAGGGCACCTCCACGTGGTGACGGTGGGCAACAGAACCATCTGGCAGAGTCCCTGGGTTAACGGCGTGTATGCCGTCATGGAAGACACAAGCGATACGTTTACGATGCAGGGATTCGGAACCCCAGTATCGGCGTCTGGTCAGGGTGAGAAAGCAGGCCCGCAGGCGTCGTCATCAAGCGACTGCAGTTCTGCAGTAGTGGGTAACTTGGCTTCTGTAGAGTATAATGTTACAAGAAATCACTCCCACATATGTAATATAAGTCCTCATTGGTGCGTAAGAACAATACTATTTTTTGCTATTAATTGCTATTTTTTACGATTTTTGATAAATATATGAATGATTGAGATTGACAGATTCTGAATTTGGATTCAGCGCATCAAAATACATTCGAAACATACTTGATCTAGTTCAATAAAATTTTCTTCATTTTCATAACCGCAATTTTTAGCCATTTTCAGCGTTTTTTCGCAATTTACTCAAAATTTTGAGGGTGTACGGGCCACACGAACTTCGGATTTGGATTCAGCACATCAAAATACATACGAAACATACTTGATCTAGTTCAATAAAATTTTCTTCATTTTCATAACTGCAATTTTTCGCAATTTGTAGCCATATTCAGCGTTTTTTCGCAATTTACTCAAAATTTTGAGGGCGTACGGGCCAAACGGACGTCGGATTTGGAACTAGCGCATCAAAATACATAAGAACATACTTGATCTAGTTCAATAAAATTTTCTTCTTTTTCATAACTGCACTTTTTCGCAATTTTTAGCCATTTTCAGCGTTTTTTTGCAATTTACTCAAAATTTTGAGGGTGTACGGGCCAAACGGACGTCGGATTTGGATTTAGCGCATCAAAATACATATGGAACATACTTGATCTAGTTCAATAAAATTTTCTTCTTTTTCATAACTGCACTTTTTCGCAATTTTTAGCCATTTTCAGCGTTTTCTGCAATTTACTCAAAATTTGAGGGTGTACGGGCCAAACGGACTTCGGATTTGGATTCAGCGCATCAAAATACATATAGATAGATGGGTCTGGTCAAATGTACAGACCACTTTTTTTTTGTGTGCCGGTGTTATAGACATCATTTTTAATATCCCATTCCTGTATATTTCTAATAAAATTCTCGATGGCGCTGAATGGACTGAACTGAATATCGTATTAGTAAAAATGCAAAGAAATAAATTATTATTAAAAGTCCGTCAAAATTCGAGAGAAAGGGATTTACCTTTGATTCAGGTTCAGCTGCCCTCATGATATCGTGATTCCTGGACCCTTACCCGTTACTAGACAGGCTTACACCAGGATCCCTAAAGAACAGACCACAAATTGCGACAGCAGGAGGACACCTGGATCAGAAACAAAGATAGTCCTCCCCCCCCCCCCCCAGATTTTTCACGATCTTATATTGCACTTGCAATTTTTTTTCTTTACATTTTTAATATGAGTAGCCATAGACCGAAAGAACTTCCCTTCCCCCCTTCCAGAAAGACTTTATACAAAAATAATAGGTAGGCAAGAAAATTAAACAGTGAAGAACTACTACAAGAGTATAAAGCGTGGATGCAAAAAAATGACAGTGAAGACAGTTAAATTTGTTTTCTAATGATAGCATATTTTCAGATCACCCAACAAAATCTGAATAGATATTCAGTTGCCATACAAATATCTTGATACAAAAAGTCAATGATTCCGAGTTTGATTGGGTTTGATTGGGAAGCTGAGTGATTGAAGGCTGAAGGTAAAAAGAAAAACAAAAGGCCTTTTTTCTACAGAATACAAGCATTTCGCGGTCCTGTATAAATAATTTTAAAAGATAGTTGTGACGATTTTTATATACTTGTTAAGAAAAGTAATTAATAAACATAAGAGGTAGCCAAAAGCTGTAGTCGAGTCAAAACTCCAATTGCTGGGTTTGTGATTACTCGCCAGTCGTAAACCAAGTCAGGATATACCTATTTAGGAACAGACTAACATTTCGTTGCGGATTCAGTACCTTAACAAATTTAGTTTGATTTGACCTTGATAAAGATGTACAAATTGCCATATCACCAACACCAGATATTTTCTCATCATTACCATACCCGATATTGTATTAATTATGAATAAAAACAATGAAGGACTTACATTGCTTCAACAGGCGTTTATTTATTAATACACGTAAATAATTTAAAATCATAACTTTGTTTTCCAGATATTAAAAAAAGCTTCTCTACAAATATGTAGGTGTTGATATGTGACTCAACGGTCTAACATTTAAAATGCTAAAAATACTTATAACAAAAATAACAATCTTTCTTATAATTAAAGCTAATTCTCTACGCAAAAAGCTTAAGCTAGACCATTTTATAAATTTTGTATAGCTAATAAATTGCCTACGCCAAAGAGTCAAGGGTTTCATAAACCTTTTTATTCACGCAAGTTATCGACGTCGTTTACATGGATATTATTTTATTTATAAGGTCAAGATCATTGACGTTTAAATTAAGATTTCTTAGCAGAAAACAATACAAGGTTAGGTTACTAGGACATAACTGTCTATACAAGCTTATTTTTAGACACACCCTTGTTTAAATTTAAGATTTAAAGCGATTTATCGTGTAAAAAAAACATAATATAATCCCAATTTGTTTATTTGGAAACCGGCCTACTTTTTCCTAGCTAGGACAGGTTAACCAATTCTAGATTTACTTAACGCTTGCACTGCTTGCTCTTGAGGAGAGGTTTAAGTATTATTTGAACGTAAACTTACCATTCTAAGCATACCAAGTCTTTTAAATTCAGTTGATCATTACTGTCAACACACTGTGTCGCTATTCATCTGTAAGGGCTTTATTTTCAAGTTGGAGGGGATAAAATTGAAATATCACTCATCATAACCTACATATAATACTATTCTCCGATATCCATTATTAAATGTTCTTGTAAGGCCGCATATTCTACCCAGACAGTTTCAAAACACTGAAGTGTACAACATTAAACATTACACAATTATACTGTTCGTATTAGTAGTAGCTATGATTTCAAAATGTTGAATTTTTACATCATATGTTGCTAAAAACATAATAAATTATATCTCATTAAAAACATAAACAATTTTATTGTACCTCACCGACTGGGACTCTGCTTTATACAAGATCCTTCTATTCAAAATCCTGAGACAACAAAGAAACAGCCTTATTTTTTTTTTTTTTTTTGGTTTTATGTTTTAAATAAACAAGGCAGAATCTTTCCTTATCTACCCTGAATGGCTAAAAACGGAAATCTATATGACGCAGTTGAGACCGCTTTTGGAAACATCTTACCTTACAACATTTGTATTTTAAGGTTAGGCATAAAAATTAACCGTTTGTCCTACCTACTGCCCAAAATGAAAGGTTTCTTGTAGAATATTACTTATTTTACAGAGTTTTAAAAAATAATAAAAAAACATCGAATACAAGGTTTTTCATAAATTATCTAAATTATTCAAGAAAAGTCGATAGACACAGGTTGTGTTTAC
The DNA here is from genome assembly GCA_963971165.1 of Philopedon plagiatum. Lineage (NCBI taxonomy): Eukaryota > Metazoa > Arthropoda > Insecta > Coleoptera > Curculionidae > Philopedon > Philopedon plagiatum. Next base: position 123,641,265 of record OZ020190.1, read on the forward strand.
TAAGACTTACTCGAGACATAGGACGAGTTTTTTTATTTGTTATTTGGTCCTTCCAGTTTGTAGAATAGTTTAAATAATTTCGAATTAAAAAAAAACAAATACCCACTCATCCGCATGACCGATTTAGAGAAGTGTTTAACACTGAGCAAAATCCAATCAACTGTGTACCCCGATTTGTTATTATCGAGGAGGCAAAGGCACTTCCATTTGCCTGAAAAGTTATGGCGACTAGTTTTGGGATGCCAAATCTATTCTCATAGATTACCTTGACAAGGGAAAAACAATAAATTGAGAGTACTACGCGACCTTACTTGACCAATTCAAGCAAAACATTCGCAAGAAACGTCTCGGCTTAGCCAAGAAGAAAATTCTATTCGTCCAGGACAATCAATAATTGTCATTTCCAACTGGTTCCTCATGTACCTTATTTGCCAGATTTGGCCCCATCGGATTTCAATTTGTTTCCAAACTTGAAAAAGTTTCTTGCTGGCAGATTTCTTCTCTGGGTAGGAAATGTTTTTATCCCATTATCGTACAGGAAAAGATGGATCTTAAAACGAAAACATTGTCAACTTTTAATTACGTATGTATATATAAATTAACATATTTTATACCAGTATTTATGAACTTATTTTCGAAAAGTAAACATAAGTCGTGTTATAATTAAAATTAATTGCCAGACACCTAATACGAAATTATTTTAATAATATGTTAAACCAAAAAGCTTAAATGATTTCTAACCTTCGCGTCTATTATGTCGCCGAGGAACACGAATAATACCTGATTTATATTCATAAATAACCGTCTAAGTAGTACTTGACCAGAAAAAAATAACCGAACATACTGCTATTGTATTTAAATCCGATTATGAATAAAATTTATTACCTACTGAATGTTTCTAGGGTTATTGTCAAATATTAATTGGTTCGCATGTAGCAGCACTGTGTCTTTTGCAATATTTTTAGTGATAGGTATAATACGATCACGAATGTTCCTTCCTGCAATGGGTTTCAAATCTGACAGAAAGAACTAATATAACAAAGGGAAATAATATACGATTTAATTCTTAAAAGTGAATGTAAGTAGTATATTTTAGACTTTTTTCGATAAGTTCTTTATTGTACATATTATGTTTCAAATTCTATCCACCAGACATCTTATTTACAAAATTTGGGATGGTTTCAGGTAATTAATGTCAAGAAAAAATCGACCATAGTAAAAATATTATATTGTTGAGAGCATTGCCAAGGGCCACCAGTTAAACAAAAATGTTAATGCAAAATTAGAGAAGCGAAGGTGAACTTAAATTTAAAAAAAATGGTCAAGTGCAAGCTATACTTGCACAGTTAGTGTTCCATGCAATCTGCCCCCACTAGACATCTTATTTACAAAATTTGGGATGGTTTCAGGTAATTAATGTCAAGAAAAAATCGACCATAGTAAAAATATTATATTGTTGAGAGCATTGCCAAGGGCCACCAGTTAAACAAAAATGTTAATGCAAAATTAGAGAAGCGAAGGTGAACTTAAATTTAAAAAAAAATGGTCAAGTGCAAGCTATACTTGCACAGTTAGTGTTCCATGCAATCTGCCCCCACTAAACCTGAACAAACTTCGGCTGCCCGATCTCCGCCCATCTGCCGCGCTACCCGCCGCCGACGGCCTCAACGTCGTATCACATCGCTTATGCGCGGAGCTGAGTGGGGGGGGGGGGGGGGAGCGTAACGACTGAGCCAAATTAAAAATTTTGAAAAATGTGTAAGGACAAAAGTTGTTCTTTACATCGTGAGAAATATTGTTTGTAGAAAAACGTTTGCTCTAAAATCAGTGGTTCATGCAGCAGTAATAAGGATATAAACAATTAAATCGTTCATAACAATTGATCGCGCTAGAATTTTTTTTAATCCTGATAGTTTTGGTTCAATCTACACCTAATAATTTTTTTCAGATTTTTCTGGGTCATTCCTTTTTTATCTAAGACATCCCACGTAGACTTCAAGCCTAAGTAGTAACGTACCGTAAGTGTCTGATGGTGATTGAGGGGGGGGGGGGGGCGGCAGCAATTCTTGTTATGAAATAAAATTATTTTTATCGATAATACACACCCGGATTATTTTTAATTTTGTTGGGAAATGAAATTATTTTATCTATAACTGGAAAACGCAAATTTTCCAGATTGTCAACTAGTTTTCCCTGACATTCCCTGATTTCCCTGACCACTTTTGAATTCCCTGACATTTCCTGACTTTTCAGAAAAGTGGGAACCCTGTTATAGTACATTGACCGACTTGCAAATATTTATAATCATACAAAGAAACATATACAATGAAACCAAAAATGTTCTGGTCAAATTATCTTCAGTTTCTTAAAATGCTTAGTTGTTTAAGAATCATATAGCTGTGTATACCACCACCTAATTGTTTCCTGCCTTACAGTCCGCTTTTTTAGATAACATCAACAACTGAATAATAAGGATGTGTATTATCTTACAAGTTATTGTTAAAGCCTATTTAAACTAAGCATTCAGCGCAGCGTTAGTAAGAATTAACCAACATCTTTTACCATATTTGAACATAGTGTTTTAAAACTGGCGCTTTTAACGAATTTGTCAAAATACTGAGATAAAATCATTTACAAAAAAATTCAATTATAAGCCTGTGCCTGTTTTAGTCTAAACTCTAGACCGTCAATTTAAAATTTAGGTATCTTTAAAAACAATAATTCAGTACCTACAATGAGAGTTAATATTATGTAAAAATGAATGTTTATACAAATACAGCCACAATTTAATTTAAAACTAAAACGATTCTAAATATCCATAACTTTGTTTATGACTTTTTAAAAAGCCGTATCAATTACATGGTTTTAAATTTTTAAATGCTCTTAGTGAATTCGAATTTAAACAATAGAAACACATGAATAAATAATATTTACAAGCTTTTCACTAGGTGTATACGTACAATACGGTGCTTTTTTAAAAGCGATCCATAGGGTTTCACATTTTAAATTGCTAACCCCATGTTAGGCCCTCTTCTGTTAGACGTATAGAGATAACATTTGACCTTAAGATTATGTTAATTTGCTCAGGTTTGTTAAGCATTCTTTAGAAAATAAAATTGCCACATAAGTAATGGGGAAGAAAAGACAAGAAATAAATATTCAAACATAAAATACAGTATCATGCACCATAAAAGTTTGCACAATTTCATCGGGATCAAATATTTCTAAAATTCAGAAATGTGTAATTAACGTTTACAATAAATAAATATGTGAATGAAATTATATTTTTAATAGTTTTATCCAGAATAAATGCGTGCGAAAAAATTTCATCGTACCAGTGAGAAAAAGTGATTCATTTCGATAGTCAAATGGATGTCGAAATACTGTTATTATATCACAACGCAATAAAAAAGGCTTTTTTAAATTTTGTCCCTCCCTAACGGAAACTGTGGGTAACCATAATTACGGAAATCAGTCCAGGTTTTCTATTTATGTCAGTTAAAACGGTTACTATTTAATTACTCAAATTTAATCAGTGGCTTGTCTCCCTGGTGGTTCTTCTCTAATAAAAAAATACATTCAAATATGTGGTAAAATATCCTGCTATGCTTTGACTTATAACAATAGAATTTTCCAGTGGCGACTAGAAAGTTTTTTGTTTGGAAAAGTACAGAAATAAGCAAAATTTACTTTATACGATACGATTGCCGCCCAAAAGTTACTTTAATGATTTTAGTAATAACTGAAACCATAACAATAAATAATGTAATGGATTCTTTCACTAAATTTTGAGTTTGGTGTCATTGTATAATAGTTATGTTACGCCACAAACTAAGTCTATACGCTCCTTCTAAAATGGTATAGCATAAATTTTTTTACAAAATGGAAATATAAAAGTTAATAAAAAGGTTGTACTTGTTTAATTGGTTTTAGAGTTAAAGCAGAATACATTCTGGGATATCTGAAGATAAGTAATGTTTTTTTCTCAAAAAGGAGCAAGAGTTTTTCACTTTAAAATAGAGTAGTTGAGGTGAGCTTTAAAATAAATATCACACGTTAATATTGTTTAAAAGTTAACTAAACGATTGAGACAAACATAAACTTGATATTTTTTCTGGCATTTTTTAATACTTGTTAGGGCTGAATAAACTACATACCTTCAAGCAACAATTTCATCATAAACCGGATATATTAAGTGAAAAACACCAACAATATACCACAAGAAAACTGCACGAAATTGTGGGAGCTTAAACGCTAACACAAGAAGTCGCAACAATGTTCAAGTTTCGACTGGCTTAGAAAAGCACGCGCACACACCTGCGAAGTAATTTTCATGGTACGATATGGACGGATGTATAAACTTGTTGATATAGCTTAGGAAAATGGGTTTACGCCATAGGCCGCCACTGGTATCTTCCCAATATTCCCAAAATAAAACATACTACACCACTATTTATTTAGAACGTCACCGCAATGTATTTGGTATTAAAAAAAACTGTTCTGATATAAATTAAACCGAGCATAAAGTATTGTTTTTGCTACGATTGCGTTGAGCTACCTAGGTTTTACAAACCTTTGTTTTCGTTACAGGTGATTAAGGACGGACTGACTGCCGAAAAGGAAAGTTCTAAAGTAGCGGAAATGAAAAAGATACAAGCTGGAGACTTGACATATGAAGAAAATAAAGCTGCCGCTGCAACCACAGCCCGATTGGACATTGATGGAATATCTGCCGAAAAAAGTCAACTTAAAGCACAAGTAAGTGGAGAAACGGAGCTGCATATTATGGTATTCATAAGCTGTTTAACATCATACTCATCAAACTCTTATGCCAATATCTTACTATTAACAATATATAGCATTCGGGTGGCACTACTGGACAGAAAAGATGTTAAAATGGCACCTTCGTTGTTTATTAGATCTGCGTATGTGTTATGGGTCTATATAGACGTCAAAAACATGAGAAACAAAGTTACATTTATTTTGGCATTAAAACTATTAATTTAGGCATCCGTCTTCTCTAGTTAGTTCACAATTAATTATGACTAATATGGCATTCGGAGTTGTTATGAACCCTTAGCACTAATAAGCCAGATCTAGTGGCACTTTTCTTTTTAACCTTGGCACTACACGTTTTTTTTTATAAAATTTTTGACGAACACATTCGGATGAACTTTTAGTCTGTCCGCGTATTTTTCACGCACTTAACAATTTCTTCTTTGACATGTGGTAGGTCTGCATATGGATCATTGGTGATAATCCATGGGATGTCCTGTATTATTCGCAGAGTTTTAGATTGGAATCTCTGTATTATTCATACATTGCAGTTTGCCGCTGTTCCCCATAACTCTAAAACTCTAAACCATATGTCCATATGGGTTTATGAATGGAAATCAATGGTTTTGCTTTCAATTGACATTTCTGATTTTTCACCTATTAGCCAGTACAGCCTTCTTAGTTTGTGACCCAGTTGCTTCCTTTTGTGTTTTCGCCAGTTTAACTTTGTCTAAGTATATACCCAATATATTTAACATCTTCGCTTTGTCGAATTTCTTTAGAATTTAATTTTACAGGACATGTTTCTTTTCGAGTAGTTATGTGTAACGGTTTGTTTCCGTTCGTTTTAATTCTCCATTTCTTAAGCCACTTTTGTATTTTATTTAAGTTACTTTGTAATATTTCCGAAGCTATTTTGAGGCTTTTGTTAGATGCCAAGATTGCTGTGTCATCAGCAAATGTGGCTATGGTAATATTTGTGTCTGTTGGTAAATCAGCAGTATAGAGAAGATATAGGGTTAGCCCTAATACGCTTCCTTGGGGTACACCAGCGTGAATTAGTTGTATCTGTGTATTCGCTTTCATATTATACCCGAAGTGCCTGTTGCCGATGTAAGATTTTAAAATTGTGAAGTTGCTGGTTGGAAGGAAAACTAATAAGAATAAAAATCTGTTTCAAGTTTTCTTCAAATTTATTTTCCTGGGAATAAATATCTAAAGAAAATCCATACTTGCAATATGCAAATATTTAAATATTTGTTGACACCAGTATTTTTACTACTATAATTTTTTCGGTGCGAAATAGGAGGCCTCTAAAAAAATTCGCTAGGTTTAATAAAAAATCTTTCGCTTTTCATATATTCGATGAGATTTAAAATTCTCATCGGATCTTTTAACAGTTCTGGTAGTAATTAAAATTTGGCAACGTAAGACTTTTCAATCTTAATTATATTGATGATAAAAAATTATTAATTACATATTTCTCGCTAATGTTAAGTAGAGGTCCAAGGCCTTAATTTATTATCTTAATATTGCGTCACTTTGTTGTCGAGAAAATATTTAAAAAATATTTATGGTTTTACATATTGACACTGTATACTGAACAGTACACTATGTAAATGGTGTAGAACAGTTGTTATTTTTTAAAATTAAACGCAGTTTAAGTGAGCGTTTCACGGGTAAACCTAACCGCGAATGGAAAGGTATGTTATATTTTTTCAGTTTGCTAATTAGAGTTTATTTTAAAAAGCATTTAAAAATATTGATTCGGTGTTGCTTAAATCATGTAATTGTTGGCGGCAAGCGGGTGGTATTTTTAGCTTTGTGAGATAAATGTTTACATCCAGGATATATCATAACTTATCATGGAACCGTATAGAGTGAAGACAGTTTTTCTGAAAAATAAATCGATCAATCGTGATCATTAATGTACCAAAGATACACATACACGCAAAAATTAAGGACGCTTTATTTAAAAAAAAAAGAGAAATTCATACAAATGGGTCCAAATCAATATTACGGAATATTCGACAATAAGTTTCTCCTTTCAGTATTTGCATAGGTTTCAAATGGACGTTGTGATAAGCAAGGCAAAAATATGCAATTGTCTGAATTCTACCATCATGTGCCATGTAATGTCAGTCGCTTAAGGATAGTTACAATTAAATCTGCTTACTGCGTCTGCGACAAAATAAGGTATGGTAAATATATCTCATATCTTAAAATTGTTTGAATGTCATGACAAATTCAAAAATCAATATTGCCAGTTCAGATGGGTTTATCTTTTGGCAACTGATATTACTTAATCACACGCTTGTATACACTGCCAATTATAGTATATATTTATAGTCTAAATGAAGCTACCAATGTTAGCACACGTCATTTCAACTTAGATTTTTCCCGAAAACTCATGTATTTTCCTTTGTTTTCGTTAGTATCTGCTATGTTATCAAGAAATAAAGTTTCGTCGTAAAAGAACAATCAATTTTCCACCCTGATATAACAGACACGCCACGCTAAACCTCAGGACTTAAAATGGCATGCAAGCAGCTAAAATCACGCCATATTCCACTTCAGGTCACGGTCATTATTATGGCGATTAATACCCACCTACGCGTAGCACCATTTTTTCTCGTCTATAGTATTCTATAGAAAAGGACCAATTTAATTGATATTAATTCTGTGATAAGATAAAAATAACTCAGTTAAATTATTATAGGTGGCGAAATAGAAGGGTGCATTATCGAGTTCGTGTATTTCTTCCGATTGTGTTTCAATAGTTACTTGTTGCAATCGGCCAGACAGTCCGTGGTCAAAGACCTTGAAAAAAAAAACAAGTGTTTTGCTGCTTGATTAAGCTCGCAGAAACAACTGGGCTACTGACGACGCACATATCTGTACTTCTGTGTCATTCAAATATACAGGATCCAAATACCTATGCAGGATGCTACTTATTGTCAAAATGTTGCCACTGAGATTACATTTAAATTAGATTGGTATTTAAGTCTTAAAATAAAATTTCGACCTGTCCCGTAACTGCGTCTATGTTTACTAGTTGAACCTTGACCTGAAGTTTTATTATTATTACGAGTCTCTTGTACCAATGTTATTCAGGCCGACACATAATATACAACAGTCAAGCACTCCTTTTCAGGTGTGTCCTAATTACAAATGTAAATAAAGGCACTTAAATAATTGTTTTAAGTGCTTTTTGCATGAAATGAGCAAAATGAATATTTCTGATGTGAATAACTTTAGTACTATTAAGGGTAGATATGTTTTTTAAGAGCGAAACTCTTTTAAGACTGATGGGCTTATAGAAACATTTTCCTCCTAAATATTTAGAAAAATTAATGCTTCATTCTACCATCAAAAACCCTAAAGGAGTCAAAATATATATTTTACCCGATAACTAGGCAGTTATAAAAATAAAGATGGTATTGCACACGTTCGCCCAAAGCTTGCCTGGAAATGCCGACAGTGCCCAATCTTTAAGTGGTAAAAAACAACAGGGAGTTGTGGGTACCAGGACATGAAGGACTGGAAGATAAATGGCTGACCAACCGACAATAGCAGATACACAGGTATCGTTTCACTTTAAGAATACATCAGTACAAGAAAAAAGATCAGAAAATGACAATGGACAAACAAGGCAAAAAGGATTGCTTACTTTCTTGACTACTGAGAACCTTCTGCAACATTAAGAGCTTTAAAAAAATTAAGTTATTTGCCATCTTACAAAACATGGCCATTTGAGATACCAACTCAAATAATCTGCAGCATCTTGAGAGAGTATAAAGTAGTCGCAAAAGACCTTACTTTACCAGAGTGATATAGAGCTATTTCGAGAGGAACAATCCCATTCGCTACAATATGATAACCAGGTTCCATTCTACCAGATAGACATTGAATGTAGGTATTAAGGTTGGACAAAAAAGGAGCGGTTTCTGCTTACTGTAAGCATACATATCGGAAGATTCTACAATAGACCGAAAGGATCAAAAGAGTTCAACAAAAAAACGAATACATGAATTGACCTTAAGCTAACAAGTACAAAAACTAACGACCCAGACAACGCAAAAACATTGCAGCACGCAACGCTTTCCCAGAATATAAACTAAATTCTCTATAATATTTTCCGACTATGAAAATCAATACAGAGCTGCTTGGCGACGCTAACGCCAATAACATACACAAACCTTAGTCGCCATTTTCTCACGCTATGAGACACGCCACACTGGGTTTAATCAGAGATAGTTTGCAGTTATTATCCCTAACTCGGAGAAATAATAAGTTATTAGCCGGCCCCCAACATGCTCCCAAGGGACCGGTGGTTTTTATACCTAGGAGAAGGATGTATAATTGGATAAAGGCTCGGCTTGAGGTTGGTTCAATTACTGATGCTTTCGCTTGCACATTTTAAGCTTTAACGAAGTAACTGTTAACTACTGTCTCACTAATTACTTTAATAAAGATTATATTATAACTCTGTACGACAAATTTTTAAAATATTATTATTTAGTGACTTCTATCGCGTTTGGTAAAATGTATATGTATAAAAATACCGATATTTTATTTTAAATAAGCTTTCTACATTTTCTATTTTTTGTGGTGATTTAGCATTTTTCTTTTTCTTTAGGGCGGCATTCTCCACGTGGCGTCGACGTTGGCTAACTTAGTTTCCTTTTAGTACAATTTGTTGCTTTATTTTTCTTTTCTATGAATACTGTGACAATATTAACCGCAGATTCATATTCTATAGGTATATTTTGATTTATTTTAGGAAAATAATATGTAAAAAGAATATCGAGGTTCTAGTGGCAGAAAAAATATCACCGTAGATCTTTTAACATATTAATCCTCTGAATGAAATCATTATACACGTTGAAACTTTAAATAATTGACTGAAAATTGCTTGCAGGATATGAATCTATACCTCATATACTTATAATGTTATTGTTAAAATTTTTAAAGCCGAAAACCCATGTCAAAATGAAATTGGGTTGGCCAACGTGGACGCCACGTGGATAATGCCAAAAATCGCTTTGTGATTTTTGCTAAAATGTCACAAGAATTTACAAAAAGTATCCCAAATTGCGATAGTATGGCCACACTGGTTCCGAAATATTGCCTAAAACATAAAAAGATTCTTTTGAAATATGTATATAATTTATAACACTGTGAATTATGTGAAAATGCGGTTTTTCAAGACATTTAAACACGGAAAATATATGACTTGTCAATTTTGAAAAGATCCTAGACAGATATACATGTCTGGACTAAGGAAAATTACAAACATAAAAGAAAAAACACTTAAAACATTTTTTGTTGTACAGTGTAATCGGGTTTAACATAGTAAATCAAAATTGGCATTTAGCTATTTTATGTATTAGAGCTATCATTAAATGTGAGGTCTCTACCCAAACTTAGAGGATATTTTAACTTTTAACACAAATACCTATAATACTTAGTTTTTATTTTCATTTTGTGTTAACTGATCATTCTGCCTAAGGTACGCTTCATTATCTACTAGCATCATACTATCATACTTTATAATGTGAAGAGAATTCTTACTAGCGCATCAGAGTAAAAGATACATGTAAATCCTTACTGATGTAGCAATCCTTACTTATGTGCTTATAAGAAATATTATGTGCCAAATAACTAACTTGAACGTAAAACAGCTCAATTCTTATCAACACCAAAAATCAATAAGATTTTTAACAATAGCTATTTTTTTTTAATTACTCATTGCTGTCCTGACCAATACTTTACCTCACTGTCTGCCATCATAAAACTAAGCAATTTTATTTCCAGAACGGCCAGATTCTCTAACGCTAGTCCGGTCTAATTTGACAACCAAAAGTTTTAAGCTGACAAGTGTAAGAATAAGACAACTAAGTTTTATACTATGAATTTGTTACTGAGTTTTTTCGGAAATTTATAAAGAAAAGGACAATTTTACGTACTTTCGACAATAATAGGACTAAATTCATTCTAGCAATCCGTTCCAAGATGAAAATTATTTGGAAACCAAGCAATCGCTGAAATATCAGAATGATTCATACATTTTTGGTGACGACTTATTAACAATGACCGGATCAAAACTTGTCAAAACATAACTAATGAACCAGAAGAACTTAATTTAAATCAGTACTAAATATTAAACTTTCTTAGTGAATCTGAACGTTATTTATTGTTTTATTAATTGAATTATAGATTTTTATATTATTTGCTTCATTAATTATAAATACTGGCCAAAAACAGGTGTCACTGCTTGACTCGGTAACTTTCCTAAAATTTACATTGTTTGTTTTTCACATTTTCACATGTAAATTTTTTTAAAGTGTCAATCCCGAACAATGTATTCTTTGTTATGGCTAAATCCAAATACCATAAAAATATTTAGAAAAGCGTTAGATTCAGCTCCAGTAAATACCGGAACGTTAATTTTGGTCGACTATTTCCGTCGTTTTAAAATTTTTGTGTCAAAATTGACTTTCAAGTGAAAAAATTGCGCAATTTGACAAGCACCACATGTCAACAAAAATCTTCGACTCCGACTTATGCCATTCGTTAAAAAAAAATACGTAGCAATTCATTAGATGCACGTATGTTACCAACGAGAGAATCTGTTATTATTATTAGTGATAATGTAATATTAAATAAATACTTACTTATTATTTGACGATGCTAGCAAGTACAAACTGGAATGAAACCATATATTATAATATTGTAATTGAATCCTCACCTGCAACAGTATAAAAACAAATCATTGTGTGTAACAGTCTACGTACAAACATTGCACAATTAAACGTAATCCGAAAAAAATAATAATTATGTATTTATGCAAAATTGTATTTTCATTCCGATACCGCCCCCTCGCAGTTTACCAAATCAAACAGAACCATTTGGAATTCACATACACATTAAGGTGGTAGTACACGATGCAAAAAAACTTATTATCCGCAAAAGATAAATTACAGATGAAATAAATCGTTAAAATTCTTGAACTGCAAATGTAACATATATGTATGTTTCACGTACCTATTTATGTCTCTGCGTCTTTGCTAAACTCTTCTAATAAAATAAACCTAAAATAAGCACCGCGAGTGTCCTAGATACAAGAAATAAATTTTGTGTCGTTCCAGATTTAAGTTTGCTTGGCGTGGCCGCAATAAGTTGGTACAGAATGTAGTAAAATTTAAAATATGGAGAAGGATAATCCAATAGGTAAATTTAAAAAAAAAAACAGATTTTTTGTATCTACGAATATTCGCCTGGAGCTACATCCGAATATTTTGTATAATAAATAAATTAGTTGCTAATTTAGTGCTTCCATATCATCAGGCACTTAAAATTTTGTTGAAAATGTTGACAAGATTTATTTGTCGCTAACTATTCTTATACAGGTTTTTTTTGGTATGTTCACCCACCGTGCTTGAACCTCTAAGCCGGGGTGGCTTTCACTCTTAAAATCGAGTGAAACGAGGGTCGAGTGATACCTTATTTTAAAGGGAATTGAATTGCTTGACCTTGCTCGTTGAAATCGGGTGAGTAATTTTCGAGGAATTAAATGTTAAAGAAATTTGGGTTTAAATGTAAACAAAATGCTAAATACGCATAGACATGACAATACTGTAACAATAGGTCTTTGGAATTCCACTTGTTCTGTCGAAAAAAGGGCTATCATTAGTTTGTTGTTGATATGTGGATATCGGTTAAATTCATAGTAAAACTAATAATTTTGCTATAAATTTCGTTTCGTTCAATTACGGAAATTAGGAAAATAAACATTATTTCAACAATTAAAACAAAACAGTACAAAAACAGGCCAAAGGAAACTTATTCGAACTACTGAAAAAAGAATACAAAGCAAGTATTTCAAATTCAGTACTTGCGTTAAATACAAATGAAATTACTAATATTTGCATGTAAATTTAAGTACAGAGATAAAGCTGACCTAGCAAAACACTATTTTTTGGTAAGCTTTCCCACCACTAATTTTCTATTAAAAATATCCTTCAAGCATACATATGTCAACGACGAAAGAAAGTTAAAAAGTAAACTAAACTTGCCAAATTTTCACGGCGAATAACGTCACAACATGACTGAATAAACTGGGGTTTCCCCGAAATTCGCACAGACCATCGATCGGTGCCGGTGATTCCCCGAAATGCGTTTGTACAGGTCGGCCACATATTTAGCCATACATAAAACTCGCAAACATCAGTGTTGCCAACCTAGGGATTTTTTCCCTAGTTCTAGGGATTTTCGTTAATCCTAGGTATATAGGGATTTTTTTATATTTTCTAGGGAATTTTTAGAGAATTAAAATGCTCCCGTACTTCACTTCAAGAGTCGAAATGTCAACAATCATAGGTAAAAACAAACATTTTTCAAACAAACAATATTTTCTAAATAGTGCCTGGGCAGTGCTATCTCTTTATTGTTTCAGATAAAATTATTGTAAAAACTACTTTGGGTAAAACAATATGTTCTTCCAATTTACGCAGTCAAACAACACATAAAATTCTCCAACATATAATATAAATTCTCCAAAATTTCCTATAAATTCTCATTTTTCTCGGAGAATATTTCCCAAAAATAAATTCTCGATAATGTTCGATCTCTACATCTCTTTATTTTTTCAGATAAAATTATTGTAAAAACTACTTTTGGTAGAAAAATATGTTCTTTCACTTTATGCAGTCAATATGTAAAATTCTCCAACATATCAAATAAATTCTCCAAAATTTCCGATAAATTCTCACTTTTTATTATTACTCGAGGGGTGTTTCACTCGGGAAATTTAGTGTACACTTGAGGGGAAATAGTAGGAAATTATGTGGTAAAGAAGGGAAATTATTGCTTATATGGGGAAATTACGAAGAAAAGAGGGAAATTATTAGGAAATGATTAGGAAATTGTGGGGAAATTAAGGGAAATAACGGGGAAATTATGGTGAAATTACGATATTTTAGTATTTGCACATTACTGATCATGTGCCGGCGCATGGGCGATACGTCGCCAGTTGCGGGACTGAAGGATGCTTGCAAGGATACCTAACTTAACTAAAATTTAAAAAATGGAAATTATAAGGTAATTAAAGAGAAATTAAGGAAAGAAGGTGAAATTAAGGAAATAAAGGTAAAATTGGGGAAATTAAAGTCAAATTATAGGGTAATTATAGAAATACGGGGAAATTAAGGAAATAAAATAAAATTACGGCTGTTTAGGGGAAATTATCGTCAAAAAGGGAAATTATTGTCAAAAAGGGAAATTAGGTGTACACATTTGGATAGGTGAAACACCCCTCGTTATTACTATTATTATTTGATGATTCCTATTATTTAACAGATATATAGGTATAGAAGGTACTCATAAGAGATTTGTTTTTTTATATATGATATTTTTACATGGTTCCTTGTTCCTCTATTATTTTAGTTTTTAGTTCTTGGGACATATTGTACCTACATAGCTAAACCAAATATTTGCTTCGTTTCATTGTTTTTTTTTTTGAAAAATATATGTTTTTTGAAGTGATATCGTGTTTTATGCTATTTTTTAAATCTAGGGAATTCTAGGGATTTTTGAAGAGGTCATATAGGGATTTTTTGTTACTCTGGGTTGGCAACACTGGCAAACATTAGAAGTGCCTGCAACACAAACAGCTTCCTGTCGTTTTTATTTCAGTCTGGTAACACAGATACAAAACTAAGTCACTATACTTTGACATTACTTTTGCAAACGCCGGTACATAAAAACAATATTCCACCCACAACATTCGACACGCGTCGCTTGCTTCAAAACACCTTGGAAACTTGCAATAAATCTGCCAAGATTAAAAAAATTGTTATGTAAATCAAAGGTTTGTTACACTGGAGTTTTTGTTACCTTGTTAGAACATGGCAAAGAACTATTTATAGTAAATTTATTAGGACAACATAAACAAGATTCAACAATACTGTTATTACCGTCCAAATATTCCTGTTATTATTACTATAAATTGTAATAAATAACTTTGAGGAGCTTTAAACGTATTTTGGTTGAGAGTGTATTAAATAAACAACATATCGAATAATGGCATTGAGCCAGAAATGACCAATCGTATTTTAAAGCGAATATTTTCAGTGTTAAACAAACGCGCGTTGTAATAAGCGTCAAATGAAACGCTCCGAGATTTAAAAATTCTAGAACGGAGAGAGATTACCTGAAACGCTACTTCGAATAATCTAAATTGTGTATGAAAAGTGACTATTTCTACATCAATGGATGTGAAAATGTCAGCACCGTGGCCGGTGAAGAGAGGTGCTTTTAAAAGTATGGATTTCAATGAAGATCCGCTTCCTATTTTGGTAACAAGGATAAACACGCCACCGAGACTCAGTATTCATCTTGTTCCTAACAATGTAATAAACATATTCATTATCTAACTTGCGAAAGTAATAAAGAAAATAACGCCAGAACTTTAACATGAATCTTCATATATTTGTTGGTATAGTCGGGCCGTCCTAATATTACCCCTTTCCACTTACGAAGTAGTTGCAATAAATCGACACCTGTGTTAGGATTATCCGCAACTATCAAACAATAATCAATAAGCTGTTTATTCTGATAAGTAACTTTGTAAATTGAGTCCAACAAAAATTAACTTTGTCGGAATTTTTTTAAAGTAGATTATAAGATTTTTATAAGTAGAAAGCGGAAATTTTGGTACGGCCTATCTATATGGCCGTATATTAGTACTCCTAATCCGTTTTACATGTGAGCAAGTTGGTGCAAGAGTAATAATTAGAGCAAGACCATTGCTATCGCAAGTCCCGGCCTGCAAGTTGTCTGCCAAGGTTTTACATTCATGCACAGAAAAAACTGCTATGCTATTTTCAATAATAGTATAATTTTTGACCACTGTCACATTAGTTATATTAAAGTTAATATTATCTCAACAAAACATTATTGAAATAATCAAAAAAAAATATTTAAATATAGACTTACCATTGGAGTTCAAAAGTATTCCTATTTCTTTGAAAACTATATTACCATTTTTTCAATGACCAAAATATTATTGGAAACCAATAAATTTCTATTATTCCTGAGAGTGTAGAATTGTAAGAGCCAAAAAATTAAACTATTTGATGAGTGCTTAAATGTAATTGGGTGAAAAATAGCTATTTGTAGGCGGTGTGATGCAAATTATAATATATTTTATTAAACGAACAAGAAATACAGTTTAAATAGAAAAACGAAAAATTAAGTCAATAATCCTTATATCATGTTAATTAAAATAATCACTCTAATAAAACATAAATAAGGTATTAGAGAAATCATAAAAAATATTAATTCAACGGGTTCTATTGTTGGCTGAAATATTACTTCTATTGCTCGCGGACACCCTTCGGAGAGGTCAAAATTGTGCTGCTGGTATTTGTCCGTGAAATAATCGTTTAAGCTTGCAGCCTGTTTGTTTATTGCGTTAAAGGTACGCCAAAAATAATAGTTCTTTTGCAATTCTGGGGACTGGAGAAACTCATTTTAGTGTTTTATATGTAAATAAAACAAATAGCTTTGCCATAAGAAGTATTTCGATTAAATAAGATTTTATTTTAATATTGCAGATTTGTCAACTTTGCAGGTTTCAAAAAAGAGGATAACTTATGTTTTTTTGATTTTTTTTTAAAGTTGACAAGTGATATATGGATATTCAAAAAAAAACTTTAATTTCTGTACCTACTGGTAATTTGACCTAGTAAATGTCAATGTTGGCACTGCAAAAGTCACCAAAATGTTCCTGAAAATTAGACAAACGTTTGCAAGAAAAAGTGCGTCAAAACGATTTCCTACAATAGCAAGAATCTTGCCAAAGTCGAAGCTGAACGGAGCATGCCTTTTGCAGTAGTCTTGCAACTTGCAGGAGAATTACATCGACTTGCAGCCATACTGGTATAAAACCGTTTTAATTCCTGACGCCAACTTATAGGATACGAAAGCAAAAATCATCGTACTATTTAGAATTATGCAACTGCATTAAATTTTCTCAAAGTTTCTAATTTCTATTAAACAGAGAGACCCAAATAAAAACTTAAGGACATGCATTTTAAATAACCACTTCATACTGAATAAGTTAAGAGTAGCTAAATATTGGACATTTCACCAAAAATAAAACGTTTTCCTACTGTTTCTGTTTCTATAACACAAAAACATGCTGCAAAATAGCGAATTGAATGAATAAAAGTCGTAAATGTATATTTTTAAGATTAATCATAATTTTGTTTCTGTTCGGCAGCCTTCAAAATCATGTTTTCTGGCGGAAATTTAAAAATAAATAAAACTTGCGTCCACACTTTTACGTAAGAAAAATGTTTGGTCAATTCCTAATTATAAGACTTAAATATGGTAATTGATTGGACAATTCTAGCGGGGATTTAAGATTCCCAATGTGAACAATGCGCAGTGCAAACAGAATCTATGATCATCAATATACTTGTCAGATCACCGACCCGTATTTAAACAATGTTTCAAAATATATTTTTAAGAACTATATCAAATGCAGAAAAAACATTTCGTTCTTACCAATAAAACTAAAACAACATCAATAAATTTCCAAAATAAGTTCATGTCACTTTGACGCAATTAAGAAGTACTTCTTAATTTTATTAGGTACTCTTTTTAGCATATATTTTTCTTAAAAACAGCAATTTGTACCTATTGATTATGGCAGATTGTGTAACAACTTTATTATTATCTCCTTATAAACTAAAAGGAAAGCTTTTTTATTTTTCGATATAAATCTCTAGCAATACTACTTTAGATAAATATATGTTCATAAATCCATTATAAGGTAAACATGCTTTAATACTAGATACAAACTATTTTTATTAATTGACTTTACACTGACCTAAGAATATTACTATCGGCGAACATGCTTAGTATCTCTATATACATTTTTATTATTAGGGACTGTTTGCCAACGATTAGCGTAACTTTTACAACACAAACATTACAAGGCCTGTACATAAAATATTGTAAATGTTTACCATGTTTAGGAACTAACACTCTTCTTCCCAGCGAGCTGACAATCTTATTCTCAGGATCAGCCAGTGCCCAGATTTTTGCGTTTAAAGTTTAGCGCTAAGCGATAGCAAAGAATCCCTATATTATTATTAATTGAATGCAACGTAAATTCCGCTAAACCATACAATCTTACTTACAAACAAAAAATTTGTGTGAAATTTGTGTGATACAGTCAATCGAATTTTCATGTTTGTATCACCTGACTGAGCAAAAATAGGAACTTACTCACTTTGTAGCTACTGATAACTGCCAACGGGCAAAAATCCAATTTTTTTATGAATGTACCAGAATAACATATAACTTTTTTTTTGAAAAGTGATGATAATGTATCAAACAATGAAGTCGCAAACAAATATGCTTGGCAAAAATACACTTTGCCGTTTTAGCTGATTTACACCACTACTAGGGTAACTTTTTTTAATACGAATGATGATAAAAATCCTTTGATTCCGTCCACGCGGTATTTCCGCACTGAAAATATTCATTCACAACAACGCTGAAAACCCGTTTCTGTTAAAAACTGTTTCTATTTTAATTCATACAAAAAGTGATAAACAAGAATAATTATCATCTGCATCTGAAGTAGTTTTTGTTATGGTATTGATGACTTTGATGACTAAATAAAATCCAGTGAAAACTGATAAAAATTTACCATTGCCCCGAGTGAATGATTCATGTAATACATAGTAATAATGACATTTTTAGAACATTGTTTTACAGAATTTAATTAGAACTGATGATAAGGTTCAGTCAGTCTCAAATTAGATATTTACAATTTTGACTCAATACCTAATCCATTCACACTTTAAGAATATGTGATATCCTACTCCGCATGTAAGCATATTATACAAAAAAGTGTAGTAATAGTGTAATGTTTACAAAAAGTCTTTATTTCTCACCCGAACAATTTTGTTTCTTATCGCATTCTCTTTATTTCAGGAAGCTAGAAGTTTAAAATCCGGTGATATTAGTCAACAAGAATCGAAAAATTTAGCGCACACGAATATGAAACTGACGACGGACAAATTTAGCACAGAAAAATCAGCCACTGAATCTCAACAACAAAGGCAAACTATCACTGCTAGTGGCATCTATAATCAGGAGCAACGCAGCAAATCATCTAGTCATGCAGTATATTCTTCATCGACTAAAGGAATTAGCACTTCAACTGCTAAAATGATTACACAGGTATGTAGATGTTTCTACTTTGTTCTCTTTGATTGGGTTTTTTCCTCCAACCGGAAAAAAATTGTGGATTTTTAGTTCCCCGGAACTAATTGCAGACAATAATACTCGTTTTTTCTTTGGCTTTTAGTATCGATAATAAAACATATGAGATTAAAAACTAAAAAAAATTTTGATCACTATTTTCACTTGAAATTAAAACACTAAAATTAAAATGTTTGATCATCTAAACTATTGCAAGAAATTGTTTTAAAATAAGAATTACGGTATTGTATGATTTAAGAGACCTATAACAAGATTATTTTCTACATAAGATAGCTTATGTTCTTTATGAACAGAATGCTTAGTGCCGTAAAAGTTCTTCTGTAGGCGAATTTTTAAAATATAATTTAGTAATTGAGTGGACAGGCGCGGCCCGTGAAATTTTAAAGTTGTATATCTCTGTTGCTACTTATGGGACCCATACCAAGTTCAGGTTTTTTAATAGTGAGCCTACTAGGAATGTTTTGGTAAAAAAAATATTTTGTAATTTGCGATAAAAAGTTGAATTTTTAAATTGACCCACCTGGGAAAAAATTAACATGCTTAGGTATTTTATTTATTATTTTTTCTAAACAAAGTTTACATCATTTTGTCGATAATTCTTAAATTTTAAGAGAAAAAAATGTGTTAGTAGAAAGTTATAGTCATTTGAACTTTATTAAACCTAAAATATAATTTTAAAACACATTCAAATGACTATAACTTTCTACTAACCCTATCACATTTGTTTCTCTTAAAATTTAAGAATTGTCGACAAAATGATGTAAAATTTGTTTAGAAAAAATAATAAATAAAATACTTAAGCGTTTCCCAGGTGGGTCAATTCAAAAATTCAACTTTTTTTCGCAAATTACAAAATATTTCTTTTCTTTACCAAGACATTCCTACTAGGCTCACCATTACAAATCCTGAACTTGGCATGGGTCCTAAAAGTAGCAACAGAGATATAAAACTTTAAAATTTCACGGGCCGCGCCTGAGAGTGGATAATTCACATAAAGGCGTTTTGATTTTGTTCACGATTTTCTTTTGCGTTATTTTAAAATAATAAGTTTTTTTTGTTACAGTTTCACGACCTCATGAACGGAAGTCCAGAAGATGAAATTTTGCAAACGTCACTGGACGATCTCGAACAGTTATCTGCCGTATCGAATTATTCAGATGTTGAAAGAGCCATTCATAAATACACGACATATCTGGATGCGTCAGTAAAATGCATCCAGAAAACAGACTACAATCCTAAGGCGCCTCTGATTTTAAATAAAATTAATGACGTCATTAGAAAAGCTTGGGCCGTCCCCACATACGGTCACGAATTAGGTTACACGTTATGCAACGCCTTAAGGAAATGTGGTGGACTGGACCTTTTAATGACAAATTGCACAAAGGCTGATAAAGATTTGCAATTCAACAGCGCAAAGCTTTTGGAACAGTGTCTCACCACTGAAAACAGAGCTCATGTTGTGGAACATGGATTGGATAAAGTTGTTAACGTGGCATGCGTCTGCACAAAACATACAAACTCCGTGGATCACTCCAGAATAGGAACTGGTATCTTAGAACACTTATTCAAGCACAGCGAGGAGACCTGTGGTGATGTAGTAAAATTAGGAGGTCTAGATGCTCTGTTGTTCGAATGTAGAAAAAGTGACGTTGAGACCCTGCGTCACTGTGCAGGTGCTCTAGCCAATCTTAGTTTGTACGGCGGTGCTGAAAACCAAGAGGCCATGATTAAACGCAAAGTACCCATGTGGTTATTCCCACTCGCCTTTCATAATGACGACAATATTAAGTATTATGCCTGCCTTGCCATAACAGTTTTAGTAGCTAATCCAGAAATAGAAGCTGATGTAATTCAGTCTGGTACCTTGGGTCTTGTAGAGCCGTTTGTTACGTCACATAACCCCTCAGAATTTGCTAAATCGAATCTAGCTCATGCACATGGCCAGAGCAAAACATGGTTAAAGCACTTAGTACCTGTCTTAAGTTCGAAACGGGAAGAAGCAAGAAATTTGGCCTCCTTTCACTTCTGCATGGAAGCGGGAATTAAAAAGCAACAAGGAAATACCAATATTTTCTCAGAAATTGGTGCCACTGAAGCTCTAAAAAAGGTCGCAAGCTGTCCAAATGCCGTGGCTTCCAAGTATGCTGCACAAGCTTTGCGGCTAATCGGGGAAGAGGTACCGCATAAATTGAGTCAGCAAGTCCCACTCTGGTCTGCAGAAGATGTCGCAGAGTGGGTTAAACAAATAGGTTTCTCCGAAATAGTTCCTAATTTTATCGAGAGTAGGGTAGATGGCGACCTTTTACTTCAGTTAACAGAAGAGAATTTACGAGCCGATATTGGACTAACAAATGGAATTAAACGAAAGAGGTAAGTGGATATCAATGAAACCCAATCAATCATGTTAAATTGTTGTAGCAATTCTTCTTGTTTTTAAATCAATTTCTATCGCTAACAAACATTATTTTCAGATTTACTCGGGAGCTGCAAAAGCTAAAACGAATGGCAGATTACACATCGCGGGATTCAGCAAATATAAACCACTTCCTTCAGTCATTAGGACCAGAATTTAGTATATATACATATAGTTTATTAAACGCAGGTGTAGAAACGAAAGATGCTTTAAGGAATATCTCGGAAGATCAGCTCTTAGAGGAGTGTACTATTCAAAATTCCATTCATAGGTATAGGATTATGGAAGGCATTAGGCAGCTAGAAAACAGAATAGGAGGCGAACTAAATGACGAAAGTCCGGACAAGTCGTTAGATGTCTTTGTCAGCTACAGGAGATCAAATGGATCACAACTAGCGAGTCTACTTAAAGTGCACCTGCAATTAAGGGGTTTCAGTGTATTTATAGATGTTGAAAGACTGGAAGCTGGCAAATTTGACAACAATCTGTTGCAGAGTATACAAAAAGCTAAGCACTTCTTGTTAGTATTGACTCCCAATGCTTTAGAGAGGTGCCGGCGTGACGATGAGAAAAAAGACTGGGTACATAGGGTGAGTTACTTTTATATTATACATTTAAATTAATCATTACACAGTGTTCCCAATCATTTTTATAATTGTAACCGCGTTATTTATAGTTAAAAGTTAACTTTAGAAAAATTAAGAATTTGTCTGATTGTGAGAAACACAAAAAGTTATGTCTAATATTTTTTTTTGTTTTTTTTTTTTAGGAAATAGTAGCAGCTCTATCAGCAAATTGTAACATAATTCCAATAATTGACAATTTCACATTCCCCGAACCTGACGAACTTCCTGAAGATATGAGGCAGGTCTGTCATTTTAACGCCGTGCGATGGATACATGACTATCAAGATGCGTGCGTGGACAAACTAGAAAGGTTTGTATTTTGTGGACTATCTATGTTGTGTTGTTGTAAAGAGCTGTAATATTTACATAACTGGTAAACCTTCTAACTTTAAGATGCAGTATCAAGTCAAATGCATGACTTAAAACAGATTCTCGATATAAATATTTTTATTATTGATTTATCAGAAAATTTTATTCTTGATGTTTTGCACGCTGTGAAAATTAGTTTGTTACCCTGTTCATTGCACGACAAGAAAATATATAAGTTCTTAAAAAGATGTAAATATATACGATTCAACTCGAAAACTTATTCCTTTTTAAACTTTGATGAAAAAGAGCAAGGTCACTAATCTAGCTTTTTGAACAGTTTATATAAAATCGCCTATAACTAACGTAAACTCTATATTGCGCATTATAAAGTTCAAAAATAACTCACAGCGTGACGTCATGCGTGAATCCGGACGAATCTGACACGGTTTGGTACCATATCGTCCTTTTATTGTATCATCGATTGGAATCATCCTCTTGTTTTATACAATATATGTATATTAATCTACCTAAAAATTCTAACTACTTTATTTAATAATTTGCCATGTTGTAGCTAAATGAGCTCTGCTCAAGGCCGAAAAAACCTAAAATAAAAAAAAAATATCAGAATCAATTAACTGCATTATAAAACTTATACACCGCAAAACAAATTTATCAAAATATTTTCTTCCCTTTCTTGGTACGACACTGAGCGCCACCTTTATAGCTTACATAGAAATAATTGTTAAATTTAGTGTGTTGCTGTGTTTGTGACTTGTTGATATTTGACAACAATCAATTTACACGGTCTGACAAAAAGTTTTAAAACATCCGAGTACACTAAACATCTTGTACATGACATTTGACCGGTAGATAGCCTAAGTGTAACGACTAGCTAGCTAGATTATATTAGTTATTTCAATGAGCATATTATAAACAGGTGTATGTACTGTAGAAAACAGTTGCTCACCGAAGGGGGGTTGCCGGGCCGCAGCCCCCCTCCCCGAGCGTATGTATGGCAAAAAAATATTTCACTAAATATTGTATTACTTAACTAAGAAAATATTTTTAACAGTAATTTTCATGATATTAATAACGTTTTACTTTAATTAACCCTGTTTCATTTTTATAAAATTAATAATTATTATTTTAGAACAGAGTGACTAGCGTTTGCGAAAGGATACGGAGTTCCGTTCTGCTCCTGAGCGCCTAACCCGAAAGGCCGTCACACACGGTTTTGCATAATGCATAATTGTATAGGCATAAGATGTTTTTTCTCCTAAATGTTTGACCAAGTTTTAAACGCATCCTCTTGTTCCCTATAACTTGGGATTCGTCAAATATAACAGATTTAAATAATAAAAACAAGCTAGTTTATTGACTTTCGCATAATGCCTTGACAAAATAACAAATGCGATACATCACATCCATTACTTCAAATTTTCGCCTGCGGACGCGTTTTTAAAGATTTTGAGCGTGGCACCCAAAAATGAAATTTGCGCCTTCGGCGGTTTGCCTGCGGCGCTAAATTTTCCTTTCATATTATTTGTATCCTATTCGAAAGTTGGCAACCCTATATAGTCAGCCCCCCACCCCGAATAAAATTTCTGGGTGTGCCACTGGTAGAAAAGATAAATTTTAGTACTCTTTATTGAAAAAGTACTTTCTTGGAAGGCACCCAGAGGCACGTTTTTCAATCCCAATAAAAATTTTCCGGCTGACAGCGACTCTCGACCCCACTGAGACAGAATTAATTCTCAAGGGAAAATTATGTCAAAATGGCGTATACCATTGTCTACTATTGGCTGATTTCTCTGTTTCAAGGGAACGTGGCGTAACTTTTCAGGGTACTTCTGGAGTATTTACAACTCACACACATTGTATTTAAATTACGTAAAATGCTATAAAGGTGACGCTACGACAAAAGAAGATACTCAGTCACATGGAGTTTTCAGGATAACCGATATTTGTTTGAAATGGTGTTGGCATAAAATTTCGGGTATTAGGATAAGCTAAATAACATATTTTTTCAGGTTCCTCTTACTGGATCCACAATAGGCAGCAACACATAACTTAGTTTTAGCTTAATAATACTAGATTAAATGTGAATAGCAATAGTAATGCATGTTTTTTTAATATTAATAAGTCGTCAATGGTGCTGGTTACTTTGTTTTTAATAAAAAAGTCTTGAGACATTTATATTTAATTTAGTTTAATGTAAATAAACACAATCTGAAAACAAACGTGCCTTTATTTTTAAGTTTTCACAAATAGCATAGCCAATTTACAATGTGTAGTAGGTAACACATTTTTCAATTTTAGAAGAATACGCCGAAATCTAAAAAGAAGATATTGAAATCAATAACGGATTTCATCTACATACATCATATTTTGCATACAAATGGCATGAGGCAAATCGCTTAAGTTTTTTGTTTATAACTAAATAAGATAATAAAGATAATTGTGTTGTGTAAATAAAAGTGAGTACATGTTGATAAAACAATTACTTTTTATTAAATGCATACTAAATCTGAATCGAAATAAACATCATGTGCCTAATAATAAACCTCAGCCATTTCTATCAAAGAAACAGGCCTGCCAACTATGTATATAAAAGTCACTAAATTTCGTTTCGAATACATTATTCACCCATTTTATTTTTGCACGCCGCACATTTTGGTTGAGGTAAGACATTTTAAATTTGTAGCACATTTAAAAGTCACTGTGAGCACTTGTTTATCTGTTAAAGAAACATGTCATTGCCCATAATTATTAATTTAGTTTATTTCTCTGGGTTGGGTAAAACCTTTGTTATCAGTTTGTTTTTATTCGAGTGTTGGTAAAACTGAGTCATAATTCGGTGTAATGAAATAATTAAGGAATTTAGATAGGGAATTAATTAAAACATATAAAAACTGCTAATTTCAATTTCTACAGATAACACAGAAGTAAATTATTCTGTCTAGTTACGAAGATGATCATTACAACATGGGTATTAAATAAAAAAATGAATAAGTATACTTAAAAGACTGATACAACTCAAATAATCTAAAGGGATCCGATGTTCAATTAAAAGAATAAAATTTTCTGAAGCAATATACAGCCCGCGTATCTCTGTACTAACTAATACTAAATAACTATAAGTAGTTAAAAGTTGTGGTATTTTAAAAATTGTATATTGTTGATCGTCGATCAAAGATGATTACATCGGAGTCGTTAATTAATTTTATACCACTTAATGTACATAAAATTACATGGCTATTTATTAACCGCACATTACTAATTATGCATTTACTAATTAATCATTGCCTGTGTATAGATACAATCAAAATGTATTTTAATTTACATATGCAAGCTATACTGAATTATACTACAGAGTGATCTTTAAAAACGGAGCTGCACGGGGTGCCTCGAATAAGTTTAACTTTCATTGTTTTTTTTCAGATTTTGTTAAAGTGGTGTGGCCGAAATAATTTAAGCCCAAAATGAAAATCCTTGATCAATAGTTTGGAAAGAAAGCTTGATTTTACTATTTTTCTTTTAGGTATCTTCTTAATGGAAATATTTAATATTTTTAAATAGCATTGATAATCCTGAAAAAAGATGAAAAAATGAGTGTCTCATCAGGTTTTGGCACCTATCTTTTAAATGGTACATTCAAAGACGATGGTTTATGAATTCATTTTAAAGACAATGCAATTATCTACAAATAAAAAAAAACTGCTTCTCTATCTACATCTGTTCAAAAGATATAGATAATAGAAGGTTGAAAAACTCGAACAAAAAAATTATTTATGGAATCAATGTTGTGGTATATCTCAATCAGTATAAGCATTTTCAAAAAATTAAAAATTTCAAGAAAAATTAAAAATCCATCTTCTAACTGGAATAAAAGCCATTGAAGCCATAACAAGCAAGTCTAAGCGACACTGTAAACACAATTTGTAAACATTGGCCGCATCTTATTTTACTTTGTATTTCTGTATAAACAATATATTAGAAGCATCGCAAGACTTACTAAAACTAATAAAAGCCGTAAAATAGTTTATTTTCTGCTAAATAATAATAAATTTAGGTTAGAAAGCTCTTAAATCCCGTATTTCTAAAGGCTTATTTAAAGTCGCTCCGAGTCATTTATAAATTTATGACGCACTGGTTCTGGTTCATTAGAAAAGACATAAGTTTAACCTTGTTCAGGTCTTGGATGAATAAAGAATCATTCAAAGTAATTTGACGTTCAACCGCTTAGCTGTTGAGCGGAAAACAGAGACAGCAACACTCGTGAAAGCCGTATTTGACTGACAAAAATTGGATCGAGTCGGATCACGTTACAACACTCCAATGCTATTTTATCTCTTTCTACTACCATTCTTGATTCAATTATGTACCTATTTCGCTTAAAGTTTGTAAGCTGATCCGGATCGACCCAATTTTTGTCAATCGAATACACCTCTGGGGTATGATGTTTTCAAAATAAACAACAAATAAATAGGTTACACGTTCAATACACTCACAGTATAGAGAAAACCGCATTCTTTCTTTATTCATCCAAGGTGTTGACAGTGCCAACAGCATAGAGCGCTATGACTAAATGCTTTTAGGTAATACCTGTATTATTAAGATTTTTTCCGAGTTTTACTTATTTAGTGAAAATATAAAATCGATTCCTTCGACATCGGACATAGAGTTTCCGATTATCCTATCTTTGGTTTTATTCCAGATAAAAGATGATTTTTATTTTTATTTTGCTTGAGATCAGGGTTGCTCTGATTTAAATCACTTGATTTAAATCAATGATTTAAATCGCTATTTAAATCACATGATTTTTTCATAAAAACCATTGATTTAAGTCAACTTTTAATTTTTGTCATAAATGTGTCTCTGCCACAAGGGCATTACAAAATTTACCGAATTTGCCTACGCTACTGACGTCGATTCTCGCAAATTTTCTTGCCTACATGCTTAACCCAAAAATGCCTCGAGATTAGCTATCTCATGAAGAAAAGTGTTTGGCATTAGAATTAATCAAAATTCACTACAAAAATTTCAAAAAAAAGCACGAATTTGTTACAAATTATAATAAAGTTACATGCTACATACAGCAGGTCCATTCAGTGGTACACTGTTTTCTGAAGGAGTTTTAGAAACTACCGATGTAATTAATTTGTGGACAGCAATTCATAAATTAAAAGGTTGTGTAACTGAAGAAGAAATAAAAATAACCAAACAACTGCATACGGCACTACCTACTGAAAAATATGCAAAACTGAACAAATGTAGATAGAGAGGCAAATTCTTTTCTGATTTTTAGATACTTGCAGTGTCTTTAAAATTAATTTATATATCATCGTATTTGAGCGTACTATTTAAGAGATAGGTACCAAAAACTGACGAAAAACTCAATTTTTCATCTTTTTTCAAGGTTATCACAGGTATTTAAATATATTAAATATTTCCACAAAGAAGATAGCATTTTCAGGACTTAAAAGAGTATTATACGCCTTAAAAAATGTTGATACTATTTTCATAGACTAAAGCCGCTTAAAAAAAATTAGTAAAATCAAGTTTTCTTCTCAAACTATTGATCTAGGATTTTTATTTTGGGCATAAATTACCACCATTTTAACAAAATCTGAAAAAAATGGAAGTGGGAAAACCTATGGGTTAAACTTAGTCGAGGCACACCGTGGCTGATGATTGTTCCTAAACCTATTGTGACAATAAAAAATTCATATGAAGTATAGTTAAGGATACTCACATAAACAGTCAATACATCTCAAAGATTTTGGACATAGTTTACATAGTAAGATTTAGGACTTAGTTACATATATTGTTCTCATCCTTGTCAATTTAAACCCATAAATATTAAAATATATCAGCTGTATAAGCGTTAGTGAAAATTATTGTTACTAGATATCAATAATTTTAAACTGCTCTTTATCCTTAAAGAAACCTTGCAGCTTGCTCAAATATCATATGAACTGTTTGTGTTGCAATGAGCTAGGTCAAGGAACTGCATTAAATATCAATTTGCACTGCCTACATTCATCTTTAACTACAACTATTTTAATCTCTATTGAAATTTTCAGATGTATGTACAATCGCATGCAAAAATAATCGGCTACTGAAGGGTAACTCCATCTGAAATCTGAATTAACACCATTGCTCGATCTATTCCTTTGAAAATGTTAAAAAGTTGCAAAAGAAAGCATATATACTTGTATCTATATATTTCATAACAAACACAGCAGCCAATTTTCAGGTTTAGCCAGAATTATCCTTCAGCACCCAACATAACTTTTGCGCACGGCGATACATAAATTTTATTTTTAAACGAATAATTCAGAACTTTCTTCCGAATTAATTATCTTTTAAATGGCTTTTACCATTTTGCATTTCTAGACAACTAAAAAGGATTTTAATATTTTACCATTTTATTTAGTATTTTACTCTGACAAAAATAACTTAAACTTACATACAAATTTTGTATTTTTCAGGTTCATGCGCGGTGAACTAAACGCACGAAGCAATGAAGGTAGCCTTATAAGGGCGGGCCTTAACAAAGGGGATATGACTCCCAGTACTCCATCAAATCCCAATTTGGTCAGACAGCCTCCCAGCTATCAGCGAATGCACAGCAATGATTCTGGAAGTGGCAAAGGATCAGACAAAGACACAAATGGAAACCCCGGGTTTCGGGATTGACTAGATGGTCCCCAAGCCTCGGTAAATACTCCTACTCCACTGCCTAGGTAAAATATTCATACTGATAATTTATTTTTGACCGTGGTAGAATTTGGCACAGAAAATGAAAAAAAAATTGTATTAGGTAGTGAATTAAATTTTATAACTACTTATCATTGATTAAAACGTTTTTGAAATTGAGAAATGTATATGTTTCAGTTAAACATTATCTTTGTCGTCATTCAAAATTGTTGACAGAGGGGGAAGGGGGATGTTTGAAAATGCAAATGAACAATACTGTAAGAGAATTATAATTATAAGTACCTAGTTAGTTCCACTCAAGAACTAGGGAGGGCTAAACCTCGTTCTCTTGAAAACTGGTTATGGGGGGGTGGCACACACGGATTCGAATTAATTTTAGGCAGTTAGTTATTTTTTCGTTGCACAAAAATTCTTTTCTCACTGCACAAACTCGGTTTCCCACTGCGCGCTAAAATAAGAGTGGATTCAATTTTTCATAATAGCAATAAAGATGAAAATAATCTTTACCTTTGGCAGTGTTGTCCTAACGTTTTCTGTTGCCAAATTTACGGAATGTGGCTTTTATATTATCAACTAACTGGTAGCCGAGAATAGCAAACACTTGATTATTCTTGTGCTGGTAGTCAGATATTTCTGACACAGCAGAGGGTACCTATTAATTCTAAAGATGACTTTTACTCTTTCAAAAATTCTCTGGTGTCAAAAAGTTCTTCAAGAACAACCACTACAGGAACATTACCGTATTTTTCTGATTTATTCACTTTAATTAAGAAAATAACATTATTTTATTGCACACAATTTTTTGTAATTACAATTTTAAACTGTAAAATAAGAAAAAAATGGCAACCCAGGTCTTGATAACGAAGAAATCAAGGACTTTTAATAAAGCAAGTGTAGCACACTTTGCATATTATTATTTTGAAATTTTTACTGTTCATTTTAATATTTAATAAAGAAGCTGCAAAAAGAAATTAAGTATTATGTTTCAGTTGGATCATAATCATAAAAGCCACTGGTGTGTTTTTGTTACCCTTGCACCTTGCTGAATGCCCAAAATTATGCACGTAGATGTAATAAAAATTTCTGGAATGAAGCATATAGTACCCTAAGCTATAGGTCTAGCCTGTTACCTTTAAAATAATGCTTGTTTTCTAAATTAACCGAACCCTAGGACTAATTATAACATTTCAGTTCCTAATTGCAGGTACTTTAAGGCAGGAAGTCCGTCCCGGCACTGGATAATGAATCCTAAATCCAACAGAGGACTGCCTCCTCAGTACTCCTACCGGAGAGGCTCGACTACGCCCATTTCATCCTTAGCCCTTAATAGTACTCCTAGTACACCGAATCGATCTCGTAGTTTAGATGGCCTTTTCGACTCCGAACCAAAAATAGCAGCTGTCGAAATAACTGAAGAGGTATCCAATCCGTCCGACACAGCTAGTGAAAGCTGTAACTACTCTGACTCTACAACTAAGGACAAACAGACTGACATTCGCACCAATCTAAATAAGATTAAAGCTCATAGTGCAGACGATATTCTCGATAGTTCGGTCGACAATAAGGAGCTAGATAAACATTCGGTTAATAGTAACTCTAGTGACTCGAAGAGAAAAAGAAATTTTATGGATAGGTGTGTAAATAAAGTGCGATCTCTAATAAGAAAATAATAAATAATACGGCAGCCCATAGCTTTCATATTGTACATTTGTTATGTTTGACAATTAAATGTATTATTTAATCCAAATATTCTTCTATGTGTTTACAGCATGTATGTATTTTTCAATGAAAATGAAACTATTAAAACAAAAATTAATTAATTAAGATAGAGGAAGGATATCTGGAATAAAACATATTTTTATTAAAGTGATATTTGTTAATTAGTCTTTTGTTTATGGCAACTAAATTACTTAGTACAAAACTATGTGCTTTTTATACAACATTTGTATAGCCTTTTAAAATGTGTGATCATACAGCAAGCCTTGTGAAAACTGTGGTATATTTTCAAAAAAGAAGTATTTGATGGTATAAGTATAGTCAGTCAGTCAAAAAATATTGTTCAATATTGTTAAAAATATTTGACACTGCTTATACTTCTGTTACTATTTTAATGTGTTTTAACATGAAATTTTATAAGTGTAATGATTAAAAATAATGTGTAATTTTCATTTAAATATCAAAGCTTTCTTAAACGCCAAGCGAGAGGAATCGATGGTATAGTTATGTTCTAAATTTATTTTCAATAACTTTAAAATTACCAGATTGTCGACATTGCATTGTATTTCATTTAAGATTATTGTATTTGCCTTTTTACTCAATAGTTTACTTTTAAATGTGTAATTTATTTTTACGTAGGTACATACTAATTTTATTTGTTCATAGTAAATTTTAATTTGATAGTACTGTACTATACCAAACCAAACTGTATAAAAAACACTTTTATTTAATTCGTAACCTAAATTGTTTTCATTTTATTGAAAATAAATTAGAATAAAACATCATTTTGTATAGATTACTTTTATTGTAATCATTTTCAATGGTGTTGTTTTTACATTTTTAACATTTTATTCATTCATTAGATTTAGCTAAATAGAAAATAAATCGTTTTTTCTATTTTATGTTATATTTTAAAATATATTTTATTAAAAGTAATTGCTTGTTTTTTTCTCATTTGTGCCACTCGTCGGCATCACCGGCATCTCTAAAGCCTTATGCGATTCGTGGACCATCCTGGTATCCCGATCCGCACCCTCAAGGCTAATTAACAAGTAAATTTCCGAAACCATAATTGCACAGGGTAATCTGAGTGCGGAACGATGCTGTGATATATCTGATCTTATCCGGACTTTAAATAGCGTGAATAAGACGGTTTGAAGTCGGCCCTTTATGTACTCTTCCTCATACAGACCACATATAGCAGTCATACAGACAAACACAACATATCTGAACTTATATTAAAGGCATGCCATTTTTGCATCGGCACTCACCGAGCGTGTACTTCACAACATGGGAAAAATCAATTCTCCAAACCACAGCAGAATATGTAAAGAATTACTAAAAAAATATGATTAAATTCAGGCTCCTAAAATATGTATAAGCAATGCCAAAAACCTTTACCAAATCAAATCAATTGCAAATATTTTAATTTAGCTCACAAACAACATAAACTCTATTACACAGCTCTGAGTTTGGGAAGCAATAATAACATCTTATTACTGAGGGGCGGAGGGGACAGGGCGGATACAGAAATTTTAAAGTTGAATATCTCTAGCTGTTGCTACTTACAGAGGACCCATGGCAAGTTCAGGGGTTTTAATAGTAAGCCTACTAGGAATGTTTTGGTAAAGAAAAAAAGTATTTTGTAATTTGCGAAAAAAGTTGAAAATTACCAAAACATTCCTAGTGGGCTTACTATTAAAACTTCTGAACTTCGCATGGGTCCCGAAAGTAGCAACAGAGATATACAACTTAAAATTTCTCTCCGCCACTGGGGGAGGGGGGGAGCAAAGAAGGAACTTTTATCAAGGCTATAGAGATAATTTTATTCAGCCTGTCCTGAAAAGTTCGTGACACATGGGACTTTTTTATATTTGATTTTATAAAAGACATTTTTGATCTCATTTGAAGAATATAGGTAACATGACTTTTGAAAGTTACGTACTGAACAACTTTGAAGCGCGTCATCACCAACACATTTTACAAAATTAATTGTGTACCTACCTAAGTACCTGTATTTTGTATTTTGGCACACAGAAACCTTTGTGGTAAGGTTTAAAAATATCATAAGATTCGATTGATTAGTTGGATTAATTAGTTGGGCCGATTAGTAGGGTTACCAGATGACTCGCTCTAAAACGGAGTACACTTTTACACTTCAGGCGCATCCGCCAATCTATAAAAACATTTAACAGAAGATTTGTAGAAAACGATGTTTATTGAAGTTTTGTGAACACATAATAAATTAATTCTTAGTACAGAATCAAATCAACCAATTAAATGTTAATTATCTACCTCGTTTATCTACTCATAATAGTCATTAATAAAACAAAAAAAATTTAACTAACGATTTTGTAGCAGCATGTAATTTATAGATTTATACTATAATAGGTACATCTAAATTTAAAGGGCCGCAGAAAGTATTGATATTACATATCTAAAACGAATTTACATGGTGAAAGAGTACATTAGGGAGGATTTAATAAAAAAGTTAAACAAATTCAGGATCTCAAAGTGTGTACTCCTCAAAGCGCACGGTCGGTAACCCCCCTACTGAGATTAGGCTATTTGATATTTTGAACTTTACTAACTTCACCTTTTGATTCCTACAAACGAAAGTCTACAGTGGCAAAAACTCAGGACGACCGGCAGTCCTTATCACAGAAAAATAAAAGTTCTTATTTCTGCTTTTTATAACCTATAAGAGCAGCCGAAAATCCCTGAACAAAAACCGCTAAAAGTTATTTTAAATCTACTTACATAATTAAGCAGTCCACTGTTATGTTATAAGAAATGTTTATAAAACTATTTACTTAGGACAATAATTATTTTGAAAATCCGCAACATCACTGATGTCAGTGAAGTTAGCTCCTAAAAAGAGCCAGCTCCAAAAATCTCAGACATACGTTCAAAATAAACCCTAACAGTGTTGCCACGTATGCTCAGGTCACACTGGCTCCTAAAAGTCATTCAAATTAATAATGAACTAAAAAAAGTTTTAAAGATATTAAAAACAATCTAAGGATAATATAAAAACACAAAAAATCATATCTCTACCATCAACTGTCTTCTTGATATCCTTCATAAAAATGGAAAATGGAAATAATTGAATCATTATTACTTTGTTATTAAAGGAAATAAGTTTATCATATTTTTACCGTAAATGGTCCTTGATATCCCCTCCTTAAAAATGCTACCAAAAGAGGGTGACAATCTAAGGCTACACTAAAAAAAAGTTTAACTGCTGGAAATAATTTAATCATTAAGTACTTTGTTATTAAACGAGATAAGGGAGTCATATTTTTACCATATATAGTTCTTAATATCCCCTCCATAAAAATGCTACCAAAGGAGGGTGACAATGGAAGGTTCCTTTAAAAAAAATGTTTAACTGCTGGAAATAATTTAATTATTACTTTGTTATTAAAGGAGATAAAGGAGTCATATTTTTACCATAAATGGTCCTTGATATCCTCTCCTTAAAAATGCTACCAAAAGAGGGTGACAATCTAAGGTTACACCAAAAAAAAATGTTTAACTGCTGGAAATAATTTAATCATTACTTTGTTATTAAGGGAAATAAGTTTATCATATTTTTACCATAAATGGTCCTTGATATCCCCTCCTTAAAAATGCTACCAAAAGAGGGTGACAATGGAAGGTTACACTAAAATAAATGTTTAACTGCTGGAAATAATTTAATCATTACTTTGTTATTAAAGGAAATAAGTTTATCATATTTTTACCATAAATGGTCCATGATATCCCCTCCTTAAAAATGCTACCAAAAGAGGGTGACAATCTAAGGCTACACTAAAAGAAATGTTTAACTGCTGGAAATAATTTAATCATTAAGTACTTTGTTATTAAACGAGATAAAGGAGTCATATTTTTAAAATATATAGTTCTTAATACCCCCTCCATAAAAATGCTACCAAAGGAGGGTGACAATGGAAGGTTACTTTAAAAAAAATGTTTAACTGCTGGAAATAATTTACACTAAAAAAATGTTTAACTGCTGGAAATAATTTAATCATTACTTTGTTATTACAGGAAATAAGTTTATCATATTTTTCCCATAAATGGTCCTTGATATCCCCTACTTAAAAAGTGCTACCAAAAGAGGGTGACAATGGAAGGTTACACTAAAAAAATGTTTAACTGCTGGAAATAATTTAATTATTACTTTGTTATTAAAGGAGATAAAGGAGTCATATTTTTACCATAAATGGTCCTTGATATCCTCTCCTTAAAAATGCTACCAAAAGAGGGTGACAATCTAAGGTTACACTAAAAAAAATGTTTAACTGCTGAAAATAATTCAATCATTACTTTGTTATTACAGGAAATAAGTTTATCATATTTTTCCCACAAATGGTCCTTGATATCCCCTCCTTAAAAATGCTACCAAAAGAGGGTGACAATGGAAGGTTACACTAAAAAAATGTTTAACTGCTGGAAATAATTTAATGATTAAGTACTTTGTTATTAAACGATATAAAGGAGTCATATTTTTACCGTATATAGTTCTTAATATCCCCTCCATAAAAATGCTACCAAAGGAGGGTGACAATGGAAGGTTACTTTAAAAAAAATGTTTAAGTGCTGCAAATAATTTAATTATTACTTTGTTATTAAAGGAGATAAAGGAGTCATATATTTACCATAAATGGTCCTTGATATCCTCTCCTTAAAAATGCTACCAAAAGAGGGTGACAATCTAAGGTTACACCAAAAAAAAATGTTTAACTGCTGGAAATAATTTAATCATTACTTTGTTATTAAAGGAAATAAGTTTATCATATTTTTACCATAAATGGTCCTTGATATCCCCTCCTTAAAAATTCTACCAAAAGAGGGTGACAATGGAAGGTTACACTAAAATAAATGTTTAACTGCTGGAAATAATTTAATCATTACTTTCTTATTAAAGGAAATAAGTTTATCATATTTTTACCATAAATGGTCCTTGATATTCCCTCCTTAAAAATGCTACCAAAAGAGGGTGACAATCTAAGGCTACACTCAAAAAAATGTTTAACTGCTGGAAATAATTTAATCATTAAGTACTTTGTTATTAAACGAGATAAAGGAGTCATATTTTTACCATATATAGTTCTTAATATCCACTCCATAAAAATGGTACCAAAGGAGGGTGACAATGGAAGGCTACTTTAAAAAAAATGTTTAACTGCTGGAAATAATTTAATCATTACTTTGTTATTACAGGAAATAAGTTTATCATATTTTTACCATAAATGGTCCTTGATGTCCCCTCCTTAAAAATGCTACCAAAAGAGGGTGACAATGGAAGGTTACACTAAACAAAATGTTTAACTGCTGGAAATAATTTGATCATTAAGTACTTTGTTATTAAACGAGATAAAGGAGTCATATTTTTACCATATATAGTTCTTAATATCCCCTCCATAAAAATGCTACCAAAGGAGGGTGACAATGGAAGGTTACTTTAAAAAAAATGTTTAACTGCCGGAAATAATTTAATCATTACTTTGTTATTAAAGGAGGTAAAGCTGTCATATTTTTACCATAAATAGTTCTTAACATCCCCTCCATTAAAATTCCACCAAAAGAGGGTTACAATAGGGGGTTACAGTAAAAAAAATTCTTGCTCTATAAACAATTTATTCAAGGAGCCATGGATCTATTATAATAATCCATGCAAGGAGCCCATTCAGCAGCCAGTGGTGAAAAATACATTGTTTCCAGGCTGTGAAAATTAATCCTATAGGTCTAATACTACCAGGCACATATTCTTGCCCGGTCACCATATTGCGGAAGCTTTGCTTAACCACTACATTACCACAATATTACAAAATATACATATAGCTACCTACTCCAGGCTTAAAACTATGCATGCAGAATATCCTTATTCCTTACGGTTAACATTATACAAACTACAATGTGCAAAAAAGTTTGAGATATGGAGATATGTATTTTAAATAATACCAATGTCAAGATAATACCGTCTATAATATACTTTTAAAAATAGAGGGTATTTTACATACCGGAAAATTGCCAATTTTGCTCAGGTTTGCTTAGGTATAGTGAATAGAATAGCGAATAGTGACAATGGAGGGTTACAGTAAAAAAATTCTTGCTCTGTATACAATGCCGCCAGTATTAAAATTTATCCAAGGAGCCGATTCAGTGGCATGTGGTGAAATATCCATCGTTTCCACACTGTGAAGAATAATCTCATAGGTATAATACTACCAGGCAAACCATTCTTGCTCGGTCACCATATTATCATGTCGGAAGCTTTGCTTAGTTTCTGGGTAGAATCTTTAATTAAATCCCAATAAGTTATAGATTTTTGGAATCCCCAGAAAATTGGCTATCGAATAAAGCAATATTCGTGGAAATTCGCTTTAGATTAGGAGATACAGTTGATGAAATAAAAAGAAATTATAAAAGGGACATAAATTGAAAGTTTCTGTCTTAATTCAGTTTTTCATAGTTTGTGGGCAGAATCTTTAATTAAATCCCAATAAGTTATAGATTACCACAATATTTACAATATATACATATGTACATATAGCTAACTATTCTAGGCCTAAAACTATGCATGCAAAATATCCTTATTTCTAACGGTTAACATTATACAAAATACAATATACAAGAAAATTTGAGATATGGAGATATTTTAAATATCAATATGAAGGTCTATATAATATGCTTTTAAACATAATGCAATTTTACATACCGAAAAGCTGCAAATTACATATAATCCCCAAAATGTTACGATTTCAATTAAAGGACATTGTCTTTTTTTGTTACATTATTCATAGAAAATCAGTATCCCTAACTTTTCGTGTACTTACAGTATACGGGGTGTCAATTTGAAAATTTTCAATTTCATTTACTTCTTGGTAAAAAATTTGTAAATGTATTTTTAATTATATAATTTTTTTAAATTTAATTGAATTCAATCTTTGTAATTGTATATTTAATTATGTTACGTAATGTTTTTAGATTATTCTGGTAGTTATAGAATGTATAAATTTTATTACTTACTTAGTTATCCTTTGCTGAATAATTACTTACTTAATTTTACTGAAATTATTGTATTCGGTTAAGCTGAGCAGTCTTTGACTGAACTTCTCCGAATTAAGAATAAAGACGTTTATTATTATTATTATTATTACATATCTCAAAAACAACAAAATTTTCGAAAACGCTGTTTGGCATAAATGTTATATAGGCAGGGGGGACTAAAGCCACCATACTTTAGACAAGGGGCGAGTCACCCCCTAGGCGCCCCACACCAGAAATTTAAAACTTCAAATGGCACCATCCCCTTTGTTATACCTCAAATGAATTGAGAATTGAATCATTGAGTAGTAATTAGCCATACAACAAAAAGTTAAATGGATCGATTGGTTTTCCATTTAATTCAGGTCTTAACAAAATTAAACCGTATTTTTTTAAATACTAAAACGAGACAGAAATCATTAAATGCTGGAAATTTGGGAGGGCAGTGAACAAAAAAATTGTAAATTGATTGAGTCGGCCGATACTTGGTGGAAATCCATAACTAATATTATGGGTTAACCAGAAAAACTACTAGTTTGACTTAGTAAACTTCCACTATATTGACAAAATTATTGACATGTTTCGCTACACTGTAGCTTCTTCAGAATAAGTTTTACAAATGAGTGGTGACTAACAATTGCAATAATGTAAACCTCTAGGGTAATTAAATAATATAATAAAATAGGGGTAGGTAGATGATTTAATCTGGTACATTTGGGTTTTCCTAAAGCTTAAGATGAATATAATATTTTATTTTTACAAAGGGGTGTTATCAGACAAAATTTAATGAGGTAGAATTACTAGTAAAGCTTAAGATGCCTAAAATATTTTATTTTTACAAAGAGGTGTTAAACAAATTTAATAAGGTAGAATTACTAAGCTCTATTTGGTCATTAAGAAGTACGTTGGAGTTTTTAAGTTTATTTATTTCCATGGACTCTAGCAAATTCAATTTGACACCTTTATTTTCAATATGTAAAATTTTATAATTCGGATCAAAATTATGTTGATTTTCTACTAAATGGCAGGCATAATTAGAGTCTTGTTTATGTTTAATAAAGCTATTGTGATGTTCTTGTATCCTTTTACCAAAATTCCTACCAGTTTGGCCTATGTACGTCTTCGGACAGTCTTTACATGTTAATTTGTAAACACCGGATTTTTTATTTTTGTTTGTTTTTGTTTTACTATTTCTAATGAATCTGCCTAAAGAATTATTGGTTTTGTAAGCAACGTTGATATGGGTCGGTGTAAATTGAGTCCCATATTCGTTAATTATTTGTTAATTATTTTTACAGGTAGGTAAATCGAGTCCCGGGTGTTTTATGGGCCTACGTAAATTCCGTCCGGCTATCATAAAATCAGGTAAAAGCAATTAAGTAATTTATTGCGGTGTTATTATAAATTGGGGTTGTTCGATGATTTTGTCTGTACATTATTTAGTATTTGTTCGCGTTAGCATCAAGTAGTATCGACTGATTTTAATATGGAAGTTATAATTAGTGAAAGAGGCAGAAATCTTTTGGTTTTACATGGATATAAATTTCGCTTTCACAAAACGTTGGCGAATAACACCGAAAGATGGATGTGTAGTAAAAATACCTGTAAATCGTTCTTAAAACTGGGAAAAAATGAAGAAGTATTGGCAGGACCATCACCTCACTCGCATGAACCACTAGAAGAAAACAAGTTAGAGCGTCAGAAGTTAAGCAACGGATTAAAACGTAACGCTTCCGACGATATTTGTGCAAGACCTTCTAAGCTTATTCACCTAGCTCTAAAAAACAATGATATAGAGACACTTACAAGGAATGACATATCCTTAATCAAAAGGAACATGCTGAACGCCCGACAGTCGAAACACGTGAATCCCAGATCCACTGAAGAAACCCTTTCTGCTTTCAACTGTTCACTTTTCATGCCTTACATTATGATTCGTATGTACCCCTTGCTTTTTTTCTTCTTCCCAACAAAACTGTGAAATGTTATGAAAATTGCTTTAGGCATTTAGTTAACACCTGTTTAAATGTAGGATTGAGATTCTCACCGAAAAATATTTTTATTGATTTTGAAAAGGCCATACATGTGAGTGTTCAATCAGTGCTCACAGAAACAAAAATTAAGGGATCTCGTTTTCATCTCGGCCAAAGTTGGTATCGCAAAATTCAGTCTATTGGTTTAGCTCGGGTATATGCATCGAAATCAGAAAAGGCAAATTTTTTAAAGTCATTCTTTGGACTTGCCTTTCTAAGACCTGAAGACGTTTCAACTGTTTTTACTGATTATATAATGGCAGAACTTCCAGATGATCAAACGGTAACTGAATTTTGCGATTATGTATTAGAAAATTATATATCAGAAGAAGCGCCGTTTCCTCCACAGATATGGGCCGAATTTTCATGTTCTGCTAATAGAACCACTAACTCTTGTGAATCATTTCATGCTCGACTTAATAGAATGTTTAATTCTCCACATCCCAATATTTCCATATTTATTGAAGTTTTAAAAGGAATTCAAAGTGAAACTTATATTCATCTTAGAAGCAAGTCGACCAAAAAATCAAAAACTATTATTGAGAAGGAAATCTTTTTAAGGGAAGCAATAGCTGACCTATGCAACTGTCACATTTCCTTATTCGAGTTTGTAAAGAAAGTTTCTTTCAAGTTCCTTCCAATAAATATCTCTTAAATTGTATATTTATAATCTTCTAATTATTGTACTATTTTACATGTTTTTTAATGCAATTTGTACCTCTCTTATTATATAGATATAAATTGTATATTTATAATCTCTTAATTCTTGTACTATTTTAAATGTTTTTTAATAAAATTTGTACATCTCTTATTATATAGATATAAATTGTATTTTAAATGTTTTTTAATAAAAATTTGTACACCTCTTATTATATAGATATAAATTGTATATTTATAATCTCTTAATTCTTGTACTATTTTAAATGTTTTGTAATAAAATTTTTGAGGGTGTCTAATGGTAGTTTATTTACCTCTCTTATTATACAGGGTTTCAATTATGTACTTGTACAAACTTTAAAGGGTGGTTCTTTGACTAATTTTAAGATGAAAAGTTCATATGGCGTGTCGGTTTTTCGAAGAAATGAAAATGTGTAATTTTTCACAAGTACTTAATTGAAACACTGTATAGATACTTAAAAATCCCGGGACTCGATTTACGAAGCTCTTGTTGGAACCCGGGACTCAATTTACGTATTATTATTTTGACTAGGGGACTCAATTTACGTAAAAATATGAAGGCGGGACTCAATTTACGTTTTCCGGTTGATATCATGTTTATTTAAAAAAATTGCCAATCTTTTTAGTAGGCTCTCCAACAAAAGTAATAAGGTTAAATTTTTTATTAGGGTCCTTGATGTGTGGATAAACTAAATCAATGGCTTTTTTGTATGTTTTTTTCCTTAAAATTTGATCAATTAGATTAGAGGCATATCCATTATTAATAGCAATTTGTTTTATTATGTTCAACTCTTTCAAAAAATCTTCTTCATTTAAAGGGAAAGTTACAAGTCTATGAATCATGCTATGGAATGCTGCTAATTTATGTTGTATGGGGTGGCAAGAATTATTAGGTATTGTAGTATCTGTATGAGAAGGTTTGTGGTAGACAGAGAAGACATGTTTATTATTTTCTGTTTTTATAGTTAAGTCGAGAAAATTAATTGAGCCATTTAATTCTTTTTCTATAGTAAATTTGATATTATTATGTAAGCTATTGATAAATTCTAGAAAAACTTTTAATTGTCTATCAGTACCTAGAAAACATGTAATGACATCACCGACGTACCTAAACCAATAAAGAAATTGTTTAAAAAGAGGGTGATTACTGATTTTATTTTCCAAAAAATCCATAACTATTTCTGCTAATAAGGGGCTGAGGGGGTTGCCCATAATTAGTCCATTTTTGCTCGTATAAAAATTATTATTGAATTCGAAATAATTTTGTTCAAGGCAGACAGAGATAGACTCTATTATTTCTTGCTTTTTAATGATATTGATATTTTGTGTACAAAGAAGTTGCTCAATCAAGTTAATAGTTTCTTTAGGTGGTATGCTAGGGAATAAATTGGTAACGTCAAAGGATATTAACTTTGCATTATTAGGTATTTTAATATTTTTTATCTTTTTAATGAGGTCTATTGAATTTTTTATTCCTAATTTAGGTGAAAATTGTGTATTTAATTTGATTATATCTATAAGTCTTTTGGAAAGTTTATACGATGGAGCTGAAAAGAAGGATACTACTGGTCTGATAGGGTAACCATCTTTATATAATTTTATTAATGAATAGAATCTTGGTGGCTGAGGGTTCATAAGGGTAAGTTTGATAGAATCCATGTCTGTAAATAGACTTTTACAATTTTGAATAACGTGTTTAATAGCTTTTTGAAACTTATCTGTTGGATCACGTTTTAAAATTTCAAAATTAATAGGGTTAAGAAAAAACGATTGATTATTAAATTATTTCCAGCAGTTAAACTTTTTTTCAGTGTAACCTTAGATTGTCACCCTCTTTTGGTAGCATTTTTAAGGAGGGGATATCATGGACCATTTATGGTAAAAATATGATAAACTTATTTCCTTTAATAACAAAGTAATTATTAAATTATTTCCAGCAGTTAAACATTTTTTTTAGTGTAACCTTAGATTGTCACCCTCTTTTGGTAGCATTTCTAAGGAGGAGATATCGAGGACCATTTATGGTAAAAATATGATAAACTTATTTCCTTTAATAACAACGTAATGATTAAATTACTTCCAGCAGTTAAACATTTTTTTAGTGTAACCTTAGATTGTCACCCTCTTTTGGTAGCATTTTTAAGGAGAGGATATCAAGGACCATTTAGGGTTAAAATATGACTCCTTTATTTCCTTTAATAACAAAGTAATAATTAAATTATTTCCAGCAGTTACACATTTTTTTTAAAGTAACCTTCCATTGTCACCCTCCTTTGGTAGCATTTTTATGGAGGGGATATTAAGAACTATATACGGTAAAAATATGACTCCTTTATCTCGTTTAATAACAAAGTACTTAATGATTAAATTATTT
This sequence comes from Philopedon plagiatum, assembly GCA_963971165.1. NCBI lineage: Eukaryota > Metazoa > Arthropoda > Insecta > Coleoptera > Curculionidae > Philopedon > Philopedon plagiatum. Next base: position 123,684,273 of record OZ020190.1, read on the forward strand.
CCAGCAGTTAAACATTTTTTTTAGTGTAGCCTTAGATTGTCACCCTCTTTTGGTAGCATTTTTAAGGAGGGGATATCAAGGACCATTTATGGTAAAAATATGATAAACTTATTTCCTGTAATAACAAAGTAATGATTAAATTATTTCCAGCAATTAAACATTCTTTTTAGTGTAACCTTAGAGTGTCACCCTCTTTTGGTAGCATTTTTAAGGAGGGGATATCAAGGACCATTTATGGTAAAAATATGACTCCTTTATCTCCTTTAATAACAAAGTAATAATTAATTTATTTCCAGCAGTTAAACATTTTTTTTAAAGTAACCTTCCATTGTCACCCTCCTTTGGTAGCATTTTTATGGAGGGGATATTAAGAACTATATATGGTAAAAATATGACTCCTTTATCTCGTTTAATAACAAAGTACTTAATGATTAAATTATTTCCAGCAGTTAAACATTTTTTTTAGTGTAGCCTTAGATTGTCACCCTCTTTTGGTAGCATTTTTAAGGAGGGGATATCATGGACCATTTATGGTAAAAATATGAAAAACTTATTTCCTTTAATAACAAAGTAATGATTAAATTATTTCCAGCAGTTAAACATTTATTTTAGTGTAACCTTCCATTGTCACCCTCTTTTGGTAGCATTTTTAAGGAGGGGATATCAAGGACCATTTATGGTAAAAATATGATAAACTTATTTCCTTTAATAACAAAGTAATGATTAAAAAATTTCCAGCAGTTAAACATTTTTTCTAGTGTAACCTTAGATTGTCACCCTCTTTTGGTAACATTTTTAAGGAGAGGATATCAAGGACCATTTATGGTAAAAATATGACTCCTTTATCTCCTTTAATAACAAAGTAATAATTAAATTATTTCCAGCAGTTAAGCATTTTTTTTAAAGTAACCTTCCATTGTCACCCTCCTTTGGTAGCATTTTTATGGAGGGGATATTAAGAACTATATACGGTAAAAATATGACTCCTTTATATCGTTTAATAACAAAGTACTCAATGATTAAATTATTTCCAGCAGTTAAATATTTTTTTAGTGTAACCTTCCATTGTCACCCTCTTTTGGTAGCACTTTTTAAGGAGGGGATATCAAGGACCATTTATGGGAAAAATATGATAAACTTATTTCCTGTAATAATAAAGTAATGATTAAATTATTTCCAGCAGTTAAACATTTTCTTTAGTGTAAATTATTTCCAGCAGTTAAACATTTTTTTTAAAGTAACCTTCCATTGTCACCCTCCTTTGGTAGCATTTTTATGGAGGGGATATTAAGAACTATATATGGTAAAAATAGGACTCCTTTATCTCGTTTAATAACAAAGTACTTAATGATTAAATTATTTCCAGCCGTTAAACATTTTTTTTAGTGTAGCCTTAGATTGTCACCCTCTTTTGGTAGCATTTTTAAGGAGGGGATATCATGTACCATTTATGGTAAAAATATGATAAACTTATTTCCTTTAATAACAAAGTAATGATTAAATTATTTCCAGCAGTTAAACATTTATTTTAGTGTAACCTTCCATTGTCACCCTCTTTTGGTAGCATTTTTAAGGAGGGGATATCAAGGACCATTTATGGTAAAAATATGATAAACTTATTTCCTTTAATAACAAAGTAATGATTAAATTATTTCCAGCAGTTAAACATTTTTTTTGGTGTAACCTTAGATTGTCACCCTCTTTAGGTAGCATTTTTAAGGAGAGGATATCAAGGACCATTTATGGTAAAAATATGACTCCTTTATCTCCTTTAATAACAAAGTAATAATTAAATTATTTCCAGCAGTTAAACATTTTTTTTAAAGGAACCTTCCATTGTCAGCCTCCTTTGGTAGCATTTTTAAGGAGAGGATATCAGGGACCATTTAGGGTAAAAATATGACTCCTTTATCTCCTTTAATAACAAAGTAATAATTAAATTATTTCCAGCAGTTACACATTTTTTTTAAAGTAACCTTCCATTGTCACCCTCCTTTGGTAGCATTTTTATGGAGGGGATATTAAGAACTATATATGGTAAAAATATGACTCCCTTATCTCGTTTAATAACAAAGTACTTAATGATTAAATTATTTCCAGCAGTTAAACTTTTTTTTAGTGTAGCCTTAGATTGTCACCCTCTTTTGGTAGCATTTTTAAGGAGGGGATATCAAGGACCATTTACGGTAAAAATATGATAAACTTATTTCCTTTAATAACAAAGTAATGATTCAATTATTTCCATTTTCCATTTTTATGAAGGATATCAAGAAGACAGTTGATGGTAGAGATATGATTTTTTGTGTTTTTATATTATCCTTAGATTGTTTTTAATATATTTAAAACTTTTTTTAGTTCATTATTAATTTGAATGACTTTTAGGAGCCAGCGTGACCTGAGCATACGTGGCAACACTGTTAGGGTTTATTTTGAACGTATGTCTGAGATTTCTGGAGCTGGCTCTTTTTAGGAGCTAACTTCACTGACATACATCACTGTCATAATTCATAATTGTCTGGGAATCACACTGGGACACTGGGAATCACGGAACATAAAAGCTGGGAATCACAGAACACAGAACAAAGATTTTACTTTGCTTAAACAACGATTTTAATTGAAAATTTGAAATCAAGAATCATGTCAAATGTCAGAATTGGGTCTTAATTGTTTAAACCGCCGTTCGTTAAGGTTTGGGCCTCCTCGTTTTGCTCCAGGCTGATATGAAAAATTAATTTAAATTCAAAAAATACTTCAAATATTGACGTTAGTATAAGTGTCGTTTAAGCCACTACAAATTTAGAAAATTTTCTGAAAGTCTGGGGAAAATTGAAATTAGAACAATTCCAAACGCACGCCCTCGGTTAGGAAACAATAACCTGAATCATCCGGTTATCATCGGTTATAATTCGAGTGACGAAATTCGGTTTTTATTTTCCAACACGACGTCTCCAATTAGTTGTTGCCCGCATGCCAATGCCAATCACTCACTGCGGCTGGCGACGTTGCTATTGTTGGTATCACTCAAGTGAAAAATCACTCGGTTATTGCAATCATGGACATCACCCAGTACCGTAAGTTTGAGTGAAAACCGTCGCTCGTAATTGTCCACCGAACGCCGCGCGCCGCTCCACCGAAATTTAACTACTACCGAGTTAAACACTCGACTTTCCATCTTCGCGTCACAAGCAAAGCCACTCCCATTCCGGTCGGAATCTGTTCGTCTTTGTCTTGCTTGTTAGAAAATAATTGAAGGTTTCAAGAAAAGGTTAATTCAATCATTAGAAGCGTCGAATCAAAACTGAATTAATGAAAAATCGCTCGAATGATACTGCGATGCTTACATCGGAATTATGAGTGAAAAATCACTCGAGTGATCACTCAGTTATTGAAATCACTCGAGTACCGATAACTCGGTTATTTAAATTCATCGGTTTTCCCAACACTAACCCAAGGTTCTACCAACTCGGACATATTTTTAATTTGCACTCAATTGTGGCTATGACGTCAAATAAGTTTTTAGTTGCCGAGTCCAGTAGTTTGTTTCCTTTTGTCAACAAATTAGTGACAAACAGCAGAGAATAATTAAATTTTTCGATTTAAATCATCGACGTAATAGATTAAAATTGCAGTGTCGTTAAGTGACCCGAATCGATCAAATACATTATTTGTCAATCAAATACGGCTCTGAACTTTGAGCGTTGGATCAGAGATCAGAGCCCCTATTCTCGAAACCGAGGAACGCGCTCGCCGGTGTCTAAAGACAATTTTGTCGCTAAATTCCAGCCAATCGTAGCTTCCAAACCTTGTCAACATTATTCATCATGACCACCGAGCTTTCTTCGTCTAAAGTCTAAAGTCACTGATGGACCGTTCTTTTAAACGAAAATAGGGCTGAGTCGCACGGCGTAGTTTTCGAACAAAACCCTGCAGACGACCATTACAAAGGGAGTGTACCGTTGTCAAAAGGTTGTCAACTTCGGTTACGGTTTTGTGTCCCGTAAGTATCGGTAACCTGAAAAGTTGGTAAGATTGGAAACGCGGTTCGTAAAAAATATCTGTCTTTAATGTCACCGAAGCCGATGCTTCCCCGCTGGTTTTCCGGTTTGTTATGTCATTTTGTTGTTTATGTTTTGCTTTTTTATTTAAATTTATTTTTTCACAAATGTTAAAAATCATCTGTTTTAAAATGTTGGAAGCAGGAGGAGAGATATGATTTTAGGATGAGTCGACATCCGTAAAAATAAACAGAAATCTAAAGCCCCCCACAGACTACGATGTTTTTCATCCGTTCTCATCGGCGATTTGAACCGTCGTGTTGAAATTCAATATGGGACAGATATTAGAACGGACGGTTCGGCACGACCGTTTTCGGCCATAGACTATCAGTTTGGCACGCCCCGATTCGAATCGCAGCGATGCGAACGGATGAAAAACATCGTAGTCTGTGGGGGGCTTTACAGAAACGACCGATCTGCGTCCTTTCGGGAACCAGTGTTACCATTGGTTTACCGCATTATACCGAGTGGTTAACCAGGTTTGACAACGGTACACAGACCTTGCCAAAAGTATCAGCTGATTGTCAAAGTTTTTTGGTTAGAACTTAAAACGATATTTTCTTGGGATGTGTTATTTGTGGTGGCTGAATTTTGAAGATTTAAGTTTAAAGACAGTTTTTCTAAATCATTTTTATAAACGTTATTTTCCTTAAAGTAATATAAAATAATTTAACTCTGAAACTGTATGAGAATTCTAAAATTATGTCCAATTTCCAAGCTAATCTCTCTGCTTATCAAAGTAGTTTTAATCTACCTCAGGAACTAAAACTAAAACCCCTTGCTTTGATCGGATTTTCAGGTTTAGATATACTTAATAATGCTGTGCATAAGTCTATTTGGGAAACATTTAATAACCGAAGTGAAAAAGCTCCAGTGTCTTATAAATTAATTAGCAATACTCACAAGTTTCCTGTTATTAAGCCAAAAAGAAATTCTTACGACTGGTATATTCCTAAAGGTATTTTAAAGAGGAATTGGATGTACAAACACACCAATGAAGTTCCAGCTATAATTGTGGTATTCTATGATTTAGATTGGAATGATCCTGTATGGAATGAAAAGATGATTGAATGTGCTTCACGGGTACAATCAATGAGGTAACTAAACATTGTAATAAGTAAAGCTATTTTAATGTGATTTGTGACAGTTTTAGAATACTGTTTGATACTGCAAACAAGATAGGCGTTGTTACCTAAATGTCTTAATGAAATGACACTTGCACAGTATGTCCGTGGATGGGGTTTAGACTCGGGTTTAGAAGGGACAGATAGACCAAATTTTGCAAGGTACATAAAAATGTCACTCCTAATAAAAGTTTTGATAATTATTCGGATTATTGTAAGCACCGAATTTTCTCATGAAATTTTGCATGGACCCTAATTTTGGGTCGTAGAACACGAATCCGAAGTCAGATTTTGGCGGTCTCGAATGGTTTTTCCGCAAAAAAAAATTTTAACTTTTAGGTTAGGTTTTTCAATGAATTTCTTTAAATTTCGGCACTTTTACTAAAACACATCTATACAAATCATTACGCACTATTTTTCTGAAATTCTGAACCATATTTAGGCAAATTTATGTAAAAACACATTAAAAAAAACAGAGAAAATATCAAAAAACTGAAAGAAAATAAACACGCCATCTGTGGTACACATTCTGATGGAAAGACGCGCTGTTGCCAGCTCTATAAAGCTAGCAGTGAAGTCATGAAATGGGAAAATGCGAAAATGAACCATATCTGAACAAAAAGGTGTATACCCAACCCAAGCCAACCTGAGGAAAAAGGTGGTCAGGTTAGCTCCGTTTTGATTGATATAGATTCATATATATCTATATCAATGAAAACTGAGCAAACCTGACCACCTTTTTGCTCAGGTTGGGTGAGCAAAAAGGTGGTCAGGTTTGCTCAGTTTTCATTGATATAGATATATATATATATATATATATATATATATATATATATATATATATATATATATATATATATATATATATATATATATATATATATATATATATATATATCTATATCAATCAAAACTGAGCTAACCTGACCACCTTTTTCCTCAGGTTTGCTTGGGTTGGGTATACACCTTTTTGTTCAGATATGGTTCAATTTCGCATTTTCCCGCTGACTTTTCACTGCTAGCTTTATAGAGCTGGCAACAGCGCGTCTTTCCATCAGAATGTGTACCACAGATGGCGTGTTTATTTTCTTTCAGTTTTTTGATATTTTCTCTGTTTTTTTAATGTGTTTTTACATAAATTTGCCTAAATATGGTTCAGAAAAATAGTGTGCAATGACTTGTATAGATGTGTTTAAATAAAAGTGCCGAAATTTAAAGAAATTCATTGAAAAACCTAACCTAAAAGTTAAAAATTTTTTTTGCGGAAAAACCATTCGAGACCGCCAAAATCTGACTTCGGATTCATGTTCTACGACCCAAAATTAGGGTCTGTGCAAAATTTTATGAAAAAATTCGGTGCTTACAATAATCCGAAAAATTACCCTGAATTTGCTTGTAAAATAAATACTTCAGATTCACATCAAAGAAAATAAAATTCACATTATGAAAAATTTAATTTTTAATACAGAGTTCATAAAAAATACAAAAACGTTATTTTGGGTAAGAGTAAACATACATACTTACATAATCTGAATATAAATCTAGATGCAAAGCTAAGATGGCACAGTCATAACGAGCTGCTGGCCAAAAAGATAAGTAAAAACACTTTTCTCTTGTGTAATATGTCAAAAAGTGTATTGACTGTTGCTCTAAAGAGCGCATATTTTGCCCTGTGCCATTCCCACATGAAATATGGCATTATTATATGGGGCCAGGCAGCAGAATCTAAAGGAATTTTTGCTCCGCAACGACGAGCAGTTGGAATCATAGCCAAACTAAAATATAGAGACAACTGTAAAAAATCGGAGGGGTGTCTCACTAAGGCAATGTACAAATGTCTAGGCGGTCACGAGCAGTCATTAGCAATCACTGGAATCACTGGCAGCCATTAGTAATCACTGGCAGTCATAAGCAATCACAGGCAATCATCCGTCATCACTGGCAGTCATCAGAAATCACTGGCAGTCTAGAGGCAGTCATTAGCCAGTAATTTGATGTGACCTCGGATCTGACCAGTAAGAATGTTTATTTTCCGACACAGCCCCTCGCGCCCATTGCGGGAATGGTGACGATTGGAGCGCCCATTGCGGGAATGGTGACGATTGGAGCGCCTCAGGTGGCATAACGTCGTTTAGGTTTAGCCAGTTTAATAGTTCATTTGTAGATATTTCCCAAGGTATTCCCATTCTGCGTCCTGTTTCTGGAATCCGAGCGAGTTTTGTAGTGAAAGTGCTCAGAGTTCTCATAAAATTTAATACCAAAATGTCAGTACGTATGATGTATTTATCAAATAAGTTATTTATTATATTGTAATTGTACTGTTGTAATTATTTCCCGTTATGCCTCTTTATTAGGGGACTGTTTCTTCATCAACAAATCTAAAGTTCAGTTCGAGGTTCAGTTAATTAATTAGTCCTTTGATGACAAGAAATCGCTCGAGAAATCACATGACAAAAACATGCTATTTATGCAGCTATTTATATTTTGACAGATAAATAAGGAAACAAACTTTATTCGTTGGCAAAGAAACCGGGATCCTATTTGACACGATTTTCCGAATCCAAAATTTGGAAAAATTCTGAAAAAGATTTTTTTCAAGTTGCTTTTGCTCGCTTTACAAGAAAAAGAAGTATAAAGGCTCTCTGTAGTAAGTTTTAATATAAAAAACAAGTTTTTAAGTGCAAACCACAAAAAAATTATTTGAGCCGTTCTCTATAAATTGATAAAAAAATTGTCATTCTCAAAAAAAAAAACGAAGTTGGCAAAATGTTATAAAAATTACGCGAAAAGGTTTACAAAAACAGTTTAAAGCATTGTTCAGCGTTTTAAAAGTCTTTCAAGCATTTTTAGGTGATTTTCAGCTCAAAATTCAACAGACGGGTTCCAAAAAGTGACTATTATTTTCATTTCTAGGAAAATCGAGACGAAAATATTGAAGAAAGTATAAATCCTGAAGATCAGCCCGAAAACCAACCACAGAATATCGAGGAGCAAAATATACTTTTATTTTTATAAAATGTATGTAAAATTCAACTTCCAAATTATTTGGAAAAACTATTAAGTTACAGCGGGTATGATAATATCCACTCCATTGCTGACATTGAAGAAAAAACAATAGATGATACTATAGAAAAGTTTGCCTAGACTGATTTATTTGATCAGTACCGTTATCGGCAATCAGCGGCAGCCACTGGCAGTTGACTGCCAAAATCGGCAGTAGGTGTACAAATTTTACCTAGTGAGACACCCCTCGAAAAAATCATTTACGGATTTAATAATTATAACACTGCCTGGAGCCTACACTCTCAAAATCATGTACGCAAAGAACAATTTACATTTATATAAGAAAAATCATGAAATCCATGACTTTAACTATAACATGAGAAATGCAAACAGCATGGTAGTACCATATTGCCAATTGGAAAAAAACGCAAAAGGATCCATATTACATGACCTGTAAGCTCTTCAATAAGTTGCCGATAGAAAGTAGAAGTCTTCCTGAGGGGAGTCTAAAGCAAAGAGCTAGGGAATTCTTAATAAAAAAAGCATTCTATAGTGTGGAAGAGGACTCTGATTGGTCCTGCTTGTAAAAAACTTTTCTGTTTTCTTTTACAGATTATAAGTTGTTATTTTTGAATGTAAATTTTGTTTGTAATGAAGTATTGTAATGTTTATATACTATTATATGTTGTATGTATATTATATTGATGTGTGTAAGTTGGATTGTAACATTTAGCACTAGTAAATGATTTGATTTGATTACCTTATTTATCATTTTCTACCAAAAGAACAAATATGAAATATGTTTTAAATTACACCCTAAGCCAAAGTGCAATATTTTATTAAAAAATTTAAATATTAAAAGTAACGAGTCATCACATTATTTTTCTGAAGTCCCCTGTCTTACACTTTTAACCAGTTAGATTCTGTATATTAATTAAACACTAATGACATCCATGGTCATGTTTGTCAATGTCGTTATTAAATGAAGTAATTATTTAATTTAAAATACTTCTCATCAAAATGCTATTTAGGTATTGAACAAAGGATTTTTATAGTTCAGTGTTATGGGGATGGCCAAGTATCACGCTGCTACATTATGGAACAATTTAGCAAGGAATTTGTAGGAATCCCAATAACTGAAATGACAATATTTTACAAAAGTGAACGTGTGGTGCGCGATATCTGTCCATGGCATTATAGGCCCATATTTTTTTAATAACACCTGTAGAATATCTTACTTAGAAATGCAGGATACATTGTTTAGCGATAAACTCGAAAATTTGCCATTAAATTTTCACCAAAAAATATATTTTCAACAAGATGGTTGTCCAGCACATTGCGGTCACGAGGTAATAGAATGACTTCACCGCAGATTGGATCCAAGGTGGATTAGTAGGAATGGCCCAATTTTGTGGCCCCCAAGGAGCCCGGACTTAACATTGGCCGATATGTTTCTATGGGGCCGTTTAAAACGTTTATGCCACTCAAATACCAAATAATATTGACGTGCTAAAAGGTAGAATATCCCAGGCTATTTGTTCAGTATCCCAGAAAAAATCAGAAATTCCGTCAGATATGTAACGAAGCAATTAGAAAAATGGGTTGAAGATAGAGGTGGAGATTTTGAATTTTGATATCTTTATTTTATTGCTTAATTTATATCATATCCTTTTGAGTTTAATTAAATGTTCGTATTATTTTAAAATTGCACTTGAATCCATCCAATCTGCCATTCGTTTTAGCTTTTGCAACTCCCGAGTAAATCTGAAAATAATATGTTTGTTAGCATCTACAAATTGATTTAAAAACAAGAAGAATTGCTACAACAATTTAACATGATTGATATCCACTTACCTCTTTCGTTTAATTCCATTTGTTAGTCCAATATCGGCTCGTAAATTCTCTTCTGTCAACTGAAGTAAAAGGTCGCCATCTACCCTACTCTCGATAAAATTAGGAACTATTTCGGAGAAACCTATTTGTTAAACCCACTCTGCGACAAGAGAGGATAGCCGGCCCAGAGACCTCCGATGTTGCCAAATTTATCTTGATTTTAAATTTTGTAGGTTATGTTAGTTTTATTGGCAGATTGGCGGGAATTATTGTTTTTAACGATTTGTGAAATAATTGATTGCGAGATATTTTTATTTTTAATGTGGTTAATTATTGTAAATTTTCTGGTTGGCAGTAAAACAGCTTGGCTTTCTGTAGGGTGGTGTATTTTTAATTTTCTACAGTTTTTGTTAAAGGTGTGGTTACTGTAAGTTTTTCATGTCGGATATGACTGAATATTTTTTTAATGCTTAGGTTGAGGTGATGGGTGAACCTTATCAAGAGCATCTATTTTGCTCATGACGTCATGTCTCTAGAGCATGGCAATCAAAGCAACTTAAATAAAATTGCCGACAAAGGAAAGCATATCTACTGAAATTTACAAGATTTTAAAAGTACTGTTACAGGAAACGTCTGATTCAAACTTTGTGTTTGCTTTGGACTATATTATGTGCAATGATGAGAAAACAAACCATTTTTGGAATATTTCAGAAATACTTCCAGCTATAATTTTAGACTGTTTGCCAATTTTTACTGTTTTAGAAACGAAGCTAGTATCAACACAAATATGCATTTGGAGTCAATGCATAAAGTGATAAAGTATTTATGCTTGGAAAGAAAGACAGTAAACACCATGATAAATGTTTAAATGCAGTGTTGAAATATTTACGGGACAAAAGTATAGAGAGAATAATCAGGTTAAGTAAAGGTGATCATACACGACACACCAGAGATTTGTCTCATAGTCACAAAGAAGTCCTTATAAACAGTGGTACCTACTTTATATACTTTGTTGACTATAATACAAACTGGGAAATTTCGAAAAATGAGCATACTTATATACCATTTACCAGTTATTATATTAGACACAAAGTGCTGTGAACAAATATGAAATATGCTTGTTTTGTAAGGCATGTAGTCATATGTTTTCATGTGAATGTAAGTTTTAAAAAGGAAGGAAACTTATATGTGCAAGCATATTCACATTATTTTAGCTAGGTTAAATATTAAAGAGAGATCAAACAAATACTGACTCCACAGTCAAGGAAGTCCATATCTCCGAAGAATTATCAGCCCTTTCTAAAGAACCTCAACCCCAGAAAGGTCTTGTGTGCCTCGACTGTTAAATAAAAAAACTCTTAACATAAAAGCAATGACTGCAAAATTTGGAAGTTTGGATTTTAAAGAACTTGATGATGAAACATAGTAAAATTCATTATTATTCAAAATTGCAACTAATTTGACTGATTTTCCAAGGATTTCTGGTGTAAATAATGAATTTGAAATTAAAAGTTAGTTTTCAAAAAGACTAATTCACCCCAAAACTAGATTTACTTATACAAAAAAGAAACGTGTCGAAGGGCAAGTCTTAAAAGAGCATTAGCACAAGAAGCTAAAAATATCCAACGAAATTTAAGTCGTACCCCCGAAGATTCATTTATTTATAAATCAGTTTTACCATTAAATGATCATCAATATTGTTACCTAATGTTTTATTTTATTTATTTGAACGGAAAATTCATTTTATTTAGGTAGTACTTGTATATTAATTTTATATTACTGCAATATTTGTTTTAATATCTGTTATATATGTTTATTTTCTTACTAATAATTTTTATTGATGATGTCGCTGGTTTTTAAAAAAGGTGACTATTTATATGCGTACGATCTTAAAATGTTTTGTGACGTAACTGTGTTAAATTTGAAAGAAATAAGTTTTAACTTGTTTTGCTTCTTGTTAAATACTAGTCGGTATAGAGAATAATTATTCTTAATTAATTGTTGAAGTACAGTTTGAATGTTAAAGAGTTAATTTTTGTATATACAAACTTGTTTTCTATGCGATTTATTTTATTTTACTCAACATAAGTTATATCTACTAAAACTATACACACGAAAAGTTCATCATTGTTCATCTCTAGATAGGAAAAGATAATACATTTACATCAAAACTAACACTGGTAAGTATCTTTTCGTGTCCATTCAATAATAATAGTTTCTATTCAAAAATAGACGAGTTTCCTGGGTACACTGTAAAAAGTTGCATCAAATTTACTGTGATTTTTACTGGAATCTTACATATTTTATGTAAAATTATAAAACAAATTGTGTAAAATCATATAAAACGTAAAAATTCCAGTAAAAATCATGTGTTATTTTAGGCCAAGTTACCGCGCATGACGCTTGGTAACAAAAAAATTAAAGGTAAAGGTTCTTTTATGTATGACAGGAAAGCAAGACTACATACTTCGGTATTTTAAAATTTCCCGCGAAAACCTGTTTGAATAAGTTTGGCAACATCGGAGGTCTCTGGGCCGGTTATCCTCTCGTCTCTGCGACATCTTCTGCAGACCACAGTGGGACTTGCTGACTCAATTTATGCGGTACCTCTTCCCCGATTAGCCTTAAAGCTTGTGCAGCATACTTGGAAGCCACGGCATTTGGACAGCTTGCGACCTTTTTTAGAGCTTCAGTGGCACCAATTTCTGAGAAAATATTGGTATTTCCTTGTTGCTTTTTAATTCCCGCTTCCATGCAGAAGTGGAAGGCTGCCAAATTTCTTGCTTCTTCCCGTTTCGAACTTAAGACAGGCACTAAGTGCTTTAACCATGTTTTGCTTTGGCCATGTGCATGAGCTAGATTCAATTTAGCAAATTCTGAGGGGTTATGTGACGTAACAAAAGGCTCTACAAGACCCAAGGAACCAGATTGAATTACATCAGCTTCTATTTCTGGATTAGCTACTAAAACTGTTATGGTAAGGCAGGCATAATACTTAATATTGTCGTCATTATGAAAGGCGAGTGGGAATAGCCACATGGGCACTTTGCGTTTAATCATGGCCTCTTGGTTTTCAGCACCGCCGTACAAACTAAGATTGGCTAGAGCACCTGCACAGTGACGCAGGGTCTCAACGTCACTTTTTCTACATGCGAACAACAGAGCATCTAGACCTCCTAATTTTACTACATCACCACAGGTCTCCTCGGTGTGCTTGAATAAGTGTTCTAAAATACCAGTTCCTATTCTGAAGTGATCCACAGAGTTTGTATGTTTTGTGCAGACGCATGCCACGTTAACAACTTTATCCAATCCATGTTCCACAACATGAGCTCTGTTTTCAGTGGTGAGACACTGTTCCAAAAGCTTTGCGCTGTTGAATTGCAAATCTTTATCAGCCTTTGTGCAATTTGTCATTAAAAGGTCCAGTCCACCACATTTCCTTAAGGCGTTGCATAACGTGTAACCTAATTCGTGACCATATGTGGGGACGGCCCAAGCTTTTCCAATGACATCATTAATTTTATTTAAAATCAGAGGCGCCTTAGGATTGTAGTCTGTTTTCTGGATGCATTTTACTGACGCATCCAGATATGTCGTGTATTTATGAATGACTTTTTCAACATCTGAATAACTCGATACGGCAGATAACTGTTCGAGATCGTCCAGTGACGTCTGCAAAATTTCATCTTCTGGACTTCCGCTCATGAGGTCGTGAAACTGTAACAAAAAAAACTTATTATTTTAAAATAATGCAAAAGAAAATCGTGAACAAAAACAAAACCGCCTTTATGTGAATTATCCACTCTCAGGCACGGCCTGTGAAATTTTTAAGTTGTATATCTCTGTTGCTACTTATAGGACCCATGCCAAGTTCAGGTTTTTTAATGATTACCTATATAGTAGGAATGTTTTGGTAAAGAAAATATTTTGTAATTTGCGAAAATGTTGAATTTTTGAATTGACCCACCTGGGAAACGCTTAGGTATTTTATTTATTATTTTTTCTAATCAAATTTTACATCATTTTGTCGACAATTCTTAAATTTTAAGAGAAAGAAATGTGTTAGGGTTATTAGAAAGTTATAGTCATTTGAATGTTTTTTAAAATTATATTTTAGGTTTAATAAAGTTCAAATGACTATAATTTTCTACTAACACATTTTTTCCTCTTAAAATTTAAGAATTATCGACAAAATGATATAAACTTCGTTTAGAAAAAATAATAAATAAGATACCTAAGCGTGTTAATTTTTTCCCAGGTCGGTCAATTTAAAAATTCAACTTTTTCTAGCAAATTAGAAAATAATTTTTTCTGTACCAAAACATTCCTAGTAGGCTCACTATTGAAAAACTTGAACTTGGCATGGGTCCCTACGTAGCAACAGAGATATACAACTTTAACAGCCAGATTCTCCAACGCTAGTCCGGTCTAATTTGACAACCAAAAGTTTTAAAATAACAAGCGTAAGAATAAGACAACTAAGTTTTATACTATGCATTTATTTCTGAGCTTTTTCGCAAATTTATAAAGAAAAGGGCAATTTTAGCATATACTTTCGACAATAAATAATAGAACTAAACTCATTACAGCAACTTGTTCCAAGATGAAAATCATTTGGAAACAAATCAAATCGCTGAAATATCAGAATAATTCATACGTTTTTAATGACGACCTATTAACAATGACAAGGCAAAAACTTGTCAAAACATAGCTGATCAACTATAAGATCTTAATTTAAACCAGTACTAAGGCTGTGTACCGTTGTCAAACCTGGTTAACCGCATCGGCTTCTTCGGTGACATTAATGACAGATACTTTACAGGGACTGCGTTTCCAATCTTACCAACTTTTCAGATTACCGATACTTACGGGACACACAACCGTAACCGAAGTTGACAACGGTACACGCCCTAAATCTTAAACTTTCTTAGTGAATCCGAATGTAAAATTTTACGTTCCGCGCCTGTCCACTCAATTACTAAATGTTCTTTTAAAAATTCGCCCACAGAAGAACTTTTACGGCACTAAGCATTCTTTTCATAAAGAACATAAAGCTACATAATATCTTATGTAGAAAATAATCTTGTTATAGATCTCTTAAATCATACAATACCGTAATTGTTATTTAAAACAATTTCTTGCTATAGTTCAGATGATCAAACATTTTAATTTCAAGTGAAAATAGTGATCAAGAATATTTTTAGTTTTTAATCTCATATGTTTTGTTATCGATACTAAAAGCCAAAGAAAAACCGAGTATTATTGTCTGCAATTAGTCCCGGGGAACTAAAAATCCACAATTTTTTTCCGGTTGGAGGAAAAAAAGGTTTTGTAATCAAATAGAACAAAGTAGAAACATCTACATACCTGTGTAATCATTTTAGCAGTTGAAGTGCTAATTTCTTTAGTCGATGAAGAATATACTACACGACTAGATGATTTGCTGCGTTACTCCTGATTATAGATGCCACTAGCAGTGATAGTTTGCCTTTGTTGTTGAGATTCGGAAGCCTGCCAGAATTTGTTGACTAATATCACCGGATTTTAAACTTCTAGCTTCCTGAAATAAAGAGAATGTGATAAGAAACAAAATTGTTTGGGTGAGGAATAAAGACTTTTTTAAGTTTTAAACATACACTATTACTACACGTTTCTGTATAATATGCTTACATGCGGAGTAGGATATATTCTTAAAGTGTGAATGGATTAGGTACTGAGTCAAAATTTTAAATATCTAATTTGAGACTGACTGAACCTTATCATCAGTTGTAATTAAATTCTGTAAAATAATCTTCTAAAAATGTCAGTCATTACTATTACACAGCTGTGACTATTACATGAATCATTCACTCGGGGTTATGGTAAATTTTTATCAGTTTTCACTGGATTTTATTTAGTCATCAAAGTTATTAATACCATAATATCAAAAACTACTTCAGATGCAGATAACAATCTTGTTTATCACTTTTTGTATGAATTAATAGAAACAGTTTTTAACAGAAACAGGTTTTCGGCGTTGTTGTGAATAAATTATTTTAGTGCGGAAATACCGCGTGGACAGTATGCAAGGATTTTTATCATTATCATTCGTATTAAAAAAAGATACCCTAGTAGTGGTGTAAATCAGCTAAAACGGGAAAGTGTATTTTTGCCAAGCATTGTTTTGCGACTTCAATGTTTGATACATTATCATCACTTTTCAAAAAAAAAAAGATATATGCTATTCTGGTACATTCATAAAAAAATTGGATTTTTGTCCGTTCGAGGTTTAGTTAATTAATTAGTCCTTTGATGACAAGAAATCACTCGAGAAATCATATGACAAAAACATGCTATTTATGCAGCTATTTACATTTTGACAGATAAATAAAGAAACAAACTTTATTCGTTGGGAAAGAAACCTGGACCTGATTTGACCCGATTTTCCGAGTCCAAAAGTTGAAAAAATTTCTGAAAAATATTGTTTTTCAAGTTGTTTTTGCTCGCTTTATAAGAAAAAGAATCTCTGTAGTAAGTTTTAATATAAAAGTTTCAAGTGCAAGCCACAAAAACAGTTTAAAGCATTGTTTAGCGTTTTAAAAGCCTTTCAAGCATTGTTAGGTGATTTTCAGCTCAAAATTCAACAGACGGGTTCCAAAGAGTGATGGTATTATTTTCATTTCTAGGAAAATCGAGAGGAAAATATTGAAGAAAGTATAAATTCTGAGGATCAGCCCGAAAACGAACCACAGAATATCGAGGAGCAAAATATATTTTTATTTTTATAAGATGTATGTAAAATTCAACTTCCAAATTATTTGGAAAAACTATTAAGTTACAGCGGGTATGATAATATCCACTCCATTGCTGACATTGAAGAAACTACAATAGTATGATATAGAAAAGTTTCCCGAGACTGATTTATTTGATCAGTACCGTTATCGGCAATCAGCGGCAGTCACTGGCAGTTGACTGCCAAAATCGGCAGTAGGTGTACAAATTTTACCTAGTGAGACACCCCTCGAAAAAATCATTTACCTTACGGATTTAATAATTATAACGCTGCCTGGAGCCTACACTCTCAAAGACATGTTTGCAAAGAACAGTTTACATTTATATAAGAAAAATCATGAAATCCATGACTATAACTAAAACACGAGAAATGCAAACAGCATGGTAGTACCATATCGCCGATTCGAAAAAACGCAAAAGGGTTCATATTACATGGCCTGTAAGCTCTTCAATAAGTTGCCGATAGAAAATAGAAGCCTGCCAGAGGGGTGTCTAAAGCAAAGAGCTAGGGAATTCTAGATGAGAAAAGCATTCTATAGTGTGGACGGTGATTGGTCCTGCTTGTAAAAAACCTTTCTTTTTTCTTTTACAGATTATAAGTTGTTATGTTTGAATGTCAATTTTGTTTGTAATGAAGTATTGTAATGTTCATATACTATTATATGTTGTATGTATATTATATTGATGTGTGTAAGTTGGATTGTAATATTTAGCACTAATAAATGATTTAATTTGATTTGATTACCTTGTTTATCATTTTCTACCAAAAGAACAAATATGAAATATGTTTTAAATTACTAAGCCAGAGTGCAATATTTTATTAAAAAATTTAAATATTAAAATTTAAATATTAAAAGTAACAACAAGTAACAAGATACGTAAAAAAGTCACACCTAATAAAAGTTTTTTCTTGTAAAATAAATAAGTTTCACATTATGAAAAATCTCATTTTTTATATAGGGAGCATAAAAAATACGAAAATACGTTATTTAGCGTAAGAGTAAACCGAGGAGTAAGTAAACAAACCTTGTTTATCATTTTCTACCAAAAGACGAAAATATATGAAATATGTTTTAAATTACACCCTAAGCCAAAGTACAAGATTTTATTAAAAAATTTAAATATTAAACGTAACGAGTCATCACATTATTTTTCTAAAGTCCCCTCTCTTACACTTTTAGCCAGTTTCTGCATATTAAACAATAATGACGTCCGTGGACATGCTTGTCAAAGTCGTTATTAAATGAAGTAATTATTTAATTCAAGATACTTCTCATCAAAATGCTATTTACTGAAAAAAGGATTTTTATAGTCCAGTGTTATGGGGATGGCCAAGTATCATGCTGCTACATCATGGAACAATTTATCAAAGAATTTGTAGGAATCCCAATAACTGAAATGACAATCTACATTTCAATAAAAAAGTTCCAAAAAGCTGGTTCAGTTTCGAATCTCAAGAAGAAGAAATATGACCAAAGCGATGCTGCTACAGTTTTAGTTCTTCAGTCTGTAGGAGAAACTCCTGTGATGTCCCTTATAAATCGTGCTAAACATCTAGAAGTTGTGAAAAAAACTCATATTCAGATTATCTTAAAAGAATATGAATTATTTCCGCTCAAACCGCACTTTAACCAAACATTGGAAGAGGGAGATGAAGCGAAAAGACTAGATTTTTGTTTATGGGTGGGAGACCAAATTTTAAGTAGAAATATCCATTTTTATAAACTTATGTTTTCTGATAAATGTACTTTTTCTACTAATGGAATTGTAGTATCCCAGCATGTCAGGCACTGGTCTTGAGAAAACCCCGAATTTAGAGTAATGAGGCGAAGACAATATTTTACAAAAGTGAACGTGTGGTGCGCGATATTTGTCTATGGCCGAATAGGCCCATATTATAGTATATTTTTTTAATAACACCTGCAATAGAATACCTATCATCTTACTTAGAAATGCTGGATATATGCTTGAGCGATGAACTCGAAAATTTGCCATTAAATTTTCACCAAAAATATTTTCAACAAGATGGTTGTCCAGCACGTTGCGCTCACGAGGTAATAGAGTGGTTTCACCGCAGATTGGGTCCAAGGTGAATTGGTAGGAATGGCCCAATTTTGTGCCCCCCAACGAGCCCCGACTTAACGTTGGCCTATATGTTTCTATGGGGCCGTTTAAAACAAATTGTTTATGCCACTCCAATACCAAATAATATTGACGTGCTAAAAGGCAGAATAACCCAGGCTGTTTGTTCAATATCCCAGAAAAAAAAATCCGAAATTCCTTCAGATATCTAAGGAAGAATTAGAAAAATGGGTTGAATATGGAGGTGGAGTTTTTGAATTTTGATATCTTTATTTTATTGCTTAGTTTATATCATATTCTTTTGAGTTTAATTAAATGTTCGTATTATTTTAAAATTGCACTTGAATAAAATGTATTTTGAATTAAATAATTGCTTCACTTAATAAAGACATTGACAAACATGACCAGTACCTGACATGTTGGAATACGACAGTGCCATTAGTAGAAAATGTACATTTATCAGAAAACATAATCGTCCAGATTCACTAAGAAAGTTTAAGATTTAGTACTGGTTTAAATTAAGATCTTATAGTTGATCAGTTATGTTTTGACAGGTTTTTGTCCTGTCCTTGTCATTAAAAACTTATGAATTATTGTGATATTTCAGCGATTTACTTGGTTTCCAAATGATTTTCATGGTGGAACGAGTTGCTGTAATGAATTTAGTTCTATTATGGTTGAAAGTACCTAATAAAATTGTCCTTTTCCTGATAAATTTGCGAAAAAGCTAAGAAATAAGTTCATAGAATAAAACTTAGTTGTCTTATTCTTACACTTGCCAGTTTAAAACTTTTGATTGTCAAATTAGACCGGACTAGCATTATAGAATCTGGCTGAATAAGTTTATCAAAATGGATATTTCCACTTAAAATTTGGTCTCCCACCTATAAACAAAAATCTAGTCTTTTCGCTTCATCTCCCTCTTCCAATGTTTGGTTAAAGTGGGGTTTGAGCGGAAATAATTCATTTTCTTTTAAGATCATCTGAATATGAGATTTCGGTAATTATTTAGATTAGTGGAAAGTGCGAATTTTTTCATGAAATTTTGCACAGACCCTAATTTTGGGTCGTAGAACACGAATCCGAAGTCAGTTTTTGGCGGTCTCGTAAAAAATTTTTTTTTTGCTCACCCAACCTGAGCAAAAAGGTGGTCAGGTTTGCTCAGTTTTGATTGATATAGATATATATGTATCTATATCAATCAAAACTGAGCAAACCTGACCACCTTTTTGCTCACCCAACAAATTTAAAGAAATTCATTGAAAAAGCCAACCTAAAAGTTTTAAAAAAATTTTTACGAGACCCGCAAAAACTGACTTCGGATTCGTGTTCTACGACCCAAAATTAGGGTCTGTGCAAAATTTCATGAAAAAATTAGCACTTTCCACTAATCTAAATAATAACCGAGATTTCTTCACAACTAGGTACTAGAAGATGTTTAGCACGATTTCTAAGGGATATCACAGGAGTTTCTCCTACAGATTGAAGAACTAAAACTGTGGCAGCATCGCTTTTGTCATATTTCTTCTTCTTAAGATTCGAAACTGAACCAGTTTTTTGGAACTTTTTTATTGTAATGTAGATGGTCGTTTCAGTTATTGGGATTCCTACAAATGCCTTGCTAAATTGTTCCATGATGTAGCAGCATGATACTACTACTACATTGACAAACATGTCCATGGATGTCATTATTGTTTAATATGTAGAAAGTAACTGGTTAAAAGTGTAAGAGAGGGGACTTTAGAAAAATGTGATGACTCGTTACTTTTAATATTTAAATTTTTAATAAAATCTTGTACTTTGGCTTAGGGTGTAATTTAAAACATATTTCATATTTGTTCTTTTGGTAGAAAATGATAAACAAGGTTTGTTTACTCTTACGCTAAATAACGTTTTCGTATTTTTTATGCTCCCTGTATAAAAAAATTAAATTTTTCATAATATGAATCTTTTTTATTTTATAAGCAAAAACTTTTATTAGGAGTAACATTTTTACGTATCTTGTAATATTGTTCCATTTTTCCTCTTCTAAACCCCATCCGCGGACGTACTGTATAAGATTCTGAAATTTACCTATGTCAAGTTTTATCCTTCTGCTTCTAATAGAAGAGGGCCTTACATGGACTTAAAAATTTAACATGTAAAACCCTGTGGTACTGGTAAGCTTAAGCAAAATGTACTGTACGTATATATGATGAATAAATAAATTGTTTATATTTTTAGAGCTGCTTTGGAGGGAAGAGATACTCGCATTCTGGTAGTGCTTATACAGAACAATTTACCTATACCAGAAGATCCTCTAGCTGCAGAAAGAGCAATAGCTCTATGCTCTAGCTGTGAACTTAATTCTCAGTCATTATACGTGTTACCACATGGACAACATTTATTAGTAAGAATTTTCTCATTACTTCCATAATTTAAAGCTATCTATCACTAAAGTAGGATGTTTTAACCCTCAACTGGTATCAAATCTAGGTCAGTCGTTTATAATAGTCAATGACTGCCCATATATTTACCCTATAAACTCATTCTAGAAATATGTTCCAAGATGAAAATCATTTGGAAACCAAGCAAATCACTTAAATATTAGAATAACTCATAAGTTTTTAATGACGACTTATTCTTATTAACAATGATGGACAAAAACCTCTCAAAACCTAACTGACCATGTAGAAGATCTTAAATTAAACCAGTAGGTACTAAATCTTAAACTTTAGAATTTCCAAACAGGTTCTTTTAAACCATACCCCAGAAAAATTCGATACATTATGTATGTGCCGAATTTTTGCAGAGCGTGAATTGGTTATGGTTAGTTCAGATCAGTCTCAATTATTTATCTTTAGTCTTCTAATACGCGTATTGCAAGTCATTATCATCAAAATATTCAAAGTAAAGTTTGTCTAAAATTCAAGGCCAGATTCCGAATACGAATCTGCCCCCACCAAATGTCTCAAAATGTCCTTGTAGATTTATTTATTATTAAGTATATAATTTTAAAGGATAATATAAAAATAATAAAAACTTGTAAAAGAGCTTACAGTTTAATTACGGGAAGCATTTGCAATAAACCGAATACGAACGTCAACGAAGGTGAATTGTATGACTCAAACAATTGTAGCTCGGATCGAAAGAAACCCCAATAAGCGGATAAGCGCAACACTTCTGTATTGTTTTTGAAATAAATGTAAAATCCGTGCAACTATTTATGGAAAAATCAGTATGGATATATTTAAAATAAATAAATATTGTTTATTACAGTTTATTATTATTTTTGGGTATTGTCGGTGGGAGGCTTGCGCCCCAGAGCCCCTATGTATCGGCCGCCCCTGAATGATAAACAAGTTGAAAAAAAAATAGTTAGAGTAAACTGAGGTTTAATCTTACTTAATGAATCCGTGGTCATGGTTCCTGATTATATTGCGTATATGTATATTTTTAAAATGTGAACCCAGTGGAACATTTGCTTGTGTCCTATATATATTTACATATGTATATAATATTTTTTAGTTTGCGAATTATGTTTAGTCCATTGTTCATTTACCACAGTTCTTAGTTTGTATATAATATTTTATTGCTTAACCTTTAGATTTTAACAATTATATTTATTTTTCATTTTTATTGTTTTGTTTTAGGTACTGTTGTTTAACTTTTAAAATAATTTAAGTATTTATAATTTATTTTTTTTATGTAAATTTATTGTTTTACTTTTTAACTACAGGAGTGTTTACTTATAGATTTTTTATTTAATAGAAATTTCATAGTTCTGAATTAATGAACTAATTAACATTGTATTCTGCTATATGTATTCAATTCTAGTGACTGTTTGTGAAGGTGGTGTAAAACTAACGAACGGATAAGAAAGGGTCTATAAATTACGTATTGTTAGTGTATTTATTTGTTATTGGCTTATTACCGTTGAGACATGTACTATAAATAAATAAACTCGACATTTCTGTTTACTCTATTTTTCATATATACCTATTTAAGATAGGTAGGGAAAAATTTCCCTGAGGATGCCAGTTAAGGGTTAATATTTTCATCAGCTGAGATGATCAAATAGTTGATAACATATAACTAGTTAACTTTTATAATAGCGCAGAGCTGTAATAATTTAATTTTTTTAGGGTTACACTATAAGATTAGAAAATGCATTTTTTGACTTTTGCCAAAACTACTATCATAATTGTGTTAAAAAAGTAAAAATGCACAAAGAACATTTAAACAAAAATTCTCATCAATTTTTGTATGTCAGGCATCAATTTAAAATGGCTTTTTTAAATGAACTCAAACAGGACATTCATACAGCCCATAAGTAAGTAGCAATAAAATAATAGAGGATAATAGTTTTTAGTCAGACTTATTTAGTAGGTTTGAGGGTGTTTCCCTCATGGTACAACTTCTCAACTACCCTTATCTCCCCCCCCCCCCCCCTCCCGAGTGGCACTTCATGCGCTTGGTTGTGTGCAACTTCTACTGACCGTTTATTTTATGTACAAAGTCCGTTCGGCGAGTAATACTTTTTTTTTAAATATGACATTATTTTAAATCACAAAATCATCTGCTATATCGCATCAAAACTTCATGGCCTATTGTTAATTGCTATGGCCAAATTGATCTGTCAGAAATGTTTCAAATGGTCTTAAAAACAGAATCTAGACTGTGTAGTAAAGAAAGGTGTGATAAGGACCCGTGATCTTCCTTGTAAGTAAAAAAAAGGTGACAAATGATTCAGGTGGAAATACAAATACAACTATCATCCTTTTTAATTTAGGAGCAAGAAATCAATACAACCAGTCTTAGAGTCCATCTCTCTTCTCTCTGTTGTCAGCAAACTTATGGGGAAAGCGATCAGCTTGCAATTTCTAATATATCTAGAAACAGACAAAATCATCCATGACAGACAGTACGGATTTCGTCACCAAAAATCCACAGCTGATCTTAGCTTTGTCACACATATATAACTGGAACAAGTCTTTCTAATTTCATGGCGAATCCCAGATTATTGCTCTGTATTTCCAAGGCCTTTGACCAAGTATGGCATGACGGCACTCCTCAACTTTCTTACGGTCTTCCTACCATACTATGTACCTGGATCGGTAGCTTCCTGTCTAATAGGCGCTTATCTGTAGTGGTTGACGGTCACTCAGCTAACTTTCATCCTGTCAATGCCGGCGTTTCCCAAGGTTCAGTTCTTGACACCAACCCTATTTCTTCATATTAATGACCTGCTCCCTTCAACTACCAATCCCATCCACAATTATACTGACGATAGTACTCTACACTCTAATATTCATTTTTCCAGACAGGTCTCCCAACAAGAGCTGGATAATAGACGCATATGCACCTATCCCATTCCCAAGAGCTTCAATTAATCTGACACTGGGGTGCTAAGAACCTTGTTCAGTTCAACGCCTCCGAAACCCAGTCTGCCCCCTGTCACGCAGAAAACCTGGCAACGCTTACCCCATCCACATTATTAACCAATCTTGTATATCTAACTATTAACGAGATTCCTTTACCTACTGGCCCTCCTTATCTTGGACACCGCGTATAGCTAAAAAAATGAATAAAAACTTGAATTTGACTTTATTAAATTCTCCTTTCTTAAAGTACTAAGTATAGCCTTAGGTTTAGTTCTTTAAGGTTTATTGCAAAAGTTTAAGCTTTACATTTAGTAAATATATTTTTAGGCATTATACACTGGCCTACAACAACTTATTGGACATACGAATAGTGGATACGAATGCTTTAGAAATACGTACTTTGGCTGGTTTTATAAATTATAAGATTTGCAGGTTAATGTTTGTATTAAACTTACCCCGTGATGCGATTTCACAGTTTAAGGCGCATATTGACAAATTTAAAAACCGCATAGGATTCCAAGAACTAGTTTTTGAACATTATTCATGGCTGTCAAAGCAGTAAGTGCAAAACATGTCAAGTGATATTTTATATGAATTATAAATAATATATTTTATTTTTATTATTATTTTTATTTTTTTTTATTAATACCCAGTATCTGCAAAAGTCATATTGGTGTTTTATTTTATATTGTCCATCATTTAATTTTCTATTTATAACAGCTTTTATTTGTATTTTGAACTGAACACAAGAGTATGGATGTTTTAAATCTAAGCTTGATATAAACCTATCCAGATGCTTGAACAATTTCTGTTCCAAATGTTTTAGATATGAAATATTTGGTGACATTTTTGATGAAGCGGTAAAACTGGGACTTCCTGCTGTTCAAACTCAGCATCCTGGTATATACTACCAACAAGCCGCGCAGTATGCTATATCAAGAAAAAAATATTGTCAGGAATTATGCGCGGTAAACAACGAGTTTGTTTTCATTTTTATGGATATACTACTACCGTAATGCAATAATTAAATACAAGTAATGTTTTTAGATAATTATTTCCTACCCGCATCCAGATCCATTGGAAGGTATGGACAGAATGGAATTTTATGGTCAAAGACCTTGGAGGCCTGGAAAGGTTTCATCTGAGCCTCCAGACCCTTCTGTTGAAGCCAACGGCATACAGGCGTTACAATTTTTGGAAAATCAAATTAACCATTCAGTAAGGAAGAAAAGTATTTATTCAAATATTTTTAAAAATGCCCTTCAAAGCTAGCCAGTGCGGTATTGAAGAGCTTTAATACAATGTAATTAGGCAATACACAGTACATTACAATACAGTATTATTAAAAAATTAAATTTTAAAACTCCCTGCGTTTGAAAAAAAAAATTACATCATTTTAATCTCATAATTTTTTTGGGTCACTTTTATAAGATCTATAATGCTTCTAGGGGTATATTTGTTTATTCTAAAACTTGACTATCTTGTTTAGAAAAACATTTATTTATATTTAAAATAATACTAGCACTCAGGCGCGGCTCGTCCATAAGGTCATTTGGCCAATGACCTACCTGAATTTATTTTCAATGGTACACCTAATAATTTATTTTTTAAAGCCAAAAATAGTTATCTTTTCTTTCAAAAGAGTGCAAGTTCCAAGGGAAAACTTCCCAAGAAAGAATCGAGCCAAGCTTGCTAGGGCCTTGGCCGTATTTTAAATTGACCTTATAGGTTTATATGGAAATTGAAAACTATATAAATGCATTAAAACTAACCGAGAAACAAACATATGCGCCTTTGAAAGAAATTGTCGACGACCTGCCAATAATATCGCTTTCGGCGCGCGTTGCCTTCGACGCCGCCGGTTCTCGGGTTGTTCCAGGTCACTATGAAAATACACTCGAACCGCTCCGTGAAATCTATTGCAAAACATTTGGATTAGACAAAGAAAAACTACCTAATATGCGCATGGTATTTGCGTAAACTTTTGTTTACATTTTATTACGTAGCGCCGGCACTTATTAGTTTAAGAGGTGTTTGGATATTATTTGATATTTGTATTGTGTAGTAGTGTAGTACTAATACTTGAGTACATGATGTCCAGTTTTCGATAATTTTGCAGGGTATCTCGCTTATCTTTAAAGATAGAGAGCTGCGGTTTCCGCAATACTGTGCTAATTTTTCGTAAAACGTATGATGCTATAAACAGAATTTTCATAATCCCCTTCGTTTCGGAGATACAGGGCGATTTTGAAAATGTGTCGTGTTCAAGCAGGAACAAATTTGAAGATAAAAACCAAAGTTGCATTTTTTTAAATGGGACACCCTGTATACTTGTTTTTATTCAACTGCTTTTTCATAAGCTTTTCAGAAATATATAATTGTTGGAATAAAATTTGGAACGAATTTACAATTTGTTATATTTCATAGTAGGCCGTGATATTAATGATTTGAAATAAATGAATATTATAGTATCCTTTCATGACTGCTAGTCATGAAACAAATAAAAGAAGGTGTGATACCAAACCGTGTCAAATTCGTCCGGGTTCGCGCATGACGTCACGCAGTGTCCTATTTTTGAAATTTATAACGCGCAATATAGAGGTTACCTTAGTTATAGGCGATTTTATATAAATTCTATTGGCAATATGCTTTGCCTCGTGCTTATAATACAAATTTTATAGTATATGATTTAAAACAATCATATAAACAAAGGGATAAATACATACATTGATTACATTGATTGATTGATTGTCCACATCACAACCATACACAGCACATCTCATTTTTAGTTTTAAACTCCTAAAAGTAATATAAAAACACCAAAAAATAGTTGAAACACAATACGATCTTAAAAAAGACGTGTTTCGTTTACAAAATATCGCGGAATTGGTCACGGCGCGGCTTGACGTAAATGGCCACGCCTACCTGCGCGGTATCATATCTTCTTTTATTTGTATCAGGACTGCTAGTCAGACCGCTTGTCAAAATTTGTAAGAGATCATTTTAAATAAAAAGTTATTGTTCTTAAAACCCCTATTATTTATTACTGTGTTTTTCGTTTTAAAAAATGACTGAAGTGAGAGTTTATCAGAACTTTGAAAAGTACGATATGTTGAATATAAGTTGAATTGAATGAAAATTCACATGATGCCGCCGAACTATATTTTAACAGGTGCCTAGTACGATTTTACTTTACTTTGTTGATGGGAACTCCATTTACAATATTTCAGTACAATAGGTGTAATTTTTCTTAATATAGTATCAATATAGAAACAATAACAAAAAATAGAGAAATAGCGACAAATCCCTTTGACCGCCACAGTCCACCATACAATAATCGTTTGAGATCAATTTTGAATTTAAGCTTGGGAACATAAACGTTTGTTTCATCATTAATCAAATTGGCGCTATGCTGAAGCCTTGTTAGAGGACTGAGGACAATACATATCCTAATTTGATGTGTGAAAAAGTAGGCAAACAGATCCCTGTTCCGGGTACGATGACTTGTATTAAAGTTTAGTTTGGTACAAATATACCTGCAGTCTGTGTCCCCAATTATGTTTTATATCCATTATAAATTTATCTTTGGCTTTTTTTCTATACTCATTCTAGATATCCAGACAGAAGGCAACCTTTTCGCGATATAATTTCTAGAATTAAAAAGATATTTAATTATGGTGCGTTTATGCAGCCAAGACCAAAATCCTATAATACGGAAAATTAAGAAATCGACGAGGTTGACGTTTTAGGCTGTGTAGAAGCAACTCCTTCTACTTCGTGTAGAGCTATTGTATTGAGAAAGAAGTTGAAGTGAACAAGGCTCTAACACAAACTATATATTATACAAATATAAATTTAGACCATATAAAGTCAAAATCGTTCAGCATTTTCATCCTGGGGATGCTGAACATCGTTTCATTTTTTGCAATTGGTTTTTGCAGCAAACTCAAGCCAATGTGAATTTTCGAAGATTTGTGATATGGTCCGATGAGGCGTATTTCACAAGCTCTGGTATTTTCAATAGACACAATACCAGACATTGTTATCAAGAAAACCATCATCTTTACTTTGAGCGGGAGCAACAGGGAAGATTCGGTTTCACCGTTGTTTGTTATAAGGGAAGCCTTTCAGCAAATCGTTACCCGAGTATATTGCAAAATGTTGTACTTGAATTGCTAGATGGTGTTTCCTTGGCTTACTTAAACAATATATGTTTCCGACAGGGCAGTATTTTATGATTTTTGCGGTGGTTACTTGTAGGTTAATAATTTCTTGGCAGAACTAGGCACATTATTAAAAAACCTTCCTTAATTAAAAAAGTATATTTTGCTTGGTACGTTGATATCACTAGTTGCCCACAAAATTTGCCCCACCTGTAAAAAAACTCACAGGCCGCGCCTGCTAGCACTATTAGTTTCTCTTAGTTACTCAATGATGTCAGCTTAAATTGAATTGAATTGAACTACCCTATGACCTGCTCAGTTCGGCGTTTCTTACGAGTCAGAGCTCTAATTAAAAACATTTATATAGTTAATTATTGGTTGAAAGTATTTTATTAATCCTATAAATTTTGGACGTTTTGGTGTCCTGCACACAAAAAAGATCTTTCCTGAGGGCAAATACGCCACTGGGTACTATTATCCAAATATTTTAATTGTTAAATTAAATTTTTTACATTTTCAGAGCATCATAATATCTCTTTATGGACTTGCCATTGCCCAATATAAAATTTATAAATGTCCAAGGACAAGAAGGCATTTGGTATTGCAAATGGCTGACGAATGCTACAACTCTAAGGATTTTGGAAAAGCTTTAACGTAAGTAATAATTTCTCCCGGGCCAGTTCTAAGAACAGTCAGACGCGACTCGTCCGTAACCCACCTAAATTTATTTTCATTGATTCACCTAATAATTTATTTTTAAAACCAAACTTTAAAAAAAAAGTGCAAGTTCCGTGCGAAAACTCCCCAAGAAAGAATCAAGCCAAGCCATCGTCGAAGGATATCCAAACTTGCTCCGGGTTCGGTCGTATTTTAAATTGACCTCATAGGTTTATATGAACTATATAAATGCATTAAAACTAAGAGAGAGATAAACATTCGCGCTTTAGGAAGTTAAAAAGAGACAAAATTTGTCGATGGCCCACCAATGATATCGCTTTCAACGCGCGCGTGGCCCTCGACACTGTCGGTCCCGGGTCAATAATCGTATTTGCACTGTATTTATTAAAGAAAACGGTGTTTCGGCTAGCTTTCCTATTTTATTGTATAATATCAATATATTTTTGGATATTATTTGATATTTCGGTCATGTCACAGCAAAAATGCAATTTTAGTACCTGTAGCATAGTCGGATTAAATAATGAAACGGATAAACTGTAGAAAAACTTAGATTTATCGTAAATCGCTAAAAATACATGTTTAACGAAAATGGCTTCATGGTAATACATTCCTTTTATTGCATATTTATTCTAACACATTACAAATAAGCATATTTTTAGTACAAGGCCCGACCTCCTTTGAGGAGACGTATCAAAACGGGAAGTCGCTAACAATCTTAAACTAAAACACATAGAAAAGCAATACTAAAAGTCATAAACATCTAGAGTAGCAATGTTCAATATACTATGGTACCTATTTTATATTATTTGCAGTGTTTATTTGAAGGTAAATAATTTCTTTGCAAAACTAGGCATATTATTAAAAAACCTTCCTTAATTAAAAAAGTGTGTTTTGCTTGTTTCGTTGATATCACTAGTTGGCCACAAAATTTTGACCCACCTGTAAAAAAACTCACGGGCCGCGCCCAGTGTTGGCAGATGAATTTTTCAAGAAGCGGTCTAAAATAGCGGTAGAAAACGGTACTGAGAAAACGGTTTGGTCGCAGCTCCCCCTGGAAGAAAGTCTAGTGTGATAGTGTTAACTAAATAGTATATTTCTGTCGTTCTATCTTGTTTTTTTAGACAATGCGAATGCGAATGTATAAATATATGCACTGCACATTGGATTTTTTAATTAATTAAAATAGACTTTTAATAACTATACTTTAAAAATATATACATATATTGATATGGACAGTACTTAAACGATTTCTTGCTTAGGTGTAATTGTGAAATAATACTCCACTTATTTTAATATATTATATCAAACAAACAAACAGAGTTTTAACACAAATACTGTTATTTTATATTATAATATCCATATATTATTTTTTAAAAAAGCCATAACAAATTTGGTAACCACCAAATTTATTTAATAATTTTATCTTAGGTACATTAAAATATTTTAAGATGTAAATATCTTTGATCATTGACCGTCTTAATTCATTGTTTCCCTTAAAATTAAAACAATAACTTGTAATAAGCCGCTTGCTGAGTAGTATTCCCATTATAGTATCAGTACTTAAACGGCTTCCTTGATTAGTTTTAAACAAATTTATAGTTGAAAAAACTCTCTCAACAATAACACCAAGAGATGGCGCTAGCAAATTTGCGTACAAAGGAAAAAGCGGTATTTTACAGAGCTAAAACTGGAGAACGGTAGATGACTCTCTAAAGCGGTAGAAATGCCGCTTTAGCGATAGTTCTGGCAACGCTGGCCGCGCCTGAAAACAGTTAAAAAAATGTTTTTTTCCTCCAGTGTTTTCATACATGTTTTAGATTAATGACACACATGCTCTCAGATTACAGAGAAGAAAAGTGGTGGAGCATCATTTCCAGCGTTTTAGAACGAGCTATCAAATGCGCTTATTTAACGGCGAATGTTCAAGATTATATATTATTAGCACTCGAAATTTTAGGATCGTCGGTTACAGTAAGCCTAGAGGATAAACGGCGGATCTATGAAAACTTGAACAGAATATTGAAGGTAACACATTTTACATAAAAAACAGAGTGATTCTATTTTAAATTGCTTGATTTTAAAGATTGGTTAAATCACACTTATTGAATTATTTGGGCCCCCTTTAAAGGGTATGAAATGACATTTTAAATTATATAATTGTTTTTTTTATTTAAACTGTTTCTAAAAAAATGCATTCGATTTCAAAAGTATGTCAGTTGCTATGCAAGTACAGCTTGTCAAATATAGCTTTGCCTCTGAATTAGCTCCGCCCATTAATGCGCAGTAGTCGGTTACCTCGGTGGGGTTAGGTACATTTCGTATCAGAAGTGCATGCTTTTTTTAATATTTCATGTACAGCGTGTCCAGAAATCATCTGAACACATGAGAAACTTTTTTATTTTTGACATTACGGAAAAAAGTTATTCTTCATAAAAAGTTCTGCTTGTTGGGAAAATATCACTCAAATCAAAAATTTTCACCCAGAATATACGGGGAGTCAAAAAAAAGTAAAAACGATAAATGCCGTAGCTCTTAAATTTTAATTTCAAAGTACAATAACGTAAGAAAGTGTCGTCCAGAGCTGAAAAGTGATCAAATATGAAATTTGACTAAAAAACTTTACGGTCATACATATGTACAGGGATATCCAAATAAAAGTGAACAGGCCTTATAACTTTTTTATTTTAAAAGATGGGAAAAATGTTAAACACGAAAGTTTTGGGGATTTTTATGGATCATTCATATATCTTGTCAGCAAAACAATTGAGCATCAAATAAAAAAAAATAGTATAAAACATCGATTTTCTCGCTTATTTTAAATTGGATGGTATGATTTTTATCATATTTTTGGATTCTAGGAGAAGTTCTAGACATATTTTGTGTAACATACCCTATGCGGTTTTTCAATCGTTTTTGAAATATTTCAAATTAAAAATTATGTCGCATAAATATACTTTAAACGTAACTATGCAGGTTGCAAACGAAATACCTGCTACCTTTTTAAATTTTCTTCGTAGGTAAGTCAAAGTTAATTTTGCATTGCATTGGATTGTGTGAATTAAAATATGAATTTAATTACTTTGATTTTTTTATGCATTGTGGTATTTAAACGGAAATATCTCGAAAACGATTAGAGATATCAAGATCGAGCAAGTATACCTTTTTAGCTTACAAATAACCTTTCTTTGAGAAACTTCTTTGATTGAAACGTACTTAATATTACAGGTAAGAAAAAAATCATTGGTTTATTAAACCCAGTGTATGTAACTAGCGCCCCCTATTGTGAAACTTAAAAATGTTTAGAAATTATTATTTATCATCAATAAATATATAATAATGCCAACTTTCAGTTCGATACATTGAACCGTTTTCAAATTATGGCTTATTTTTCAAAATAAACTTTCACTTTCAATACCCTGTATCTCTATAATGAGTATCATTTCGAAAAAAACTTATGTGACTTAGTCGGTCTAGTTTGATGTCTAGTATCTCCAGTTGCTCTATGGCCTATTAGTTATGCGGCACCCTGTATAAGGCTAAATTACTAAATTGCTCTTTTTAATCCTGTTTATCTTCTATAATACTTCAGATTAGTCGGCCAGTCAGTTAATAAGAGGTATTTAGTAGATTAAGTATCATTGTCAGGCTTAAATAATAACCATAATAAGACTGGTAGCAATTTATTATATGCCTCAGGTAACTTATCGAATTTAGAGTTTTAATTTGTACCTATCGTAAATATAATTAACAAAATTTCCGAAAAGTATTTATGATACTACTCATAATCACAATTCAACCCCTTTAACACAAAATAATTTGTCTGTATTCTTTATCAGAATCAAACAAGCAGGATTGCTGTCTTAAACTAATTTGTGCCAAAATAATGACTAGGAACGATAATCTTATTTAAATGATATCCAATATTATAAAGCAATTATGTAATTTTATTTTTGTCGCTGACCAAACCAAACCAGAAAGCGCTTAATATTGCCATTTCTGTTATCCGAATGCTATCTCACTTCCTCGTTCGCGCAAGTATGAAATTTTTCAGAGCCAAAGCTATATTTGACAAGCTGTAAGTATATTTAGGCGTGATGCAGAAAAATCAGCAGTTTTTAAGTTTAAATCTTAATGTACTTGATGAACAGCAACAATTTCTGTTTTGTAATTCAGAAAATATTTTGATATTTTTTAGCTCAATATGCATGCCCCTATTTAAAACCCTTTGATAAAATACGTTAACTTTCATTTACGAGTGCTTCCTGCCTCCTTTTATCTAAAATAGGAATGTTAAGAAAGTTACAGTTATGGCGATGACAATATTAAGGACAATTACTATTTTTTAGAAACAAATTCCATATGGAGATCCAAAATTACCACACGATATTCTACAGAATGCAATTATTTTGTGGCAACCTGTTTTTTCAGGAGAACGTTTAAATTTTTTATTAGACATGTCTAAAATTGAGTCATGCATTGAAACTAAAGCAAAATTTATTAAGCCGTCATTTGAAATTGATCAGAAAGTCTCATTAGAAGTTTTTGTCAGGTGAGTAATGGATATATCAGTAAAATAAGCATTCAGGTAGAAGATTATAAAGATTTTGGATTAATTGTCAAAACTGAGCAAAAAAACTTGTCCTGTCATTGTTAACAAGTCGTCATTAAAAACTTATGAATAATTATTTTTCTATCGAACACATACCTACCCGGAATTTACCACCGATTAAGAGAGAAAAAATATGTTAGTAGGAAGCTATAATCATTTGATTTTATGTTAGTTATTTTAATTTAGGTTTAAAAAAATTCAAATGACTATAACTTTCTACTAACACCTTTTTTTCTCTTAAAATTTAAGAATTGTGGACAAAATGATGTAGAATTTTAGAAAAAATAATAAATAAAATACCTAAGCGTGTTAATTTTTTCCCAGGTGGGTCAATTCAAAAATTCAACTTTATTTTGCAACTTACAAAATATTTTTTTCTTTACCAAAGCATTCCTAGTAGGCTCACTATTAAAAAACCTGAACTTGGCATGGGTCCCATAAGTAGAAACAGAGATATACAACTTTAAAATTTCACGGGCCGCGCCTGGTAAAAAGTAATAAAACCTCAAATCGGTTAAAATCTCAATAGGGAATATGCATCAAATCCGATCAAGAGTGCCGCCGCGGAGTAATCGAGCTGTATGTTACTGTATAAGCTGTGGTATAAAACTTGGCTGCTTATTCGTACACTTGTCAGCTTAAAACTTTTGGTGGTCCATTTAGACCAGACTAGCGTTGAAAGATCTGGCCGTTACTGTTTATAATGTTTTAATTGACAAATAATAATGGAATAATTTGTGTTGACCGTTGATTATCTCGTTTAGCTTGGACATATCCCGGAATTCACTAAAAAGGTTTAAACTTATTTTTACCGTATTCATTGCCAGTTATGATAAACAATAAAAAGTAATGGTGTATTGTTATAAATTAACGATTTGAGACATTTTTTAAATGCTTTTCTTGGGTTTGATTGGGTTTGGAAGTCTAGTAAGGGAGGTACGTCATTGCTAATTGTGTACAACAAAAAATTTCTATTTTTAGGAGTACGTGTCCTTTTCCTCTATCATTTTCTCGTATTTCCGTAAGAGTAAACACTCCTCACTCAAATGTAAGTTCCGAATTTGCCATAAACAATTTAGAAAATGTTTCGTTAACCTTCCATCCCGACGAAGTCAAAAAATTTCTTGTTGAGTTTGAGCCGGATTCTAATGATATAAACAAGGAGATTCAGGTAAGTGAATTATATTAGGATATTAAAAATTATAGATCAACTTTAAGTAAAGTTGGTATGTATAATTGCATTAAAAATACAATTATTAATATATAAATAACAACGACAGTATCGGCAACAAAACTCCTTTAGAAATTACGCAACTAGCAGGAGAAGTGGTAAATAATATTTTTTAATATGTACTCAATATCATGGAAGATTTTAATGGCTGCCGTTGACACATGCCATTTCTAGTAACGTTCTGTTTACACAACTTAAACTTTGGTTAGGGCCGGACTTCACATTTTTCATCAAAATGTATGACTGTTTAAATAGTGCAACATAATCTTGCTGAAATTCATTTACTGACAACCTATGTGTAGAAATATTAAAAAACAATTTTATTAGAACTATGAATAAGTTTAAATGAACATGTGGTGATATTTGCTACCAATATCACTGCTATTTACACCCTTGACTTGTATTTAACGCTCTTCGAATCCATTTTTAAACATTTTAAATCAGAAAGATCTCCATTTCAAATGTAAAAGTTTTTTGAATTTTTTTAAAGGAGTTGCTCATCTCTTTTTAATGCGCCAACATTTATCACAAATGATTTTTTCTTGAAGAATCAACGATACAAATGTTCTTTTTTTCTGTCAGTCACTGTATTGCATACTTATATGAAAATAACTAATATGAAAGTAAAGTTATCATGTCAATATCAAATTTTCAATAACAATACCTAAATTTAAAGTTACCAAGTCCTCATTACTTGACCTGGATGTACTAGGAATGCAGTAATCGTGATTCATAATAAATTAATAATATCTAAAAATGTTAATAAAAAGTAAACACACCGCTCCACAAATAATTATTTTTTCTGGAATTATGTAATTTGAGGCGTATATTAAAATATTAAAATAATAAAACAAGACGCGTCATTTCTAAGCGCGGCGGAGGTGCTTTATATGGGCGAGCTTATCTAGGATTATATTCTCTTCGTGATTAACATAACCTCTAAATATGTGGCAATTTAAAAAAAAACTCTGGGCTTTTCCACTAAACTACTCGCTTAGATTCGTAATTTACACCGCAAAACATATACGTTCAGATTCACTAAGAAGGTTTAAGATTTAGTACCGCTTTAAATTAAGATCTTATAGTTGATCAGTTATGTTTGCCAGGTTTTTGTCCTGTCATTTTTAATAGGTCATTATTAAAACTGATGAATTATTCTGATAATTCAGCGATTTCCTTAATTTCCAAATGATGTTGATCTTGGAACGAGTATCTATAATGAATTTGGTTCCATTATTGTCGAAAGTACGTACTAAAATTGTCCTTGTCAGTTTAAATTAGACCGGACTAGCGTTGGAGAATTTTGCTGATAATTTCTATAAAATTAATTAATTTTGGGGTAAGGTTTGTCTAGATAATTGTTAAACAAATAAAATATGTTTACCTACTTTTCAATAAAAAGAAACACTACAGATCTCACAAAGTCCAACAATGTACTCTCTAATAAGCACAAAATAATCAGAATAATGGCAAAATGCTTTCTGAAAACACCGACAAACCAACAACAATATTTCCAAAAACAAACTTTGATTTCACACGTCATTCATAACTCAAAATCGGAAAGAACGGCTCTGTAAATAGCGAAGGAACACGGAATAGACAAGACGGATTGAACACTGCCGGTGGAAAGCGTTAGAAAAGGATGCCCATCCCCATGGCATTCGATGTGAGGTGCTGCACATATTCGATCTGCTGACGCTTTTCCGGATACACAAGGATTAGATGCGAAATATGCATCTTCGTCGCCTACATATAGTTCGACACACGGATATTCCTTGGCGACGTCTAAAGTGGCATAGGGGAAAAATGCCTAAGAAGCACTGTTCTGACGGTGTAGTCATTGGCGTGCGACGTTATTTTTACCAAATAAGTGTTAAAAGGTTTAAATATTCACAAATAATAAAGTATATTTTTATAATTAACCAATTTATTAGTTTAATTGGCTAAAATTGGATTTAAAAAAATGGCGGACAAATAAAATCGGTGGCTGGCTTCGAGAATTTCGCATGTTTTAGGTATGTCGTAGGGAAAAGCCGTGCGCAAAACATGGCCGAATTTTTTGAGTTGTCGAATCATCAACAGTCGTAATCTCGATACCTAAAACGTAAAGATCTGATTATTTATCGACGGAAGTAAAAACAATATATGTATTTAAAAAACTAATTTTCATCGTCAGTATCACTGGATGCGGAACCGTCATCACTGCTGTCATTGCTGTCGAATTATTTTGCGCTATATCATTGAGTCTTTCGAACCTCCATTCTAGATCGATTTTTTGAAGATTGATTTTTTGACTAGAGATTTTATATTTTTGGATATTTCTATTATATTAATATTAATAATGTGCATGTCTGTGTCATCGCAACTGAGCCCCCAGCGGGCTGCGCCCGGTGCGGGGCACCGACGGCACCACCCTAGTTACGGCACTGATATCCATCTCTCATCAATTCAGCGATTGTCTGTGTCCGCGAGGCGCATTCAGAATTAGGGAACATTTAAATTATAAGTTAACAAATATCGTGTGTCAACGGCCGCCATTAAAATCTTTCCTGATATTGAGTGTATATTGAAACTCGTAGAAAAAGTATAGTACACAACTTAGGTGCGAAATTCGCTATTTTTCGAGTTCACTGCCAATTTATTTAAATGAAATGAAATAAATACTCGTATTACCAGTCAAACTGATTTACATTAAAAAAGCAATGCCACAACAACTTGTCAAATACCTCAAAGTAACTAACATTACCTGAAATAGGAAATTACATAATACGAATATTCCGCTTACAATAAATAAAAAGAGCAACCATCTCGGCAATAAGACACATAAGTTACCTTCATATAAACTACTATGCCAACTCTCCAGATTATCTCGAAAATATTCATCTACAGAGTAGTATGCAGTACTGACTAATAGTTCTTTTATCTTGGCGAAAAATAATTGAATGATTTTATTTCTTTTAGTGAGTAGGATAAATGATTAAAACATTTTATTTCGAAGTACTCAAATGACTTCTAACCAACAGTAAGTTGATAGTAAGGTTGTTCCAAAAGAT
This sequence comes from Philopedon plagiatum, assembly GCA_963971165.1. Lineage (NCBI taxonomy): Eukaryota > Metazoa > Arthropoda > Insecta > Coleoptera > Curculionidae > Philopedon > Philopedon plagiatum. The sequence continues at coordinate 123,722,241 of OZ020190.1, forward strand.
TATTATTATTGTAAATGTTGCACGTGGAGTCGTCTAATAAAAATAATATCGGCTTTCATTTTTAGATTGAATGTATAAATATAACCATTGGAAACCCTGTCGAGTGTTCAGTCAACCTAAAATTTACTGGGCAAGGGCACCACATAGAAATACCGGACTTTTTGCACTTTAAGAAAAGCAAAAGTGATGTCGATTTTGATAATATAAAAATATTATCTACAGCATTAATAGTTCCGAGGGATTCTAAAATAAGTGTGAAATTTGATCATGCGCCTCCAGCGTTGGTTGGTGAATGCTATGAAATTTATATAGCTATAACTAATCAGGAGCTTTGTGCAATTAAGAATTTAAAGATTGAGTTTAACGCTGACGATAGTGGTTCGGAGGGTAAGTAGTCTGTTGTATGAAAACCTTAAAAGCTAAGATTTTTTTCAGCTGTCTGAGAAATATCTCGGAAACTATCGAAATAATTAATCTGGTATTTGTAATATAACTTGGTATACGGATGAGTAACAGTCATGAATTCGGAAACGATCTAATAATAAGCGGTAGAAAACATGCACACTTTTATACGCATTTATTTTAACAAATATCTCCATTATGACCAAGTAAACCAATTTTAACAATTAGCATAGCGTAACGTTATAATATAGTTCAACATTTCGTATAAGCGAATCTGGCAAATTTAAGCAATGTTCGCAGATCGCCGAACATAATATGCCTCATTCCTTAACTTCCTACTTGTACAATTCTGGGTAATAGAAAGTGATATGCTATGCTATCTGCAAATCTCAAAAGAAATTTTTGGGTTTTGAAATACTACACAAATATGTGTACTTAGGTGTTGTTAGTTTTGTTTGCTTGTTTTTTTCTGTTTCATTCGGTTCCCTGTTCGTTAGTGTCGCTCTCGGCGACTACGGTGTTCTAAAAGCTCCTCAGGTGACTCTGGAATTTTTTTCGGGGTATAACGGTCCCTCCCGGCTTCAAACGTTAATAATTGTCTATCGCTTAGGCATCTTGTCAATGAAGTTCCGAGGGAGCTGTCCTGCTCAGCGCCGATCTTCCGTGATTTTCTTTAAATAAAAACTTTATTTTGCCATATGTTGGTTTTCTTTCCTCAGAGTTCAAAATCACCCTCTCACCCGGTTTTTATGTTTATTCTTAAGACACAAACTGATTCTGGCCTACCATGTTTGGTCACGTGGTGGTTAATGGACTTATCCCGCAATTTTTTTTATTTCATAATACAAAAGTAGGTACTCTATTCGAAGAGCTTATACCCAAAAAATTAAATTTTTTTCGGATCAAGTTCACCCTCAAAACAGCGGTCAAACATCGCTCATTATGAAACGGGACGATGGCGTCTGGTGACGTAGTCCCACGATGACTCACCCAAATTTGGGAAAGTTTGCAACGCTGCAAAAAGTTTCCCAACTTTTCTAATATGGCATTTGTCACTGTCAGCAGTCACAGTCAGTGCATGTGTCAAAAACTTTAACCTTACTTTTGTACTTTCTGTGTGAATAAAAACCCTTGATTTTTCTGTGTATGTGTGTGAAAACTTATGACTTAAAAGCTATTACACCCAAAACAAAGCACTATAACAAAGGGTTGGTTATCGAGGTTATGTTATCAAACTGAATTAAAAAAACATAATGTTCGAAATTTATACTGAATTTATTACATTACACAGAAATATTAAGCGACCTGAGAAAACAGTAACCTCACGATATGTTATAATCTAAAATGAATATTTATGCATAAAGCATCAAAAAAACTCACCGAATAACGGGATAAAATAAGTACACGGTGTTACACTAAGATCATTTTTGGAGTTTACTTTTATTTTTGTCGTAGTTTATCCTCCATACCTAATAAATACACATTTATTGTTAAAGCATGCGGCGTTTACTATTATTAAAACTGGTCTGCAAGACCAACCATTAATTTTTCTCTAAATTCTTAAGAACTAAAATCCTTATAAACTAAAGTTCACCCAATGGAGTCCTAAAGGTTTATCTGTTGTGACTCATGACCATGGCACCTAGCACTCACACACTTGCGCACTGTACTCTATTTTTTAAAAGCCTATACTAGTTCAAAGGGCTTGGTCCTCTTTAGCCTGCTAACTAGGTCCTGGTTGTCAAGAAGCCTGATGGCTTTGACGTTAACGTGTTGATGGAGTCGAGACTCGTGCTTGATGGAAAATCTTTTAACTAGCGACATACGGAGTACAAGATCGCCATGATTGTATGTCACTATTATTTATGTACCACGGTGCACTAACTATGTTCCGTAGTACTTTATTTTGGATGCGTTTGATGTGGTTCTCCTTGGCACAGCTCCATAACTGGATGCCATAAACCCAGACTGGTTTTAAAATCTGGTTTTATATCATGATTTTACAGTATGCTGACAACTTAGATTTTCGTCCCAAGAGTCAATACAACTGTCTATATTTGAGCCCTAGTTCAGTCCGTTTAGTTCTGATATGTTCTTTCCATCTTAGTTTCGCATCTAAGGTCATCCCCAGGTATTTGACAGCATTTTCATAGGGAACTATGATACCATTTATGTTGAGTGGTTGATGATTGCCTATTCTTCTGTTGGTAAAGTTGACACAAATAGATTTTTGCTCATTAAGCTTAATCTTCCAATCTGTGGTCCAATTTTAAATCTGGTCGTTAGCTTGTTGGAGTTGTCTGGTTGTTGCATCTAGGTCTGTTCCTACTGCGAATAAAGCAATGTCATCAGCGAATGTAGCCACAGTTGCATTTTCTGTTTGTGGGAGATCACAAGTGTACAGTAAATTTTAAATTTAATTCTTGAATAAATTATTTGTGCAACTGGACATTAAACATCAAATTTTAAAATCGATTTTAGGACACAAATACATAATTTTAAAATTGTATGACAAAAAAGGCGTTGTCTAAAGAACAAAAAAATACCATACACCATTTAATGAGTTTAAAGTAAAAATTATTTCTAAAAAAAGTTAAATCTGTATACCAATGAAAGCTGGTCTCCAGACAGTTTAAAAGCACGTATCAAATGCGAAAAATGAGTGAATAATTTAATATGAAACTGTTTTTATGGAATCGAATTTAAAAAACTTCACTTCTTTGTTGGTTACCTACCTTCCTGTGTATCTTACTACACTTAACTAGATGTTGCGGCATTTTTGTACACATGAACATTCAACTAGACTACACTAAACTGATATAAGAAATGAACCTTTTACAATATTCTGTATATTTAATTCCTGGCAGTGTAGAAAAAACTGGTGATGGAATTGGTATTGTAATTTTAAATTCTGTTTTAATTTTCATGTATTAAAAATGGTCGCCAATCTCATGTTCTTTAATTATGTCTAGCATGTAATTTTATTCTAACTTGTAGTTGACTTTTCGTCATTGCCAGAACTTCATCCAGAACAATTACCAATAGTATTGCCGACTTCCAAAACTCTAGATAAGAACTCCAAGATAATGACTAGCATATTCCTTCGAGCAAATAAGCCCGACATTAAAAACTTGCATGTAAAAATCACTTATTGCTTGGATACTGATAAGCCAGTAATCAGTATTAGGAATGAAACAATAGTCCTACCAGTGGTTCAACCATTCGAGGTTACTACTAGATATGTGTCAATGATGATGCAGGGGATCCAGAAATTTTATGCTGGAGAAGAATTTGGTGTTATGCCTCTGGTCCAGTCCTTGTCGCCATGGCCGATCTGTATAGAGAATACTTCTATTAATATTGTAAGTAATTGTATACATATATGTTATATATACCTACTATTTATCATAAAAATTCCAATACCTAGAAATAATCTATTAATTTAAACACAGTCTTGGTCAAAGGAATCATACATCTAATTCACAATCTAAACGTATTTCATAGGTTTTCTTAGGATTAGGGAACTGACACTGATATTGATGATGATATTCAAATTTTAAAAGCTAACAGTGTTAAATGCTTGGGAATAATTTTTGACAGTAAATTAAATTGGGATGTACATGTAGATTACGTAACTAAAAAATTAAGAATTTGGCTACCAATATTCAAAAATGTTAAAACCTTTTTGAATATAAAACACTTAGAAACATTGTATTATGCCTTAGTTAAAACTCATTTGAATTATGGGATTTTAGGTTGAGGAGGAATAAGTAGAATTTTAGTGAAAAAAATAGAAGTATTACAAAAAAGATTTCTAAAAATTATGTTTAATAAAGACTATTTTTATCCTTCAAAGGAATTATATTCAGAAACAAAAAAAATGGACGTTAGGCAAATGTATATTTATAATATTTTAGTATACGTTTTTAAAAATAAAAATCTAATACAATTTAAAAAACAACCATGACACGCGTCATAAAAATGAAATTTCCATTAAACCAAAAATACATAAGTTTATAGCACAAAAGAATTATAAATATTTATATTATTATTATTTACCAATAAATATTAAAAGAATTATATCATTAAAAAAATATAAAATTGAAATAAAAGCTTGTATAATAACAACAAACGATTTAAAGAAATTTTTGGAATTACTTTGATATTATTTTGTATAATATAATTTTTTTTTTCTTTAAGGATCTCTCTTGTCCTAAAAAGGAAATTGTATGTATGTATTTGAATATATATTTTTTTCAAATGAATAATTTATATAATTAAATAATGTAATGTTAAATATAAGATTTGCCCCCAACAAGTACGTCTTCGGGGGTTTTATCAAGTTTATTTATATCATATATATATATATATATATATATATATATATATATATATATATATATATATATATTATATATATATATATATATATATATATATATATATATATATATATATATATATATATATATATATATATATATATATATATATATTATTATATATATACCGGGTGCCCACGAATTTACTGGCCAGCTTGTTATTTTGTTAAGAAATAATATTTCGATTTGAAATTTTGGGAACTCGTATGGTTGCTTTAGATGCAGATTTTGCGTGCTCGAACATCTGACTATCGTTTCCGGTTCGACCGGAAATACAGTCAACTTTGTTATTTTAAACGAAACACTCTGTATATTTTTTAAAATTTGGATTCTACGTAAAATTCTAATTATAAAACATGTATCATATCCCATACCTATCTTTAACAGTTTTCAAGAAAATGACGTTTGAAAATGTCGAAAGAGCCGCAAACTATACTGTTTTAACATAAAACAAATGAATATGCGAAAAGTTTACTATATTATTCTTACTTCTTTTTAAGGGCCTTGTATGATTGTGTCATGACAATCTCACTTCCGGTGCAACCGGAAGTGCTACAAAATATGACATTCAGGCACAAATTACTTCAATAATTTCAATTGAACGACCTACTTTAAACTCTAAATTCTAATTTATCTGACTTTTCTCTATAATTTTTGTATACACCATCCCAGGTCTAAAGTTGATAGTTCTTGAGATATGGACAGCTAAAAATTTAGATGCATTCCAAATTTCAATCTTTCTAATTTTATCTAGGCGGCTATGGAGATCATTTGTCGCTTGAACTGCTTCATGATCATAACCATGTCAATTTCTAATTATTTAATCAAGATGGCTATGAATACAAGACACTTTTGTCATTTTTTCTGTTAATAATATAACCCCCAAAACAAATGAACAAGTGCTCAGGGAATTTCAAAGAGTTCGTCTGAGAGAAAACGGTCAACAATTCGAACACTTAATTTATGACTAATTTCTTATTTTTCATAATGAAAACCTAATAAAATTATTCTTCAAGCACTACTCTGGTATTAATTATGTGTATCCTTTCTACATTTTCTTAATGCAAATGGTCTCCATAGCCGCCTAGATAAAATTAGAAAGATTGGAATTTGGAATGCATCTAAATTTTTAGCTGTCCATATTTCAAGAACTATCAACTTTAGACCTGGGATGGTGTAGGTATACAAAAATTATAGATAAAAGTAAGATAAATTAGAATTTAGAGTTTAAAGTAGGTCGTTCAACTGAAATTATTGAAGTAATTTGTGCCTGAATGTCGTATCTTGTAGCACTTCCGGTTGTACCGGAAGTGAGATTGTCATGACACAATCATACAAGGCCCTTAAAAAGAAGTAAGAATAATATATTAAACTTTTCGTATATTCATTTGTTTTATGTTAAAACAGTATAGTTTGCGGCTCTTCCGACATTTTCAAACGCCATTTTCTTAAAAGCTGTTAAAGATAGGTATGCGGTATGATACATGTTTTATAATTAGAATTTTACGTAGAATCCAAATTTTAAAAAATATACAGGGTGTTTCGTTTAAAATAACACAGTTGACTGTATTTCCTTGAACCGGAAACGATACTCAGATGTTCGAGCACTCAAAATCTGCATGTAAAGCAACCATACGAATTCCCAAAATTTCAAATCGAAATATTATTTCTTAACAAAATATCGAGCTGGCCAGTCAACTCGTGGGCACCCGGTATATATATATATATATATATATATATATATATATATATATATATATATATATATATATATATATATATATACAGGGTGTCCCAGGATAGGTGTTACGATAGGACAAATGGGTCAAAAATTTTTGAATTTGAAAATGGCATTTTGGGAACATGCCCCGCTTGGCCCTAAACTGAGAAATACAAAATTTCACTCGGATTGGTATTACACAGGGTGAGTTATAACTAAAAATATGAAAAATGGCCAAGAGTAAAGTACTCTTATTTTTTCAAATGGAACAAAAGCTTAGTAGAAAAAGTTGTTCAGAAATGAAACTAATTTGATGTCATTAGTTACCACTTGTTTTATCTTCATAATTGTTAATTTTTTCAATTTTGCGTAGGTAATATTTAATAAATTTTGTTATGTTTTTTTTTCGGTTTTTTATTATACTTGGAAACTACGTTTCCTAACATTTAATATGTACATTTACCAGGTATAGCCTAATAATGCATTGTAGTACGATATTGGTGGAAAATGTACTATTACATTTCAAAAAAATTGACAAAAATAAAAATATGGACTAGAAAGCTCTAATTTCAAATTATAATATTAGTTTCATTTCTGAACAACTTTTGCTACTAAGCTTTTGTTCCATTTGAAAAAATAAGAGTACTTTACTCTTGGCCATTTTTCATATTTTTAGTTATAACTCGCCCTGTATAATACCAATCCGAGTGAAATTTTGTATTTCTCAGTTTTGGACCAAGCGGGGCATGTTCCCAAAATGCCATTTTCAAATTCAAAAATTTTTGACCCATTTGTCCTATCGTAACACCTATCCTGGGACACCCTGTATATATATATATATATATATATATATATATATATATATATATATATATATATATATATATATATATATATATATATATAAATGCAAATGGAATTTTGAAAACTTATTCTTTTTTATTTTTGTCAGCTTGGATAGAAGTTTATAATACTTCATTGCTATGTTCTGTTTACCACGTTAACATGTTACCTGGAGCTCGGCTCTAGAAACTAGGAAATTAATTCTCAAGGACAAATTACTCCAACATGACTCTGCTCATTAGTTGACTTCTCTGTTTTAAGGGAAAGTGAAAGCTAATATTATTCCTTGAGAATTAATTCCCTAGCTTTAAGAATTAGACCCCTTTAAGAAGAAGACCACATTTAAGGCAACTGACCCTGTATAAATTCATGATGATCGTTGTCAAAGAGGAGAAAATATACGTATTAATTTTATTATTGCTTTTAGCTGCCGCCTCTTAAGCCGGTAGAACCAAATATAAAAAGCCAAATTGCTGGTTTGACATTCAGCAAGGGCGAAATAGGAACTGAACTGTTTTTAGCAGTTTCGGAAAAATCTTCAGATCAGAATATGGTTGTCGGCGAATATAGTATATCATGGAAAAGGTATAAGAGTTTTGCTAGATTGTATATGTGTATGTATTTCTAGCATATGAAGGGAAAAGAACATTTTTAGTGAAAACGCTTGCCCATATTGTGATGTTATATTTACTGTTTGTCTCTTTGCTACTACTTTTATGGAATCACTTCGGTGTCCGTCCGTCCGTCTGTCACAGGCGATTTGTTCTGAAACTATCCTACGTAAAAATTTGAAATGTTGCACAGAGATAGAGTGTGGTGGCTCAATTATAGACGTGCAGTGTAAAAAGTTGAATTTTGATTCTGGGGAGTTAATTTCAGGGGGTAAATTGGGAAATGGAAAAAAATTAAAGGGCATCGTGTAGGGTGTCAAATGAAAGCAAACATTTTTTTTAAAACATTCTTCGAGAAAAACGCTTAAAAAATTGCTGTCCCCAACCCTTATCACCTTAAGGATCGCTCAGAAAAATCTGAAAAAAGTCATGAACATTGATAATTAGGTGTAGGTTGAGCGAAAATTATCAGGATTAAAAAACTCTAGCGCGATTAATTGTTATAAACAATTTAATTGTTTATTTCCTTATAGCTGCTGAACTATTGGTTTTAGAGAAAAAGTTTTTCGACGAAAAATATTTCTCACGATGTAAGGAGCAACTTTTGTCCTTACACGTTTTTTAAAATTTTCAATTTGGCGCAGTCGAAACTCGCGTGCATTACTATTGCCGCCCCCCCCCTCCCCCCCACCCTTATCACCAAAAGGACCGGTCAGAAAAATTTTCAAGAATCATGAACATTGAAAATCAGGTGTAGATTGAGCCAAAATTTCAGGATTGAGAAATTCTAGCGCGATAAATTGTTATAAACAATTTAATTGTTTATTTGCTAATAACTGCTGAACCATTGGTTTTAGAGAAAAAGTTTCTCGACAAAAAATATTTCTTACGATGTAAGGAACAACTTTTGTCCTTTCAGTTTTTCAAAATTTTGGCTCAGTCAAAACGCGAGTGCATTACTATTAATAATTTAAGTGGGTGGCACGGAACACTAATTGTGCAAATATAGCTTGCACTTGACCGATTTTTTTTATTAATGACCTTTTTAAAATCAAATACTGTGGATGCCTAGTGACAATATCTTACTAAACCAAAAACAAGCCAATTAATGCATACCAGCACATGCTAATTTACAGATTAACAATATCATTTTCAAATTATTTTTTACTTCACCAAGAAAAACGCAGAAAAGAAAGTAGAAGGTCAATGATAATTTCACGCATTGAGTCTTAAAAGGAACTAACTTCGGGAGTTTTACACATTAGTTACATTTACTAATCATATTTTCAACAGCAGCACATAACGAAAGAAAATTCGTGTCGCACAATCAGCAATGCCGAAATACCATTTTATATCTACAGCCGTGTTTTTTAAAGTGTTACTAGGCCATATCTCGAAAACGGTTTAAAATATGTTCATGAGATTTTGGTTTTGGAGTTAATAGGGAGATGGGGGAGGGGACTCCTCTCTATTTTGGGGGGAGTAACTTTACAATTTTAAATGGAATGGTGTACTTTTGTTTATAAAATTTGAAACCTACATAAAAAACTACTTATACGTGTACAATTTTTTTTTTATTTGCTTTTTCGATCACAGAATTATGATTTATTAGGTTATAAAATAAAAAATATTATTTACCATTTAATTTCAACTTATTTATCGTCTGTGATGCTTAAGAAGTTGTTCAAAATGTCACCCTTCAACTTCCAAACACTTTCTCGTTCTTTTTCTAAATAAATTTCGTACCCGCTGTAACATTTCCAGTGTCACTAATAAGCAGGCAAAGCAGATTCGGCCTTTCATATCATCTGAAGTTGTAGGTGTAGTCGCCATCACTTTGCTCCTTTATGATACCTCACAAGAAAAAGTCAAGGGGGGTTAAATGCGGGGCCGAGCAGGCCACATCAAAATTCTCAACTGACTTAAAAATAACGCATTTCTATGGAAACGAATAATAATTCTGAAATAAGTGAACTTGATTTATTGGTAAAATTTATTTATTTTTTAAATTCCATCAAAATTTAGTTAACCATAATTCCTTAACCGAAAGAGCCAATCAAAAAAATTGTTGTACACGTACGTAGTTTTTACCTAGATTCGAATTTAATAAGCAAAAGTACATCATCCCATTTAAAATTCCAAAGTTACCCCCCACCCCTCAAAATAGAGAGCGTAAATGTCAAAAATATGTTTAAATATGCCCCCCCCCCCATCTCCCTATTAGCCCATTATATTTTCATGAAAATATCTTAAACCGTTTTCGAGATATCGCCTTGTAACACTTTAAAAAACTCACCCGGTATAATTCAGAATATTAATATTTGGAAATTAGTTCCTGTTAATGCTTAGGAACTGATTTATAAATCATAATTTTCCCAGAAACTATTGTAAAGAAGTAATATGTATTAATATTATTAGAGAACATGGTACAACGGCTTTAACTAAATTGACCCTACACGGTTATCACTGCGACTGGATTCCTTTGAATTTAAAGGCAACTGCACCCGCACATGGATTCGTCAGAACTCCAGTAATTATAAAGTATCACCTGATAAATCATTCCTCCCATCTTGTTCAGCTGGACGTTGGGATGGAAGCTAGCGAAGCCTTCATGTTTGCAGGATATAGGCAGGTATGTTAGGATATACACATTTTACAGGAAACGCATATTCAAAATATACCACAACCTAACTTACATATATGGAATCACTGAGTATTTCTAACTTAACATTATTAAAAAAAAACTAATATACGAGTAAAATATGAAGATTTTTACAAAAAAGAAGAATAACATAGTATAGTACAAAAAGTTGATAACGTTAACATAGTAAATTTGGGTGTTTCGCTTCGGTCTTAATATTCGTATTAGTAAATTTAATTTTGTTCTTAAAAAAAAGATACAAAATACTTAGGACTCTTATCACGGGGAAGGTAAATCGCAGAAATTGTAGGCGTTACACAGGAAGATGTTTCCAAAATGTACGCAAGGGACTTGGAATTGGTAACCTGTAAGACGAAGAACCAGACCTAGACGAAGCCTAATAATTTTATAGCCCAAAGTGCAGACGAAATCTAAACATTTTTCCTTCACAGATCCAAATAAGGAAGCTATAGGTGTTAGTGTTTTAGTGGGAACAGAAGAATAAGAACTAGATTTCAGGCCCGTCTTTTGTTTAGCAAAAGAGAGTTAAGAGTTCCTCAGTTATGCAAAATTGACCGACTAAATTGGTTTTATGAGCACAAAACTGGACAACTAAGACGAGACCAGAATTGTGCTGAAGAGCGTCGAATTCAGGTTCTAAAGCCGAGTTCTCATTTGTCGACTTCATTGATCAGTATCACTGAATTTGTGCCATTGAAGTAAAATAGTTTAATGGGAACAGCCATTCAACGATACCGTTCAATAATATTGCGTTTCAATGAAATTGAAAGAAATTCCTACCTTGGTTGATCGACGGGATTAATTCAATGACATTGAACAGTGTTTGAGCGTGAAAACAAGGGTTCAGTTGCATTGAAAAAAATACGAAATGTGTTTTGTGTCTATTAGTTTAATTTTGTTTTCGTGAAAAATGACAAATTTTAAATGGAGAGATAACCATAAGTCTGGCAGACATTGTGAAATACTGGTTTTGGGTAGCCTCTACAGAGTTAGAGATGAAAAAGAATCTCCTGTAGCTAAATATCTTAAAACTACTTGTAATTTTAGTTATGCTGGAAGAGCCTCACTCAATAAAGTATCTTTTTTCTGTATGAAAGATGACACTTTCTGTACAAGTTCTTCAAATTTCTCTTCGGTCATTCTTAAATAGTTTTTATACGCATCCAAGTGATCTCCAGCCTGCAGCTAATTCCAATAACAGCTTTACTGAAGCACCTTTATATACCCGTCTTAAGATCCATGGTCTAACGTCGAGATGTTCTGGTTTTTCTCTTTCTGATTAGTTTTTTAAATGTTCACATACAATAAGAGTGCCACCACGCACAATTTTTTTTTCTTGCATCCATTTTTACAACTGACATTTTCTAGACTGAAAATTCAACGCTCTTGAATCATGTGAACAAATTTTATATTCAATTCTATATTCAATGGCATAGATTCAATGATATTGATTAATGAAGTCGACTGATGAGAACCCGGGTTTAGAGTTCAGAGAACACAAGCTAGACTTGAAACTGCTCGACCTGTCCCAAAATATAAAGGAGGAACTTTTATGTTCTGGAGAGGTATTATGATGGGAGAAAAACCTAACACCAGGTTATTCCAAATAAAGCCCAAACAAATCGACCAAAAATACAGTTTGCTTTGCAAGATTTTTGGTCTGATTTTGCACTTTAATTATATTGTGCTCTCTTATTGTTATTCTACGTTAGTTAGAGAAAGATATCCAAACGGTAGCGAAGTAAGAAACTGTATTGCATAATGGGGCGGAACTCCGTCCTGTTGAAACCACATGTCAGGCTTTATGTTCTGTTTCCATAATTGCGGTAATTGATTTATAAAAAAATTTGTGTACATTTCTCCTTTTAAATGTGCTTCAAAGAAATGCGAACCAATAACTCTATCTCCGATTGCGCCACACCAGACATTAATTGGCCAGGGATGTTGATTTGGCAGAGTTCTCATCCAGTGGGGATTTCGGAAGCCCAGTAGTGCAAATTGTGTCTATTTGATTAAAGAAAACAACCAAACAAAAAAAAAAGAAATTACATTTCTACTGATAAGGGATAACTTAAAATCCTACCTGCCTAGTAGCTTCGTCAGAAAAAATAACATTCATTAGGAACCTATTCCTCGCATTTGTCTTGTGACGCAATTGCAAAATATAACGCGATTTTGCAAGTCTTGCTCTTGGTGGAGTGTAATATGGTATGGATGAAAAGTCACAACTCATTTTTGACTCATTCCAGCATCTCTAGCTGTCGATTTAGTTCGCTTTCGAACTCGTGGTTTCATCTTGAGACTGCCAGTAGTACGACTTCTGGTTCCCAGCCTTTTAAATACCATACATACACCAAAATTTTATGAAAATATTTTAAACCGTTTTAGAGATATCGCCCTGTAACACTTTAAAAGACTCACGTTGTGTACCTAAATAATGTTTTTTTCAAAAATACGCCTTACTGTTTCTTTTTTTTTATTTCTTCTATTTTTATTTTTTACTGTTTTAGTGTCCCGTGTCAATATTGCCTTCTTCCACCAAAACACTTCAGTACAATCTATATCCTCTAATAGCGGGCAGCGTGGCTTTGCCCAGGCTTGTACTTTCAATTCCAGAAAACAGTACGGAAGGTCCGGCCTTAAGACAAGATCAGTTAAATCAACTTATTGATAGGGCTATACCTCAACAAATTTATGTGATGGTAAGTGTTTGCTTTTGTCATAGATAAAGTAGATCACAATAAACTTGTTGCCAACAAAAACATTCCAAAGGAAAATTTTATAACAGAATCTCAAGGAAAAAACCCGGACACATTTGTATTTGTATACTAAATTTAAAACTAAAGCTGATTCTGAAAAACAATTTTTATTATCGAGTAAATCTTACGCAATGTAATAATTTAAGTTTGATTTAAGAATAGACAATTAAAACTTAGTTTGGCTGCCTTTTTTAAGACAGTTACAAATTTATTTGTGGAACCAGCAAAATGTGGTTTAATACAAATACATGCCAGATCTAGTGATGCGTCCTGTCCCTGTTTTATGCCAAAAAGCTCCAAGAATACATAAAAAATGTATTTATTTTTTGAAAAAAATAATGTTGAGAGTCATTAAAAAGGTTTAAGATTTAGTACTGGCTGTTCTGGTTTAAATTGACATCTGCATTCTATCCAGTTTGATTTGTGAATGATAACGGAAAAAATAACTTAGCAAGAATTCACCGTATTGATCAGTTCCATGGACAGGTTAGACCATCACAATATTCATCTTTTCGTTCCTGATAATCAAGGAGGAATCAGATTAAATTTCTTTCTGTCTATATTGGCGAAACTGCATTAGAAAATGACAAATAAAAAGAGAATATGTTCAAATTTTTATCGTACCTTCTCTTGTGGAAGTATTGCTGGTTATCTACTTTGAAAGATTAGTCATCCCAAAATTATTTTCTTTTCTAACAAAATTCCAAACGGTATCCAGTTTGTGTCTATCCTTGTTGGCAAAAGGGGCATTAGTAAAAGACAAATAAAAACGATGTTGTTGCCAATAAAAAATAATATGCTCAAACAATTTATCACAGCCGCATTTGTCTGTGCAAGTATTTCTGGTTGTCTACTTTGAAAGTTTTATAGGAAGTGTCATAAAAATTAAATTTCTAATCTGGCAAAATACGTATGTAAGTTTTATGATTTATAACAAAAGACCTAATGATTTTACTGAACACAAACAGCATTTGCAAAAATCTCGTTTTTATTAAACAGTGTCGGCATAGCCACATTAATCTTATTTTATACTAGGTATAATTGTTTCCTACCCCTCTAAGAAACAATACTCTCTCTGACCAATAATTCGCAATAAAAGGATTGGAGAAAAGGTTTTTAAACAAATAAAGGAAAAATAGCAAAAAAAAGTAAATATTTTTATTAAGATAAACAATTATATAATGCGATAAAAAATATATTCCCGATACATTATATAATGAAAATTGATCTATAATACAGCCTACCTGCAAACAGTGACTTTTGTGAGAGTTAAAAACGCGATAAAAATTGTGTAATCGAATATACCAAGTAGTTTCACAATTTTTAGCTATTAATGTTGGAAGGCTTAGTTCCAGAAGGATAGATATACTGTGTATTGGCAATGTTACTTTAGCTTTAAACCGAAACCAAACGTTTCTAGGGCGCAATTGTCACATCTTGGTCAATAACTAAAGAAATCTGTGATGCCCTCTGTTCTTCACTTAATATCGGGTCGGCGTTCCTGTTCATCATTCCCATAAGGCCCGGTCCAATTAATGCAAAGAAGAACAAATATGTACCTTGCGTTGAAGTAGGATTTTCGTGACTTAATTTTTTCACGGGTAGTGCGCTTGAATACGGAAAAAGAGTCCTATCCTAAGGAGGAAGGCAAATTCCTATCACTAAGTGGCTTGAGGGATGTGGGGCAACCAGGAGTTCGGATCGGCTGGGAGTGATCTGTAACAAACCTGTATATATAGTCATGGCGACTAGGTGGGAGGGGGGGGGGGGGGGGGGCGTTGTTGGGTTCGTGTGAAGACTGTCAAATTCACAGAAAGCAAACGGTTATATCCTTTCCGGTCGGCTTCTGCGCGTCATTCAATACAGTATGCAGCAGTAGTTTTTTTAAATAGATCCACCCTCAAGACGTGTCATGTTAGCAGTGAAGTATGTATGTAACTTAAAGCTTGTTAAATGCGGAACAGCGAGATCATAACCTCACCATTTTTTTCTCAATGTCGCTCTAGCGCGAGCTCAGGTTGCTGCTTTTTTTTGGCAATATTGTGATAACGAAGGAGAACTGCAACATACTAGTTTAAGCAATCTAACCAGTTCTATAGTTTTATATACATTTCTTTTTCAGCCCCAGATTAAAGGAAACGCAAAATTACCAGATATTTTAGAACCAAGGAAAGTAGGTACAGTAAGTTAATTAATTTTTGTTAGACTTTTTTTTAAATAAAACGATATAAAACTGATAAAGATATTTTATAATTGAAAACCGAATACTCCCAATTAATACTTGTGTTATTGGGTTTCGGATGCGGAACGTATGTATGTTACTTGCTCCCAGTTTTAAAACCACATGAATAAAAAGCAAAGGCTCGGTAAGATTGCACGTTGTTAAAGGATAACATGGCATGGCTTATTTACTAATGTAAAGTAGACACCTAAAACCCAGCTGTACAAAATTTTTTTCCAGTAAAATTTTCTCGGCGTATCTATTTAAAAAACGCGCATCTACAGATCCACGATCGAACTGGCTAAATTTAAAAATACGTGTACTAGTTACGTATGGCAACGACTTCCTTGAAAATTGCCAAAAATTAAAGAAGAGACCGCTAGAATCATCAAAAAATAAATACAACTTACTTTTACATGACAGTTGAAGGCAATAGTCGTCAATAAAATTTGAAATTTGAAACAGGGAATGCATGTTAGAAAAAATTTCTAAATATATATAGTGTGATAAAAAAAGGCTTGTTTAAATTGATTTTTCCATACCTCAGTTTTTTTCCGAAAGTAAGCAATACTCTAACCAAAATACCTGTCAGGTACTAAAAAAGTATGTCGAAGTTGGCGGCTTTCATGTTGAATAAAATCTTTCTAAATAAAACGTTTAGTTTAAGTAACAATTAGAATTTTAGGTTTTACAAAAATAAATAGTTTTTCTGAAATTTTGGATTATCACTAAAAAAGTAATTCTAAGCAATTTTTTAAAGGGGCATTTTTCTTTAAAATGAAAAATAAAGGTAGTTTACTTAGATCAAGTTTATATTTTTGAAGTTTTTGACCTCCCTGTATACAGAAACTAATTTTTTTCCATAAATTGCATTTTTCTTACAAACAGATTTTTTTTTATATAAAAATTGACTTTTTGTTGAGAAGTTAAAAATTAAGTCCATTTGTGGTATAGGTAACCCCATCCGGGGACACCCTGTATATATACATATATTAGCCTTGATGTTAAATATGTTTATAAACCAAGTTACTAAGTAATATACAGACAGTGTTAAATTGTCATTAGGGCTTTAAACTTTAACTTTGGAACAGAATGGCCGAGTGACGTCGTTCTTTTTTTAAATGTCATGTCGTCATTCTAAACACGGTATTACTGCTAGATGTCAATTTTGACATCTGACACTTTTAATGATTTTAATGATTTTCTTAATAAGTTTACGCCATTTTTAAACATGTCTTATGACGTCATTCTGAACATATTCAAATGGTAATTTTGAGATTTGACAAGTCACAGGTAACATCTGTCAATCTTGAATGACATTTGATAGATCACGATTGTATTGCTGACGTAAGCTCAGTTGACTTTAATTCTTACGACGTAATTTTGTTGACGTGGGTCTGCTGAGGTTAGAAAGGACGATTTACCACTATTTAAACTAAACTGACTGGTTCGGGCTGTAATATTGAAATACAAAAAAATCAATAATCAATCTATACTAAGAAATATATTTAAAACGAGTTAACTAAATGTTACATTTTATGTAAAAACAAACTTGCCTTCAGATCATTTAGGTATTATTAGTAAAGAATATTACATACTATTAAAATCTAGCCTATAGTTGTGGAAATACACCAAGTCAAAAAGCACATGTTCAAAGCTTTTTTAGTTACTGTTTGCTCGTGTATTCTAAGTCCAAAGTTTCTAACAATCAAGATAATCTTTATTAGGACGACTTAGAAATAGTTCTGCGCTTATACGGGAAAATAGAGATGTTGTAATTATGACTTTCTTTTAAAAAAATTAAAAACATGGGAAAATAAATTTACGTAAATTTTCTTTGAGATGAAGTACAATGATTTGTATTTAAAATCTGTATACTTCGGAAGTAAAACTTTATATTAGTAACAACAATTAAAAAATATAAAGGGATTTTTCAATCACACTCATCGTCACCAGAAAGTATCTCTACATCAAAATTGTTAAAGTCTTCTCATACTATTACGGTCTTTGGATTTTGAGAAGATAACTTTTTCCGTATGACAAACGTAATTTTTCCCCTGCTCATTAGAAGCAAATTGTAACGCCTTGGACGATCCACCTTATCATCCATAGATTTGGTGTTTAAAATTTCACTGTCATAAAACCTATGTATTTTCCAGACGATGAATGGTCCATTCCGAAATTGATACTCCCTAAAAGCAATTTTTTTCCTCCCCCTTCATATTGATCTTTTCATAATTCAAAGTAGGACCCAACATTTAAAATAATAGTTTCATCTCCTCTTGTATCCTTTAGCCCTCGTAAGGGTATAGTGACACTATGTTGTTGAAGGTTCAATTTTCGCCTGCAAGCTTCTCTATTTGTAGAAATGTTTGTATTCCCAATCCGATTAGTAGCTTCATTTGATCTATCAATACACAGTTCAAAGGAGCTCACCCTTTTTTGTCCGCCATTTTTAATGTCCATGTTACGGCGGCATAGGTTGCAATAGGGAATATGATAGACTGCAGTAGTTTTTTAATTTTGTTTTCCTTGTACAAGGGAGTCTTTTCATAACTTTATGAATTTGATAATTATGCCCCTGGCTATTGCCTATCGACGCGTTATTTTATCTTTACATTCACCTTTGTTCGTAACGAGTGAGCCCAAATAAATGAACTGTTCAGATCCTCCTACACTAGCGGCGTCGTTTACTTTGTCGCCTCTGTCAGTAACCATAATTTTTGTTTTGTTTTTTTCAGACTTAGGCCATATTTTTCGTTTCTTACCAACTTTTTTAAGGCGCTCTTTAGCTTGTCTTGTGAGCTCGCTATGATAACAGTATCATCAGCATATCTCAAATTATTGATTTTCCTATCGCCTATTGCAATCCCGTCATCCCATTCCTCCAGGACCGCTCTCATAATTTATGCACTGTATATATTAAACAAAATTGGCGAGAGTATACAGCCCTGTCTTACACCAGCATTAACACGAAATTCACTAGAGAATACGTCAATTTCACTTATTAACACATATTTTGCCTTCGAGATAACACTAGCAGTATTATAGAGCTCCCTTGCCTGAATGTATTTTAGCACTATTAGTAACTCCCAGTAGGTACGCATTTCCTAGAAAATTGCTGCTTCCTCTGTTTATGGGATAGTCGCGATAAAGTGAATCATTATTTTAAAAAAGACTGGCTGCCAAGAACATCTTTTCAATCAGGGACTCTAAACATAGAGCGACCTCCTTTGGCGAATCGACAAAAAATTCTTATACCTCCTCTTCACATTAAGTTAGATGTGATGAAAAACTTTGTGAAAGGAACGAATCGCGAAGAAGGATTCCAATATCTCCAAGCAAAGTTCCTTAAATTAAGTGAGGCTAAAATAAAAGAAGAAATATTTGTTGGTCCTTAAATCGACGAAGTAATGAATGCTGTCAATTTTGAGGATAAATTAAACATGGTCGAAAAAAGGGAGTGGAGATCAAGGTTGCATTTTTTAAGAATTTCTTTGGAAACAGAAAGGCTGACAATTACAAAACGTAAGTGGAAGACATGTTGGAGGCATTCAGACTATCGGGTTGCAAGATGTCATTAAAAGTTCACATGCTGCACTTGCATTTAGATTATTTTCCACCAAACATGGGTAATGTCAGTGACGAACATGGAGAAAGGTTCCATTAAGACATTTCAGGGAAGGAACGACGTTACCAGGGCAAGTGGAATCCTGTCATGCTAGCAGACTATTGTTGAACTCTGAGGAGAGAAGCAGTAAATGTTATTTATAAACAAAAATCTCGGAGTCAAAAATATTTTAGTTCACAGTTAAGTATACTCGCAATAAATGTATTTTTATATTGCAAAATTTTGTTTTCATATCTCTCAGAAAATCGAACCAGCTTCAAATAATGATTATGATATACCTTGTTTATACGAGGGCTTCTTTCAAAATCAGTTAAAGTAGTTTGGGAGATTCGACAAAAATTTCACTTTGTTGACCAATGTTTTTATATTAGCACCAGTAACATAAATTTTGGATCAGAGATTCCGGTACTCCCATTTAACAATGTCAAATGCTCTCGAAATATGTTGTTGCGTTGAACTCTCAAGCTTTTCTAATAAAGTTGATGTATATTAAGTATTTGTTCTCAAGCTCCTTTGCCAGGTATAAACCTGTCTGTTCCTGGGACATTTATGGAAGAAGGAAAGGCTTGGATCTGGCGTTGATTATTGACAGAAGTGTTTTGCTTGTATGAGACATCAAAGCAAAGTCAATAGTTCCCGCAATCCAATGGAGAACCTTTTCTGTACAGAGGGACAACCACAGAATGTCATCAAGCGCGTGGTTACTTTGCAGCAATCCATACTGGGGTACACCAATTGAAGAATAAAATCCACTCATTTGTTGCCCATTGCCATAATGCTTTCTGCGGTTATTTGATCTGTTCCAACTGCTTTTTAAATTTTTCATTACCTTTTCAACTTCTTGCTTCAGTAGGTATAGCTTTATATAATAGTTTTGCACTGGACGCTAAATTTTTAACCATTTTAATTTGAGAAAACACGAAAAAAAGTATTTTTTTTTTAAATTGACGACTAGTAATAATTTGTTATGTAATAATTAAAAAATTTTGAATTTAAGGTACGACATTCCATTTTCTACTAATTTTTTTGTCTCATCCAGCCTAATATAAATAAATACAGACGGAATTTGACTTGTATTGCCAGAACTATAGACATTCTCAGATTGTAGTTAGTTTTTATCAGGCGCGGCCCGTGAAATTTCAAAGTTGCATATCTCTGTTGCTACTTATGGGACCCATACCAAATTCAGGTTTTTTAATAGTGAGCCTACTAGGAATGTTTTGGTAAAGAAAAAATGTATTTTGCAATTTGCGAAAAAAAGTTGATTTTTTGAATTGACCCACCAGGGTAAAAAATTAACACGCTTAGATATTTTATTTATTATTTTTTCTAAACAAATTTTACATCATTTTGTCGACAATTCTTAAATTTTAAGAGAAAAAAATGTGTTAGTAGAAAGTTATAGTCATTTGAATTTTTTGCAACCGAAAATTTAAATTATTTTTCGGTTGAAAAAATTCAAATGACTATAACTTTCTACTAACACATTTTTTTCTCTTAAAACTTAAGAATTGTCGACAAAATGATGTAAAATTTGTTTAGAAAAAATAATAAATAAAATATCTAAGCGTGATAATTTTTTACCCTGGTGGGTCAATTCAAAAAATCAACTTTTTTTCGCAAATTGCAAAATATTTTTTTTCTTTACCAAAACATTCCTAGTAGGCTCACTATTAAAAAACCTAAATTTGGTATGGGTCCCATAAGTAGCAACAGAGATATGCAACTTTGAAATTTCACGGGCCGCGCCTGGTTTTTATCTTGAAATTACAGAAATATGTATACAAAGATGCACATACCTAATATATTATAATCTCACGCAGCTGTTTAGTAAACTATACAATCAAAATAAATTACAAGAAGGGCAAAGAAAAATCAATACATACAAATTTTAAGTACATTTTTCATTCATTTCAAAACTATTTATTTCTTAATAATATTTACAACGCCACACTTATTACTAAACTTAACTAATATATACATACATACATACGTATATATTTACAATAGGTGTCTTCCTTTCACCCCAAGGAGGAGCTCCCGTACAGCTCCAGAGCCGCACACAGTTGTTCCATTCAACTGGGGCATCAAGCACCTGAACCGTTCGAGCCCTATCCCCCCTGCCCCCTCGTGCATCACTTATCACTTAAGCTTAATGTCAAACTTGTCAATTGTTCCTTTCGGAATGGTGTCGAGTGACTCCGGGGCGTCAGACACCTGAAAGGAATATTACTAATGGCACGCGTTACGACCTCTAGCCGAGGAAGTCTAACGCGGCAACACGACCGGAGTGCGGCCGGGGCTGATGTAAGCCCTAGGTAATCCAGTGGCGCGGAGATGGGGGGAGGGACGACTCTTCCCGACAGGCTTGCAGAGTCCGGGGGGAATGTTTACACAGGGTTTGAGAATTATTGAATACTTACAGCTACTATATACATAATTAAATTTAACTTCGCTGGAAATACTCCACTGAAAAAAACAGCTTCAAAGGTACATTTTTACTTTTAACCTGATGACCGCAAAGCCACGTTAGGGGTTATGTGGTGTTCTTTGTTTATGTAGTGTATCGATGTAGACAATCGGGTATAGTTAATATGTGACAGAGTGGCAAAGGGTCACTTCTGTCCTGTGTTAATTATTCGACTATTTAAAATAACGCTTCAAATTTTTGATATAGATTCAATAAGTGTTTGAACACTACTTTTTGAACAAAAAATGACACACAGTTTCCACAGACGCGGCTAAGTGTCTTTATGATGAAACTTTTTAAAACGGAATATAGACAAAATCCTCGTCGCATTTGTCATTTTATTTTAATATTTATTTCAAAATACAATAAAAAGTTTTTAACAGAAACCGAAAATCATTAGCTTTGAAAAATGAATATCCTTTCGAAACCTTAACAACGAATAATCTCTGGATGTTGTCCACAAGTTATTCATGTTATCGCTTCTTGTGCAGCATATCCTGAATTTCATTTAAAGTTTTTCCTTTTGTTTCTGGTACCCAGATTATATCAAATATAAATGTAACTAGACAAGCTCCTCCAAAAATCCAAAAAGTTCCTGCTCTACCAACAGAGTTATTTAAGAGATTAAAAAATCGTGTAACGAGAAAAGAAAAAGACCAAGAACAACATGCTACTGCTGATGCGGATATTGCCTTAACATTGTTTGGAAATAATTCTGAGCTTACTGTCCATGGTACTGGGCCAAAGCCAAAATTAAAAAAAAATATATAACTTATAACTGCAACTATTGGAAGCCAAAATATTTTGTCTGTAGGGAAAGAAGTGTTATCGTGAATGTAAAAATAAATCCCCAAAACTGTTAAAGAAATAAAATCACCAAAACAAGAAATAGCCAATGGTACTTTTTTTCCTGCTTTTTCAATAACGTAGGTTGCTGAAAAACTAGATATAAACATCCAAGCACCACAAATCGTTGATGATATATCAGGGGCTAAACTTGCTCCAGAAGCCTCAAATATCGGTTGTAAGTAGTATATAACAGCGTTTATACCAGACATCTGCTGGAAGAAAAGCAGAAGTAAAGATATGATTAAAGCATTTCTTAAACCACGACTTTTAAAAATATCTAATAGGCTTCCATTTTCATTCCTACTTAAAATTTCTTGTATTTTTAAGACTTCTTTACTAGCGGTATCTTTATTGCACGATCTTAGTTTTATTATAGCCTTTTCCGCCTTGTCGTTATCTCCAATATTTACTAAATAGTAAGGAGTTTCAGTGCCAATTAACAGGAATGTTATAAAAAAAGTAAAGGGAATAACAGCTAATATTAAGTTAAATATTTTAATAGATAAATATGGTCCTATCGCGTAGGGTATAAAGTTTCCAAATGTCCAAAATACATTTAACGATACAGATAAAGAAGCTCTATTAGAATCCTCCGTTATTTCGGCAACGTACATTGGGAGAATAGCATAACCCGCTCCAATAGCTATTCCGTTTATAAGCCGTCCTATGTAAAAGAGGTATAATTCTTTAGCAAAAGAAAAAATTAAATATGCCGTAAAATGAGGTATTGCTATGCACAAAAGGGTAATTTTCCTTCCTAATTTATCTGCAATTAGTCCAGCTGGAATTGAACCAACCACTGCTCCTATATTAATTGATGATCCTATCCAGGAGTCTTCATCCTGGGTAATTGGTCGTCCTAAGGGATTAACGGTTGTATCGTTTGAATATAGTTTAGGATACATCGGTGATGTCCAGGTTTGGGTTATGTCGCCAGAAGTAGCCAGAAGACCCACTAAAAATAACAACAGTTTATAAACAAATTGTAGAGATATGATACGTATAGTGGATAATGCAACAATATCAGAAAGTAGCAAACACACTGTTCAGGTGTGTTTGCCGGTGTTAAAAGTCAACGTAAAAATTTAAAATAGATGAACATACATAAAAGAAATTATATCGAAATATTAGAATACTAGCTTTCGCCCGCGACTTCGTCCGCGGTATAACAATTTTACTCCATTACAAACTTTGAACCTCCATTTCACCCCCTTACGGGTTGATTTATTAAAAACTGTAAAACACATGTTTAAACATTTATTTTTTAGAGACGTCTATGAATTTTCGAGTTAATAAGACCATTTAATATTTTTCCACCATACAAAATTTGAACCCCTGTTTCACCCCCTAGGGGTTGAATTTTTAAAAACCCTTCCTTAGTGCATGCCTACGTTATATAAGAAACCTCTGTGCAAAATTTCAAGTTTCTAGACCCAGCGGTCTAGGCTGTGCGTTGATACGTCAGTCAGTCAGTCAGTTTCTTCTTTGATATACACAGGTTAAAAAAGGAATCGAACAGTTTTAATATTATTTAAAAAAATTTAGTTTATAAGGAAAAAGTACAGTTTTCAACTTCAGAATAAAAATTACAAGTACCAGGCACTTTCATCTCAAAAACTTAAAAAAGTAAAATTTTTTAAGATAATAAAACAGTAATATTAAAATCTCTTGTTATATTTTATTATTTCAATATGATTTGGATTTTCTTTTTACTTTTGACAAACTAGGTGACGAAACGTCAATTGTTTTTAACGTTAATAAAAAAATATCAAGTTGTTTTCGTTTTAACCCGAGGGACAACTGCAAAAGGTGGACGTCGCACACAAGCGAATTTTAAGAAATTCTTGGCTAAAATGGTAAACCAATTAGGGTATTCTTGGAAAAACACTTTACAAAAGGGCTTGTTGAGGTATCTGTCTGTAATAAACTACCCAATTAACAGGTTCATTGGGCTTGCTTAAGGAAATATTTTAGTCTATAGTTGGCCTTGCTAGGAACTGGTGTTAAGTCTGACAAAAGTGCTTTAAAAAATAGTGTTTTTGTATTCGAAATTTCTTTTTACAGTCTGTGCATATTTTGCAAAAAAAATATGGAGCCTATTCCTAGAGGTAAGTAGAAACTTTTAATAAAATAGAAGCTTTATACACATATTGTTTTTAGTGAGATTTATTTATCCTGAGCCCCTAAAATCATTTAGGAATAGCATAGCGTGGTATTTGTCAATGCAAAAAGTAATTTGTTGAAATTAGTTTAACAAGGAATTTGTGTTTAAATAATGTTCCAAAATGTGTATTTTCATATAATCTAAAATTTTCCTGCGATATTTTGTGATGTATTTTCATATTTTAATCTTTTGATGCTTATCAAATATAATGGTAATAAAACATGGCGTGTGCTATATTTTAGGGTCTCGGGCGCAGTATATTGCTTAGCCAAGAAATGAGCTAGTAGAATTCCTAAAGGAGTGCGAATTGAAGACTTTTAAGGAATATCTGACTATTTGGGCGACAAAATAAAATCTTTTATGACTTGTCCATGGAAGCACAACAAGCGATTAAGAACTTTCTTGTGCAGTACAATAGCAAGTCGTCCGCATCATCGAGAAACATAAATGCCTTTCGTAACACAAATCAGTCATGGCTCGAATCAAGAATTTAATGTTTATGCGCCTATGACAGCACTAGTGAACATGGGCGCACTCAGGATTTTGTTTGGGGAGAGGGGGCTGATTTGTCTTGGGGGGGGGGGGGGGCTTAATAATGCAATTCGGTGGATTTTTTCAGTTAGTAGTGCACTTTAATAATTTTTGTGTGTAGGATGTTCGTCTGGGGGAGGGGGGGGGGGGGGCTGTAGCACCCCCTGGGTGCGCCACTGCTAGTGAAGAACATACGAGTAGTGTGACCCGTGGAAGATCAAGAGCTGTGTTTCTTAGTTCAAGTGATCGGTCAAAAACAAGAAAAACTGAGCAACTCCTTTCAGAATTTTAGCCTGCAGAAAGTAAGCTGCGCTGCGCAGATGCAGTTTCGGTCGGTTAGACACGGCGGCTGCCATGAAAGGCATAGTTTTTTCAACTCCTACAAGAGCGACAAAGTACAAAAAAGCGTATTCTGAAGTTGAAGTCTGTTCCTTTGCATCCGATGAAGCTTTGTCAATTTGTCAAGCTAAACTGACCGAATTTTAATATAATTTAATTAGAGATGCAACAAAAGAACATATCAAATATTTACCCAAATTACGAATCCGTTACCTTATCAAAAAAAAACGATGTTATCGAAAATATGTAACTATTACTGAAGATAAAGCCGAGGTGCTTCTTCGAGATTTATTAGATCATACGGCTTTCAGGTTACTTGAGTCATCAAAAGAGGTTTTTGAAAGTCTGTTCCTGTGCACCCGATGAAGCTTTGTCAATTTTCGTAGACGCTAGACTGCCCGAATTTCAATATAATTTAATTAGAGATGCAGCAAAAGAACATAGGTCAAATATTTATCCAAATTACGAATCTGTTATCTTAGCAAAAAAACGGTGTTATCGAAAATATGTAACTATTACTGCAGATAAAGCCGAAGTGCTTCTTCGAGATTTATTATTCAGTCATCAAAAGAGGTTTTTGATTGTTTGAACCCTAAAGAATACAGCAATTTGCATAATAGCAAAATGGGGATATGATGGAAGTTCTGGGATGAGTCAATATAAGCAGAAATTTTCTGGCCCAACTATTTTGGATGCTAGTATTTTTCTGAAATCTATGGTTCCCATTCAATTTGTCAGTGGTGATCCTACTTCCAAAGAAAACTTGATCATATGGCAAAATCCTAGACCTTCCTCAACCCGATTTTGCAGACTTATTAGGATGCAGTTTAAGCACGAAATTACAGAAAATCAGATATCTTCTTCAAATTCCACGAACATCAGTTTTAAATCCATGACATAAGTCCTTTTTTACTATCATAGGTGGTAAAATTTGTAATGGTGTTACCGAAACCCCATCAACCCAAAAGTGCTCACCTGTGGTCTTACATCGAAAGACTTTAATAAGATTGATTTAGCAGTGGAAAAGGAAGTTATAGATAAATCGAAATATCAATTAGGGTTATCCTCCCTTCATGCTTGGATTCGTTTTTTTTTTTGAGTGTGTGCCACATCTTTCATACGTTAGTGATTTGCCAACGGTAAGCTCGAGGAAAGGAAAATCAAGACAAAGTAGCAACTGACGATAAAAGAATCCAGGACTTATTTAAAACCGAATTGAGACTTTTAGTTGATAAACCCAAGCCAGACTTTGGTAGCACCAATGATGGCAATACCGCACGCATATTTTTTGAAGATCCAATTACTGCATCTAAAATGACCGAATATCTCTATTCAAATTAATTTTGTTAACAATATGCAGTGGTTACGCAATTAAGACAGATTCTTTTAAAAATTACTGCCGTGATACTGCTAGAAGTTTCGTGGATTTATATCCGTTGTATAATTTGCCTACATCTGTTCACAAAATACCTACTTATTCACAGTTCAGAAATAATTTCATATTTTATTTAACCAATCGGACAACTTGGCTCTGAAGCCCAGGAGTCTCGCAATAAAGACATCAGAAGTTATAGCGAGTTGCATACCAGAAAATATTCAAGACGTTTTTTATAACCTTTTAGTTTCGTCTGATCCTCTTATTTCTGGCATGAAAAACACTAATATGTCAAAAAAGTCTAAAAAATATCCTTCAGAAGTTTTAAAGTTCTTTGATGAACCCCATATTACACAAAAATTACCCGAGCAACCTAAAAGCTCAAGCGATTATGATGATTCTGAGTAGTTAATTTTTTTCTCAGTAATATAGTTCTGCCTGAATAAAACGGCACTAATTACTTTTACCTTATAAATACTTTTTATTATATTTAAAACCTTTATTTAGGATTAGGACCCATTGTTAAATATTTTTCACACAGTAGTACCTACTAGTAGTTACCTGCAATGCAATATTTTTAGAGCTTTAATAACTTTTAAATAAAATGTAGATTTCTGCTATGAGGTAACGACAGGAGAGACCCATATAACTTTAATATAACTTTATTTTTTAACAGATTTCACGTATTGTTTGTATTGTTTTTAATTTATAACCTTTCCTAACAACAATTTTTCGATTAAACCAAAAACTTATTTTTAACCAGGATTTTGGAAAAATTCGCTGGTGTGCGTCGTAAAACATCATTTTAATTTAATTTCATACAAAAATGGATTTAACATTTTTGACAAAAAAGAAATCGCCGATTTGCCGAAGCATATTTCTTGACCGAACTTTTTTTAACTCAATGACTAGCCAATTAAACCACACTCACAGCCTTAACTATATGAAATAGGAGAAGAACTTTAAATACAAAAGTTGTTTAAAATAAGTTGTAAATAGCTAAACAAATTAATTCGGCTTAATTTTTTAAATGTAACACTTTCTGTATTATTTATTAATAAAAAAAATTCCCTGATTTAAAAAAATATATAATTAATAATATTCAGATCAGCCGTTCCTGAAATAATTCAGTTTAGAATGTAAATAATAGTCGATTAGAAAGATGTACTTAGACACGAAAAAATTTGAAATTCCAGTGTGTCTGATATTGTATAGCCCGAAAGGCGACTGCAAAAAATGGACCCCTTAAAACATCTTTTTATATAATTAGTAGAAAAAAATGTTGTGAGTGTGCATTGTCTCAAGTACTGAACTGACTAGTTTTTTCAATAACAAGTTATTGCCGAACAAGTGTTTTATTAAATGCGTAAATATATGTATAATATAAACAAACTTACTGTCGGATAATTTTGTTTTGCGATTTCAATGAAAATTTTATTGTGAAAGTGTATAACGGGAAGTTTTTAAACATATGTTAGTGCATAACAATAAGCCCTGGTTTGTAGACGCATATTACGTTAAAGTACCGCTTTTTAATCTCGTTTGTGGGTAAATAATTTATATTACTTTTTAAAAAAAAAATTCGAGAAATTGTTGGACACTTAAATGTGATTGAGGTAGGTATTGTCACAGGTGACTAAACGTCGATTAAATTTATTGTTTGCTTTTATTTTTTCTAAGTACTGGATTAGATTTATAAACGTGTTACTTTTTACACAGTTAAGTTTTAACAAGAACAAATACTTACCATACTATAGGACGAGTAGACCAGGCGCGGCTCGTGAGTTTTTTTTTACAGGTGGGGCAAATTTTGTGGGAAACTAGGAACTAAAACGTAACAAGCAAAATACCTACACTTCTTTAATTAAGGGAGGTTTTTTAATAATGTGCCTAGTTCTGCCAAGAGATTATTCACCTACACATAAACACCGCAGAAAACATAAAATACTAAAATTGCATTTTTTCTGTTACTTTTTTTAACTTACATGTAAACACTTTCTTGCACTGTGTAACCCATTGTTAACACAAGGGATCTTGTGCACTTTAGGCATGACGAAATTAACAAATTTTCGAATAGGCAAAGGAAAGATTACCTTCTTTGGAGCACTTAAAAAAATCGATGGATGATCCAGTTTTTCTAAGAAAATAGCCGAAAAAATAAAAATTTGGAACGTAGCACAGCACGGATTTTTACGTGTAGACAGACGACACACAACACCAAAAATATGTTATAATCACCGCGAAGGATATACGTATATCAGTTATATCAAAGATTGAGAATTCACCGAAACTTTAATGAATTTTATATAGTCCATATACACCCATGAGGTAAATTTAAAACACGGCGAGTCCGGGGCAAGCTTGGCCTGATTCTTTCTTGGGGAGTTTTCGCATGGAACTTGCACTTTTTTGAAAGAAAATATAATTTTTTGGTTTTAAAAAATAAATTATTAGGTAGAGCACTGGAAATAAATTTAGGTGGGTCATTGGCCAAATGACCTTACGGGCGAGCCGCGCCTGGTACACAGCGAGGTGTAGATAATCTGGTAGGCAACTGTATTACCTAAACAGAATGTTTGGTAATGAATGGGCCATACCTTGGCAGTGGCTTCCCTGGCTCAATTTAGGTCGACTTAACTTAACTTATTTTAGTACAAAAGTGGATAATAAGAGAGACAGGGTGTTGTTTGTTAAAACTATTTGACATTTTTATCGAAATGTTTTGAAATATACTAAATAAATTCACAAAATTTGGTAGACGGGGCACAGTGTATAACGAAATAAAAAATGCACTGGTACTTTACTTCGCTGTTTTGCAAAAATTGTGTCATATAAAAACATATATTGGAGTACGTTATTACTGTACTAAATTTAGACCCTTGTAGGTACCGGTCGCTCAAAAAATATAATTATTTTTTGACAAAATAAATAAAAAATACTGTTTTCGGTTTAAAGCAACTAAGTTTAATAGGCTTAAATACTAAATTATAAAAAATATACTTTAATTAACCTAATTTTCACAATCTGAGCTGGAGACTAATCTAACAGAATCGTATTCCTCAACGTTAGATTCTTTAAAAAGTGCTTTGGTTTCTTAGGAACAGGTATTTTTTTTGCAGTATATTGTGACTTAATAAAGGAAACAAGGGGATCCGAAGAAATTAACAAGTTGTGCAGCAGTATGTCGTCAACACTTTCGGTTCGTCCTCGCTTTCGCGCGTAATGTTCTCGGAATTTACGAAACTCTTTATTTGTAGCTTTTGATGCCTTTTCAGATAAATGTCTAATAGGATTATAAGAAGTTCTCGCAAGTTCCTGCCCCTTATATTAATAACATAATACGAACACTTGATGGCATATCCTTAGTATCAAATTTATAATGACACTCAGCTTTGCAGTATCTGTCAAATATTCTCGAAAAGTATCAATATTTAAGTTCTGACCCGAAGAAAGCGCTTGAAGAATTACAGCAATTTTTTTAATTAAATTTTTGTTCGATCCAGTGATTGCTGCTGATTTTTCGTAATGTCGAAAAAAAGTTCTAGCAGTATTGCCGTCGTTTGTAGTGCCCTCGCCCCGTTTTACAACATCTATTAGTATTCCAAGTCCATTTCGAAAATCATTTTGTATTTTCTTCTTTCTTTGCTCTTTTAGTACTTTGTTTTCACCCTTAGCGGCCCAAGTTTTAAATTCATATTATATGATATTATGAAGTAGGCACTCCATGCACCCAATCCACATGTGGAGGGGTGATAATTTATATTTATCACGGGGGGGGGGGGGGGAGAGGGTGGGGGGTTATACACATATTCATTTCAAGGTAAAAGTTAAATTAGTTATAACATTATTGTAACTTCTTAGAAAGTTTAATATAAATAATAACATTCCTTTAAAATCTTCAAAGCATTAAAAAGCAACTGTGTATTCCAGCATGTGCGACATTACTAAAGAAAAATGATATTTTTTCAATAATTGGACAAAGTGGGATGAGATTTTGTATATTCCTAATGTATAAGAGTTATGTAATCCCCTAATGTATGTGACAACTTAGGCATATTTAGGCATTTTTTTTAAAGTCACACCCTTCGTTTTTTCTTCGACTAGGGGTAGGTAGGACCGCCTCATTGACAAAGCCGACTAGTCGATAGATATAGACCAAAGGCAATTGGAAAACACGCTTTTGTGATCTAGGAACTCCAGAACTTAGAGATCGGAGAAATCTCGATAGGTAATTTTTTACCAATACTTCCTCTAGCGGGGAAAGTAACAAGTAGGTGTAAATAGTTGAGAGACTCGGATCTCTAGCCTATCACAACATGCGTCAGGGATTGTAAAAAGAATATATACAAAAAAATTAACCCACTTTCTTCAGTTCGTATGCAAGCACTACGCAATTTTCTACTTAATTTTTTTATCATTTTGAAATTATATGTTAATGCTTTAAACTTAAATTTAAGGCTATAATATAGGATCAGGTATATAATAATATGTAGATATCTTTTGCGACTTACCAACAAGAAACGTAATAACAGTGAAACTTATCATTATTTTGTGTTACTTGATACTTGATTATTAAACATATGTACTTAATTTAATTAACAAATTTAATTTTTATTTTTATGCATAACAAAATCTCGTTTTAATTGTTTTATCTAATTTTCGTCTAGATTAGATACATTTACTTTTTACTAAGGTTTTATTAACAATTATAATATGTTGCAGCACTTGTATTGGATAAGTGTTCAACACGACATAACTTCTTAACAAAAATTTTCCATTGTTATAGTTAAGATGTATTTTTTATTTAAAAACAAAAAACTTAATAAACACTTGGAACAGAAAATACTTGTAAATATCGCTACGGTCACCAATATGTAAATAATAATTAATATAGATAATTTTTACCAGAGACTGGAAACCAGTTTTATTATTACATAAAATGGCTCGTTGTTGTAGAGGTTAAAATTGAGGAAGTTACACAGCAAAAAAAGGTAATTAAGGTACTCACCGTTCCGGAAGCCCGGACAAATGACTGAAAAATGTAGAGAAAATCCGCAGTACTTTCGTAGCACATGAAAAAGCCAGTCGAAATCCGCAAAAATCACTTCCTGAACAGATCATGTGCGTGTTTTATAGCACTTTTAAGTCATTATTATAATAATGTAAACATTGAATATGAGGATGCCCTGATGTGCTTTGATTACTTCAACGTATATTACGTATTACGTATAATACTTATACATACATACAAGAGGTCACGCATGTTTTGTAAGATTAAAAATAATTTTAAAATATTTGCTTTTGCATATGCATAGGCGCTCAGGCTGCGTAGACAGACAACAGAGAATGACGGTTAGCCAGTATTTCACCCCACAGGCAAATCTTTTGTCCAGTTTCTGCTATTTCCCATTGTTAAATAATATTGCAAATAGAATTTTATAATAATATTATAACAGAAGTTGAAGAAAAGTGTCCGGCTAAAGTAAGATGTTTTGGATTTGGTGATTAAGTGAGTTTTTTGTAACGTGCTGTTTTGGCTTTATGGCAACTAAAATAATAAATCTGAACAGCGTTAATACTCACGAACAAAACAGCAGGCGCGGTCCGTTCATAAGGTCATATGGTCAATGACCCACCTAAAATTTTCAATGATCTACCTAATAATTAATTTTTTAATTTTTTAAAACCAAAAAAGAATCTTTTGTTTCAAAAAAGCGCAAGTTCCATGCGAAAACTCCCCAAGAAAGAATCAAGCCAAGCCATCATCGAAAGATATCCAAGCTTGCTCCGGGCTGGGCTGGGTCGTATTTTAAATTGACCTTATGGTTGTATATGGACTACATAAAATGCATTAAAGCTACGGGAGAAACAAACATACGTGCTTGAGGAAGTTAAAAAGAGGCACAATTGGTCAACGGCCCACCAATAATATCGCTTTCGGGGCCCGCGTGGTTGTCAACGCCGCCACGCTGGGTGTCCGGTTGTCGCAAATTCTGACTCACTAATTTAAGTCTAACCAATTTATTATTAGAACAATATTCGCAATTCGCAATACATTTAATACAAGCTTACCTAATTTTATTTTAAGATATTTAGGTATTTACTAATAATAATAGTAATAATTGTATTGTGCCTATAAGACATTAAAACCTACAGTAATAACAGTAACCTGGCAACACAGCATTCGACGCTGTGTCAGAAATGACAGTGAGTGATGCAGTTTAATAAACGAATTAGGTATTTCAACCTCTACCAGTGGCGAATTCAGGGGGGTTTTGGGTCTAACCCCCCCCCCCCCCAGGTGTCTGAAGAAAATTTTTCTAATATTTTCTAGAAGTTGTCTAATTAATATCAACTAAAGTTGATCGCTCGATGCGATTGGTGGTTGCGCTTGCGCCGCGCAACAAATAGACATCCAGTGCACAGTGTCCATTTTACCCTTGTTTTGCGTCTCGACCGTCGCTAATTCGCCATTCGCCCTTCGAAAAATATTCAATCAACCTTTAATCTAATTTAGCTTACGAAATTAGATAGTAGTTGGGTGAATTCTTGATGAACTTTGGGCGTGGCCCCGAGAAATTTTCGCCCGCGGCCCTTTTCCACCTTCCCGCTTTCTATTTGGTGACTGACACCCCCCCCCCCCCCCCAAACAAAATCCTAAATACGCCACTGACGGCTACTAAAGGGGCCCGCAAGATTGGGTGCCCCGGGGCCCGTTCCAGCTCTCGACGGCCCTGCCATCAATAATATATTAGAAAGAAATTTATAATTCTCCTTTATGTAATAAAAATACCTAATTAGTACCTATTGTTCCTTTTTCCGTAGAGCCCTGAGGACAATTTTACATAAATCGAAACGTCGGCATTGCAAACAAAAG
The DNA here is from genome assembly GCA_963971165.1 of Philopedon plagiatum. Classification (NCBI taxonomy): domain Eukaryota; kingdom Metazoa; phylum Arthropoda; class Insecta; order Coleoptera; family Curculionidae; genus Philopedon; species Philopedon plagiatum. Next base: position 123,756,077 of record OZ020190.1, read on the forward strand.
GGTCTTCTCTAAATAACGGGCCTGGATCCCACTAACACTACCAACTATTTGACATCATTGTTGTATTACTTTTTTTTTTTTTTCTCTCCTTGGGCTCCGTCCGAGACCGGAAGCACTGCGGCCACTAGAGGCCTATTGTGCCTACCCAATAACTTTTGTTACACCCACTCTGTTATCCCAGTTTCCTGCACAAGCCTGTACAGGTCCACAAGGGAGCGGGTGATCAATTCCTCCGGTTCTAACTTTGGTTGCCCGAACAGTTGGTGGCGCTTGCGATCTAGTGACTCGCAATTATATATAATGTGCTGAACTGTTTCCCTGTCCCTACCGCATAGTCTGCAGCTAAGGTCTCCCTGGTACAGTTTCATTTTGTTGAGAAGGTCCTTTACAGCCATGTGTCCTGTTAGTACCCCTACGATTGTCCTCAACTGGATCCTGCTCAGATTTAGCAGTTGCCTGGTGAGTCTAGGATTGGGATTTCCTATAGCGGCCTTGCTGTGGTTCAGTCCCTGTACTCCGTTCCAGTGGACTTTGTGTTGTTGTTTGATCCATCTGTTTACCGCCTCTCGTGCCGTGCACTTTGGCACCCCGAGAGATGGTTCTGGGCCAATGTATGGTGTAGCCGATCCCTGTCTAGCAAGTTCGTCGGCTTTTTCGTTACCAGTGATGCCCTTGTGTCCCGGTACCCACATGAGCTTCACTGCGTTTCTGGCAGCTAGCGCGCCAAGATCGTTTATGCACTCCCATACCAGTCCCGAAGTGACTCTGTGGCATGAGAGTGCCCTCAAAGCGGCCTGACTGTCTGAACAGATATAGATCCGCTTATTTGAATAAGCCCTCCTATTGTTTTCCAGCGCACATTGTAAGATGGCGTAGGTTTCTGCTTGGAATATCGTGGGGTACTTCCCCAAGGAAAAGGACATGTCCCTCCTTGGTCCGACCCCATGTACTCCTGCTCCGGTTCCCCATTCGGTTTTTGATCCGTCGGTGTACCATATGATTGCCCCCGGAGGAAACTCTGGGTTTGTCGAAGTCCATTCCCTGCGATCCGCTATTACTACCTCGTAGGGGATGTTGTATTGGAATTTTGGAGTCATGTAGTCCGATCTCATTTCTAAATCGGGCCCTCCAATCTTCTCTCTTATGAGTTCATGTCCCGCCCTTTTCCGTAATGAAGAGGGCAGAGTGTTTTGCAGTCGATAGAGACCCATCCTCGCCTCTCCCTGGATGACCAGGTGCAAGGGAGGAAGGTCTAGGAGATTCTCCATCGCTGAGGTAGGGGTCGATCTCATTGCCCCTGTAATGCCCAGACAGGCTAGTCTTTGCAGACTGCTGAGCCTGAGCATTATTGTTTTCTGCGTTGCCTTGGTCCCCCAGACCAAGGCTGCATAAGTTATTGCGGGTTTCACCACTCTGGTGTACAGCCAGTGCACCATCTTTGGTGAGAGACCCCATGTTTTCCCATACGTTCGTCTGACCACCGCAAGGGTGATTTCCGCTTTTCGTATGGTTTTATCCACATGCTTGTTCCAGGTAAGTTTTGAGTCCAGTGTTACCCCCAAATACTTTACCTCTTCCTGCAGTGGAATTGTGACTCCTCGCAGGGTTAGAGGACCGAGCCCCTCCTTTTTCCTGCGGTTAGTGAACGGGACGATGACAGTCTTGTTTGGGCTTACATTAAGTCCTTCCTGTCCTACCCATTTTTCCACTACGGCGAGGGCGCTCCTCATGCAGTCCCTCACGGTTGTGTTGAATTTTCCTTGAGTCGTTATGACCAGGTCGTCTGCGTAGCCCAGGATCGAATAACCCCTTTGGCTTAGTTCTTTTAGAAGCCCGTCCATTACCAGGTTCCAGAGGAGGGGAGAAAGAACCCCCCCCCCCTGAGGGCATCCCCCTGCCACCCGGGCTGCCAAAGTTTCACCGAGTAGATCTGTATAAATTACCCGGCTTTTAAGCATGCTTTCTACCCATCTGCAGCAGGTCTCATCTAGCCCGATGCCCCTGATTGCTCTGGATATAGATGTGAAGGATGTGTTGTCAAACGCTCCTTCAATGTCCAGAAATGCTCCGAGAAGCACTTCTCCGTTACCTATCGCGTTCTCCACTCTGCTAACTAGCTGGTGGAGTGCTGATTCGGTCGACCTTCCTGTTCTGTAGGCATGCTGGTCTTGATGAAATGGTCCGTCCCCCATTATAGCATCCCTTATATGCCTATCTAACAGTTTTTCTAGTGTTTTTACAACAAAGGACATTAGACTGATGGGTCTGAATGCCTTGGCGACCGAGTAGTTGGGACGTCCATGTTTCGGTATGAATACCACTTTGGTCAGTCTCCAGATCCTCGGTATGTGACCTAGGGCCAGACTGGCCCTTAGTATGTGACAAAGCTTGCTGACAAGCAGGTCTGATCCCTGCTGTAGCAACGCTGGACAAACTCCGTCTGGACCCGGAGATTTGAAGGGTTCAAATGAGTTTATAGCCCATTTTATTTCTTCAGGGGATATCACCTTCTTAGCAGCCTGCCAGTTGTCCCTATGAGCTCTGTTAGGAGCTTCATTAGGTCCTCCAAATCTCCAGGCTTCAGGTGTTTCCTTTATGATTTTGGACCCAGGGAAGTGAACCCGAAACAGTTCGGTCATTGTTTCCTTCCCCGTTAATGTTTGCTCTCCATTCTCAGTGACAAGAGAGTTGATTGCAGGCTGAGTGTCCTTTGACAGTATCTTTGCGAGTCTGGCACATTCTGGAGTGCTTTCAATAGCCTCGCAGTGCCTTCTCCAGGATGCTCTCTTGGCCTTTCTCAGCGCTATGTTGTATTCAGTAAGGGTAGCCCTATACGCTTCCCAGTTGCCTGATCGTTTTGCCTGATTCCAGTTCTTTCTTACTTGTCCTCTTTTGGCCTCCAGGTCTGGTCCCCACCAGGGGACCTTCCGGGAGGAATTTGATGTAGTTTGAGGACAATTTGCTTCGAATGCCGAAATGGCCGCGTCCGTCAATTGATCCGCTACCAGTTCGAGGTCCGTCACGTTATTTATTACCTCTTTAAGCCCCTCCAGGTTACGTTCTAGGTCTACCCGATAGTTACCCCAGTTCGTTCTGCGAGGGTCGCGATAAGAGTTAGATTCCCGTTTTATACACGTTATTTCGAACCGTATATGTCTGTGGTCCGAGCAACTCTCTTCCTCAGACACATGCCAGTTTTTAATATAATTGCCGACGTAAGCCGTTGATATAGTTATATCTAAAACCTCCTGCCTTTGCCCCGTTACAAAAGTCGGATTATTACCTCTATTCATAATGTCTAAGTTATTTGCCATTAGGAATTGAAAGATGTGCTCACCTCTTTGATTGGTGTTAGTGCTGCCCCAGATGCTGTGGTGTGCGTTTGCATCACACCCGATGATCAGCTGCGATCCACTTCCTCCGCAGTCTCTCACCAGTTCCTCCACAGCGCTGGGTGGTGGCGCTTCCGGGTCATCGTATGGGAAATAAGCCGATCCAATAGTGATATTCTTCGGCCCACCTCCCTCCGTGGTTGCTAGTCTTACTGCCACGAGATCCCTGAGACAGAACTTAGCCAGTGGCAGCATCCTTATATTCTTTTTAATTAAAATGCAGGTTCTCGGTCGGTCGGTGGTTCTATTGTAAACCAATTCACCACCTACTCCCGAGAGACCTTTTATTTTACCTTGGTTGACCCAAGGTTCTTGAATGAGGGCGATGTCGCAGTTCTCCATCACCCTACACAGGACAGCCGAGGCTGCCCTGCTGTGGTGAAGGTTAACCTGCACGACCCTCACTTTGAATGTAAGTTTTCTTTTCTACTCCTGTCCATTCTTGTTCCCACGAGTCTGGGGGAAAGGGTGGTCCGCACCGGCAGCGCCCCCTTGCCGGTGTAAGGCTGCTTACTCCGGGATGTCGCCTGGTGTCCCGGAGGCTCCGTTTCAAACGCCTGATTACGGCTCAGGCGCCATTCGTCCCTTTGGCACGGGTCGCGTCACACCGTGGGATTAAGCCGCATGTGTTAGATGTAGGTGAAGTGTAGGTGTTGTAGTGTGCTCACCGCTGTACCCCGCCGCTCCGCGCAGGGCGGCCGCAGCAGGACAGGCAGTGAGCTGGTGTTAAATGTGTAGTGTTGTAGTGTGGGCACCACTGTGCAGTTGTATCCTTCTTAGTCTGGCTTCTAACCTCAGAGACCTTCCCAGCATGGTTGAACCTAGCTGGCCTAGCCCTCCGAGTCAATGAAGCTCGCAAGCCCCGCCGGTACGTCAAACCGAGGATACGATGGGGGGGGTTGTATTACTTAGTTCATATCATATTCTTTTGAGTTTGATTAAATATTCGTATTATTTAAAAATTGCAGTTGAATAGGAAGTATTTTGAATTAAATAATTGTTACATTTAATAAAGGCATTGCCAAACATGTCCATAGGTGTCATTATTGTTTAATATGTAGCAACTTGTAGGTAATCTGATTAAAGGTGTGAGAGAGAATAGTGTTGGGACTGTAGAAAAATACAGCGATAAAACTCGCTACTTTTATTATTTATTTTTTTTATAAAATCTTGAACTTTCGCTTAGGGTTTAATTTAAAACATATGCCATATTATTATTTGTTCTTTTGGTAGAAAATGATAAACAAGGTATGCGTTTACTCTTACGCAAAATAACGTCTTCGTATTTTTTATGCTCCCTCTATAAAAAATTAAATTTTTCATCACGGGAATCTTATTTATTTTACAAGCAAAAACTTTTACGAGTGTCATTATTACGCATCTTGCAAAATTTGGTCTATTTGTCCTCTTCTAAACCCCACCCGCGGACATACTGTATATTATTAAAGCTTCGGTTTCCTACAAAGCGGTACCGTAAAAAATCGGGCGTATTTTGACGGCCGTTTTTGCCAGAGTAAAGTACGGCCGCTTTGACTGTGAACATTATTGCAAAGTAACGAAACGGTGTAATAAAATACGGCCGCTATGACAGTGCACTTCATTGTGAAAATTATGGAATATTATGTGCATATTTTCGCATTTTCTTCCAACCGATAGCTGTTGCTCCCGATACAACGAATAAGTTAATAGCATGTGCCTGTAAAATCGTTACTGTAGAGAACATTGAAAGAGATTGTATATCTGTCGTTACAAAATAAAACGTAAAAAGTAAATAAATAATACCCGTTTTACGTAGTATTGTACCAATTTCATACCATAAGCTTTGCTTCAGTTGCATCTTCATGTACTCCGCAGACTTTACATTATATATACCTTCATGAGTTCTAAGTCAATTAATTTGTTCAGCCATTTTCAAATTCCATTCGCACAACACAATCTCTGCACAGGAGCACCGCTTAAAAACGTGCAGGCAATATCCCACCGTACCGAGCGGCCGCTTTCGAAAATACGGTGCAGTATTTGTATGAAGCGGTAGCGCCGAACGCTCTGAAGGAAACCACTCAGCTTTGCAAGCATGTAGACCCAAATTCAAACGTGTAAAGTACAATGACGTTGGTGCCGGCGCCGCGGAGGGAAAACTTTTAGTTAACCACTGGTTGTTAATGAAGTCACACGAGGCTCGAGAGAGACGGCGACGCAACAATCTTTCCGCCGGCACCAACGTCATTGTACTTTACACGATTGAATTTGGGTCTACACGTTTTTTTGTGACGTCACTTGCCGTCAAAGTACGCCCGCTTTGTAGGAAACCGAAGCTTTAGAATTAACATTATAATATTTTTCTATGTTGAGTTTCCGGTTGAAATTTTACCTGTCCTTATTTTTACTAAATAAGACTTTGATGGCGTTCTCAACTAATATTAATGAGTATTAAATTTTATGTAATGATTTTGCAACCACTATAGCTATGCTATATTTACAACGCGTATATTTTAAATATGTATAAATATTTGTTTAAAGGATATTTTACATAATATAAAAATAATTTTATTACCCAAATTAATGGTCACCGCTTCCAATTTTATGATGATATTAAATTCCTCGCACTGCTGTAAAATTTTATTTTTAAAATTTGCAATATTTTCTATGTTTTATATGAATATTATTGTGAAGATATTTTAAGTGTTTGATTATGTAAATTAGTCCATTTGATTCTTTTGAGTGTTATTATATTATAGTTTTACATGTAGTAAAGCGAACTGCAAAAAAAGTTTACTGTACTTATAATAAAAGCCTTCTGAACCATTTGTACATGAGATTTGTTATAAATCTATAACTACCGTGATTGTAATCAGATGAGATGCTACGACTGGTCTAATCTATTATTTGGGTCATGAACACTAAAGGTGGCCATGATAAATAAGTTGGAAGCGTTCGAAATCTGGAGCTACAGAAGAATACTGAGGATCTCTTGGACGACGAGAATGACGAACGAGGAGTTCTTCAGAGAATAGGCGGTGAAGCAGAACATATTACATTTAATAAAAGTAAGGAAAATTTTGTATTTGGATCATCTTCTTAAACATGATAAATATAAAGTGCTCAAGTTAATAATTGAGGGAAAGCTAAAAGAAAAGCTGCGATAAGGCAGAAAACGGCTATATTGGATGCGAAACGTCAGAAACTGAACCGGCCTAAACTTCAAACAAGTCATCAGAACCTCACAAGATACAGACAGGCATTTGCCAACGTGATCGCCAACTTCATTGAAGACGGCACAGAAAGAAGAAGATATACGGTACGTGTGCTTCAATATTTTATAGATCTGCAAAATTCTAATTTTAGTTTTTCATGAAGTTAAATGTTATTAATAATGTTTAAAGCCCAAAAATAAACAAACCCCAACAACGCCAGCCATTATTCACCGCTAACTTTTCACACAGAAATGTCAATGGCGTTAATCCTATTCTTGTCGCTTACTTGTCAATGTTGTCATTCCACCAACAGGTAAAAGTAATGGAGAGTGCCCGTGCCTCTTCGGGACCGATTCCGAAAAATATGACTTGCGCCAAATGTGTACAAACCTACTTTTTTGCTTATGAATTAGACACTTTCGGCTGGGGCAAAAGGCGTATGTCTAAGGCGTAGGGTGTTGAATAAGCAAAAGCAACATTAAATAATTGTGTACCTGTGGATAAAATCTTGTACGCTGTAGTCTACGCGTCAAACCTATAAGAAAGGTTACGCTATAATTTAATGTATACGATGATTGATTCACAACTATAGACTAGTTAGTAACAAGATGTCGCAGTAGCAAACTTCGTCTCAAAGTAGACGCTGTCTAAAATAGCACAATGTTCTAGAAAACACAATACGTCACTATCTATAATCATTGACTTAGACCGTGAACAATTTTGTGTAAGTTGTGTTATTTTTCAAAATATTTTATTTTGTAAGGTCCGCACCTTGAAAATTGAAAATTAATATTAGCGCGAAAACGCTCAGGGTTTCGGTTGGCGTATTATTGGTATTTATTTAAGAAATCTAGCGCGTTATTTTGAATATATTCGAGACCAAAAATGTTTCATAACGAGCTAATTTTGGTTCGTCCACTCGTAGCTTCCGTGAATATTAGATCAGTGGTGTATCGATGGGAAGGAAAATACAATTTTATTGAAACGTGATAATTTTTTTCAAAAATTAACCGATTTCGAAAAAGTGAAAAGTACAAAATAATATTTCTATTTACTTACCTATTATTAAGCCTAATCGTAAGATTAATTATTGTAACTTTAAGTAATTTGTACACCAAAGTCAATTCCCTATTAATTAATTATGGATTATTACGGATTCTTATATTTTGAAACTAGCTTGCGCCCGCGACTTCGTCCGCAATATAACAATTTTACTCCATTAGAAACTTTGAACCCCCATTTTACCCCCTTAGGGGTTGATTTATTAAAAACTGTAAAACACGTGTTTAATCATTTATTTTTTGAAGTACTTCTATGAAATTTCAAGTTAATAGGACCAACTAATATTTTGTCTCCATACAAACTTTCAACCCCGTTATGACCCCCTTAGGGGTCTTAGTGAGTCTCTACATTATAAAATAAAACTATATAAATTTAATATTTATAGCTTCAGCGATTTCGGCTCGGCGATGATGAATCAGTCAGTCAGACAGGACATGAATATATATATATATATATATATATATATATATATATATATATATATATATATATATATTATATATATGTACATATATATATATATATATATATATATATATATATATATATATATATATATATATATATGTATTTTTGGCAGGTTCTTGGACTGTTGATATATATATTGTTTTTAATTTTGTTTTCTTGGGGATTTAGTCCGTTGTGAGGCAAATAAAATGTGGTGTTTTTGGTTACATTTTATATTACTAACGTTTCGGTAATAGATATACCTTCATCAGAGTGCAGTAGCTGAAAACATTTTTTTATTTTAACAGTTTTTAGGTAATATTCTAGGAACTAGTTACTAAGTTTATATATAAGTATAAAGGTGTTACCTTTTATTAAAAATCCAAGGATTGGCACATTGTACTGCGAGGCACTTTATAAAAAATTGCACTTTCTGTTACTTTGAAGTTTTTAAACAGATAAGTCGGTATATACATATTTAGTCTAGCTTTATTAAATAGTAAGTAAGTATGTGCGTTTTTCAGTTACTATTTAATAAAGCTAGACTAAATATGTATATACCGACTTATCTGTTTAAAAACTTCAAAGTAACAGAAAGTGCAATTTTTTATAAAGTGCCTCGCAGTACAATGTGCCAATCCTTGGATTTTTAATAAAAGGTAACACCTTTATACTTATATATAAACTTAGTAACTAGTTCCTAGAATATTACCTAAAAACTGTTAAAATAAAAAAATGTTTTCAGCTACTGCACTCTGATGAAGGTATATCTATTACCGAAACGTTAGTAATATAAAATGTAACCAAAAACACCACATTTTATTTGCCTCACAACGGACTAAATCCCCAAGAAAACAAAATTAAAAACTATATATATATATATATTATATATATGTACATATATATATATATATATATGTACATATATATATATATATATATATATATATATATATATATATATATATATATATATATATATATATATATATATATATATATATATATATATATATATAAAAGAGAGGAGAATTATTGTGGGCATGTCCGCTAGCAATGAACAGTAAAATGAAAAGTTAGAATGGTAACCCGTACGACACGTGTTTCTGCTCATTGGCTTCATCAGGCCCACGTATGTGACTGTGCCTCTCAACATAAGTCGAGATGCACAACGTCACATACGCAGTTACGGGTGTAACCTTAAGAAAAGGAAAAAAAATATATTTAACGAGGACCACAAACAGGAGCCAGTGCACCAATTTGTGGCTTCAGCCAAAAGACCCCTTTTTTGGGGGCAACAATTAGCGTCGCCGACGGAGGCAACTATAGCCAACTGTCATGGTATCCTATAAGCCCAAGAGAAGAAAAACAAATGCTAGAAACTAGCGCGGATCGATACATAAAAAAGAGAGGAGAATTATTGTGGGCATGTCCGCTAGCAATGAACAGTAAAATGAAAAGTTAGAATGGTAACCCGTACGACACGTGTTTCTGCTCATTGGCTTCATCAGGCCCACGTATGTGACTGTGCCTCTCAACATAAGTCGAGATGCACAACGTCACATACGCAGTTACGGGTGTAACCTTAAGAAAAGGAAAAAAAATATATTTAACGAGGACCACAAACAGGAGCCAGTGCACCAATTTGTGGCTTCAGCCAAAATACCCCTTTTTTGGGGGCAACAATTAGCGTCGCCGACGGAGGCAACTATAGCCAACTGTCATGGTATCCTATAAGCCCAAGAGAAGAAAAACAAATGCTAGAAACTAGCGCGGATCGATACATAAAAAAGAGAGGAGAATTATTGTGGGCATGTCCGCTAGCAATGAACAGTAAAATGAAAAGTTAGAATGGTAACCCGTACGACACGTGTTTCTGCTCATTGGCTTCATCAGGCCCACGTATGTGACTGTGCCTCTCAACATAAGTCGAGATGCACAACGTCACATACGCAGTTACGGGTGTAACCTTAAGAAAAGGAAAAAAAAATATATTTAACGAGGACCACAAACAGGAGCCAGTGCACCAATTTGTGGCTTCAGCCAAAAGACCCCTTTTTTGGGGGCAACAATTAGCGTCGCCGACGGAGGCAACTATAGCCAACTGTCATGGTATCCTATAAGCCCAAGAGAAGAAAAACAAATGCTAGAAACTAGCGCGGATCGATACATAAAAAAGAGAGGAGAATTATTGTGGGCATGTCCGCTAGCAATGAACAGTAAAATGAAAAGTTAGAATGGTAACCCGTACGACACGTGTTTCTGCTCATTGGCTTCATCAGGCCCACGTATGTGACTGTGCCTCTCAACATAAGTCGAGATGCACAACGTCACATACGCAGTTACGGGTGTAACCTTAAGAAAAGGAAAAAAAATATATTTAACGAGGACCACAAACAGGAGCCAGTGCACCAATTTGTGGCTTCAGCCAAAAGACCCCTTTTTTGGGGGAAACAATTAGCGTCGCCGACGGAGGCAACTATAGCCAACTGTCATGGTATCCTATAAGCCCAAGAGAAGAAAAACAAATGCTAGAAACTAGCGCGGATCGATACATAAAAAAGAGAGGAGAATTATTGTGGGCATGTCCGCTAGCAATGAACAGTAAAATGAAAAGTTAGAATGGTAACCCGTACGACACGTGTTTCTGCTCATTGGCTTCATCAGGCCCACGTATGTGACTGTGCCTCTCAACATAAGTCGAGATGCACAACGTCACATACGCAGTTACGGGTGTAACCTTAAGAAAAGGAAAAAAAAATATATTTAACGAGGACCACAAACAGGAGCCAGTGCACCAATTTGTGGCTTCAGCCAAAAGACCCCTTTTTTGGGGGCAACAATTAGCGTCGCCGACGGAGGCAACTATAGCCAACTGTCATGGTATCCTATAAGCCCAAGAGAAGAAAAACAAATGCTAGAAACTAGCGCGGATCGATACATAAAAAAGAGAGGAGAATTATTGTGGGCATGTCCGCTAGCAATGAACAGTAAAATGAAAAGTTAGAATGGTAACCCGTACGACACGTGTTTCTGCTCATTGGCTTCATCAGGCCCACGTATGTGACTGTGCCTCTCAACATAAGTCGAGATGCACAACGTCACATACGCAGTTACGGGTGTAACCTTAAGAAAAGGAAAAAAAAATATATTTAACGAGGACCACAAACAGGAGCCAGTGCACCAATTTGTGGCTTCAGCCAAAAGACCCCTTTTTTTGGGGGCAACAATTAGCGTCGCCGACGGAGGCAACTATAGCCAACTGTCATGGTATCCTATAAGCCCAAGAGAAGAAAAACAAATGCTAGAAACTAGCGCGGATCGATACATAAAAAAGAGAGGAGAATTATTGTGGGCATGTCCGCTAGCAATGAACAGTAAAATGAAACGACACGTGTCGTACGGGTTACCATTCTAACTTTTCATTTTACTGTTCATTGCTAGCGGACATGCCCACAATAATTCTCCTCTCTTTTTTATGTATCGATCCGCGCTAGTTTCTAGCATTTGTTTTTCTTCTCTTGGGCTTATAGGATACCATGACAGTTGGCTATAGTTGCCTCCGTCGGCGACGCTAATTGTTGCCCCCAAAAAAGGGGTCTTTTGGCTGAAGCCACAAATTGGTGCACTGGCTCCTGTTTGTGGTCCTCGTTAAATATATTTTTTTTTTTTTTTTCCTTTTCTTAAGGTTACACCCGTAACTGCGTATGTGACGTTGTGCATCTCGACTTATGTTGAGAGGCACAGTCACATACGTGGGCCTGATGAAGCCAATGAGCAGAAACACGTGTCGTACGGGTTACCATTCTAACTTTTCATTTTACTGTTCATTGCTAGCGGACATGCCCACAATAATTCTCCTCTCTTTTTTATGTATCGATCCGCGCTAGTTTCTAGCATTTGTTTTTCTTCTCTTGGGCTTATAGGATACCATGACAGTTGGCTATAGTTGCCTCCGTCGGCGACGCTAATTGTTGCCCCCAAAAAAAGGGGTCTTTTGGCTGAAGCCACAAATTGGTGCACTGGCTCCTGTTTGTGGTCCTCGTTAAATATATTTTTTTTCCTTTTCTTAAGGTTACACCCGTAACTGCGTATGTGACGTTGTGCATCTCGACTTATGTTGAGAGGCACAGTCACATACGTGGGCCTGATGAAGCCAATGAGCAGAAACACGTGTCGTACGGGTTACCATTCTAACTTTTCATTTTACTGTTCATTGCTAGCGGACATGCCCACAATAATTCTCCTCTCTTTTTTATGTATCGATCCGCGCTAGTTTCTAGCATTTGTTTTTCTTCTCTTGGGCTTATAGGATACCATGACAGTTGGCTATAGTTGCCTCCGTCGGCGACGCTAATTGTTGCCCCCAAAAAAGGGGTCTTTTGGCTGAAGCCACAAATTGGTGCACTGGCTCCTGTTTGTGGTCCTCGTTAAATATATTTTTTTTTCCTTTTCTTAAGGTTACACCCGTAACTGCGTATGTGACGTTGTGCATCTCGACTTATGTTGAGAGGCACAGTCACATACGTGGGCCTGATGAAGCCAATGAGCAGAAACACGTGTCGTACGGGTTACCATTCTAACTTTTCATTTTACTGTTCATTGCTAGCGGACATGCCCACAATAATTCTCCTCTCTTTTTTATGTATCGATCCGCGCTAGTTTCTAGCATTTGTTTTTCTTCTCTTGGGCTTATAGGATACCATGACAGTTGGCTATAGTTGCCTCCGTCGGCGACGCTAATTGTTGCCCCCAAAAAAGGGGTCTTTTGGCTGAAGCCACAAATTGGTGCACTGGCTCCTGTTTGTGGTCCTCGTTAAATATATTTTTTTTTCCTTTTCTTAAGGTTACACCCGTAACTGCGTATGTGACGTTGTGCATCTCGACTTATGTTGAGAGGCACAGTCACATACGTGGGCCTGATGAAGCCAATGAGCAGAAACACGTGTCGTACGGGTTACCATTCTAACTTTTCATTTTACTGTTCATTGCTAGCGGACATGCCCACAATAATTCTCCTCTCTTTTTTATGTATCGATCCGCGCTAGTTTCTAGCATTTGTTTTTCTTCTCTTGGGCTTATAGGATACCATGACAGTTGGCTATAGTTGCCTCCGTCGGCGACGCTAATTGTTGCCCCCAAAAAAGGGGTCTTTTGGCTGAAGCCACAAATTGGTGCACTGGCTCCTGTTTGTGGTCCTCGTTAAATATATTTTTTTTTTCCTTTTCTTAAGGTTACACCCGTAACTGCGTATGTGACGTTGTGCATCTCGACTTATGTTGAGAGGCACAGTCACATACGTGGGCCTGATGAAGCCAATGAGCAGAAACACGTGTCGTACGGGTTACCATTCTAACTTTTCATTTTACTGTTCATTGCTAGCGGACATGCCCACAATAATTCTCCTCTCTTTTTTATGTATCGATCCGCGCTAGTTTCTAGCATTTATATATATATATATATATATATATATATATATATATATATATATATATATATATATATATATATATATATATATATATATTACGTATTTAAAATTGGATACTTTGACCCAAATTACTATGAAAATAATATATTATAAAGCATTTTTCCTTTTAAATTCACTTGATGTCCTTTCACCTCCATTTTTTAATATCTGTTAGATAAAATTACATTCGCTGACCGCAAATCCTGAAAATAACAATATTTTTGAAAAAAAATTCCCAGTCGCTTTTATCAAATACAATATACACTATACAAAAGAAAACAATAATTAAGAAAAAGATTGTGTTTTGAAAAATAAAACTGGTTTTCGGTGATTTAGATATATGTTTGATAAAATGACATACCATGAAAAAAAGGTTGCATTTTCTAATAAAAATATAAGTCAAACTTCCTATTGTTAAAAAATTCAATTTTCCCAATGCACCCAATTTAGGTGTAAGCGTTACAGATTTCCGCTTCTTCAACGCTACTCTTGCTAGTTATAAGGTCATATTTTCGCAGGATTTTATATGACCTACAAGTTAATTCATTTTCATTTTTATTGGAAAAGTTGTGGAAAATCGCCCCTGACCTTTTTGCACACCCTTTACCCTCTTTTTCTATTTTGTGCACATCATCTTAATGTTGCTTGTGACACATTATTGACATTATACTGTTTTGCATCAGCCAGCCTCCCAGACCGCCCCGCTCAACTTCCTTAATAGTCCCATTGACTCCTCACTCCAAGTCTGTTTGTTTGTTTTTCTTT